>JAQIHN010000996.1:0-647500 GCA_027917425.1 Gastrophryne carolinensis | reverse complement strand
CTCACCTTGTCCTAGAGCCCTCACCACATCTCTGCACAGCGGCCACATCCCGGCTCACCTCTACCTGAACCCGCGCTTGGCCTTTCTGAATGGGTGCACCACCCACACGTCCACCGCACATGCAACGGCTGATAGGTGAGCGGGGGATGCGGCTGGATGCGCACTCTGCTCCCTTTGGCTGCTTAGCCTTCAGTGGTGCCAAAGGGAGCCAAGTGAAAGCGAGCGCGCTGATTGGTTGAGCAGGCCGCTCAGCCTATCAGTCAGTGCGCTGATTCTGACCCCAGTATGGACTGTGGGAGCAACAGGTAGCAGGAAGGTGAGTGAATGGGCCAACCTGGGAGGGTACACACAGTGGGACATCCCAATTCAAGATGCCCTCACTGAGAGAAACAACACCAAGTGAAACAAGTGAGCAACAAGTGAAAATCTGGTGTGTTGTTTCTCTTTAAAGTGGACCAACACCCAGGATTTTGACTACCCTGGGTTTTGGTCCTTTCCCCCGGGGGACCCCGATCGGGGATGACCCGCTATGTGAAACCCCCCAGATCGCAAGTTACAACTCACCTCACCCCACTCCTACATCGCATGTGCAGCTGCTCATCCAATCAGCGAGCTCAGAGCCGCTGTGCTTTGCACGCCAATGAGACGTCTTACCGCAGCAGCTCCGAGCACGCTGGCGGCTGCATCTCGCGCTTCCCTCTAACAGGGAGCGTGTCTGCTAAAGACAAGCGCGAGATGCGGCCCGCACATGCGCCGTTGGACCGACAATCAGGTAAGTGCAGCGGGCGGCTTGGGGGTTTTCACACAGCGGGCATCCCGATTTTGGATGCCCCGCAGGGAAGGATTGGATCAGCCCGGGAATCGCGGATCACGCTGGGTGTTGGTCCACTTTAATCATGATGTGTGTATGCATGGGGGGATTGGCAAATTCATCATAGTATGTGGGGGGGGGCGCATGACCAAAGAGTGCCTAGGGCACCACGAAACCTAAATACAGCCCTGGGGAGGAGGGCACAGCTCTAACCTAGAAACCCATGACTTCCAAGAGGAGTAAGTCAGGCACGTATGTTGCTGAACATAGGATACACATACAGTACACAGAGCCTATATTATGGATTTAGACCTGGGGCAAAATTCCTTCACATTTGTTAAATTAAACCCAATAAGATTTTTCATAAATCACACAAACTCCCTTTCCTCTCGTGAGATCTCTCCAAGCCTGTAACAGTTAGACGAGCCCTCTTGGACGTTAAAAATAGCCCCTTTAAATGGCAGGAGCTTAAAAAAAACTTCTATGAGTTAGCAAGGATCTCATTAGAGTTAAAACAACAACCAAATCTTCATGCATCACACCCTCCTATTATTTCTCCCATATGTGGGACGTAGCCCATGCTTGCACTCTATAACACAATCAGTATGTTCAACATCCAGGGTCTAATAACATCTGCTGGAGTAGGGTCATTTTAATGTCCCATCACGCAACATTGTATGTATTAGGCTATAATGGTTTATGTCCAAATATTTTTGACTTATGTAATGGTTTAGAGCAGGGCACTTGCTAGGGGTACGTGAGAAGGGCGATCAGGTGAGAAGGGCACCCTGGGTGCCAAGGCGATTGCGTATGTGGAGGGGGCACCTATCCCAGCCATCTTCTTTTTCACAGATGGGTTAGAGCCATTGTTAGCGGTGGTGACCATACACCAGGTCCCTCAGCACCTTATATTGGCCTCAGTCATGCGGGGGGGGGGGGGGGGGGCACTACATGCTGCTAAGGAAGAGGCACAGCATGGCTAGTATTGGACAGCAGAAGCAACACCATAGGATGGGTGGAGAGGGGTAGATTTCATTCCACAATGAGAGCTATTTTGCCTGCAAAAGGCACTGGTTTGGGGTCCATCTGTACCTGACACCAAGGAATTGCCGAGTTTAGAATTGCTGAATTTAGGGTCCATCTGTATGTACCTGATACCAAGGAATTGCTGAGTTTAGAATTGCTGAATTTAGGGTCCATCTGTACCTGATACCAAGGAATTGCTGAATTCCAGAAGGCCAGATTTGTAAAAAAGTTTCCCTAGAGTGTCAAAGTTACTTCTTTGCATCCCCTAGTGTGTAACTAGGCCAAGGTTATTTTTTAGTCTCCTGATACAATTTCACAGGTATAGATGTGTGATGAAGTGTTCGTGGTTGGGTATGCCCTGGCTCATGGATGTCCTGGCTTTTATTCTATCAAACATAAGAAAAGAACCAGCACTCCAAATCCTTTAAATGGTATATTCCAAATTAAGTAGCAAAGATGACAATCATCCAAAAGTCAACTTTCGGGGTCACAGAGGGCCCCTTTCTCAGACAAGAAGCAAATAGACACCTCGCCAAGTGTCCCCTTAAATAGAAACATGAAAAGAAGAAACCGCGCTCCCATCCATTCCCGCCTGATATTGGGTGTGGAACACAAATAATCTTTGTTTGCTCAGCGGCAGCAGGTGCGCTTTTGTATGAGCTCATATAGTGGTGTGATGAGCAGATGGGAATTTGCACAGTTTCATGCTTTTAAACCGGACCAACAGCCTGGTAGAGTTGGAAGGAGCTTCCTCTCCCAGCATCAGCTGACATAACTGACAGTGCACAGTAACAGGAAGCCCAGCAGCACTTCCTGTTTGCAGGTGGCCTGCAAATGCACAAGCTGCCATTCTGTTTCTAAAATTTACTACAGCAGGAGTTAGAAAAAGATAAATTAATTTTTATGTGCAGCAATCTAAATAAATGGGAGGGATGCATATGAGCACTGTTTGTTGTGTCGGTCTGGTCAAAGTCATTTTTGACTGTTGGTCCACTTTAAGTAGAGCTGTTGTAGTGTGTTGTTGTCAGGTGACCATGTGTGACATCTGCCATGTGTAACTGTAATACTCCCATGTATGACCTGGATCTGACTATTGACCACCCTTCATGTATGTTTCAGGTTTGTCTCTGCTCCAGGCTTGTTCCACCTTTGACAATGTGTTTGAGTCCTGCCTAGGCTTCACCTGCAGTTCTACAATCAGAGGCTCCCCTGCATCTCAAATTCGTCACATTAAATGAAGGAGACCAAGCAGGGCCGGCCCTAGTATATGTGAAGCCCTGTGCGGGATTTACAACCCCTCCCACACCCACCCAGCCACATATATACACATGAATACATTCTCTGACCAGCGTGAAGATGGATCTGGTCATTAAAAATAGAAAAAAAGTTTTACCTTTTTTGTGGCGGAAGTGGTCCCTTCCCTGCCAATCAGGGCCAAGCCCAGCACAGGGCAGGCCTGGGCAATTGCCAGGGGCCCTGGCATCTTCAGGGGCTCACTCAGGCTCACACTTGGCCATGGTAATATTTTACAGTGGACCCGAACCACCGAATGCCAGGTGTGTGTGATAGCAATGATAAAGTCTTTAGCGGCGGCGGAGCAACCAGTAAGGGCTGAAGGTTGCTTGGTGGCAATAGAGAATGCAACAAGGACTAGATCAGGGGTACTCAACCACTTCTTGTAAAGGTCCATTCAAAGGCATCCGGTGAGAGGTGAAGGTCCAGGGAGAGGACTGTTGCAGGGGGTGCATAGTTAAAAATCAGTACACTGGGGGAGGGGCTATAGATTCCGCAGCAAAATGGCTGCTTGCCCCCCCACCCCAAAAATCTTATTGGGCACTGACCACAAAAATCTTATTGGACACTGGGAAAAAACAAGAGCTCTGGCCCACAGCACACTGCTTTAACCCCCTTCCTTGCATTATGTGCAGGCCGTGTACAGGGGTGGTCTGGGGCCCAAAATGTTAATGGCTATAAGGGAGCAACTCTGAGCACAGCAACACCGCAGCAACTGTCGGTGTAGGGGTCTATAAATCTGGCACAGAGGTCTTTGGACTCTGGTCCACCAGTTGAGTATCGCTGGACTAGAGGATGATTGGTGGCTATAGGGAAGGCAACAAGGACTAGAGGATGATTGGGGGCTCTAGGGAAGGCAATAAGGATGGGAAGGCAATTGGTGGCAATAGGGAAGGTAATAAGGATGGAGGGTGATTGGTGGCTATAGGGAAGGCAATAAGGACTGGAGGGTGATTGGTGGCTATAGGGAAGGCAATAAGGATGGAGGGTGATTGGTGGCTATAGGGAAGCCAATAAGGACTGGAGGGTAGTTGGTGGCTATAGGGAAGGCAATAAGGACTGGAGGGTGTTTGGTGGCTATAGGGAATGCAATAACCGCTGGAGGGTGGTTGGTGGCTATAGGGAAGGCAATAAGGACTGGAGGGTGATTGGTGGCTATAGGGAAGGCAATAAGAATGGAGGGTGATTGGTGGCTATAGGGAAGGCAATAAGGACTGGAGGGTAGTTGGTGGCTATAGGGAAGGCAATAACGGCTGGAGGGTGGTTGGTGGCTATAGGGAAGGCAATAAGAACTAGAGGGTGATTGGTGGCTATAGGGAAGGCAATAAGAACTGGAGGGCTGGAGAGTGATCAGCAGCAGAAGATGACCCATTTGTGGCAGTGGAGCTGAAAGGTTACGTTTTGTGACACACTACTTTGGGGCCCATTAAAACTCTCCCGCCCAAGGGCCCCCACAAACATAGAGCTGGCCTTGCTGCCAATCACTGGCAAGCACCGGAAGATTGCCTGTGCTCAGTAACAGCAGCTTACAACACTGAAGCTCTGCTCCTGGTGTGGGAATGGTTGGCTCAATTTGTTTTATTTGTAAAGCTCAAATCTATTTTAGCACTGTGCAGGGGTGGAGGGCAGGCAGCAGTGGAGTCCATTGGTGGCTGCACTTTTGCACCTACAGTCATATGCAAACTGAGAGTAGTACAATACTGTAAGCTTCCCAAGATCACAAAAAGACATATGTAGAGTTCAATGGATTCTCCAAGCAGTCCCTAAACACTAGTAGCCAGAGTCTGAAAAATAGTTCCAAGCCCCCAAAAATGATCAAGTGCAGAGCAAACAAATCCCACTTCCACAGACCAAATAATGAACATGCAAAGTGTGGTTCTGAGGCTTGCTGCTAGGTGACATAAAGTGGGCATCCCAGACTGGCATTTTTGACAGCTGGTCCCCTTTACACTCAATAAGGAGACCAACTGTGGAAAATTCACACAACAGACCTCAAACAGATCGATCACAAAATAGATTTCTGTATTAATATGTCAAAGCAACTAGAATAAATCATACTCAGAGAGATCACAGAATAAATGGGCTCCATTAACAGCTTTAAGCTCCTGAGTTCTGATGCAAGAACAGATCAAGGGGTTACATTATTGCCAACAGGTATGGCGAACTCGGTTGACTGCTGGGTGTCAGTCTAACAAGGGCTTGTACATAGGTTACCAAGCGGTGTTAGATTTTGGGTCGACCTTTGAAGTGGACCAAATCCCACCCTGGAGTCTATGAGACTCCAGGGCAAGCTTACTCCCTCCAGCTGGGCATCCACATGGACATGCTCTATGAAGCCCACCAAGTCACCCACAAATCTTACCTTTTCCCTGAGCCCATGGTGCATGAGTGACCAGTGCCATCATCACTCGCCTCCCTTCTCGACTGTGTGTGTGGCCCTGCAACGGAATGAAGCATGTGATGCTGCACCCTGCTCGCAAGAGCAGCTAGGATTCCCTTTAGCTGTTCTTGCCGCGTCGTGGGTTCGAGAAGAGGTGAGTGAGCTTGATGAACATCAGGATTTCACGCAGCACGGGGGGGGGGGGGGGGGGTGGAACAAAACCTGGGATAGTAAAATTCTTGGGTTTGGGTCCACTTTAAAGTAGGTCAGTAATCAGATGAGGCATCACAAATTAAACAGGTAAAGCAAAAGTAGCTCATCTCCTGTTCTCGATCTAGATGGCCTTTCCTAAACTCTGGATCAGGGCAGTTTCTAGGCAAAATACAGCTCAGTGCGGGAAGAAAAAACTCTGCCTCCTCCTCACCCATCCTATGGTGCTGATGCTGTCCCTATTGCAGAGTATGAGTGCTGGGTGCAGTGGAGTCAAATCCAGATAGACATTAATGGCATAACAGGAATCAACTTTACTGCAACATGAATACAGTAAGAGAAGGTCACCTTAACATGGTGGATAACACAGACAGGAAAAAGAAGTCATAAAGTGCAGCTGAATATACAGTAAATGCAACACATCAGAAAAATGCATACAGAGACTACAGTTAGGCATTGGTTATTGCGAAATCCGGTGTCCTAACTGTCGACTGTATTAATATAACAAAAGTCACTCCAGCAATAGACTAAGTTAGAAGTTGTATCTCCATCATTCCCAAACCCATATATTTTGCTGTACCTCTTACTTAGAAGCAGACAGTGCCTCCTCCTCAGAGCCCAATATGGGGGCAAAGGGGCCTATCTTATGGCCTGCACCACCAACAGTTGCCCTGCAAAACAGGATTAGTGAAATAAATGTGCTCCCAATGGCCTTGGTGCCTAGGGTGACCACCTTGCTCACCCTCCCCTAGGAACTGCCCTGCTCTGGATCTGGCTTTGGAGAGAGCAGCACATATGTTAATACAGAAGGGCAGTAAAACACTGCTGAAGAACTCAAAAGGGGCTGGACCAGGTCATGGCACATGGATAGAGGCTGAAAGAGATCAGAAAAGGACCTCAAGTCTTCATCATTTTACTCTAAAATGGGCTTTTTGCCTCCCTTTGCTTTTTCCTGTGATTGTGAGTTGTATTTAGACACAGCATATTGCAACGCTGCAATGCTCCAAGAAGAGCTTAAAAGGTCCGTTTGTTTAACCTTTATTAACGGCAGCTTGACCCTGTCAAAAACACAAATCACTTGGAAACAATGACCTGGCGAGAAATTAGAGCTAGAGGGAAGTGCCAGCAATGCTCTGGAATGAGAGCAATGGAGGTGGAGGGGTCATTGTGTTCTCAGAGAGGGGAGAGAGTGTAGAAGAAAGCCTTGTGATACTGTATGGCACCACATCACTCTCTAATTGCTATACTGTCATCATATGCTGCGGCGTTGTACACTGTTACAACAGCATACAAAGAGTGTAAATGCAAAATAACCCTATTTTATTTTGTTTCATATCTTGTTATCATAGATTTCCAAATAACGGAATCCTACTGGCTATTTATTAAAATTCTGAGCTTTTGCTTAATCCAGAAAAACTATATCCACAGCCGCCCCTCTGTCCAGGCTTCTACTCACCTCCTCATAGAAGCCAATCAGGTTAGAGGCCGATTCATTAATAGCGCCAGGTAGCGACAGATGAGCGACAGTAGCGTTATTTTCACAGCGCCCGCTAGTATTCGCTGTGCTTGGGCGTTGTTCGGCTGTTGACAGCGACTCAGTCGGTGTGCAGTAATGTTGAATAAGGGGTTAGGAGTCTCTGTTTGACAGGTTCCGCGCTGTATGGGCCATAGCGAACGGCTCCCAGCATAATAACAAATCACGCTCCAAAAATTCTCGCGCTGTGAAATGCTTGTTTAAACCCCAGAGCGCTGGCGGCGATGGGTTAAAAGTAGTTTTTTAACCCCCAAACAACCATATTTTTAGAAAATAAAAAAACATGTTTTTCAAAACATTTTGTAATATGAATACATTAATATTAGACCTGTAATATCAATTCTGCACAATTTTTTTTTTTTTTTTTACCTTAAAAAAAAAATCGAACATTGCAGAAGTGGTCACAGAATTTTTGACATTTAAAAAAAAAAAAAAAAAAAAATTAATAGCAATTAATTATGAATATTTAAACATTGCTCCATTGAAATGCATTGGAGAGCGCCAGGTAGCGAGAGGTCATACCTGTCGCTGTTCAAGGTCGCTCGCTGGCGCTGTGGGGTGAGGCTGGAATAATGATGAATGATTCGCTATCTGGCGCTCTGTCAGTCGCTAAGCAGGATCGGCTTGATAAATGTGTGATTGCGGAGGGGAGCCGGCGTTCTCATGGCGGTGAGCGTCATTACCGTTCGCTCACCATTCGCTACCTGGCGCTATCCCTTGTTAAATAAGGGCCAAAGTCTGGTAGCTTCTGCCCTTAGTAAAACCATGCTGGTTGTCACTTATAATATTATGGATAGTTACATATTTGTGTATGTAGTCCCTTAATAGCCCCTCAAGCTATTTCCCCACAATGGATGTTAAACTTACCAGTCTGTAAATGCCCGGAGAAGACCTAGAGCCATTTTTAAATATGGGCACCACATTTGCCCTGCACCAATCTCTTGGTACTATACCAGTTGTTAGGGAGTCTTCAGAGATCAAGAACAGGGGTGATGAGATAACTGAGCTGAGTTCTTTAAGAACTCTTGGGTGAAGTCCATCTGGTCCTGCTGTCTTATGCACATTTACATTATTTAGTTGGGGGGGTGGTTCCTTTTCCTGTGGGTTCCCATCCTGAGATGGCAGCTCCAGTAACACAGGCCTGTTGGTTCCGAACTGCTTGACATTCTCAGCATTCCCTCACACGTTGTAGTCACACGCTCAGTGCAAATCCTATATATCTGAGATCAGGGCCAGATTAAGTGTGATGGAGGCCCCTGGGTGCAAAATCTGGTGGAGGCTCCAGATACAGTATTTTTTAAAATAATAGTCCAAGTCCAAGTCCAAGTAATTGGTGGTTGTCTGGCACCCGCCCACTCACTGGAACATCATATCGAGTCCCTTGTGCCACTCTTGTGCTCTACTTGGGAACTCCTGCTTTGCCATTCTGGGAGGGTGTGGGATTAGTTGCCCAGTTGGTCCAGCAGAAAACAGTTCCCTGCATTGAGCTGCCAGCGGCTGTTTGTGGCTTATGTGCAGTGAGCAACCGCCGATTGACAGCTCTGCACCCAGCCATCATTGTAGTGTTGCTAATGGCAGCTTTGCTGCTATAGACTCTCCATCCTGCTCTGTGGTGGCTTTGGCTGCAAAGTTGCAGAGTTGCAAAAACAAAAATGGCTTTACCAGGCACGGGGGGCCCCCACTGCCGCTGATACACTTAATCTGGCCCTGATCCCAGGAATACATTTGCACTGAGCGTGCCGGCCTCACGGCCTGTCAGACCAAAGACTGTAAATCCACCTGGACCAGACCATAACCCAAAGGTTGGTGGAGGTCCCCTTTGCAGGGCAAATGTTGGAGACACCGGGGCGCGCGCCCCTTGTGCCCTCCTCATAGTCCGGTCCTGCTTGGGAGCCAGGTGAGGTCACTGAACTTATGTCCAAGTTGATAATGAAAAGCACATCACAGCTAAAGCATGTGTCTAGTTCAGACAGGTTGTGGTGCATCATCAGTATGATGATGATTATTTTGCTAATTCTGATTATTGAAACAGGAGTAACAGGGGCTACTGGCCCCGGGAGCTATTCCATGGAACCACATGGAGGACTCCTGGTCAAAAAAGTTTAGACTTTCAGATATGAAAGGGAACTCCCTGAAACAGAAGTTACCTGCTAAGACATCGTCTCCAAGGGGCCACATGGAGAAGTCCTGGTCAAGGAAGCATATAGTAGGGGCACATTGGTGTGACCTTCTATACCAGAAGCTACCTGGCCAGGCAGCTATTCCAAGGTGCCACATGGAGGCATATGGGTTAGGAAACGGATAGGAAGGCTCAGGAAATGGGTAAAATAATTCCACTTTCGATGGCCTTTTGTGTGCCAAAATTATGTTCCCAAGGTGCTGAACTTTTCTGTTATTTATTCCTCTTTTTTTTGTTTGTGTTATAAAAGAAAACTGTTTTCTGTAGCAACAATGTGTTTATATTAGCAACATACATCAAAGTGGTGTTTTTAGAGTTCATGTCAGAGACTTCCTGACTCTGGTTTGCTAAGCCTCTGATTGGCAAAAGCAGAGACGACAGGTAAACCCGATCTGCTTTAATTTAAATTCTGCAGATAAGGGGATCACAATCTTGTGTTCCAGTATCTAAAGAAAAAAAAAACGTTCTCATTTTTTTTCCGCACTTTTGTTTATTATTTTTTTTACCTTTTGATTTCTTCTCGAATGTCTCTTTCTTCTTCCTTCTCCTTTATGTCATGATCCCTTCAGTTTCCTCCCTTTTAAACCTCCCTCCCTTCATATCATTCCGTTTTGTTGTATCCTTAATCCTGTCTGCCTCTCTTTTCAGCGTCTTCGCATCTTCCCTCTATCTCTCTTTTACACTCTCATTCTTTCTTTCTCTCCCTCCTTTCTTTTTTTCTCTCCCTCTTTCTTTCCTTCTTTCTTTCTTTTTTTCTCTAGATTCGTTTGTTTCTTTCCTAACCTTAAGGCTGGCCCTTAGGAGCTGGAAACAATAGCCCACACTGTGGTGGCCTGTGCCCCAATATGTTTTACAGTTTCTGGCCCCTATTCTGCCAGTTATCCGCCTGCAAAAGGTGAGTATCCAAGTTCTAAGGGTCATTGGGAGGAACAATAGGAAAATGCTGATGGCCACTACGATAAGCTTCACCATTTTAGTTATGAGAAAAGATTACGAGAAATAAATATGTTTAGTCTTGAGGGGATGGGAAAACACTACTTCAGGTAAAATCCTCTCTAAAGACAAGGGGGCACTCTCTCCCTTTAGATTGGAAAAAAAAGGAATTCAGTCTCCGGAGGCAACAATCATTTTTTTACAATAAGAACTAAATCTGTGGAATAGCCTCCCACAGAAGCTTGTTACAGCATCAACCGCTGACAGCTGCAAAAAAGGATTAGATGCTTATTTAGAAGAAAATAACATTAACAGTTACTATTCAGCAAAAAAACAAACAAAAAAAAAAATATAATAAATAACTTGCCCTACCCCAATACCCTTGGTTAAACTTGATGGACAACCGTATTAACTATATTACTATGTAATTTAATAGTGTCAATCTTGTGTTTCTCAACAACAGAATAGGCTGCATATGTTATTAAAGTGGACTAAAACTCACAGAGATCTGCCCAGGAATCCCGGGCCGATTGATTCCCTCCCCCGGGGCATCCAAAATTGTGAAACCCCCCCAGGTCACCATAAACCCACTTTCTTTTCTGTCCAATGGCACATGCGTGAGCTGCAGCCACATCCTCGCTATCCCTTTAGCAAGGCACATACCCGCGCCAGGCATTTGGGAATGGCCAAGGGAGACACGCTCCCTTTTTAGAGGATAGTGGGGTATGCAGCCACCAGATCCAGTCGTATTAGACAAGGTCCTGGATGAAGGTGCTCGAGCGGATCTGTTATTGAGAGAGTGCACTGATTGGACAAGCGGCTGCGCATACGTCCTAGGACCAGGAAGAGGTGAGTTTATTCGGGTGACCTGGGGGGTTTCACACAGTTTCAAACATACCACTTATTCTCAGAAGCTGTGAGGTTTCTTATTACCAGAACCACCGTGAGCCGCTGTATGGTAGAAAACTTTATTTTTTTTATTATTTAAAGTGAACATAAAGCGGCCCTGTAGTCCATAGGACTCCAGGGCTGCCTGATTCCCTCCTCCCGGGGCATCCATATTGGGGATATCCTGATGTGTGAAACCCCCTGAGCCTCCTGTCAAACTCACCTTCTTCCTGATCCAATGGCACATACATTTGTGAATGGCCGATGCGGGCACGCACCCTGTTAGAAGGCAGCAGGGATGCAGCCACCAGCGCGCTTGGCTCTTCTCAGCCAGATTTGTCCCTTAGCTGAGTCTTACCCGATTTTGACGAGTGCCCTGATTGGACAAGAGCCTGTGCATGTAACGCAGGACCGTAGAAAGGTATGTTTACTGGGTGACCTGGGTGGTTTCACACAGTGGTGCATCCCAAATTGTGGTAGGACAGAAACTCAGGATAGTCAAAATCCTGGGTTTTGGCCCACTTTAAGGAAGATAATGCTTTAAGTGTGTTGTATACTGGATGTGCACAGTATATACTCTGCTTTGGGGCCCTGTGGGTTGTAGCTACACCCCCCCTGCTTAGGATAAGGCTCATTGACGTGCCCGAGCCAATCACACTGCTTGTAGGGTTGTGGTGATATAATACAGATTTGGACAATTTGACTCTCAGTAGGCTTTAAGCTAGAGGGGTCCTTCAGTCAAATGTGTCATCTCTGAAACCATAATGACTTACGAAAGAGACATTTGAAATCTGATTCTATAACACCAGAGCAAAGCTCACACTGCAGAGGGCAAATGGCACCACTGTTCTCCAAATGCCAAAACATTTAACTATTTATCTGATATCATCTAGGAGCAAGTCAATTGTTTAATTAAGTGATAATAGAAAAAACTCCCAACCTCTCACATTCTAGTAGCCCTTGAGGACCCAGTTATGTGCTTTAAGCATGGAAAGAGCGTACAGGAGGTGGAAAGGTTAGAGTAACAGAAAAGGGGAAAATGTGTTTCTGTCTTTGCCCCTTTAACCCTGCTCTCTATTTCGGGAGTTCGGGTTTCAGTTTAACACTTAGAGAGCAGAAGTAAAAAAATGAAAGGGCCGGACGGAGTTTGAGTTTGACTATAGCTGACTGTACAAATACAGGAATGAAGGTGCGCGTCACTTCACATAAATCAGAAGTAAGTGAAGCATACTTTAATATACAGCCATTGCTCGTGTAGCTACAATGGCTAAAGTTACTCACAGCGACTAAGACGTCAGAAATGTTTCCAACTGCGTATTGCATAAACTGGTTACCTGTTTCATACCATAGAACCAGGGCCGTATTTAGGATTCCTGCTGCCCTAGACAATTTTTGGTCACCCCCACCCAGCACACATACAAGCACACACTCCATGAGTAATATAGTTTTGTAAAAGATGTGGAAATTGCTTATTTTGGGTGGCTTCTAATTGTCAGTAATAAAAATGATGAGCGCTCAATCAGTGCTAAATGCAGAATCACAATAACTAAGGGGGTTATTCATGAAGGGTTAGCTCCAGGTAGCGCCTTGTAGCGGCAGGCAGCGTCTGGTGAATACCGGGCACTGTACGTAAAACCACATTTATGAAAGCGAATCTGGTGATCGACTCTAACAGCGCCATGTGGATGTATTATTACAGGTGGCTCAGTGTATAGCGCTGGCACTCTAGCTTCCAGAACGCCAGGTATTACCTTTCGCTCACTGTCGCTCTCCCATACATTTCCATGGCTGTTCATTTGCTTGTATTTAAACAGCGTGTTTGACATTTTTTATTCATATTTTTTTTGCTCAAATCATTGTGTGACCTTTTCTGGCTGCAAATAAACACTTTTAGAAACTTTTTTGACTTTTTATATTTTTATGCAGAATTGTCATTACAGGTCTGGCACTAAAGTGTTAATGTCACAGTGTTACACGATGTCATTTCAATGTGAGTGTGTTTTCGCTTTGTTACAGGTGTATGTGTTCAAAAACAAACTTTAATCACACAGCGCCTGGCGCTCTATGCTATAGGGACCAGATTTAAAGTGCCGACGCTGTATGTGTGTAGTTTTTTGAGCAGTATGGTGTGGAGCGCTGAGTGCCGGTCGCACTGAGCTGGCGCTACCTTTCGCTCCCTGCAGGGCTTTACTGGTGTTAGAGCGCCCAACATACATCATCAATGCGGGTCAGGTTACTACAGCGACTGAGGTGCTCTGTTACAGCGCCCGATACATGTTTACAGCGACTACTAGCGGTTGCTCTAAGAGCCGCTATACAGATGCTCATCTGCCGATACCTGCCGTTAGTAATGAATCAGCCTCCACGAGTACTTCAGTTCCTACCATTCCACCAATACATTCATACACATACATGTTCATATATTACCCCACACCCTCAGAGAAATATCAGCATTGGCCGCTCTCCCACTCCTTCAATGATGAGTGCCCTCTGGTCCCCGACCCCCTGCGATGCCACCTGCTCTTCCATTACCTTGTCTTGTCTGGTGGGAGCGAGCAGCCCTGGAGGTACCCACTCAGTTTGGTGCCTTCTCTTGGAGAACCAGGACGTCAGGTGGGCAGAGCCAGCTGGGCCGCTCTTATGTGCAGTTAGAGAGTGTGGTGACAGCATAGGAAACAGGTAGACAGCTGGTCAAATGGGGAAGAGCGCGGATGGACAGACCAACAGACATGGAGCTTGGGTGCACGTGAGATGTGGGGACGCATAGCGGGCTTTACCCACTGATACCACCAATTAGAAAAAAACAATATGTGCGGCTGCAAACAGGCCACCCCTCCCCAAGGCAACGCCCCTAGGCACAGGCCTAGGGTAGCTTGGGGTAAAATACAGCCCTGCATAGAACCCTGGCTGGCTGTAAGTTTATATGGGTAAAATACTCTCAGTGGGCCGCTTAGTGGTGTGTCAAGTCACACGTTACATAAGCATTCAGCTCTGTTGACACTCCTCTGCCTTTGATGAGCCTTCAATCCTTACTGCTTCTCCACTGCCACCTCTGCCACTTTGATCATCCTGTAATCCTTGCATTCTTCTCTGCTGCCACTTATCATCCTACATGTCTTTCTCCACTGCCTCGAAAGCGCTAAATTGGGCTCTGGGGGATGCCAGAGGCCTCGGCAATTGCTTGGGTATGCCGGGTTCTAGCATTGGCTCTACAAAGAATCAGCAGGTTCCTGATTACAAATGTAAAATGGCAGCCATATTTCTGATGAGTGTGTTGTCTGAGCTTAGCTGCAACTCAAAGATCTCCTTATAAATTAAGGATAATACCATTTTTGTCAGCCAGCATTATTGAGATCAGCTTATCGGCGATCTCAATTATGGCAGCGATGGAAAAAACATATTTTTTTAACTGGACCAATACCGAGTCAGACATCAGGTGGGGAGAGAGTGTGAGGGGCACGGGAGAGTCACATATGGCTTTTGTGCTGCTTTAAAAGTTGAACTGTAGACCCAAGAACCCCAAATCACATCCTGGTTAAAAGGCTGGCTAAAAGACATCTGAAATCAAAGATTCTAAATGAAATCCTAAGCTGAAGCTCTAAAGGACTTCTAAAGTCCAAAGAATCAAATTGCTCCTGCAGCCAAGATCTTGACCCTGATTTTTCTTTTCTAAGCAAGCCCAGACCATGTCTGCAAAGGGCAGGACCATAGACAGAACCTGCAGGGGACCCCCTTGCTCACTGGTGGTGATCACTCGCTGCAGTGGTAAAAAGGAGAGAAGATAGGGCTGGTTCAGTTAATGCTCATTTGACTCTTTAGGTTGCAGTTCGCAGTACATCGTGTTCAGTAGCAATGGGAGCAATAGGGTAGGGCCTTCCTATTTCAGTGGAACTACTCCCTCATGTACAATTCAGTAACTCCCTTTAAGGCGGGGAATTTCGCAGGGCCTTCTCAACCTTAGGGCTAGTGCTTAGTCAGTTCAACCCCAGTTTCGATACAGTCTCTCTGGGTGTACACGGACGATGTCCCCAACCGGGTTTCACATTTCCCCGGGGCTTAAGGCTTTCCAACAGGGGCAACTGCATCCTATGAGCCACAGGCCCCTACGAGTTTTTTTTCCAGATCTCCTGCCCAGGTCCTTCTCCAAGCATCCTAAAACCCTTGCAAGCCGAAGCTGCAAGCCCTTTTGCGTTGCGATAGCTGTTCCCACCACTTTTGAGACCGGAGTTTAAGCCTTAAAAATAAAAAAACATTACATAGGGTCCCCCTTTTAATTTTTAATTCTTAAGGGTTAAACCCTTAAAAAATATTCTTGGGGTCTCTCCTATCCAAGCAAAGCTGGCCTAGACACCAGCTATGGGGGCTGGAAGACCAGAATGTGGAGGTCATGCGGCCGCTCCCCTGACCCTGAACCCTACCAGCCAGCATAGCCCTCATGGGCTGGGTGCTCTTCTACCCCCTCCTGGCTTTGGGGATGCAGGTAATAGGGTGGTGGTTATGGCAAGTCACCCACCACCAACGAGTTTAGTTGCAAACGCAAGTCCATAAAGGCAAGAGAATTTAGCTGAGCTTGAAGAGGATTGTCGTAAAAGAGCTCATGGCAACAAAAGACTCCGCTGGCTATGTACAGTATGTTTTTAATCTTATCTTAGACTTAGGATGTCCTATTAGATGTCCAACACAGAACAGCTTAGCTTTAATGTGACACGTAACAATCTGCAGTGGAATGTTTGAACATTTCCTTTGGGAATGCTTGCAATAAAGAGTGTTCTCTTTTTTTCTTGAGTCATCCAACTTCAATAGTTTTGGTGGTCAGAAGAAATGTTGGGCAAAGGATTTTTTTGAAGACCATGGAACATATTCCAGTAGACATTTACCAGAAAAGTCCAGGAGCTTGGCAGTTTTTCATTAAATTAGACTGTGTAATAAAAATCACCAAATGTCAATATGATAATTATTACAAATAGGATGTATATTGATAGGGCACTGACTAATTCTTTTGGATCTAAAGCCGAATCACAGGGTCACTTTATCACCCATCCATCCAGGTATCCCATCTGCAATTTAAGCAGACCTAAAGCAAAACAATTACATTAGGTTGCATTTTACTCCCATTACTGAATTGTGATTTTGCTTTGGTTAAACCTAAAGTAATCTTGAATTTTGGTCTGGTCACAATTATTCCTAGAGGGCATCCTGATTTGTGATTAAAAGTCACTGCAGAATATCTGCCCTTATCAAGCCATGATCCAGTGATGTTTTTAAATTTAGTGCAGGAAGTGGCATCCCTTTCTCACCCGCTGGGCACATGCTTCATAGTCTAGTGCATAGTCTAGTGCTAGGCTGCAGCACACACACCAGGAAATTGGGGCATGCCAGTGCCCTGGCACAACCAGGACCTTTGTCCTGCTAGAATCCCACCATGACTTGAAATGTCCTTTAAATTGTATTTTATGCATTGAGTAGGGGAATAATTTGGTGGGGCTTCATTTTCCCCTCCCCCGCCCCCTTCCCTCTTTTACCCTCAGTGGTCTTGAGTAACAGAAAAAAAAATCCTAAAATATTAACTGTGAAAGAAATAATGAACAGCATACTGCAATGTCCATGTATACTCTATAAGCAATACACAATGCGCCTGATTTACTAACCGCTTTGCCAATATTTGCCTGACATTTGC
This sequence comes from Gastrophryne carolinensis, assembly GCA_027917425.1. Lineage (NCBI taxonomy): Eukaryota > Metazoa > Chordata > Amphibia > Anura > Microhylidae > Gastrophryne > Gastrophryne carolinensis. The sequence goes on along the minus strand of JAQIHN010000996.1, from coordinate 630,569 downwards.
AGGCATTTGCCACCTTTGCCGCATTTCCAGCATATGCCAAAGTTTGTCATGTTTGGTGACTAAATACCAGTTTTCCAGCCAGGTGAAGTTTAGCGAAACCTAGCAAAACACCAGCAAATAGTTAGTTTTGCCTTTGTTCGCCGCTACAAATATAGCTCTGTTTACTAGAATTATAGCTCAGTTTGCCACTATGTTCCGTAGCTGCGGTGCATTGAAGGTAGAGGATACTAGTGAAATGCCGCAAATGGTCAAATATACAAGTGACGAGCTCTAAAAAAAGAAGGAAGAAGATAAGATGTAAACAAATCATAGGAGCTCAGAAGTCAGAGAGCAGAGACCCACGCATTATGGGGCTCTAATTTCTCTTCCTCAGGGTTAATAATTTTGCCTACAATTGTCCTTTACCACAAAGTTTAAAAAGGAAACATTGTTTTTCTGCTCTTTCTATGCCTGGCCACCATACAGTAAAGGTAACACACATACAGCATTATACAGTACATGTATTCATCCAGCTAGACATGTATTATGCATTGTGCTCACTTGCTCATGCAATAAAGACCACTACAGCACCATGAAGGTCTGTCTGGCGTCTGCCTAAATCAGTCACTGTGCAATAGGAGGGTTGTCCCCTGATCTGCTGATGTCACCTGAGCCCCCTCTAAAATCTGATGATGTGGTGGTGAGTTAGTCACAAGCTCCCCCCCCCCCCACTCCAACTAATCTGCATGTGCATGTTTGAATTAAGCCCTTTATAAGAGTCCCATTAGAGCTCACATGAACAGAGAGAGAGAGGAGGCATGAGGACATCTAAGGACACCTAGGTAACACAAAGGACCATTGTATCAGCCTTTGCAGGGCAGCCTTAGCTTCTCTGGAGGGAAAATGGGGGCTCCTAAGCAGGTAGTCCAGTTCACAGTACATGGGAGGGGGGCATTATGACTCTGTGATGTCATAGCTTAGCTTTAAATATCATTTTACATTGCTCGGTAATGCAGCAGTAAATGCACCATACAACAACACATCTCTGTTGTACATGAGCACATTTGTGTAGACTGGCTGCACTAATGTCATTCACTCACGTAGTCACAAGTCACCGGCATGTTTTCCTCTTACAGAAGGCAAAGCTATGGAACGATGAGTGACGCTCACCACTGACCTAGGAATTAGGTCAAGCTGGGATGTGTCAATTTTTCCTAAGCTATATAAAGGGCATGAATACCTGAATTGCAGCGAGACTGTATTAATATCTCTTTATATATAGAGTAATACAATATTATTTCCTGGAAATAGCCCATATTCTCTCTGTATATGTGTGGGGAAGTTAAAATGTGTACACTTTAAACACATTAATTTAATACAAACCTTAAAAGCTAAAGCTGATTTGAGCTTGTCCACTTATTACCTAACAGAAGGCAATATATATAGAAAACTATTCAGCATCTGTATATTTTATATATTTTGCAGAAATAAAATATTTCTAACGCTAATAACTGTTATAATATAGTAATATAGTTGTTGCTATTTTCTAGCTGTATGTTCTGTAGTAATGGTAGAAAAAACAATATTATTAAAAACTATCATTATAGAATTATAGTTCTATTGTAGTTCTGTTGTAGTTCTGTCAGTAGTAGTAGTAATGGCAGAATACGATATTATTATAGGTAATAAAACCTAACAACAAAATCAAAAATGTTAGCAGTAGTGATAGCTGTGTAATACGTAAAAATATAAATAGATATGACCTGATTTTATGTTACTTGTGACCAAATATATTTAGATTTTTAGTTCAAAAAACATTATTTAATATCATTATATAAAACAAGAATCTTTAGCAGCTGTTAATTATTATTACTTTCTTTTGAACTTTTACTTTTTCACATAACATTGCACATGTAATTTATTTTAAATATAGCAAATATATATAGGGGCTTATAAATGATGTGTGTCATTTAACATCTTCCTGGTGGCTTTAGTGCCAGTTTTGGAGCACCAGAATTTTTATCTTTTCTGGCGCTATGCTGTGGACTACAAATGGCGCTACAACTCACAGTGCAATTCCATTATTGACGTTTCACAATGCAAGTTCTGTACAAATAAATGTGTCTAATATTAATTATAAGCATTAAATACTTCAATCCACTCCTGGCCATTGTGTTTTATAGGATCTTGACCTACAGCACCAGGTTTCATCTGGCACTGCCATAACCAGAGCGCCCAGCGTTGTGACCTTTTGGGCGCTAGTGTTAAATAAGACGAGAGCTGGCACGTGCATCTGTTTTTTTTTTCATAAATGGGACGTTGCGTGCGGCCGGGGCAAAAAAAGTGGCGCTGTGCGGCGCTGATGCTTCGTAAATAAGGCTCATAATGTATAAATATAGTATGATAATGTTCTGCACTTGCTGATTTGGGCATTCACTTTGGTATTATTAAAACACCTTAATTCTTATTCCTGTTATTATTTTATTTATAATTGTATCACTTTTTCGGTTTTACTTTACGTCAAATATATAGACATTATACCTTTTCTATAAGGTATAATTCTATAAAGAAACTTAAAACAAAAACATATTTGTAAAAATAAATTAGGAAAGACACCCACTGCAAACAATCACATATAAAAAAACTAATGATTTCATACTACTAATAATTGTATTTTATATTTTAAAAATGTATTTTTCGGAGAAACAATTGTGAACTGTGAGTTTTAATTTTATTGATGATTTAATTTAACAAAATAGATTTTATATTCCCTGCTGTCACCTTGTAAGAAGAAATATATTTATATATTTATGAAAACAAAACGGACGGACACATTATAATAATTTTCCATACTTGGTAATGGTTATATTATTAATTGATCATTGCATTATATTTATTATCTATCTATATCTATAGTTCAGCTTCAAAAATATACATTTTCTATTGCAAATTCAGAAGAAAAAATTTATTCATCTAGAGAAGGAGCAGCAATAATATACATAATTCCCATTGTTGGCAAAGAGTTTTTATTCTTTTATATATTGATATTATGTTTATTTATCATGATCACCTGCTTATAACATATCAGTTTTATTTGTATTAATGTTAATTATACGCTTTTGACTTAAAATATATTGTATAAGTATTGCACATTTGTAGAAGTGGGTAGTTGCTCTGATGATTTTCAGCGAGCTGATAACAACGTACAATATTTTTTACATTTGTTTCCAATATTTGCTGGACACACAACACATAATTGTCCAGTTTTATTAATATTATTGATGTTATTTCTGCTTTTGGTTAAGGTTCTTCTACAAATAATAATGTTTTTAAATGTTTTCCCGAACTTACATTTTGATTCTACATTTTACAATTTCATATACAGGATATAAATCAATTTATTCTGATTTCCTTTTCATGTTTGTGTTTAGTAAAATAGTTCTTACTATTGTATCAGAATGTACATTTAATATAATAAAATACATATAAATCAATAATATATTTAAGGCAAAATTAGAAGATTGTTAGCACTGCAAAGTGCTGTGAAATAGAAAAAATCTATTGAAGGTGTTTTTACCCAACTATTCTCATTGGCAGAAAGTACATAAGTACTAATTATGAAAACCTGTGAACACCATTCAAATTAAAACATTTTACACAAATACACGTTCTACATAAAAATATTACATTTATCTAAAAATTACCTTAATAAAATTATAAACATGACCAATAAATGCACACAGATATAGTGCATAATTTAGTATCTTGAAATTCTGTTTCTGAAAGAAATACTAGTAAAACATTAGAAATAATATTAGATACAATGTTTTTTTTAATGTAATTGTTAAATAAATACTATATATAATTTAGCTTTATAGATATGTATAATATATTACAATTATAATATATATATATATATATATATATATATTATTTTTTTTCAACATTATGCTAATTTCAAAGAACAGCTTGGCTACAAGTAAAAGCTTGCATAAGGAAATGCTGCCCCTTAATTTGAGTACAGATGAGCAAAAAATCAGTTACAATACAGACAGCAACACAGAACAATCATCTGGTTCAAATGCATGGCCACAATCTAGATATCAGTCCTAAATCACTCCCTTGGACCTTATTACCACCTTCAGAATAGGTGCTACCTTTTCCAGATTCTCTTTGTGGATAGATGTGGTTGTCCACCGTTGCCTTAAATATTTGCCACCATTAAACCATGAAAGATAATCACGTGAAAAAATACATTTGGCCAATCGGCTTCTTGACAGATATTGCTCTGGGGTTGATAGTCAGTAGTCACAACTGATATTTTGCTACATATTTCTGAATGATCAAGTAAGAAACTTTTTTTTTGTCTGCATTTTATTTGATGCCTGCAGCCATCTGTACATTAATTCTTGCCTCTACTAATGGGTTGTTGGTTACATTCTGCTATGTTCTAGATTATTGTAGTCCTCAGTGTAACACTATGGGGTAAGATAGGGGTAATAAATAAGAAATACTGAAGCCGAAGATGCTGCATGTGCTGTTGGTGAGGACGGGCATCCCTGTCACATGGGCTGCTGCTCTGTGTACGTTTCTCTATTGGAGCTGCTGGCTGGAGCAGAGGTAATGTGATTAGGGATTGCTTAGGGAGAAACCAGGCAAATTAAACTAAATTGACATAAAATGCCCAAGTCTTCTTTAATGCTAGTTCTGAGAAATTATGTCCTTGTGCCCCCCCCCCCCCCTCTCCTTGTCACGCAATGATCCTGTCTGTGATTTGGGGAAAAGGCAAATGCAAATAAAACATGCAAATAAAAGTACCATACATAGCACAAGCTATTTTTCTCAACTGGAATGCAGAGCCTCCTGTGTTTCTTGCTGTCAGCATAGTTTTCCAGGATTCTTGACAACATTTGGGAAACATATAGAAAAGTAAAAAGGGAAATCCAAACTTCCTGGTGATTCAGAGATTTCATTGCTACCAGAAGTTGAAACCCTACTTAATTTTTATTTAACTTTTGCATAATATTGATAATAATCTTTTTAGGCCAGGATACTCATTTTATCAACAATATGAGGTTCTCATGATTCTGAAACTCTAAGGCAGACCAGAACAGTGCTGAAACCTAGGCAGTGGGCAGTGGCTAGAGCCGGAAGCAGGCCTGATGCAGTAAAAGCTCATGAGAACGACTGTATAGTCAGATGGCAAATGGTGTGTGATTTCAAAGCTAATAGGGCTTCACTGTTTACAGCCTTAAATAGGCCTGCAGCATGGGCGTGTGGAGTTAACTTCTATTTTTGGTCTTGGAACTAGAGTCTTTGATTTTGATTTATGGGTTTGTCTATGGGCTATAGCCTAAATATTCATAATTTTTTTCTCTATATGCTCCTCTTGATACTCTATGGGGAGGCCGATTCATTAATAGCGCCAGGTAGCGCCAGATGAGCGACTGTAGCGTGATTTTTTCAGCGCCAGCCAGTATTCGCTGTGCTTGGCCGGCGTTAGCTTGATGACAGCGACTCAGTCGGTGTGCGGTAATGTTGAATACGGGCTTAGGGGTCGCTGTTTCACAGGTTCAGCGTTGTATGTGAGCGCCTGACAACGAATGGCCAGAGCGAACGGCTAGCTTCATATTCATTAACAAATCACGCTCCGAATGTGCTGTCGCTGTCCATTCCTTGTTTAAACCCCAGAGCGCTGGCGGCGATGGGTATTAACTAGTTTTTAACCCCTAAACAACCATATTTTTTGAATGTAACATTATACATGTTTTTAGAATCATTTTGTAATATGAATACATTAATCTCAGACCTGTTAGATCAATTCTGCACAAATTATTTGAAAAATTATTTTTTACTTAAAAATAAATCCTAACATTGCAGAAGTGGTCTCCGAATTTTTGACATTAAAAAAAAAAAAAAAAAAATTAATACCAATTAATTATGATTAATTATAGATTGCTCCATTGAAATGCATTGGACATCGCCAGGGAGCGACAGCTCATACCTGGCGCTGTGAAGGAATTTGCAGCGGCGCTGTTCGGTCCAGGCGGCTTCATGATGAATGCCGCGCTAGCCGTCGCTCTCGCCGGCGCTAGCCTCATTTTGCTTGATAAATGCGTAATTGTGACCGCCGCCGGGCATACTTGAGTCGGTAGTCGCCGTTAGCTGCCGCTACCTGGCGCTCGTCAGACACTACCTGGCGCTCGTCAGACACTACCTGGCGCTAGCCCGTGATAAATAAGGGCCATAGTCACTTGATTTGAGAGGTTTTTGAGAAGTTGGACCCCTCCTTCCACCCAATACAGATGCCAGCAACCCTCAACTCTTAAAATCCCCCAGGGGGATTAGAAAACAGCAGCTCATGACTAAGGGTCTAGACCAGGCAGCTAGTCGGCATGGTCAGTTTATGTGGCAGCAACAGAGTCCAGAAGTCAAGACAAGGCAAGGTCTTTGAAAGAAGTTTAACAGATGTGGTCACGATGTGGCAAGCAAGGTAGGCAGAACGTTTTTCAATAAATATGGTTAAGATGTGGCAAGGCAGGCAACAGAATTTCAGCATTTTCAAGATGTAGTCCATAACTAAGGTTCAGTGTGGTCAAGACATGTCAAGAAAGGGCTGGTTTCTTAGCTGCAATGCTTCTTGGCGATTTTCAGATAGCGCTCTGCCCAGGGGTGTACATACCATAGACACAGTGCAGGCACATGCCCTGGGCCAGTGAAACAAGGGCACAAGCTGCTTCTGTAGTATGTCTTTCCTGCGCATACTTACTCAGCCATGCCGTCCCCTTTCTCCACAATGGAAGACACAGCAGGATGCACAACTTAGTCACCACCGGGTGCGCCGTGTATTTCCTTTGCCACCGTGCAAGCTCCTCCCTGAGATGCGTACACTGACTCTGAGTGTCCGCCTAAGGGGGGACTGATGGTGGCCCTGCTAAAGGGGCCCAATAGGGCTATGCAAGCCCCTGGTTCCAGCTTTTTCTTTAAAGTATGTCTACCGACAGGCCAGGGGTCGTTAGCCTACACCTGAACTCAATTAGCTTTGTACAAATTGACTCTGTGGGTGAAGAGGATGCTGCGTAATTTATGGACTTTGGCAGCAACCAGACTTGTTCCTCTTAGCCCTTGATCCCAATAACCTACTGGCCGACACTCTCCTTAGATTCTTATTCTGTCCAGAACCCTGCAGGCCTATCCAGTCTGCTCAGTCCTCCAACTTCCTTTTTAACCACACTCCTGATTTGTTGTTTCACTTGTGGCGGTAAATTTAGGTTTGTTTTCGTTAGTTCAAAAATGTAAAAAAGCAGGAGAACCACACCTGGGTACTGCCTCCTCCCAAACAATTAGGGACAAACCCCTGAATACATCTACTGCTAAAGAATAAACATATATGGCAATAGGTCATGAGGGGTGACCGGCTCTCCTTGTATATGAATATTGCACTAATAGCAATGTAGCATCAAAACTAAATCTTTATTAAATTGCCCAAAACATATATACAGCTCCAAAATATATAGAAAACTCCACCCATATATATCAAAAGTCAAAATATCCTGATAAAGCTCTGGCAGGTCGAGCAAAACGTGCATCGTGTACATGGGCTCTGCCATTCCTCCCGCACCTTAGGGCTGATTCATAGCCTTCTCAAAACCATCTTGTTTTAGTCTCGAAATGTGTATTTTTCAAATTTTTAACGTACGTCTACATGCGTACACATGATGTAGATCCGCCATCGGGAGCGTTCCATTTACTTTTCGTAGCTGCGTACGCCATCGTGAATGGCTGTGTACGGCTCTCGCAGCGTAGGCAAGAGGACGAGGTATTCATTTACGTTGCTTTGTAATCCTCGTCTACTACCATTTTTCAGCGTTTTTCAACGTACCTTCCAACGTAGAATTTCAGTGTCCCGTGATATTCAGCTTGCATGTTTCTCAAAATATACATAGTAATGTAATTTTTATGTAGGAGCTGCTATGTCTGCACGCATGTACGCATGCGCGTAGCTTATTAACTGCTTTATGTGCCTGGTTTCAACTATTCCCTCACTCACTTCTGCTCCCATGCTTACCTTAACTCCCTTGTCACTGTATGTATTCCTCTGTCCCAATATTTTCATGCTTACCTAAATTTCCTTTAGTCTTTAGATATTTTTCAATTCCTTGTGGCTTCTCTCAGATTTATGTGCATAAGTGGATTTGTGAACTCATTAAAAGTATTTTAATTATCAATAAATGAGAGACATCATAAACATTGTAAAGATGTAAAATATTTATTAAAATGTTATCAAATATTATTTGAGTTGTATAGCTTATACATTTTTTTTTTCTTACTTCTTAATATTTTTTTTTTTTGATTGGTAAAATTTTTTTTAATAAAAAACATTTATAAAAAACTATTTACAAAAAACGTGGCAGGATCCCAGATTTCTAGTCATCGGTGGTCCTTGAAGCAAGCTGAAATCCGAAAGACAGACGCGTAGCTGCAGACGCACAAATTCATCCACATAGTCCGCCGCAAACTTTCACCAGGAAATAGACCCCGTAAGTTGGGTGGAAACACACTCGTTTTATTGGCCGTGTTCGAATCAGCAATCAAGGCTCTGAATCATGCGCAAGTCCATACCAATAACGTAACATTCCCGAGAATGCAAACTATTTACGCAAAAAATACGATCATCGAATATACTTATTCGGGTTAACGAAAACACACATACGCATGAAAAAAGACACAAGAATCACGTTAATGGCTGCAAAAACTCACAAAAAATGTGAATTCACACATGTGAAAGTGAAGGAAAAGTCCAACTGGGCTTCGAATCGCCTGTGTGCTGCTGCACAAAACTTTGGGCAGCTATTGCATCACAGGCTGGATGTCCCACTGGATGAGTAAATATTTGGGGTGTGGGGAGAGTTGAGCTTCCAGTCCCTGGAGGTGGGAAAAAGAGGGTAATATATACAAGACAAATAAAGTGACTGGTGCAACTACAATATACCAAATTATATCCAACAGCAAACCTGTGTACCCTGCAAAGGGAAATATATAAACAGTGCTTACAATATGTTATAGACAGTGTTCAAACATATATAGAAACCAGAATACTCTATATGAACAAACCAAATCCTATGTACAATAATCTAATATACAAATACCTAAAAAAAATATATATATATATAAATATCATAACAACTGATCATAGCCACTTAAAGTGCGGAATAATCTGCAATGCAATAATCCAAACAATACTTGTGCCATAAAAAACAACAATTGGAAAAAGTTTTTTGATACTTATAGGCCGGACCGCCGGGTCCAAATAGGTGAGTGGGAGAGAGGGACTAGCAGGTGGGACACTGGTAGAATTTGTGGACATGCAGGGTTTTAATGTGTTTGTATGTTGTTGTATGTGATTTTATGTTGTCTTGCTACCAATAAATGTTGTACTTAATGTTTTAGATGATCAGTTTGATAATTCTTTGGTGCTCCTGTCATATGGTGAAGTGGGAATTTTTTCCCCTGGCTTCATTATTCATTTAACAGCGCAGCCAACATGTTCAGCAATTTTAGCAGTAACCCCGCAATTGGGGCTCCTTATGGATATTTGATTCCAGTTAATTTTTGGCCGGCCAGTGACTGTGTGAACAGCTAGAGCCCCATATGGGATTTTCTGTATTTTTTTGAGCTGTATATGGATTTTTTGTCTATTTAATAAAGGTTTAGTTTTGCTGCTACATTGCTATTAGTGCAATATTTTTATACAATGTGAGCTGGTGAACCCCCTTAAGATTATGATTTCTGTTGCTGTGTTGTGGGATTTACTAAAATCCCTTGTTGCACAATAAATCACCTCTCACTGACTTCTTGTCTGAGTGAAGTTCTTAACTAGTCTCAGATAAAGAGCTTGAAACAAGGTAGTCCACAGAATTTCAACAGATGTGGTCAAGATTTGGCAGGGTCCACGAAAGGAGTTCCACAATCACAGTCAAGGCATGGTAGGGTCAACAAGAGAAGTTCAGGACATATTAACATACATGGTGGTAGTTGTCATCAAGCATTTGCAGTTAGACGTGGTAGAGGTCAGAAACTAGAATCAGCACTCACGCAGAAAACAGCTCCATAAAGTTTATGCCATTCAGCGATCCAGCAGCGGTCTCTAATTTGTTCCAATGAGCCTGATTAGTAATTTGGTCAATGGAAGCATTTTTCCTATATTTTTTGTGGCCAGTGTTGTTAATTCCAGACCACTTCACTCCAGTCTGTTAACTTCCTTAGCTGATGTTGGGTTTTATTTACTGGTTTTACCTGTTCCTGGCCTTTCTTCTGTCTGACAATCAGGTTTCTTAGCACTTAGATGACCCGCTTGAGTGATTAACTTGTCTGTGACCTTTGGCTCTGGACTTTTGCTCTATGACTTAGATTTACCATTTGGCTAAGTATCTTTTAGTTACGGACCTTGCCAACACTGTCTGATGGCTGTTACCTATCCCTTTGTGTGGTCCTATCTAGTTTCATTAGTTTGTGAGTCTTCGTGCTCTTAACGAGAATGTCTACTTCACCAGTCCCCATAACAGGGCTACCAAGGTCCCTCTGCTACCGGCAGCCTTTCGCATCTATCATGCTCCAAAGGCCCTGGTGTATCTGTGAATTGCATGCTAGGTCTTCATTTGTGGCTTCTGGCTCAAGTGTGGTGTACAAGCCCAGACTGGGGAACCATTATTCCCTATGGATGACCCAGACTGGTCCCATACTCTGCCAAAAAGACAAAAGTGTAGGACATGGTATTCAAATCACCAAAAATGCTGGCTTCTCTGAAGCATGATACATGCAATGGGAGCAATTGCAGATAAGAAGAGGAGCCTTGGCAGTCCTGATTTAGGACCTGGTGGGAAAGTCTAGGAAAGTGGTCTTTCAGGTTTTGGAAGGCAACCACGTGCCTTCAGGATACAAAGCATATAACTTGTCTCCTGAGGCTGAACTGGGGATCAACTAGAGGTTTGAAGGTAGGTTTGAAGGTGTGAACAAGAAACAAAGTGGGCAGCACTCATCTCGTATTTACAGTATAGCCATCAAAGGAGGTGCTGGAGTGATGTGAGCTACACATGAAAACACAAATTAACCCTCTACACACTCATTTCATAGAAATACCAGATAATATTAAGCTGATATAAAAAGAGGACTTTTAGTTCATGTAAATTGCAATTGATTAAATGGAGTAGCCAAAGTCACACAACAGTCCTATTTTTGCTCTATCTCTAATCTCACTAAGCATATCAGTTTAACTGTGCAGATAATGGTGGTCATGCTAAAGATTTAGTGAAGCCAGTTTAACTCTGGGTGCACATTTAGGTTTCCATTGCGATCTTAACACACAAAAAGTGCAGTAAAAAAGTTTGTTCTATTTTTTCCAGAAAAAATCACCTCATGTTACACATGAGGTACATCATTTTTACAATGAGGCCCCCTATTGGATATGGTAAAGAATTCACTATTTTTTCTGCATACCTCATAGTGTGCTGTTGTTTTCAAACTTTCAAAACAGTATTTTTATCTTATTGCAAAAAAAATTGAACAAACATTTTTATTGCATTTTTGTGTGTTAAATTCAAAAAGCTCACTCAGATGTAAGTTTCAGTTCACAACTAGAGTAAGTTCGGCCAAAGGTACCAAACTTGACCCGAATCCGAACCTGGTCCCCATTGAAATCAATAGGTACCCGAGCTTTGGGATGAAAAATGACAGGGGGCCCTCCTCCTCCCCCCCTTGCCTTACCTGCCGGCCATTGGAATTGAAATTACTGGCTGATGAGGAGCCCATGGAGCACAGGCAAGCTGGTGAGGAGTGGGGGGGGCGGAGTGCAGAAGCAGGAAGTGGCTTCAACTTACCTGAGCCCCTTAATCTGTCTATCAGCGGTGGCATTCCTCCCTCAAAATGTTCATGGCATGGGCTTAAGAAAAATGTCCGCCCCCATGAATGAGGACACTTACAGCAGCTTTCAATGTAACTTTTCCTCACTCAAGGGGGCGGCCATTTTGACAGTGGAATGCCAACCACCGATAGATATATCCCGGGACTGAGCTAAATTGTACAGCAGCTTCCTGAGCAGCTGCTCAGCAGCCCATCAACCAGCTTTTCTGGGTTTGGGCTGAATGGCGAACTCGAACACGGACTTCTGCCTGAAGTCTGTGATCGGGTTTGGGAGCTTGAACTCGCAAAGTTGAGTACAGACCCTTTGCAGTTCGGGTTCACCCAACACAATTCACAACCAAAACTGAACTTGATTTACTTGAAGATGAGCTTGATTTACCAAATCTTTAGCATGACCCCTATTGATTTCCTTTTCAACTCATGTGCAGAGGAGAAAAGATTGTCAAAATTGTGTCAATGGACACAGAAGTATGGCACAAATAAAAAACACAAATAAATCGTCACATTTTGGGGCCAAGATGGTTACCAAATAAAAAGTAGGGCTAGAGCTCCCCCGTGAGGTCACACACAGCAGAAGGAACATTGATTAAATCCTTCCCCACTCTATACACAACTAAAAATATCAGCACACAGCTGTATAAAAAAAAATCAGCTGACATTTCTCAGCTCACATGAGGGACTTGATTCAGAACATTTTCAAAATGTGGGCTTAGCGGTAATATTTACTAACTCACATGAGTGGTCTTATTTATTAAGATCATTTATATAAAATTCTTTAAACCTTTTAAAAAATGAGTGACTTTGTAAAAACTTGGCTGTTGATTGGGATGATTCAGCCGTAAAAATTGTTTCCTAACCAAAACTATTCATCTAAATTAAAAGTGCTCTAAATGCCCAGAAATACTGTCTCTCAGGTCTCTAAGAAATGTATCCAACCTCCTTGATGCTGCTGTATTTCGAGAGAAACAATCGCCAAGCATTTCACAATCTCAGTGATTCTACATTATCACTGCATGTATATTTTGTTCTATCACTAGGGTGTCCCTATGTATGTCATTAAAGTGGACCAACGCCCAGGATTTTCACTATCCTGGGTGTTGGTACACTTTTCTGACGCTACTTTTCTGATGCTCTTCAGTGTACTGCTCCCAAATCCTCCCTAGTTTACATGGATTCTGTCACAGAGTCGCGCTGTCCTGCTTACTGACTTGCCAGGATATCTTGCTCCACTTTCTGTGTGTGTATTACCTTCCCCAATGGTGCTCTCGATTCTACGTTATCTCTGGTTGCTTCACTAAGCCTTCCACTCGCTCTTTGGGGTTTAAGCTGGCTCATGTGCACTGTAACTATAACTCTGTGCACTCACTACACACTCTTCACTCTCACTACTGCTACTCTTACTATATCAGGAAGTAGCAGAGATATTTATCACCTCTGTTTTCCCAAACTGCATTGGGCCTCTTAATGTGATGTCACCCACAGCCTTTATTTGTTAACTGTGTAGCTGCTGTTCCTTATTGTATACAGCTTTACTGTTTACTATGCAGAGACATTTGTAATGTTTTATGTACCCCTATTTTCAGCTGGGCCACACTCTCCCCCTCTGAAAATGATGTTATCTTCTACACTGTTACACTGGTGAAGGCGAGTTTATTGGACCTATCTGACCAAAGTTATGTTCTGGTATGGGTTTCTACCCCTTAAACTATTCCACTGAGCATTTGACTAGTTTTCACACTCAGTGGTACCAGTGTTAGACTGGTTTGGTTTGTTTCCCAGATTCCTACAGTATTAGTTAACTGTTTCTAGACCAGTCTGTGGAGGGGAGGTGATTACCTAACACATAAACAAATGTAAACAATTTAAAATATTAATAAAACGATAAAACGTAAAGCGATAATAACAACATCCTATTCTATAAACTCTAACTACATTCTGAGGATTTCCCTGTAAAAAAGATGTCCTTAGTCCATCAAAAAGTATTATAAAAAAAGTTTAAAGTTCTCTGAAAAACAGGTAGTTGGTAAGTACCACTCAGGTTGTATTTTCTGATAAGTAGCTAATAAAACTTGTTTAAAATTCCTGTTCTTGGTATGGCATTTGGTTTACCCAAAGTGTCATAGGTCATAGGTCTTCTTCTTTCTCTAGTGGATAGAGTTCATACATTCTCTGGTTCAGCAGTTATTGAGTCAACAGGTTCTAAGTCCATAATTGGATCAACTGTTTCAGGATTTTCTGTTGTTTCTTCAATGGCTAACTCTGGAGTTGATTCAGGACCTTGTGGAATTTGATAGCGACTACTTCTTGTGGGTATTCTCAATCTTCTTCATATGAACTGTCATAATTGTTTTCTAGAACAGGTGGCTCTTCAGGTTGGTGTCTTGAAGATTTAGGTTGATTTCTTACTTCAAGGTTGGGTTTGTTGGGTGGAAGTTAGTACAAAGGTAGTAACACGTTTCTGGTAAGGTTCTTGTTTTGTTATCTCCTGTTTCCTGTTCCACTTCATAAACTGGGCTGTCTGCACTCTTTCTCTTGATAACCACATACATTTCGTCTTCACAATATGTGAAAAAGATGAGTGGGGTGGCCCAAAACCCTCACAATCATACCAAAAACAAACTCTCTCACCACCATAAAAATCCCAATCTATACAAAATTTTATAATGTTGGGCAAACACAAAAGACACAATGAAAACAATTTTAAAATGGCACTACATTGTGTATGGGACACTGCACTGTTCAATCACATGTCCAAAGACCATATATAGTAATAACAATGTGGCTCTTTAACAACAGGGTGTACTATTCCTGCAAAAATAAATCATCCCAAAAGTGCAAAGTGCATGTGCAAAAAACTGATGTGCAAAAAAGTTTTTTTATTTATCAACAGCATTAAAGTGCAAGGCAACAACATATAATCTAATCTAATGATCTCATAAATCTATGAACAATCCCTAATCCTAATCACCAATCCCATAAACACAATCCATTTTACCAACCATAAAGTGCTTGTGCCTAACAAATGTATCCCTTTAATGCATACCCTCAATTGGAAATATGTTCCTACACAAACATATTCAGGATAAATTCTGTTTCTGAAACGGGAGTATCAAACATGATGTCAATTGGTAATCTTGGTGCTTTTCCAAATAAAAGATGGCGTTTTGTTCTTCAAAGTCATCACTGGGGCAATTTCTTTTAGACCCATCGTGTAACCATCTCCAGACACATTCTTCCAAGTTATCTGACTTATATCCTGAATAATTCAGATTTCTTTGGGGTATTAGTTTCACCCCATGTTGCAATTAACGCTGTAAGATAGTTCTCACATGCACTACATGTTCAGCAAATGACTGTGGACAAGGTTATCATCAGCAAGGGCTGATGAGGGCTGTTAATGGCCTACTGGATTCTTCTACAATGCCTTGATGGTAAGACTTGCCTTGGTCTAAGACAGAAAACCAAGTACTTCCTGACAAACTGTCAAGCATGTCTTGAATCTTGGGCAAAGGATGGTGGTCAGGCATTAATATTTGATTTAGCTCTCTGTAGTCACAGCAAAGTCTTATAGTCCCCTTCTTTCTTCCTGACGCAGGCAATTGGATATGAGCAGGATGACTTTGACTTCTGGACTCATTCTCTGTTAATGAGGTCTTGCAAATATTCATTTCACTTATTTGTGCAGGGGCTTCGGCACTGACAGGTACCCCTTGGCCACTGGACTGTTTTTTTAAGGCTAATCTTCAATAATTCTATTTTCAGCCAGGCTACGCATGGCATAATGCCCTGTTTCAGACAGAGCTCCAGCGTATGGAGCGGGGCTTCCCTGCAATTTGTGCTGCGCTATCCTGAATAGCCTATCTCAATGGATGGGCGCGGGAGCATGCCAGGGAAGCAGCTGTGGCATAGATGCCAACCTGATCCATTTCAGCAGGGTGATTTTTCTCCAGTCCTGCACATCACAATGACCATTTACCTCAACACACATGGGCTCATCCAATTAACTGGGTTGAATAGGAATTATATTATCTAAGTCCAGGTGTGTTGAGGTAAATGGTCATTGTGAAGTGCAGGACTGGAGAAAAAAGCCCCGCCCACACCCCACCCATGTGCGCGCCAGTGGCCCATCATGGGACTCCTTTCCTTTCATCAGGTATTCTGATGAGGCGCCAGCATTCTGGATTCCCCCCGAGCATGTTTTTATTCACTGTCTGCGGGATCAATACCCATGGGTGTCAGTCTGGTTTAATTAGTGGTTCAGTGGAGATTGGGAGCACCGCTGTGCACTGTCATGTTTTTAAGTCCATTACTGGTGGCTCAGCGGCTTCAATCCCACCCCTACCCATTGAGCTGCTCTATTGAGGAGTGGAGCTGCACATGGGGGTGGTGCCTTTCTATATTTTGCCTCAGACAGCAGAGAGCCTAGGTTAAACTGTACCAACATCCATTTAACCCTTTAATGAGTGTTAAACAAAGAACAAGCTTAGGGGGCATCCAGAATGCTGGAGCCCCCCAGAACGCAACCCCGCCAAACACCCGATATCCTTTCCCGCTGGTGTGCACATGAGTGGGGTGTTTCGGTAGCCGGTGCTGAGGATGCGACCATGGCCTATGGGACTATGTGGCTGCCGCTGGCTCAAGGTGATGGTAAAGATATTGGGCGTTCTGGGGGGTTATGACCAGGGGGGCTGCAGCATTCTGATTCCCCCACTGGAGCTTGTTATTATTCGCTGTCTGAGGGACCAACACCCAAGAAAAATTGGTGTTGGTCTGGTTTAACCCCTGTCTATAGTACAAAATTCATATACTCGAAGAGTGCTGAATTTATAAAGTATCTCGCACGTAACAGCCGGGTGGTGTGACTAAAAGGCTACACTAGTCATCTGCTTGAAATTACACCATCTGTCTCCAATGAATGTCTTGTTAAAGAGGAACATCAGACCTAAAATAAAAAGAGGCCGCCCCCCCCCCCCTTCAACCGCTACTTACCTTTTGGATGTTGCTGCTGCCTACAGCGACGAAATCCGGCTGCTTTAATGCCTGATCCTCACCCTGTCGCCGGCTTAGCCAGCTGTAAATGACAGCTCGGCTTTCATCGCACCGCTCAACAAAGACTTGTGGGATTGCGAGAGGCTCCATTGAATCTCATTTGTGGGCACTGCGCAGGCGTAGGTTCGGGGGGTGCGTGCAGTGCTTGATGGGATGCAAGATGGCACTGCCAGTTGGGAGGTCACCCAGAAGATAGATGTCCTGGCGAGGTGAGTACAAACTGCCCAAAGATAAAACCGGAGGGGGGGGGGGGGCAGCAGATCAATGAGGTTTGGGGTAAGTCTTAACCTCCTCTTATGTTCCTCTTTAATGACATCTTATCAGCTTATAGATTTAGGGACCAGAGAGAGGACAGCACTGTGTTCTGTGCTCACCCCTGGCCTGGGAAGATCTGTTTGCACATTGCTGGAAAATGACTGAAAAAGTTAAAACTTTTAAAATAACTTGGAGCCACAATTATTTGTGATTGATTCTAAAGAATGACAAGCAAAGCGAGTTTCAGGAGCTTCAGGATATCAATTGATGGTCATCTTGAGCTGTGCATTTCCTATCAGAGGAAGCCACAGCACACACTGGGTTCTCATTTCCCTGGTGCCAGGCTGGTAAACACTCTTTAGATGAGGGAACCGGCCAGAGTCCAGCCTGAATGGGAGCCAAGGCTCCATTCATAGTCAATAATTCAGCGTAGATTCTTTATTGTATTAAACATTGATTCACAATGTCCAAACAAGTTTCTGATAAAACAACAACTATATATATAGCTGGTAAAAGTCTTATCTAGAAATAATGCGTGCAGTCAGTCAGGGACACAAAGCTGTAAGCAGAATTGTAAAGCTGACAATACCTGTAGGGTTTAGTATTTCTAAGCAATTAGACTCACTGGTGCCAGGCTGACCAGACACCGAGGAATCATTTTTACTTATTTGCTATGATTTATTGTATGAGCAAGCCAACAAGATCCATCAGCTTACCTAGTGCCGGAACCATCTGGAATAAGGTGGCTCAAAGAGTTCCCCCGGTGAAAAATATTTGGTGGTCTGTGTATCCCGCCAGGCCCCGATGCTTGCCAATTTGGGAAGCCCCTTAATGCAAACAGTAAAAGTAACCCAAAATTGCAGCGAACTACTTTCTGGTGCTAGGTTTCATTTCTGCCAGCAGTCACTGTCACATGTGGTCACCAATGACCAACCAGGTTTGAATACAGAGACAGCACCGAAAATGAAGAAGCCAAGCTTGAATGGGGGATGGGAGCTGTGACACCAATTTTCTGAAACCTACAATGCCTTAAAATGGACGTCCAGCTGAAAATGACTCATGGTCTGCTTTCATGCCCAGTCATGCTAATGCAATCAACACCCAGGCCTGTATTTCCAATTAGGCAAACCCATAGTCTGTTAATAGAGAAATCAGCTCTACCGGCAATGAACCAAGTCCAGATCAATAAGAAAACTTCCTTTCCCACTGTGGCTAAGAGTGCTCAATTCCTCATCACAGGTAAACAAAAAGTATAGCCAGCCATGGTGGACGATTAAAATTCCAACATTTTATTCCAAAAATTCCAATAAAAGTGCTATAGCCAAGCAAACAATCTCATAAAAAGTAGCAGTGATCCCTAAAAATGTCTACGCATTTCGAACCAGCCGGTCCTTAATCATGACCATGATCATGATCATGATTGAGGACCGGCTGGTCAGAAACACGTAGATGTTTCTAGGGATCACTGCCTAGGGTGGCCACCTTCAGGGGGTGCTGGGGATAATGGCATAGTAAAAAAAATACTCAGTTGCCTTTGCTTTGAAGCAGAACTTGATCATGACCCCCTGCCCTGCTTCCCTACCTTGGTGCTGAGACAGGATGTGGTGTTTCAATTAAAAAAAAACATACCTTATCCAGGTGCCTGGATCCTGGGTGCCACCATCTTTGTCAGAAGACACAGAGCTGCATCCCCCAGCTCCATGCGCGCTTCTGCCCACCCATGCAAGTGAATGATCCGGACCCCAGGGGGGTGTGGCTTTGCATCTTTTCCTGCAGCCGCTGCCTGAGCTCAGAAGGAGCAGCACTGGCTTGTTGATAATGTAAGGGTTTTCTTTATTTTTAACCTCCCCATCCTGCCTCAGTACCAGGGAAGGGTGGCAGGGCAGGGGTCATACTTGACTGAAGCTCCGCTTTAATGCCTCCTAATGAGTACCCCCAGCCACAGAAGGATGCAGTGGTGGGTATGTGTGGAGGGGGAGAGGATAAATGCAGTGAAGCAGGTGAGCTTAGGCGTGAACTGTGTTTAACCCCTTGTGCCCTCTCCCCCTACACACACACAGCACAAGCAGGGCTACCATTAGGGCAGCCTGGACTATGGGGCCCAGCCGCAAAGGGGCTAATGGTAGCCCCACAACAACCTCTGTCTGACATGCTCTTGTGATTCAAGAGGGATTCAAGAAGAGATTCGATTCTTGGCCTATCACTGTTGGTCACCTGCTGCTGTCACAAGCCTCCAGTCCAGTGCCTGCTGCAGACATCTTATTTGGGTTCTTCTTTCTGGTCCTTGCTGGAGCACAGAAGGACCCCAAGATGGACACCTTGATAGGGCTGGACAAAAGGCAGATACCAGGTCCCGTTGAGCAAAATACACATTTTCCATCAGTGGCTGCTTCAGTGGCTGATTCAAGAGGAGTTTCGGATTCAGGTCAGAAATACTCCAAAGTGTCACAAATAGGTAGAAAACTAAGCTCATGGAAGTAAATGGACCCTTTCACATCTGTGCACTGCATTTTGTTTGCAGCCCAACCGCATTGTATCCAATAAATGCCCATGGGTATGTCTTGTGATTTACCTGTGCTGCAGTAAAGAGGCCATACTCAACTCTTGGCCCATTGCCGCTGGTCCCCTGCTGTTGTCACAAGCCTTCATTCTAGTGACTGCTGCAGCCATCTTCTTCAGGTTCTGCTTTCAGGCCCTTGAATGGGCAGAAGACAGAAGGACCCCAAGAATGCCATCTTTGTAGCGCTGGACCAGAGGCAGATACCAGGTCCTGTTGAGAAAAACACACTTTTCATCAGTGGCTGCTGCCAGCATGTTCACAGCTCTGCCAGTGACCAGTCAAGTAATGGCCAAAAGACATCATGTAGGATGCAAAAGTGGCACAGAAAGAGCAGACCTGGTGTTTTGGAATACTTTTTACTCTGCAGCTGGGTGGACATCCCAAATTGAGATGCCATCATGCTAAGTATATATTACTTATGACCTACCTTTTGTCTCCACCCTCATCTTTTAGATTATAGGCCATCTCTCCTAGCATGGCCATCTCTCCTAGTGTATTTCAGTATGTTCAAAAAAACATTATGGCACACTAACATTGGTGCCCCTCAAGGCTGCGTTCTGTCACCTCTCCTGTTTTCCATCTACACCGACTGCACCTCCTTGGCCAACTCTGTGAAAATTGTAAAATTTGCCAATTACACAACCGTTATAGGTCTAGTTAGGAACGGTAATGAGGAAATCTACCAAGGAGTAGTGGAGGAGCTAGTCAGTTGGTGTACCAGACACAATTTGGTAATAAACCCATCAAAAACCATGGAGATGGTAGTGGACTTTAGGAGGAATTCAGCACTCATGTCACCCCTGTTCGTCAATGAGGTAGAAATCAAAAGGGCGAACAAAGTTTCTCAGCGTGATCATCTCCGACAACCTCAGCTGGGAGAAGAACACCTTGGCTGTACTGAGGAAAGCACAACAGAAACTGTTTTCCTGCTGAAGAAGACGGGACTGTTAGTGCTCTTCTTAAATGCAGTCATAGGTTCTGTTCTATGCTTTTCCTTTTCTGTCTGCTTTGAGGGAGCAACAAAAAAAGTGTAGACTCCAAAAAACGATCAACACAGCAGAAAGAATAATTGAAGCACCCTTACCATCCCTATTCCCAATGTAGTTTGTACAGTCAGGGCCAGAAATATTTGGACAGTGACACAAGTTTTGTTATTTTAGCTGTTTACAAAAACACGTTCAGAAATACAATTATATATATAATATGGGCTGAAAGTGCACACTCCCAGCTGCAATATGAGAGTTTCCACATCCAAATCGGAGAAAGGGTTTAGGAATCATAGCTCTGTAATGCATAGCCTCCTCTTTTTCAAGGGACCAAAAGTAATTGGACAATGGACTCTAAGGGCTGCAATTAACTCTGAAGGCGTCTCCCTCGTTAACCTGTAATCAATGAAGTAGTTAAAAGGTCTGGGGTTGATTCCAGGTGTGTGGTTTTGCATTTGGAAGCTGTTGCTGTGACCAGACAACATGCGGTCAAAGGAACTCTCAATTGAGGTGAAGCAGAACATCCTGAGGCTGAAAAAAAAGAAAAAATCCATCAGAGAGATAGCAGACATGCTTGGATTAGCAAAATCAACAGTCGGGTACATTCTGAGAAAAAAGGAATTGACTGGTGAGCTTGGGAACTCAAAAAGGGCAGGGCGTCCACGGAAGACCACAGTGGTGGATGATCGCCGCATACTTTCTTTGGTGAAGAAGAACCCGTTCACAACATTAACTGAAGTCCAGAACACTCTCAGGGAAGTAGGTGTATCTGTCTCTAAGTCAACAGTAAAGAGAAGACTCCATGAAAGTAAATACAAAGGGTTCACATCTAGATGCAAACCATTCATCAATTCCAAAAATAGACAGGCCAGAGTTAAATTTGCCCAAAAACACCTCAACAAGCCAGCTCAGCTCTGGAAAAGTATTCTATGGACAGATGAGACAAAGATCAACCTGTACCAGAATGATGGGAAGAAAAAAGTTTGGAGAAGAAAGGGAACGGCACATGATCCAAGGCACACCACATCCTCTGTAAAACATGGTGGAGGCAACGTGATGGCATGGGCATGCATGGCTTTCAATGGCACTGGGTCACTTGTGTTTATTGATGACATAACAGCAGACAAGAGTAGCCGGATGAATTCTGAAGTGTACCGGGATATACTTTCAGCCCAGATTCAGCCAAATGCTGCAAAGTTGATCGGACGGCGCTTCATAGTACAGATGGACAATGACCCCAAGCATACAGCCAAAGCTACCCAGGAGTTCATGAGTGCAAAAAAGTGGAACATTCTGCAATGGCCAAGTCAATCACCAGATCTTAACCCAATTGAGCATGCATTTCACTTGCTCAAATCCAGACATAAGACGGAAAGACCCACAAACAAGCAAGACCTGAAGGCTGCGGCTGGAAAGGCCTGGCAAAGCATTAAGAAGGAGGAAACCCAGCGTTTGGTGATGTCCATGGGTTCCAGACTTAAGGCAGTGATTGCCTCCAAAGGATTTGCAACAAAATATTGAGAAAATAAATATTTTGTTTGGGTTATGTTTATTTGTCCAATTACTTTTGAGCTCCTAAAATGTGGAGTGTTTGTAAAGAAATGTGTACAATTCCTACATTTTCTATCAGGTATTTTTGTTCAACCCTTCAAATTAAACGTTACAATCTGCACTTGAATTCTGTTGTAGAGGTTTCATTTCAAATCCAATGCGGTGGCATGCAGAGCCCAACTTGCGAAAATTGTGTCACTGTCCAAATATTTCTGGCCCTGACTGTATCTCTGTTTCAATTTCTATGTAGAAACTGTAGATAACTGTAGCTATCTGTTGCACTGTGTATATGCCAAAAATAATTCCTTGTTAATCTCACAATGTACTTGGCGAACAATAAATTGAATTGAATTTACTGTGTATTTGTGTTTTTCTATTAGTTGTCTTACCCCGTTTGTAATTTCACATAGTACAGCGCCATGGAAGATGATGGCACTTTATAAATAAATGGTAATAATAATAAAAATAAAAATGCTCTGCACATTGGGCCACCTCATTCTCTTTTCCCAGGGCTGCCCCTATGCAGTAACCAGGACTAAGGACTGTCAGCCAGGGACAAATTGGCCAGTGCTCTGGGGGTGTAAGCTGACCTTCAATCATTTTCAACCGGCGGTCCGTTTTTATGCCCAAATAGAAGTAAAGATGTTCATGAGGGTTTGTCTACAGTTACTCTTTAACCCTGTAACCTGACCCCTCTCTCTAACCTGATTTTTGCCTCTTGTAAAATTGCACATGAAAGTTAAAGAGGACTTATATTCACCTGTTCCATGCTGGTCGTACTATTAGCAGCTGGCCAAGGAGTCCCAAGGAAAAGAAATAAGCCTGGAGGGACTTTTCACAAAGGTGTAAGTGCAACTACCATCTCCTCTTGTCAGGGGCATAACTATAGAGGGTGCAGGGTGTGCAAATGCCCAGAAGGTCAGGGGGGGGCATCATTGTTGCTCCTCCACCTTATTTATCATATTTGTGCTCATTTGGCATCATTTAGCAATAGGGAGCACCATTTCTCTCAGCTGTTTCAGTCTTTAGTTGTTTAGTTGCATCGAGATGAGTTAAAAACAAGCCATGAAAGGGCCCCAATTAATATTGGCACCAGGCCACTGCCTCTTGTCATTTAGCATGTTGATTTAGCTTTTTATTACACTATTTTCCCAAACATTTGGGTGAATATATTTATTAACCTTCTTACTTTCTCTGTTGCTTTTTGTAACACCAGAACAGTACACATTTCTAGGTATTTTCTTTTTTTTATTTTTCTGAATCACGTCGTACATAGTTACAATTTTGCTCTACTTGTTCTAAAGCCACAGAGCCCTCTTGTGGACAGTTTAGAAAATACAATTTTACTAACCTGGTACTAAATCAAACGGGTGATTCAGCACTAAGGCTTCCATTCTATAAACTTGCCTTAAAATATGTCATGAAAATAATTTGTTCAAATATGTTATACAGTCACTGGATCCTTATACCTCCCAGGAGTGAAGGTTTCAGGTGATAATAATCAGCACTGTTACAACCTGTTTTTAATTCTAAAATAAAGTATTATGGCAATAATTCAGTAAACTTGTCTCAGAATATATGACCACCATGAAGTGAATGGTTTAGGAGTTAATAACCAACATAAACTGTGCGTTCATATCCTGTGCCGCTGCATACTGGCCTGAATGAAAATGAATTGGCCAGGGAACAGGGATTTGAAACAAGAACCCGGAGGATTGTGGGATGAGTACTTCTTCTGGGTGCAAGAAAAAGGTGGTGGATGTGGTGGATTCCCGGAGCTGTCGGACGGATGAGTAAGGAGCTGATCATATGCATGCAGTGATTTCCATGCTTATTAATGGCAATTTTATTTCTTATGTGTTTTTATGTTCTTTTTCCAAGCCTTGTGTTTTTGGCCCAATTGGCTTAAAGGATTACTTAGCCCATATTTTGACTCCCCACTCTATGCCTAATCCATCTGGCCACTCAGCTTGCTGAGCTGCTTGACGTATCCGAGAAAAGGCTAGCTCTTCTACAGCATCTCCAACTAAGGGCCTGATTTATCAAGTACTTCTGCCATTTCAGTGCAAATTATGATTTATACATTTTTTAGTGTGTTGCTGCACTAAAAAAACTTCTTGCAGTGCAGCAACATGCGCAAGTGTGAAAAAAAAAGATTTTATTATATTTTTTACTACTCTAATTTGCACCGATGTGGCACTGTCTGGCAGAATGCTTGATAAATCAGCCCCTAATTCGATGCATAGTTAAGATTTTTAGTGGTGAATCAACGACTGCCTTTTACAAGGCCACTATGAATACTTCGTTTTGCCTTTCGGTCAGCACTATGCCCCGGCAGTTTTCCAACGTTTCTAGGTGTAGTTCCCGTGGTCTCTTTCTACTGCTGAAGCTATGCACGTCTTCCTATGCTCCAGAGACGAAACAGACTCCTGAGCATAGGAAGACGTGCATAGCTTCAGCAGTAGAAAGAGACCACGGGAACTACACCTAGAAACGTGTTTTCGCCAGCTGTAGCACATCCATGACTGAAGCCAGCTTTTCCTCGTGTTCTGTGCAGTGGCGTTAGTCGCTTTGTCTGCATCCCAGGCGGATAAGAGAGAAAATTGCTTGGAACTGGAGATACAAAATCAACAGCTACATCCTTTAGACAAAACAGAGTGGCAGAAATTGTCTGTCTCAGAGAGGATCTAAGTGAGAAAGCAAGCCCTTGAAAGATATCTATATAAGGTTTATTCCAGTATACCATCTGCTTAAAGAGGACCTAAGGAGGCTATTGTTCATACAAGGCTCTTTTCCTTATACCATCTGGTAAGAGGCTATTTGGTATCTGGTGGCGGTCGGCACTGAAAAGTGATTGATTAATGCACTGGGTGAATAAGGAAGAGACTTTTTACTCAACAAAGTTTATTGTTATATTTGAGCTCTGTTTTTGATTTGCACCCTTCTAAAGGTAGCTTGGGGTCTTTCCTCCCTCCTCAAGTACCAGGGTGTACCTCTCGCTTCTTGTTTCGATCTAGCAAGGTAGAATCAGGCTCTGGCTGGATCCTTCTCTCAGACTGGTTACTGTCTTCTCTCCTCCTGCACACACACTGTCTCACTTTGGTTACTAAAATAATGAGTTCGTAGCTATGCTGTCTCTAACAGGTGTCTTAACTCTTTTATAGTTTTCTCCATTACCGAACTGAAGGTTAGAGTTCCTCCTAAACCTAACTTTGAGTCAGACCAATGTATCCATCCATCAACCATCAGCACAGGTGCCAGGATGTTTACAGGATCTGGCCTCCTAAATTAATACATTAAACCTATGTTCTTCCTCTGCACTCACACTGAACTAACTGTGATTTAGCTTGTGTAACTTATCCCTTTCTAAGTCAAACTAGAGTGTAAGCTCTACTACATCTAGTGTTGAATGTAGAACTTCTTTAATGCATACCTAAACTAATGTTGAACGGGTTGATACATACCACAACACCGAGTTAATATTTTGTCCGATCGTGGCGTTCAATTCATATCCTGGCTCTGGCGATTCTGTTCCTCTGTTGAGCTCTGGAGCAAAAAAAAATTGCTTGTAGAACACTTAATGGCAGTAGGACATGGGCAAAGATAGCATTCAACAACCAAATTCTTCAATCAGAGTTTCACCCTATTCCCATGGAACTCCCTTTCAACCTACCAGAGGAGAGGTACCTGAGTCTCTCTTAGCCCATTTAAAGGAAATCTGAATGGAAGTCTGGCAAAGTATCATGCAATGTACTACCAGAGAAAAACTCTGCAGATCATCAGAGGACCCGTGATCCCCCACCCCAAGACTAAAATAATATAAACAGACTACAAGCCCTTTTTGGGACCCTAATTGTCCTATTCTGCAGTCCATCCAGGTAATCGTCATCCTGTCTCCAGAAATGGCATTGAAGATTCATCACCAGCAAGAAGTCCCAGAGGACCTTACAGAGGGCTAATCCTTCAGGAGTTCCATTGCTCGTTGTCTGTATTGTTGCGAGTTGTTGCGAGTTGTCTGAGTGCTGGGTGCTGTGGAGCCAATACAGATAGACATTGTGGAGTAACAGAAACTGGCTTTTACTGGAATATGTGTGCAGTAAGAGAAGGTCGACATCTAGTGTCATAACCGTAAACTGCAGTCACTCTTGCAATTTAGATGCAAAACACATACAGTGAC
Organism: Gastrophryne carolinensis; assembly: GCA_027917425.1. Classification (NCBI taxonomy): domain Eukaryota; kingdom Metazoa; phylum Chordata; class Amphibia; order Anura; family Microhylidae; genus Gastrophryne; species Gastrophryne carolinensis. The sequence goes on along the minus strand of JAQIHN010000996.1, from coordinate 604,093 downwards.
AAGCTGAAGCTGTTGCATAGTATCTCCAACATGCAGGTCACCCAGGTGTTTAAAAAACTTTCCAGATATTAGAACATTACCAGTGGTGGATATTAGACATTGTGGAGTAACAGAAACTGGCTTTTACTGGAATATGTGTGCAGTAAGAGAAGGTCGACATCTAGTGTCATAACCGTAAACTGCAGTCACTCTTGCAATTTAGATGCAAAACACATACAGTGACAAGCTGAAGCTGTTGCATAGTATCTCCAACATGCAGGTCACCCAGGTGTTTAAAAAACTTTCCAGATATTAGAACATTACCAGTGGTGGCCTAACTTTAAAATGGACTGCCCTGAGTTTCAAGACCAGAAACAAAAGATGAATAGTGCAAACCTATCCCCCTCCTCCTCCCCCAGACTCAAACCAAAATATGCACAGGCTGCACTGTGGGGCGCATACAATTATGTAACCGGGTTAGCTACAGAAGGGGCTCCTGTGCCAGTGAAAAGAAAAAAAATAAAGGGGGTTATTCATGAAGGGATAGCGGCAGGTAGCGCCCCATAGAGGTAGGCAGCGTCTGGTGAACACCAGGTGCTGTACGCAAAACCACATTTATGAGAGCGATTCTGGTGAGCGACTCTAACATTGCCATGTAGCATACGATTCATCATTACAGATGGCTCAGCGTATAGCGCCCACGCTCTAGCTTTCAGAGCGACAGGTATCACCTGTCGCTACCTGTCGCTCTCCCATACATTTTAATGGACGTTCCATTTCTTCTGTTTAAACAGGGTTTTTGTTTTTTTTTTCACCTCTCCTGGCCTAGAAAAAGTCATTTTTGAAAACTTTTTAGATTTTTAATAGTTTTATGCAGAATTGTCATTACAGGTCTGGCATTAAAGTATTAATGTTACTATGTTACAACAATGTCATTCCATGTGTTTTCGCTTTGTTACTGGCGAATATGTGTTCAAAAACAGACTTTAATCACACAGCGTCTGGCGTTCTATGCTATAGCAACCAGATTTAGAGCGCCGACGCTGTGTGTGTGTGTCCTTTTTTGATAAGTATGGTGTGGAGCGCCGAGAGTTGGTCGCACTGGCTCTCGCTCCCTGCAGCGCTGTACTGGTGTTACAGTGCCCAACATACATCACATTCATCAATGCAGACCAGGTTACTAGAGCAACTGAGGCGCTCTGTTACAGCGCCTGATACCCGCTTACAGCATCTACTAGTGCTGCTATACATACGCTCATCTGCCGATACCTGGCGTTAGTATTGAATCAGCCTCAAAGTCTCTGTGCCACACACACACACACACACACACACACACACACACACACACACACACACTAGAGGCACCAAGACAATCAATGAATGGAGGCAGGGTAAGACAGGAGCTTATGAAGGAAACGTCAAGTAGACAATACACACCCGAGTGTGTGTGGAGAACACCATGCAGACTACTCAGAGAAGAGACAGATATTCACAGAGACACAGCAAAAGGTGGTGCACAAAAAAACATCAGAATTTACAGCAAGACAGGCAGAAAGTCACTGGTTCAAACTCTGTGGTGGTGATCATGACAAGCAGTGTCAGTGCTGCGATATCCCCTTCCTTTCCTCTATGTTTCGCAGTTACTTGTTGTTCCTTTTTCAAACTACCAGCATTGTAGGTCCACTTTAATAGATCCACAATGTAATGATTTTTTAAACATTTATGCCGTCACCCAGAACCAGTTTTCTGTAATCAATTAATCAGAAATGTATTTGTATCTCACCATCTTTCTTGTTAATATCTTGGACTGAAATTTTAGACACTTGTAAAACAATGTCGCCATGAGAATAACAGCCGCTGTTCCTGGAACTCTGGGAGTAACGCGCTTGGTGTAAAGTGCAGAGCGGCTGAAACTGCCAGCAGCAAAAATTCATGAGTCATAATCAATACGCTGTGACATTCTGTGTAACCCAACCGCTTGAAATGATTATTTTAGTGTACAGGTTAGGGCTGAATGGTTCCAATTCACAACATACCTTCTGCAGCATGTGTGAGTTATTACATTATAGTGTCAATGTGTTATTCTACTGAAAAAGCTCATAAAAATAAAGAAAAAAATGATTGCTACCACTGTCTTCTTTACTAGGTGAATAATACCATGGTTGATTCTACAATGAGGAAGTGGGGAGAGACCACGGTACACGTAGGTGCCACCTCGGGATCTTCCCGTGGTTCGTCAGAACTAGGGATGAGCGAACCGGTTAGGACGAACCGGAATTCGCTCTGAATTTCAGGGAAAATTCGATTCGGCACGAACCCGAATTTTTTTTGGTTCGTGGCGATCGATTTTTCCGTAAATAAAAAAAAAAAAATGCCAGCATGGTGGGAGCGGGCAGGCTGGCTACGCTGTCAGCGTTTGTTTAAAAAGCAAACACTTACCTGCATGGTCGGAGCGTGGAGGCCGGCGCCGCTCTCAGGCGCCTTCTGATGACAGCTGAGAGCGGCGCCGGAGCGTGGAGGCCGGCGCCGCTCTCAGCTGTCATCAGAGGACGCGTCATCAGAGGGCGCGTCATCAGAGGGCGCGTCATCAGAGGGCGCGTCATCAGAGGGCGCCTGAGAGCGGCGCCGGCCTCCACGCTCCGACCATGCAGGTAAGTGTTTGCTTTTTAAACAAATGCCGGCATGGTGGGAGTGGGCAGGTCGGCTGCGCTGTCAGCGGGCCGGCTTCCGCCGTCCGCTGACAGCGTAGCCGGCCTGCCCGCTCCCACCATGCCGGCATTTTTTTTTTCAGATGAGCGATTCGTGAAAGTTCGATTCGGGCGAACCCGAATTTCTTGGGGAAATTCGGCGAATCGCCCGAATCGAACTTTCAAGAAGTTCGCTCATCTCTAGTCAGAACCCAAGTTCGCTCCGAATTTAAAGATAAATTCGTTTCGGCACAAACCCAAATTTTTGGGGGTCAGTGCTGACTGAATTTTCCCTGAAATTCACTGGCACCTTGGGTGGTGGGTAAAAAAAAAACAAAAAATCTCACCATTATTCTCGTTCCAGCACCACGCTGGGGGTGGGGGGGGGGGGGTGCCGGCTGCACTGTCAGCTGTGCAAGCCAACTTGCGTCCTCCACCAGCCGCTGGAGCAGAACGATGGAGAAGCCAGCATGTAGGTAAGTGTCTGTGCGATGGTGGGAGTGGGGGAGGCCGGCCGTGCAAGTCAGTTTCCCCCGCTCCCACCCTGCTGTGTGTAATGCCGGCTTCCCCGTCGTTCTGGCCCAGCGGCTGGTCTGGCACTAAAGTGTCAATGTCACAAGTGTTAAAACAATGTTATTCCATGTGTTTTCGCTTTGCTACTGGTGTATATGTGTTCAAAAACAGACTCTAATCTCACAGCATCTGCCGCTCTATGCTACAGCACCCAGCTTTAGAGTGCTGACGCTGTGTGTGTGTCCTTTTTCGATAAATATGGCGTGGAGCGCCGAGAGTCGGTCGCACTGAGCTGGTGCTACCTCTCGCTCCCTGCAGCGCTGTACTAGTGTTAGAGTGCCCAACATACATCACATTCATCAATGCTGGCCAGGTTACTACAGCGACTGAGGCTCTATGTTACAGCGTCCGATACCCGCTTACAGCGTCTACTAGAGGTCGCTCTAAACGCCGCTATACAGATGCTCATCTGCCGATACCTGGCGTTAGTAATGATTCAGCCTCTATGAATACTGCATCCAAGGGTTGGCACCATATATGAGGTGATGCTGCCTGGCCAGATGAATGTCGAGGCGTGACATTCTGGTACTGCTCTGGTACTAGTAATCTGTCTCTGCAGTATCTTGGGCATAGGAAATAATATCAGTCAAATGTGTCCTGATTATTCATGGGGCCATTACTACTGGCAATTACTTTTGTGGGGTCATCCCAAATAGGATGTGACAAGAGGGGGGGGGGGGAGATCTCGCTGCAAGGATCGCTTGCCATCGCTTGCCATCTATACTGGTTTGCCTTTTTGGGGGGGGGGGTGAGAAAGTTAGGGGTTGGGGGGCTGGGACGACGGGGGGGATGTGTGTACGGCTTAGGAGCTGCAAGCGAGCACCGCACTATCTGCCTTGGGCGGAGCGGTGCCGCGCGCAACATATGGAACATATGGAGCCAACAACTTCCGGTTGCTTTGTCAACTAACCGGGAGAGCCGTCTGTCATCCCTCCCTTTGCCCCTCCCCTCCGCCCCTCTCTCCCCGCCCCGTTGTGGCTTCTTTACTATCTGTCTCCTTCCACCCTGCGATGGCGGATGCGGACCTTCCGGTCTGCGCGTACAACAGCCACGTGCTGTCCGAGAATGGCGGATGTTGATCTTCCGGTCGGCACGTATACCAGTCACGTGCTGCCCGGTGACGTCATTGAAGGCCGACGACGCGCCATCATTCAGCGGGGATTGGGCGCTGTCTTAAGCGCTCCCCGCTGACACTGTCACATCCGGGCTGAACACACAGCGCAACACGCGCTGTTGTGTAGTGTTGGGCTGGCTCCTTTTGATCTGCCCCGGTAACATACAGGGCGGACCGGCGGTTTACAGCAGAGCCGAGCGAGCGGACCCTAAGCCACCATCTCCATCCTCCCTGTAAGTACTGCTTTTATCTGTTGTTCCGAATATACGCAGTATAGCTTCAGGTTCCCTGGGAACGCTAACATTACACTATGTATATATTCATAGATTATCGAGGAACAGAGACCCTGGCAATATTAGGGCAAACATCATCTCCCTGCGTGTGGCCAATGGAGCACTGACTACCTGGGGGTGACCATATCTTCCCTTTCAGGTAGCTATTCTTTTCAGTACACCATAGTTCTAAGGAACATGCAGTTATTTTCAACATGTGGATGCAAGATTGTATTTGATTGGTTGTTTTGTTTTTGTCTTTGTCTTCGTGGTTGTGTGTGTTTAGCATTACTCTTGGACGGTATACCTTGACAGAGGGTAACTGGCAATAATGTGAAATGGTCTTATTGGGCCATTAGAACGCCCTAAAGAGCGGTTTGGTGCCGAAGAAGCCCCCGGCTGGGGGTGAAACTAGTTCACCGTTAACCACCGTTAATTAATTGAAACTTTATCTGCCAATATAGGCGAATTGCATAATGTGAAAAGGACTATTGCCTGTAATATGTAAATTCACACGATCAATTGTATGTAGATTAACCAGCGTGCCTATAAGAATGACAATCGTTAATTGTGTATACTACTTACTAATGTGGATTCATTTACCTGCATTTGTATTGACACTATGAAAGCGAATGGGGAAACAAATTGGTAGCTTAGAAAAGCACCAATGACATTCCTCTACAATAACTGTTATCTATTTCCGAACTTTAATAAACGTATCTATTGTATTTTCTGAAGGTGTATTAGTAGAATCTATTGAAGGCGGGGTCACACTTTGAGTTCCCAGCAACACTGGGTCGGTTCATACCCAGGAACACGTAGTGTTTTAAAATATTTTTATCCCAAATAGGGGAAAACCTCCCAAAGAAGACCAATTCCACTTGAAATTGGTAGGCTGATTCATAACTAGCGGCAGGTAGTGACAGCTGAGCGTCTGTAGAGCGGATTTCGCTGTGCTCGGCCATGGTTCGTTGTTTCAGAGCGCCTCAGTCGCTGACCGTCATTGATGAATACGTTATGTGATTCGCTGTACTACGCTGCATTGGAGCGAATGGTAGCGTCAGCTCAATGCGACTGACTCACAACACATTCATCAAAAAATCAGCCTCAAACAGTTCCGGCGCTCAAAATCGGGTCGCTGTAGCCCACAGCGCCAGAGGCTGTTTGATTAAAGTCTGATTTTGAACATGTATCCACTAGTAACAAAGCGAAAACATATGGAATTACATTGTTATTACATTGTAACATGAACACTTTAATACCAGACATTAGGGATGAGCGAATCGATCCGGACGAACCCGGATTCGATCCGAATTTCAGGAAAAATTCGATTCGGATCGAATCCGAATTTCCCCGCGATTCGATCACTCGAAGTTTTCCTTTAACATCCATTCATTTACATTTACAGGCATTCTAAGATGGCGGACGGGACATGTCTGGACATGTATCCCGCGCCAGTGCAAGCTGGGGCAGTCACATGCAGCCTATCAGCAGCCAGCAAGCCCGGTGACGTCACACAGCGGTATTTAACGGCGGCCATCTTGCTTTTCCTCATTTCTCTATTGCATTCGTGAGAGACAGAACGCTGTGTAGCTGAGGGACAGACAGGGACAGGCTGGAGACAGGCAGGAGACAGACAGGAGACAGACAGAAAGTCAGCGAAAAACAGGGAAAGGAAGGGAAAATCGGAGGCTGTCAGTTTTTTTTTTTTTTTCATCCAGCCTGACAGGCTTTGTTAGCGTTTTCAGGCTGCTTATACTAACTGTGCATATATACTGAACTGATCTTAAGTCTGCTGTGAGGCATCCCATTCTGTGACTACAGCAGCCTCTGTTTAAGACCATATAAGCATTTGCTCTTATCATATTTGAAATTAGGCCTGATAAAGACACTTTTGCTGGGCAAAGCACTACTGGACCCTGCCAGGTGCACTCCTATTTGGGGCATCCCATTCTGTGACTAAAGCAGCCTCTGTTTAAGACCATATAAGCATTTGCTCTTATCATATTTGAAATTAGGCCTGATAAAGACACTTTTGCTGGGCATAGCACTACTGGACCCTGCCAGGTGCACTCCTATTTGGGGCATCCCATTCTGTGACTAAAGCAGCCTCTGTTTAAGACCATATAAGCATTTGCTCTTATCATATTTGAAATTAGGCCTGATAAAGACACTTTTGCTGGGCATAGCACTACTGGACCCTGCCAGGTGCACTCCTATTTGGGGCATCCCATTCTGTGACTACAGCAGCCTCTGTTTAAGACCATATAAGCATTTGCTCTTATCATATTTGAAATTAGGCCTGATAAAGACACTTTTGCTGGGCAAAGCACTACTGGACCCTGCCAGGTGCACTCCTATTTGGGGCATCCCATTCTGTGACTACAGCAGCCTCTGTTTAAGACCATATAAGCATTTGCTCTTATCATATTTGAAATTAGGCCTGATAAAGACACTTTTGCTGGGCATAGCACTACTGGACCCTGCCAGGTGCACTCCTATTTGGGGCATCCCATTCTGTGACTACAGCAGCCTCTGTTTAAGACCATATAAGCATTTGCTCTTATCATATTTGAAATTAGGCCTGATAAAGACACTTTTGCTGGGCAAAGCACTACTGGACCCTGCCAGGTGCACTCCTATTTGGGGCATCCCATTCTGTGACTACAGCAGCCTCTGTTTAAGACCATATAAGCATTTGCTCTTATCATATTTGAAATTAGGCCTGATAAAGACACTTTTGCTGGGCAAAGCACTACTGGACCCTGCCAGGTGCACTCCTATTTGGGGCATCCCATTCTGTGACTACAGCAGCCTTTGTTTAAGACCATATAAGCATTTGCTCTTATCATATTTGAAATTAGGCCTGATAAAGACACTTTTGCTGGGCAAAGCACTACTGGACCCTGCCAGGTGCACTCCTATTTGGGGCATCCCATTCTGTGACTAAAGCAGCCTCTGTTTAAGACCATATAAGCATTTGCTCTTATCATATTTGAAATTAGGCCTGATAAAGACACTTTTGCTGGGCAAAGCACTACTGGACCCTGCCAGGTGCACTCCTATTTGGGGCATCCCATTCTGTGACTACAGCAGCCTCTGTTTAAGACCATATAAGCATTTGCTCTTATCATATTTGAAATTAGGCCTGATAAAGACACTTTTGCTGGGCAAAGCACTACTGGACCCTGCCAGGTGCACTCCTATTTGGGGCATCCCATTCTGTGACTACAGCAGCCTCTGTTTAAGACCATATAAGCATTTGCTCTTATCATATTTGAAATTAGGCCTGATAAAGACACTTTTGCTGGGCAAAGCACTACTGGACCCTGCCAGGTGCACTCCTATTTGGGGCATCCCATTCTGTGACTACAGCAGCCTCTGTTTAAGACCATATAAGCATTTGCTCTTATCATATTTGAAATTAGGCCTGATAAAGACACTTTTGCTGGGCAAAGCACTACTGGACCCTGCCAGGTGCACTCCTATTTGGGGCATCCCATTCTGTGACTAAAGCAGCCTCTGTTTAAGACCATATAAGCATTTGCTCTTATCATATTTGAAATTAGGCCTGATAAAGACACTTTTGCTGGGCAAAGCACTACTGGACCCTGCCAGGTGCACTCCTATTTGGGCCATCCCATTCTGTGACTACAGCAGCCTCTGTTTAAGACCATATAAGCATTTGCTCTTATCATATTTGAAATTAGGCCTGATAAAGACACTTTTGCTGGGCAAAGCACTACTGGACCCTGCCAGGTGCACTCCTATTTGGGGCATCCCATTCTGTGACTACAGCAGCCTCTGTTTAAGACCATATAAGCATTTGCTCTTATCATATTTGAAATTAGGCCTGATAAAGACACTTTTGCTGGGCAAAGCACTACTGGACCCTGCCAGGTGCACTCCTATTTGGGGCATCCCATTCTGTGACTAAAGCAGCCTCTGTTTAAGACCATATAAGCATTTGCTCTTATCATATTTGAAATTAGGCCTGATAAAGACACTTTTGCTGGGCAAAGCACTACTGGACCCTGCCAGGTGCACTCCTATTTGGGGCATCCCATTCTGTGACTACAGCAGCCTCTGTTTAAGACCATATAAGCATTTGCTCTTATCATATTTGAAATTAGGCCTGATAAAGACACTTTTGCTGGGCATAGCACTACTGGACCCTGCCAGGTGCACTCCTATTTGGGGCATCCCATTCTGTGACTAAAGCAGCCTCTGTTTAAGACCATATAAGCATTTGCTCTTATCATATTTGAAATTAGGCCTGATAAAGACACTTTTGCTGGGCAAAGCACTACTGGACCCTGCCAGGTGCACTCCTATTTGGGGCATCCCATTCTGTGACTACAGCAGCCTCTGTTTAAGACCATATAAGCATTTGCTCTTATCATATTTGAAATTAGGCCTGATAAAGACACTTTTGCTGGGCAAAGCACTACTGGACCCTGCCAGGTGCACTCCTATTTGGGGCATCCCATTCTGTGACTAAAGCAGCCTCTGTTTAAGACCATATAAGCATTTGCTCTTATCATATTTGAAATTAGGCCTGATAAAGACACTTTTGCTGGGCAAAGCACTACTGGACCCTGCCAGGTGCACTCCTATTTGGGGCATCCCATTCTGTGACTACAGCAGCCTCTGTTTAAGACCATATAAGCATTTGCTCTTATCATATTTGAAATTAGGCCTGATAAAGACACTTTTGCTGGGCAAAGCACTACTGGACCCTGCCAGGTGCACTCCTATTTGGGGCATCCCATTCTGTGACTACAGCAGCCTCCGTTTAAGACCATATAAGCATTTGCTCTTATCATATTTGAAATTAGGCCTGATAAAGACACTTTTGCTGGGCAAAGCACTACTGGACCCTGCCAGGTGCACTCCTATTTGGGGCATCCCATTCTGTGACTACAGCAGCCTCTGTTTAAGACCATATAAGCATTTGCTCTTATCATATTTGAAATTAGGCCTGATAAAGACACTTTTGCTGGGCAAAGCACTACTGGACCCTGCCAGGTGCACTCCTATTTGGGGCATCCCATTCTGTGACTACAGCAGCCTCTGTTTAAGACCATATAAGCATTTGCTCTTATCATATTTGAAATTAGGCCTGATAAAGACACTTTTGCTGGGCAAAGCACTACTGGACCCTGCCAGGTGCACTCCTATTTGGGGCATCCCATTCTGTGACTACAGCAGCCTCTGTTTAAGACCATATAAGCATTTGCTCTTATCATATTTGAAATTAGGCCTGATAAAGACACTTTTGCTGGGCAAAGCACTACTGGACCCTGCCAGGTGCACTCCTATTTGGGGCATCCCATTCTGTGACTACAGCAGCCTCTGTTTAAGACCATATAAGCATTTGCTCTTATCATATTTGAAATTAGGCCTGATAAAGACACTTTTGCTGGGCATAGCACTACTGGACCCTGCCAGGTGCACTCCTATTTGGGGCATCCCATTCTGTGACTAAAGCAGCCTTTGTTTAAGACCATATAAGCATTTGCTCTTATCATATTTGAAATTAGGCCTGATAAAGACACTTTTGCTGGGCAAAGCACTACTGGACCCTGCCAGGTGCACTCCTATTTGGGGCATCCCATTCTGTGACTACAGCAGCCTCTGTTTAAGACCATATAAGCATTTGCTCTTATCATATTTGAAATTAGGCCTGATAAAGACACTTTTGCTGGGCATAGCACTACTGGACCCTGCCAGGTGCACTCCTATTTGGGGCATCCCATTCTGTGACTACAGCAGCCTCTGTTTAAGACCATATAAGCATTTGCTCTTATCATATTTGAAATTAGGCCTGATAAAGACACTTTTGCTGGGCAAAGCACTACTGGACCCTGCCAGGTGCACTCCTATTTGGGGCATCCCATTCTGTGACTAAAGCAGCCTCTGTTTAAGACCATATAAGCATTTGCTCTTATCATATTTGAAATTAGGCCTGATAAAGACACTTTTGCTGGGCATAGCACTACTGGACCCTGCCAGGTGCACTCCTATTTGGGGCATCCCATTCTGTGACTACAGCAGCCTCTGTTTAAGACCATATAAGCATTTGCTCTTATCATATTTGAAATTAGGCCTGATAAAGACACTTTTGCTGGGCAAAGCACTACTGGACCCTGCCAGGTGCACTCCTATTTGGGGCATCCCATTCTGTGACTACAGCAGCCTCCGTTTAAGACCATATAAGCATTTGCTCTTATCATATTTGAAATTAGGCCTGATAAAGACACTTTTGCTGGGCAAAGCACTACTGGACCCTGCCAGGTGCACTCCTATTTGGGGCATCCCATTCTGTGACTACAGCAGCCTCTGTTTAAGACCATATAAGCATTTGCTCTTATCATATTTGAAATTAGGCCTGATAAAGACACTTTTGCTGGGCAAAGCACTACTGGACCCTGCCAGGTGCACTCCTATTTGGGGCATCCCATTCTGTGACTACAGCAGCCTCTGTTTAAGACCATATAAGCATTTGCTCTTATCATATTTGAAATTAGGCCTGATAAAGACACTTTTGCTGGGCAAAGCACTACTGGACCCTGCCAGGTGCACTCCTATTTGGGGCATCCCATTCTGTGACTACAGCAGCCTCTGTTTAAGACCATATAAGCATTTGCTCTTATCATATTTGAAATTAGGCCTGATAAAGACACTTTTGCTGGGCAAAGCACTACTGGACCCTGCCAGGTGCACTCCTATTTGGGGCATCCCATTCTGTGACTACAGCAGCCTCTGTTTAAGACCATATAAGCATTTGCTCTTATCATATTTGAAATTAGGCCTGATAAAGACACTTTTGCTGGGCATAGCACTACTGGACCCTGCCAGGTGCACTCCTATTTGGGGCATCCCATTCTGTGACTAAAGCAGCCTCTGTTTAAGACCATATAAGCATTTGCTCTTATCATATTTGAAATTAGGCCTGATAAAGACACTTTTGCTGGGCAAAGCACTACTGGACCCTGCCAGGTGCACTCCTATTTGGGGCATCCCATTCTGTGACTACAGCAGCCTCTGTTTAAGACCATATAAGCATTTGCTCTTATCATATTTGAAATTAGGCCTGATAAAGACACTTTTGCTGGGCATAGCACTACTGGACCCTGCCAGGTGCACTCCTATTTGGGGCATCCCATTCTGTGACTACAGCAGCCTCTGTTTAAGACCATATAAGCATTTGCTCTTATCATATTTGAAATTAGGCCTGATAAAGACACTTTTGCTGGGCAAAGCACTACTGGACCCTGCCAGGTGCACTCCTATTTGGGGCATCCCATTCTGTGACTAAAGCAGCCTCTGTTTAAGACCATATAAGCATTTGCTCTTATCATATTTGAAATTAGGCCTGATAAAGACACTTTTGCTGGGCATAGCACTACTGGACCCTGCCAGGTGCACTCCTATTTGGGGCATCCCATTCTGTGACTACAGCAGCCTCTGTTTAAGACCATATAAGCATTTGCTCTTATCATATTTGAAATTAGGCCTGATAAAGACACTTTTGCTGGGCATAGCACTATTGGACCCTGCCAGGTGCACTCCTATTTGGGGCATCCCATTCTGTGACTACAGCAGCCTCTGTTTAAGACCATATAAGCATTTGCTCTTATCATATTTGAAATTAGGCCTGATAAAGACACTTTTGCTGGGCATAGCACTACTGGACCCTGCCAGGTGCACTCCTATTTGGGGCATCCCATTCTGTGACTACAGCAGCCTCTGTTTAAGACCATATAAGCATTTGCTCTTATCATATTTGAAATTAGGCCTGATAAAGACACTTTTGCTGGGCAAAGCACTACTGGACCCTGCCAGGTGCACTCCTATTTGGGGCATCCCATTCTGTGACTACAGCAGCCTCTGTTTAAGACCATATAAGCATTTGCTCTTATCATATTTGAAATTAGGCCTGATAAAGACACTTTTGCTGGGCAAAGCACTACTGGACCCTGCCAGGTGCACTCCTATTTGGGGCATCCCATTCTGTGACTACAGCAGCCTCTGTTTAAGACCATATAAGCATTTGCTCTTATCATATTTGAAATTAGGCCTGATAAAGACACTTTTGCTGGGCAAAGCACTACTGGACCCTGCCAGGTGCACTCCTATTTGGGGCATCCCATTCTGTGACTACAGCAGCCTCTGTTTAAGACCATATAAGCATTTGCTCTTATCATATTTGAAATTAGGCCTGATAAAGACACTTTTGCTGGGCATAACACTACTGGACCCTGCCAGGTGCACTCCTATTTGGGGCATCCCATTCTGTGACTAAAGCAGCCTCTGTTTAAGACCATATAAGCATTTGCTCTTATCATATTTGAAATTAGGCCTGATAAAGACACTTTTGCTGGGCAAAGCACTACTGGACCCTGCCAGGTGCACTCCTATTTGGGGCATCCCATTCTGTGACTACAGCAGCCTCTGTTTAAGACCATATAAGCATTTGCTCTTATCATATTTGAAATTAGGCCTGATAAAGACACTTTTGCTGGGCATAGCACTACTGGACCCTGCCAGGTGCACTCCTATTTGGGGCATCCTATTCTGTGACTAAAGCAGCCTCTGTTTAAGACCATATAAGCATTTGCTCTTATCATATTTGAAATTAGGCCTGATAAAGACACTTTTGCTGGGCAAAGCACTACTGGACCCTGCCAGGTGCACTCCTATTTGGGGCATCCCATTCTGTGACTAAAGCAGCCTCTGTTTAAGACCATATAAGCATTTGCTCTTATCATATTTGAAATTAGGCCTGATAAAGACACTTTTGCTGGGCAAAGCACTACTGGACCCTGCCAGGTGCACTCCTATTTGGGGCATCCCATTCTGTGACTACAGCAGCCTCTGTTTAAGACCATATAAGCATTTGCTCTTATCATATTTGAAATTAGGCCTGATAAAGACACTTTTGCTGGGCAAAGCACTACTGGACCCTGCCAGGTGCACTCCTATTTGGGGCATCCCATTCTGTGACTACAGCAGCCTCTGTTTAAGACCATATAAGCATTTGCTCTTATCATATTTGAAATTAGGCCTGATAAAGACACTTTTGCTGGGCAAAGCACTACTGGACCCTGCCAGGTGCACTCCTATTTGGGGCATCCCATTCTGTGACTAAAGCAGCCTCTGTTTAAGACCGTATAAGCATTTGCTCTTATCATATTTGAAATTAGCCTGATAAAGACACTTTTGCTGGGCATAGCACTACTTGTCCCTGCCAGGGCATCCCATTCTGTGACTAAAGCAGCCTCTGTTTAAGACCATATAAGCATTTGCTCTTATCATATTTGAAATTAGCCTGATAAAGACACTTTTGCTGGGCATAGTACTACTGGATCTTTTTTGGGGGCATCCCATTCTGTGACTAAAGCAGCCTCTGTTTAAGACCATATAAGCATTTGCTCTTATTATATTTATATTATAAGACACTTTTGCTGGGCATAGGCTTACTGCTGCCTGCCAGGTGCACTTCTGTTGAGGCATCCCATTCTGTAACATAGCATACCCCTCTTTATTTACACTAAGCAGCTCTCTTATTTACACTAAGCAGGCCTGTTGGAGGCTGAGTGTTACTGCTCACTTTTGGTGTGCATTATATTCTGTTTCATATAGACCCACCGCTGCCCGGGGGATCTTAAAATATCACCTACTCCCACGCCAGTTAGACTATGTCGGGCAGACAAGTGCCTGGAAGTGAAAAGAGGAGTGGCAGAGGCCAAGATTCCGCAGGCAGAGCTCGCATCAGACTGGGGGCCAGTAGCAGCAGGAGTCACGCTCAGAGAACTAATCTGCCAGTATCTGCTAGCGGTCGGGTCTCCACCAGTAACGCATCTGCCGTGGTAGATTGGTTGACGCGCTCATCAACAACATCATCACAACTTACGTCTGAGACCCCCAGTCTAGGGTCGGTAGGTTCCTCTGACACAACCCTGAGTTGGCATGCCCCGAGAGCAGTCCCTGTCCTCCCATTGCCTCTGTCCTACGCCGTTCCCTCCCCTAGCGACGTATCCTATGCTTTGGGTTCAGCTCCACTCTTTAGTGAGGAGGACCATCAGATAGAGGACAGTCAGCAGCTACTGCCCAGCCAAGAAATGGAGGTGGCTTCTCTAGCTAGGCAGACAGATAGTGATGTGGACAGTGTCGTGGGTGCTGCGAGCGTTCCAGCTCCTGCGCCAGACACTGTTGACGAATCCACGAACATCAGTGACGTACAGCCACAACTCGGTGATGATGATGATGACGATGAAGCCGATCGCACTTGGGAGCCGGGTGATGAAGGGGCTTCATCGTCATCATCAGGAGAAGAGGGGCGCAGGTTGCCCCGGAGTCAGCAGCTGAGGCAGCAAGGTGGTAGCAGTCAGCATGGGGGCACAATTCCAAAGGCTGGAGCCGGCCGGGGCCGGGGCCGGGGTAGAGCACCTGCTGTGCGGCAGTCTACCTTATCGGGAGGTAGTGGAGCAGGGGTTCCTGGAGTTGGCAACAGCAGCAGTGAATCAGTGAGGCCAGGGGGTGGGAAAAGTAGCTACTCGGCAGTGTGGCAGTTTTTCCTGAGGCATCCGCAGGAGGGTAACATGGCCACATGCAAGATATGTAGGCAAAAGGTGAAGCGTGGCCAGGGTCCAAATGTTGGCACCACGGCCCTGCGTCAACATATGATGCGTCACCATAAAACGACCTGGGAGAACCGAGGCTCCCAAGGGGTGGTCCAGTCTGCTTCCTCACCAAGTGAGCTCCCAATTTCTGCCAGCCAAGGCTCCAGCACCTCAGCCGAAGGCAGCTGTGCGTCATACCCATCCTCTGTCGCTCCTGCTCCTCCTCCTCCTCCTCCAAGTCATGCATCCCGCCAGCAATCCATCAGCGAAGCCATGTCCAAGAGACAGCAGTATGCGCCCACTCATCCTACGGCGCAGAAGCTGAATGTGCTCCTGTCCAAGTTGCTGGTGCTGCAGTCGCTCCCTTTTCAGGTGGTGGAATCTGCACCTTTCAGAGAACTGATGGCTTGTGCCGAGCCGAGGTGGAGAGTCCCAAGCCGTCATTTCTTTGCCAAGAAGGCAGTACCAGCGCTGCACACTTTTGTTGAACAGAAGGTGGGCCAGTCCTTGAGCCTGTCGGTGTGTAGCAAAATACATGGCAGCGCCGACATCTGGAGCTGTAACTACGGTCAGGGGCAGTACATGTCGTTTACGGCCCACTGGGTGAATGTGGTCCCTTTGCAGCAGCAACTTGGACAGGTCACGCCGCTTCGGCCTCCGCGCTCTCTGCCCATTGGGCCTGTGACACCGTGCGACTCGGCCTCCTCATCCTCCGCCATCTCCTCACCCTCCACTGTAGGCTCAAGTCTCAGTGCCCCTCCAGTCTACCATGTGTGCAGGGCACGGAGGTGTCACGCAGTGCTTCACATGGTTTGTCTTGGCGAACGGAGTCACACAGGGGAGGAACTGCTTAAATGTATTCATCAGGAAATCCAAACATGGCTTACTCCGAGAAAACTTAAAATGGGAATCATGGTTACCGACAATGGGAAGAACATTTTGTCTGCGCTGCGCCAAGGAAGCCTGACCCATGCCCCCTGCATGGCTCACGTCTTCAATCTGGTTGTCAAGCGGTTTCTGAAGTGTTCCCCCCATCTGCAGGACATCCTAACAACTTCACGGAAACTTTGCATGCACTTCAGCCACTCCTACACCGCCAAACACACCCTTCTTGAGCTACAGCGTCAGAATGGTATCCCCCAACATAGTCTGATTTGCGATGTTTCCACCCGTTGGAATTCCACCCTTCACATGTTGGACCGATTATATGAACAGAGAAAAGCCATCACGGATTTCCTGATGATCCAAGCAGATAGGGGGACTCCCCTGTGTAACTTCAATGTCAACCAGTGGCAGCTCATACGTGACACCTGCCGTTTGCTCAGGCCCTTTGAGGAAGCCACTTTATTTGTCAGTCGGCAGGATTACGGGATGAACGACGTGATTCCACTGCTTCATGTACTACAGCACATGTTGGAAACCATGGCTGGTCAGGGCACTGGAGACATTGCGTTTACATCTTACGGCCACATGAACCCCGTTGGAGCTGAACTGGAGGAGGAGGAGGAGGAAGAGGAGGAGGAGGAGTTGCCCAGCGAAACACAGTTTAGGCTTGGCGAAATGGCTGGTTTATCTAGTCAGCGGACAGGAGAGGAGGAGCAGGAGCAGCCAGAGGAGCTAGAGGTTTTTGAGGAAGGAGAGACAGAGGACCCGGGCACACCGTGGCAGTATGCAGTGGAGATGGAGACAGGTAGTCCATCCGAGTCACTTGCGCAAATGGCACGAAGCATGCTCACATGCTTGCGTAGTGACCCCAGAATTGTTTCCATCTGTCGGCGGGATGACTTCTGGCTGTCCACCTTATTGGACCCTCGCTTCCGGCACAAAATGGGGGCATTTTTTAAACCCACCGAGAGGGAGGACAAACTCAACTACTACAAAGACATTCTACGTAGGCAGTTGGCCGATGCCTATCTGCGCCATGGTCCATACTCTCGCAGGTCTGACTCGAGGGGACCTCTGCGCTCACCTTCCACTGCCATGGCCGCTGGGGGGGTTGGCAGCAGCAGCAGCAGAAGCTCCATCAGTAGCAGCAGCCTCAGTCTTCAGTCACTAATGAGTAGCTTTCTACACCCGCATAGTGAGGCTACTCATGAGCAGCAGGAAGACCTGGAGCAGGACCTGAACCAGCAGGTCATGTCATACTTTGACATGACCATGCCAACACACCTTGAGGATCCGCTGGACTTCTGGGCAGCCAAACTTGATTTGTGGCCGCAACTAGCAGAGTTTGCCCTGGAAAAGCTGTCCTGCCCGGCAAGTAGCGTGCCATCTGAGCGGGTGTTTAGTGCGGCGGGGGCCATAGTTACGGCGAGGAGAACTCGTCTGTCAACTAAAAATGTGGAGAGACTCACCTTTGTCAAAATGAATCAGGGATGGATCAGCCAGGATTTCCACCCACCAATGCCTGATGCATGCGACTAGATTCAGCATGGTGCCACGTTTTACACTTTCCAAATGGTGCAAAACATATTTATGTCTTTAGGCCATTTTTTGGGCTCCTGCTGCTGCTACTGTCAACTCCTGCCAACTCCAGGGTGTGATTCATCCAATTTTTGGGCTCCTGAGGCCAACTCCAGTGCATATTTGGGCTCCTGCTGCTGCTGCTGCCAACTTCTGCCAACTCCAGGGTGTGATTCATCCAATTTTTGCGCTCCTGAAGCCAACTCCAGTGTATATTTGGGCTCCTGCTGCTGCTACTGTCAACTCCTGCCAACTCCAGGGTGTGATTCATCCAATTTTTGGGCTCCTGAAGCCAACTCCAGTGTATATTTGGGCTCCTGCTGCTGCTGCTGCCAACTTCTGCCAACTCCAGGGTGTGATTCATCCAATTTTTGGGCTCCTGAAGCCAACTCCAGTGTATATTTGGGCTCCTGCTGCTGCTACTGTCAACTCCTGCCAACTCCAGGGTGTGATTCATCCAATTTTTGGGCTCCTGAAGCCAACTCCAGTGTATATTTGGGCTCCTGCTGCTGCTACTGTCAACTCCTGCCAACTCCAGGGTGTGATTCATCCAATTTTTGGGCTCCTGAAGCCAACTCCAGTGTATATTTGGGCTCCTGCTGCTGCTGCTGCCAACTTCTGCCAACTCCAGGGTGTGATTCATCCAATTTTTGGGCTCCTGAGGCCAACTCCAGTGTATATTTGGGCTCCTGCTGCTGCTGCTGCCAACTTCTGCCAACTCCAGGGTGTGATTCATCCAATTTTTGGGCTCCTGAAGCCAACTCCAGTGTATATTTGGGCTCCTGCTGCTGCTGCTGCCAACTTCTGCCAACTCCAGGGTGTGATTCATCCAATTTTTGGGCTCCTGAAGCCAACTCCAGTATATATTTGGGCTCCTGCTGCTGCTGCTGCCAACTCCTGCCAACTCCAGGGTGTGATTCATCCAATTTTTGGGCTCCTGCTGCTGCTGCTGCCAACTTCTGCCAACTCCAGGGTGTGATTCATCCAATTTTTGGGCTCCTGAAGCCAACTCCAGTGTATATTTGGGCTCCTGCTGCTGCTACTGTCAACTCCTGCCAACTCCAGGGTGTGATTCATCCAATTTTTGGGCTCCTGAAGCCAACTCCAGTGTATATTTGGGCTCCTGCTGCTGCTACTGTCAACTCCTGCCAACTCCAGGGTGTGATTCATCCAATTTTTGGGCTCCTGAAGCCAACTCCAGTGTATATTTGGGCTCCTGCTGCTGCTGCTGCCAACTTCTGCCAACTCCAGGGTGTGATTCATCCAATTTTTGGGCTCCTGAAGCCAACTCCAGTGTATATTTGGGCTCCTGCTGCTGCTACTGTCAACTCCTGCCAACTCCAGGGTGTGATTCATCCAATTTTTGGGCTCCTGAAGCCAACTCCAGTGTATATTTGGGCTCCTGCTGCTGCTACTGTCAACTCCTGCCAACTCCAGGGTGTGATTCATCCAATTTTTGGGCTCCTGAAGCCAACTCCAGTGTATATTTGGGCTCCTGCTGCTGCTGCTGCCAACTTCTGCCAACTCCAGGGTGTGATTCATCCAATTTTTGGGCTCCTGAAGCCAACTCCAGTGTATATTTGGGCTCCTGCTGCTGCTACTGTCAACTCCTGCCAACTCCAGGGTGTGATTCATCCAATTTTTGGGCTCCTGAGGCCAACTCCAGTGTATATTTGGGCTCCTGCTGCTGCTGCTGCCAACTTCTGCCAACTCCAGGGTGTGATTCATCCAATTTTTGGGCTCCTGAAGCCAACTCCAGTGTATATTTGGGCTCCTGCCGCTGCTACTGTCAACTCCTGCCAACTCCAGGGTGTGATTCATCCAATTTTTGGGCTCCTGAAGCCAACTCCAGTGTATATTTGGGCTCCTGCTGCTGCTGCTGCCAACTTCTGCCAACTCCAGGGTGTGATTCATCCAATTTTTGGGCTCCTGAAGCCAACTCCAGTGTATATTTGGGCTCCTGCTGCTGCTACTGTCAACTCCTGCCAACTCCAGGGTGTGATTCATCCAATTTTTGGGCTCCTGAAGCCAACTCCAGTATATATTTGGGCTCCTGCTGCTGCTGCTGCCAACTTCTGCCAACTCCAGGGTGTGATTCATCCAATTTTTGGGCTCCTGCTGCTGCTGCTGCCAACTTCTGCCAACTCCAGGGTGTGATTCATCCAATTTTTGGGCTCCTGAAGCCAACTCCAGTGTATATTTGGGCTCCTGCTGCTGCTGCTGCCAACTTCTGCCAACTCCAGGGTGTGATTCATCCAATTTTTGGGCTCCTGAAGCCAACTCCAGTGTATATTTGGGCTCCTGCTGCTGCTGCTGCCAACTTCTGCCAACTCCAGGGTGTGATTCATCCAATTTTTGGGCTCCTGAAGCCAACTCCAGTGTATATTTGGGCTCCTGCTGCTGCTACTGTCAACTCCTGCCAACTCCAGGGTGTGATTCATCCAATTTTTGGGCTCCTGAAGCCAACTCCAGTATATATTTGGGCTCCTGCTGCTGCTGCTGCCAACTTCTGCCAACTCCAGGGTGTGATTCATCCAATTTTTGGGCTCCTGCTGCTGCTGCTGCCAACTTCTGCCAACTCCAGGGTGTGATTCATCCAATTTTTGGGCTCCTGAAGCCAACTCCAGTGTATATTTGGGCTCCTGCCGCTGCTACTGTCAACTCCTGCCAACTCCAGGGTGTGATTCATCCAATTTTTGGGCTCCTGAAGCCAACTCCAGTGTATATTTGGGCTCCTGCTGCTGCTGCTGCCAACTTCTGCCAACTCCAGGGTGTGATTCATCCAATTTTTGGGCTCCTGAAGCCAACTCCAGTGTATATTTGGGCTCCTGCTGCTGCTACTGTCAACTCCTGCCAACTCCAGGGTGTGATTCATCCAATTTTTGGGCTCCTGAAGCCAACTCCAGTGTATATTTGGGCTCCTGCTGCTGCTGCTGCCAACTTCTGCCAACTCCAGGGTGTGATTCATCCAATTTTTGGGCTCCTGAAGCCAACTCCAGTGTATATTTGGGCTCCTGCTGCTGCTACTGTCAACTCCTGCCAACTCCAGGGTGTGATTCATCCAATTTTTGGGCTCCGGAGGCCAACTTCAGTGTATATTTGGGCTCCTGCTGCTGCTACTGTCAACTCCTGCCACCTCCAGGGTGTGATTCATCCAATTTTTGGGCTCCTGAAGCCAACTCCAGTGTATATTTGGGCTCCTGCTGCTGCTGCTGCCAACTTCTGCCAACTCCAGGGTGTGATTCATCCAATTTTTGGGCTCCTGAAGCCAACTCCAGTGTATATTTGGGCTCCTGCTGCTGCTACTGTCAACTCCTGCCAACTCCAGGGTGTGATTCATCCATTTTTTGGGCTCCTGAAGCCAACTCCAGTATATATTTGGGCTCCTGCTGCTGCTGCTGCCAACTTCTGCCAACTCCAGGGTGTGATTCATCCAATTTTTGGGCTCCTGCTGCTGCTGCTGCCAACTTCTGCCAACTCCAGGGTGTGATTCATCCAATTTTTGGGCTCCTGAAGCCAACTCCAGTGTATATTTGGGCTCCTGCTGCTGCTGCTGCCAACTTCTGCCAACTCCAGGGTGTGATTCATCCAATTTTTGGGCTCCTGAAGCCAACTCCAGTGTATATTTGGGCTCCTGCTGCTGCTGCTGCCAACTTCTGCCAACTCCAGGGTGTGATTCATCCAATTTTTCGGCTCCTGAAGCCAACTCCAGTGTATATTTGGGCTCCTGCTGCTGCTACTGTCAACTCCTGCCAACTCCAGGGTGTGATTCATCCAATTTTTGGGCTCCTGAAGCCAACTCCAGTATATATTTGGGCTCCTGCTGCTGCTGCTGCCAACTTCTGCCAACTCCAGGGTGTGATTCATCCAATTTTTGGGCTCCTGCTGCTGCTGCTGCCAACTTCTGCCAACTCCAGGGTGTGATTCATCCAATTTTTGGGCTCCTGAAGCCAACTCCAGTGTATATTTGGGCTCCTGCCGCTGCTACTGTCAACTCCTGCCAACTCCAGGGTGTGATTCATCCAATTTTTGGGCTCCTGAAGCCAACTCCAGTGTATATTTGGGCTCCTGCTGCTGCTGCTGCCAACTTCTGCCAACTCCAGGGTGTGATTCATCCAATTTTTGGGCTCCTGAAGCCAACTCCAGTGTATATTTGGGCTCCTGCTGCTGCTACTGTCAACTCCTGCCAACTCCAGGGTGTGATTCATCCAATTTTTGGGCTCCTGAAGCCAACTCCAGTGTATATTTGGGCTCCTGCTGCTGCTGCTGCCAACTTCTGCCAACTCCAGGGTGTGATTCATCCAATTTTTGGGCTCCTGAAGCCAACTCCAGTGTATATTTGGGCTCCTGCTGCTGCTACTGTCAACTCCTGCCAACTCCAGGGTGTGATTCATCCAATTTTTGGGCTCCTGAGGCCAACTCCAGTGTATATTTGGGCTCCTGCTGCTGCTACTGTCAACTCCTGCCACCTCCAGGGTGTGATTCATCCAATTTTTGGGCTCCTGAAGCCAACTCCAGTGTATATTTGGGCTCCTGCTGCTGCTGCTGCCAACTCCTGCCAACTCCAGGGTGTGATTCATCCAATTTTTGGGCTCCTGAAGCCAACTCCAGTGTATATTTGGGCTCCTGCTGCTGCTACTGTCAACTCCTGCCAACTCCAGGGTGTGATTCATCCAATTTTTGGGCTCCTGAAGCCAACTCCAGTGTATATTTGGGCTCCTGCTGCTGCTGCTGCCAACTTCTGCCAACTCCAGGGTGTGATTCATCCAATTTTTGGGCTCCTGAGGCCAACTCCAGTGTATATTTGGGCTCCTGCTGCTGCTGCTGCCAACTTCTGCCAACTCCAGGGTGTGATTCATCCAATTTTTGGGCTCCTGAAGCCAACTCCAGTGTATATTTGGGCTCCTGCTGCTGCTACTGTCAACTCCTGCCAACTCCAGGGTGTGATTCATCCAATTTTTGGGCTCCTGAGGCCAACTCCAGTGTATATTTGGGCTCCTGCTGCTGCTGCTGCCAACTTCTGCCAACTCCAGGGTGTGATTCATCCAATTTTTGGGCTCCTGAAGCCAACTCCAGTGTATATTTGGGCTCCTGCCGCTGCTACTGTCAACTCCTGCCAACTCCAGGGTGTGATTCATCCAATTTTTGGGCTCCTGAAGCCAACTCCAGTGTATATTTGGGCTCCTGCTGCTGCTGCTGCCAACTTCTGCCAACTCCAGGGTGTGATTCATCCAATTTTTGGGCTCCTGAAGCCAACTCCAGTGTATATTTGGGCTCCTGCTGCTGCTACTGTCAACTCCTGCCAACTCCAGGGTGTGATTCATCCAATTTTTGGGCTCCTGAGGCCAACTCCAGTGTATATTTGGGCTCCTGCTGCTGCTACTGTCAACTCCTGCCAACTCCAGGGTGTGATTCATCCAATTTTTGGGCTCCTGAGGCCAACTCCAGTGTATATTTGGGCTCCTGCTGCTGCTACTGTCAACTCCTGCCAACTCCAGGGTGTGATTCATCCAATTTTTGGGCTCCTGAAGCCAACTCCAGTGTATATTTGGGCTCCTGCTGCTGCTGCTGCCAACTTCTGCCAACTCCAGGGTGTGATTCATCCAATTTTTGGGCTCCTGAAGCCAACTCCAGTGTATATTTGGGCTCCTGCTGCTGCTACTGTCAACTCCTGCCAACTCCAGGGTGTGATTCATCCAATTTTTGGGCTCCTGAAGCCAACTCCAGTGTATATTTGGGCTCCTGCTGCTGCTGCTGCCAACTTCTGCCAACTCCAGGGTGTGATTCATCCAATTTTTGGGCTCCTGAGGCCAACTCCAGTGTATATTTGGGCTCCTGCTGCTGCTGCTGCCAACTTCTGCCAACTCCAGGGTGTGATTCATCCAATTTTTGGGCTCCTGAAGCCAACTCCAGTGTATATTTGGGCTCCTGCTGCTGCTGCTGCCAACTTCTGCCAACTCCAGGGTGTGATTCATCCAATTTTTGGGCTCCTGAAGCCAACTCCAGTATATATTTGGGCTCCTGCTGCTGCTGCTGCCAACTCCTGCCAACTCCAGGGTGTGATTCATCCAATTTTTGGGCTCCTGCTGCTGCTGCCAACTTCTGCCAACTCCAGGGTGTGATTCATCCAATTTTTGGGCCCCTGAAGCCAACTCCAGTGTATATTTGGGCTCCTGCTGCTGCTACTGTCAACTCCTGCCAACTCCAGGGTGTGATTCATCCAATTTTTGGGCTCCTGAAGCCAACTCCAGTGTATATTTGGGCTCCTGCTGCTGCTACTGTCAACTCCTGCCAACTCCAGGGTGTGATTCATCCAATTTTTGGGCTCCTGAAGCCAACTCCAGTGTATATTTGGGCTCCTGCTGCTGCTGCTGCCAACTTCTGCCAACTCCAGGGTGTGATTCATCCAATTTTTGGGCTCCTGAAGCCAACTCCAGTGTATATTTGGGCTCCTGCTGCTGCTACTGTCAACTCCTGCCAACTCCAGGGTGTGATTCATCCAATTTTTGGGCTCCTGAGGCCAACTCCAGTGTATGTTTGGGCTCCTGCTGCTGCTACTGTCAACTCCTGCCAACTCCAGGGTGTGATTCATCCAATTTTTGGGCTCCTGAAGCCAACTCCAGTGTATATTTGGGCTCCTGCTGCTGCTACTGTCAACTCCTGCCAACTCCAGGGTGTGATTCATCCAATTTTTGGGCTCCTGAAGCCAACTCCAGTGTATATTTGGGCTCCTGCTGCTGCTGCTGCCAACTTCTGCCAACTCCAGGGTGTGATTCATCCAATTTTTGGGCTCCTGAGGCCAACTCCAGTGTATATTTGGGCTCCTGCTGCTGCTGCTGCCAACTTCTGCCAACTCCAGGGTGTGATTCATCCACTTTTTGGGCTCCTGAAGCCAACTCCAGTGTATATTTGGGCTCCTGCTGCTGCTACTGTCAACTCCTGCCAACTCCAGGGTGTGATTCATCCAATTTTTGGGCTCCTGAGGCCAACTCCAGTGTATATTTGGGCTCCTGCTGCTGCTGCTGCCAACTTCTGCCAACTCCAGGGTGTGATTCATCCAATTTTTGGGCTCCTGAAGCCAACTCCAGTGTATATTTGGGCTCCTGCCGCTGCTACTGTCAACTCCTGCCAACTCCAGGGTGTGATTCATCCAATTTTTGGGCTCCTGAAGCCAACTCAAGTGTATATTTGGGCTCCTGCTGCTGCTGCTGCCAACTTCTGCCAACTCCAGGGTGTGATTCATCCAATTTTTGGGCTCCTGAAGCCAACTCCAGTGTATATTTGGGCTCCTGCTGCTGCTGCTGCCAACTTCTGCCAACTCCAGGGTGTGATTCATCCAATTTTTGGGCTCCTGAAGCCAACTCCAGTGTATATTTGGGCTCCTGCTGCTGCTACTGTCAACTCCTGCCAACTCCAGGGTGTGATTCATCCAATTTTTGGGCTCCTGAGGCCAACTCCAGTGTATATTTGGGCTCCTGCTGCTGCTACTGTCAACTCCTGCCACCTCCAGGGTGTGATTCATCCAATTTTTGGGCTCCTGAAGCCAACTCCAGTGTATATTTGGGCTCCTGCTGCTGCTGCTGCCAACTCCTGCCAACTCCAGGGTGTGATTCATCCAATTTTTGGGCTCCTGAAGCCAACTCCAGTGTATATTTGGGCTCCTGCTGCTGCTACTGTCAACTCCTGCCAACTCCAGGGTGTGATTCATCCAATTTTTGGGCTCCTGAAGCCAACTCCAGTGTATATTTGGGCTCCTGCTGCTGCTGCTGCCAACTTCTGCCAACTCCAGGGTGTGATTCATCCAATTTTTGGGCTCCTGAGGCCAACTCCAGTGTATATTTGGGCTCCTGCTGCTGCTGCTGCCAACTTCTGCCAACTCCAGGGTGTGATTCATCCAATTTTTGGGCTCCTGAAGCCAACTCCAGTGTATATTTGGGCTCCTGCTGCTGCTACTGTCAACTCCTGCCAACTCCAGGGTGTGATTCATCCAATTTTTGGGCTCCTGAGGCCAACTCCAGTGTATATTTGGGCTCCTGCTGCTGCTGCTGCCAACTTCTGCCAACTCCAGGGTGTGATTCATCCAATTTTTGGGCTCCTGAAGCCAACTCCAGTGTATATTTGGGCTCCTGCCGCTGCTACTGTCAACTCCTGCCAACTCCAGGGTGTGATTCATCCAATTTTTGGGCTCCTGAAGCCAACTCCAGTGTATATTTGGGCTCCTGCTGCTGCTGCTGCCAACTTCTGCCAACTCCAGGGTGTGATTCATCCAATTTTTGGGCTCCTGAAGCCAACTCCAGTGTATATTTGGGCTCCTGCTGCTGCTACTGTCAACTCCTGCCAACTCCAGGGTGTGATTCATCCAATTTTTGGGCTCCTGAGGCCAACTCCAGTGTATATTTGGGCTCCTGCTGCTGCTACTGTCAACTCCTGCCAACTCCAGGGTGTGATTCATCCAATTTTTGGGCTCCTGAGGCCAACTCCAGTGTATATTTGGGCTCCTGCTGCTGCTACTGTCAACTCCTGCCAACTCCAGGGTGTGATTCATCCAATTTTTGGGCTCCTGAAGCCAACTCCAGTGTATATTTGGGCTCCTGCTGCTGCTGCTGCCAACTTCTGCCAACTCCAGGGTGTGATTCATCCAATTTTTGGGCTCCTGAAGCCAACTCCAGTGTATATTTGGGCTCCTGCTGCTGCTACTGTCAACTCCTGCCAACTCCAGGGTGTGATTCATCCAATTTTTGGGCTCCTGAAGCCAACTCCAGTGTATATTTGGGCTCCTGCTGCTGCTGCTGCCAACTTCTGCCAACTCCAGGGTGTGATTCATCCAATTTTTGGGCTCCTGAGGCCAACTCCAGTGTATATTTGGGCTCCTGCTGCTGCTGCTGCCAACTTCTGCCAACTCCAGGGTGTGATTCATCCAATTTTTGGGCTCCTGAAGCCAACTCCAGTGTATATTTGGGCTCCTGCTGCTGCTGCTGCCAACTTCTGCCAACTCCAGGGTGTGATTCATCCAATTTTTGGGCTCCTGAAGCCAACTCCAGTGTATATTTGGGCTCCTGCTGCTGCTACTGTCAACTCCTGCCAACTCCAGGGTGTGATTCATCCAATTTTTGGGCTCCTGAAGCCAACTCCAGTGTATATTTGGGCTCCTGCTGCTGCTGCTGCCAACTTCTGCCAACTCCAGGGTGTGATTCATCCAATTTTTGGGCTCCTGAAGCCAACTCCAGTGTATATTTGGGCTCCTGCTGCTGCTACTGTCAACTCCTGCCAACTCCAGGGTGTGATTCATCCAATTTTTGGGCTCCTGAGGCCAACTCCAGTGTATGTTTGGGCTCCTGCTGCTGCTACTGTCAACTCCTGCCAACTCCAGGGTGTGATTCATCCAATTTTTGGGCTCCTGAAGCCAACTCCAGTGTATATTTGGGCTCCTGCTGCTGCTACTGTCAACTCCTGCCAACTCCAGGGTGTGATTCATCCAATTTTTGGGCTCCTGAAGCCAACTCCAGTGTATATTTGGGCTCCTGCTGCTGCTGCTGCCAACTTCTGCCAACTCCAGGGTGTGATTCATCCAATTTTTGGGCTCCTGAGGCCAACTCCAGTGTATATTTGGGCTCCTGCTGCTGCTGCTGCCAACTTCTGCCAACTCCAGGGTGTGATTCATCCACTTTTTGGGCTCCTGAAGCCAACTCCAGTGTATATTTGGGCTCCTGCTGCTGCTACTGTCAACTCCTGCCAACTCCAGGGTGTGATTCATCCAATTTTTGGGCTCCTGAGGCCAACTCCAGTGTATATTTGGGCTCCTGCTGCTGCTGCTGCCAACTTCTGCCAACTCCAGGGTGTGATTCATCCAATTTTTGGGCTCCTGAAGCCAACTCCAGTGTATATTTGGGCTCCTGCCGCTGCTACTGTCAACTCCTGCCAACTCCAGGGTGTGATTCATCCAATTTTTGGGCTCCTGAAGCCAACTCAAGTGTATATTTGGGCTCCTGCTGCTGCTGCTGCCAACTTCTGCCAACTCCAGGGTGTGATTCATCCAATTTTTGGGCTCCTGAAGCCAACTCCAGTGTATATTTGGGCTCCTGCTGCTGCTGCTGCCAACTTCTGCCAACTCCAGGGTGTGATTCATCCAATTTTTGGGCTCCTGAAGCCAACTCCAGTGTATATTTGGGCTCCTGCTGCTGCTACTGTCAACTCCTGCCAACTCCAGGGTGTGATTCATCCAATTTTTGGGCTCCTGAGGCCAACTCCAGTGTATATTTGGGCTCCTGCTGCTGCTACTGTCAACTCCTGCCACCTCCAGGGTGTGATTCATCCAATTTTTGGGCTCCTGAAGCCAACTCCAGTGTATATTTGGGCTCCTGCTGCTGCTGCTGCCAACTCCTGCCAACTCCAGGGTGTGATTCATCCAATTTTTGGGCTCCTGAAGCCAACTCCAGTGTATATTTGGGCTCCTGCTGCTGCTACTGTCAACTCCTGCCAACTCCAGGGTGTGATTCATCCAATTTTTGGGCTCCTGAAGCCAACTCCAGTGTATATTTGGGCTCCTGCTGCTGCTGCTGCCAACTTCTGCCAACTCCAGGGTGTGATTCATCCAATTTTTGGGCTCCTGAGGCCAACTCCAGTGTATATTTGGGCTCCTGCTGCTGCTGCTGCCAACTTCTGCCAACTCCAGGGTGTGATTCATCCAATTTTTGGGCTCCTGAAGCCAACTCCAGTGTATATTTGGGCTCCTGCTGCTGCTACTGTCAACTCCTGCCAACTCCAGGGTGTGATTCATCCAATTTTTGGGCTCCTGAGGCCAACTCCAGTGTATATTTGGGCTCCTGCTGCTGCTGCTGCCAACTTCTGCCAACTCCAGGGTGTGATTCATCCAATTTTTGGGCTCCTGAAGCCAACTCCAGTGTATATTTGGGCTCCTGCCGCTGCTACTGTCAACTCCTGCCAACTCCAGGGTGTGATTCATCCAATTTTTGGGCTCCTGAAGCCAACTCCAGTGTATATTTGGGCTCCTGCTGCTGCTGCTGCCAACTTCTGCCAACTCCAGGGTGTGATTCATCCAATTTTTGGGCTCCTGAAGCCAACTCCAGTGTATATTTGGGCTCCTGCTGCTGCTACTGTCAACTCCTGCCAACTCCAGGGTGTGATTCATCCAATTTTTGGGCTCCTGAGGCCAACTCCAGTGTATATTTGGGCTCCTGCTGCTGCTACTGTCAACTCCTGCCAACTCCAGGGTGTGATTCATCCAATTTTTGGGCTCCTGAGGCCAACTCCAGTGTATATTTGGGCTCCTGCTGCTGCTACTGTCAACTCCTGCCAACTCCAGGGTGTGATTCATCCAATTTTTGGGCTCCTGAAGCCAACTCCAGTGTATATTTGGGCTCCTGCTGCTGCTGCTGCCAACTTCTGCCAACTCCAGGGTGTGATTCATCCAATTTTTGGGCTCCTGAAGCCAACTCCAGTGTATATTTGGGCTCCTGCTGCTGCTACTGTCAACTCCTGCCAACTCCAGGGTGTGATTCATCCAATTTTTGGGCTCCTGAAGCCAACTCCAGTGTATATTTGGGCTCCTGCTGCTGCTGCTGCCAACTTCTGCCAACTCCAGGGTGTGATTCATCCAATTTTTGGGCTCCTGAGGCCAACTCCAGTGTATATTTGGGCTCCTGCTGCTGCTGCTGCCAACTTCTGCCAACTCCAGGGTGTGATTCATCCAATTTTTGGGCTCCTGAAGCCAACTCCAGTGTATATTTGGGCTCCTGCTGCTGCTGCTGCCAACTTCTGCCAACTCCAGGGTGTGATTCATCCAATTTTTGGGCTCCTGAAGCCAACTCCAGTATATATTTGGGCTCCTGCTGCTGCTGCTGCCAACTCCTGCCAACTCCAGGGTGTGATTCATCCAATTTTTGGGCTCCTGCTGCTGCTGCCAACTTCTGCCAACTCCAGGGTGTGATTCATCCAATTTTTGGGCCCCTGAAGCCAACTCCAGTGTATATTTGGGCTCCTGCTGCTGCTACTGTCAACTCCTGCCAACTCCAGGGTGTGATTCATCCAATTTTTGGGCTCCTGAAGCCAACTCCAGTGTATATTTGGGCTCCTGCTGCTGCTACTGTCAACTCCTGCCAACTCCAGGGTGTGATTCATCCAATTTTTGGGCTCCTGAAGCCAACTCCAGTGTATATTTGGGCTCCTGCTGCTGCTGCTGCCAACTTCTGCCAACTCCAGGGTGTGATTCATCCAATTTTTGGGCTCCTGAAGCCAACTCCAGTGTATATTTGGGCTCCTGCTGCTGCTACTGTCAACTCCTGCCAACTCCAGGGTGTGATTCATCCAATTTTTGGGCTCCTGAGGCCAACTCCAGTGTATGTTTGGGCTCCTGCTGCTGCTACTGTCAACTCCTGCCAACTCCAGGGTGTGATTCATCCAATTTTTGGGCTCCTGAAGCCAACTCCAGTGTATATTTGGGCTCCTGCTGCTGCTACTGTCAACTCCTGCCAACTCCAGGGTGTGATTCATCCAATTTTTGGGCTCCTGAAGCCAACTCCAGTGTATATTTGGGCTCCTGCTGCTGCTGCTGCCAACTTCTGCCAACTCCAGGGTGTGATTCATCCAATTTTTGGGCTCCTGAGGCCAACTCCAGTGTATATTTGGGCTCCTGCTGCTGCTGCTGCCAACTTCTGCCAACTCCAGGGTGTGATTCATCCACTTTTTGGGCTCCTGAAGCCAACTCCAGTGTATATTTGGGCTCCTGCTGCTGCTACTGTCAACTCCTGCCAACTCCAGGGTGTGATTCATCCAATTTTTGGGCTCCTGAGGCCAACTCCAGTGTATATTTGGGCTCCTGCTGCTGCTGCTGCCAACTTCTGCCAACTCCAGGGTGTGATTCATCCAATTTTTGGGCTCCTGAAGCCAACTCCAGTGTATATTTGGGCTCCTGCCGCTGCTACTGTCAACTCCTGCCAACTCCAGGGTGTGATTCATCCAATTTTTGGGCTCCTGAAGCCAACTCAAGTGTATATTTGGGCTCCTGCTGCTGCTGCTGCCAACTTCTGCCAACTCCAGGGTGTGATTCATCCAATTTTTGGGCTCCTGAAGCCAACTCCAGTGTATATTTGGGCTCCTGCTGCTGCTGCTGCCAACTTCTGCTAACTCCAGGGTGTGATTCATCCAATTTTTGGGCTCCTGAAGCCAACTCCAGTGTATATTTGGGCTCCTGCTGCTGCTACTGTCAACTCCTGCCAACTCCAGGGTGTGATTCATCCAATTTTTGGGCTCCTGAGGCCAACTCCAGTGTATATTTGGGCTCCTGCTGCTGCTACTGTCAACTCCTGCCAACTCCAGGGTGTGATTCATCCAATTTTTGGGCTCCTGAGGCCAACTCCAGTGTATATTTGGGCTCCTGCTGCTGCTACTGTCAACTCCTGCCAACTCCAGGGTGTGATTCATCCAATTTTTGGGCTCCTGAAGCCAACTCCAGTGTATATTTGGGCTCCTGCTGCTGCTGCTGCCAACTTCTGCCAACTCCAGGGTGTGATTCATCCAATTTTTGGGCTCCTGAAGCCAACTCCAGTGTATATTTGGGCTCCTGCTGCTGCTGCTGCCAACTTCTGCCAACTCCAGGGTGTGATTCATCCAATTTTTGGGCTCCTGAAGCCAACTCCAGTGTATATTTGGGCTCCTGCTGCTGCTACTGTCAACTCCTGCCAACTCCAGGGTGTGATTCATCCAATTTTTGGGCTCCTGAAGCCAACTCCAGTGTATATTTGGGCTCCTGCTGCTGCTGCTGCCAACTTCTGCCAACTCCAGGGTGTGATTCATCCAATTTTTGGGCTCCTGAAGCCAACTCCAGTGTATATTTGGGCTCCTGCTGCTGCTACTGTCAACTCCTGCCAACTCCAGGGTGTGATTCATCCAATTTTTGGGCTCCTGAGGCCAACTCCAATGTATATTTGGGCTCCTGCTGCTGCTACTGTCAACTCCTGCCAACTCCAGGGTGTGATTCATCCAATTTTTGGGCTCCTGAAGCCAACTCCAGTGTATATTTGGGCTCCTGCTGCTGCTACTGTCAACTCCTGCCAACTCCAGGGTGTGATTCATACAATTTTTGGGCTCCTGAAGCCAACTCCAGTGTATATTTGGGCTCCTGCTGCTGCTGCTGCCAACTTCTGCCAACTCCAGGGTGTGATTCATCCAATTTTTGGGCTCCTGAGGCCAACTCCAGTGTATATTTGGGCTCCTGCTGCTGCTGCCAACTTCTGCCAACTCCAGGGTGTGATTCATCCACTTTTTGGGCTCCTGAAGCCAACTCCAGTGTATATTTGGGCTCCTGCTGCTGCTACTGTCAACTCCTGCCAACTCCAGGGTGTGATTCATCCAATTTTTGGGCTCCTGAGGCCAACTCCAGTGTATATTTGGGCTCCTGCTGCTGCTGCTGCCAACTTCTGCCAACTCCAGGGTGTGATTCATCCAATTTTTGGGCTCCTGAAGCCAACTCCAGTGTATATTTGGGCTCCTGCCGCTGCTACTGTCAACTCCTGCCAACTCCAGGGTGTGATTCATCCAATTTTTGGGCTCCTGAAGCCAACTCAAGTGTATATTTGGGCTCCTGCTGCTGTTGCTGCCAACTTCTGCCAACTCCAGGGTGTGATTCATCCAATTTTTGGGCTCCTGAAGCCAACTCCAGTGTATATTTGGGCTCCTGCTGCTGCTGCTGCCAACTTCTGCCAACTCCAGGGTGTGATTCATCCAATTTTTGGGCTCCTGAAGCCAACTCCAGTGTATATTTGGGCTCCTGCTGCTGCTACTGTCAACTCCTGCCAACTCCAGGGTGTGATTCATCCAATTTTTGGGCTCCTGAGGCCAACTCCAGTGTATATTTGGGCTCCTGCTGCTGCTACTGTCAACTCCTGCCAACTCCAGGGTGTGATTCATCCAATTTTTGGGCTCCTGAGGCCAACTCCAGTGTATATTTGGGCTCCTGCTGCTGCTACTGTCAACTCCTGCCAACTCCAGGGTGTGATTCATCCAATTTTTGGGCTCCTGAAGCCAACTCCAGTGTATATTTGGGCTCCTGCTGCTGCTGCTGCCAACTTCTGCCAACTCCAGGGTGTGATTCATCCAATTTTTGGGCTCCTGAAGCCAACTCCAGTGTATATTTGGGCTCCTGCTGCTGCTACTGTCAACTCCTGCCAACTCCAGGGTGTGATTCATCCAATTTTTGGGCTCCTGAAGCCAACTCCAGTGTATATTTGGGCTCCTGCTGCTGCTGCTGCCAACTTCTGCCAACTCCAGGGTGTGATTCATCCAATTTTTGGGCTCCTGAAGCCAACTCCAGTGTATATTTGGGCTCCTGCTGCTGCTGCTGCCAACTTCTGCCAACTCCAGGGTGTGATTCATCCAATTTTTGGGCTCCTGAAGCCAACTCCAGTATATATTTGGGCTCCTGCTGCTGCTGCTGCCAACTCCTGCCAACTCCAGGGTGTGATTCATCCAATTTTTGGGCTCCTGCTGCTGCTGCTGCCAACTTCTGCCAACTCCAGGGTGTGATTCATCCAATTTTTGGGCTCCTGAAGCCAACTCCAGTGTATATTTGGGCTCCTGCTGCTGCTACTGTCAACTCCTGGTAACTCCAGGGTGTGATTCATCCAATTTTCGGGCTCCTGAAGCCAACTCCAGTGTATATTTGGGCTCCTGCTGCTGCTACTGTCAACTCCTGCCAACTCCAGGGTGTGATTCATCCAATTTTTGGGCTCCTGAAGCCAACTCCAGTGTATATTTGGGCTCCTGCTGCTGCTGCTGCCAACTTCTGCCAACTCCAGGGTGTGATTCATCCAATTTTTGGGCTCCTGAAGCCAACTCCAGTGTATATTTGGGCTCCTGCTGCTGCTACTGTCAACTCCTGCCAACTCCAGGGTGTGATTCATCCAATTTTTGGGCTCCTGAGGCCAACTCCAGTGTATATTTGGGCTCCTGCTGCTGCTACTGTCAACTCCTGCCAACTCCAGGGTGTGATTCATCCAATTTTTGGGCTCCTGAAGCCAACTCCAGTGTATATTTGGGCTCCTGCTGCTGCTGCTGCCAACTTCTGCCAACTCCAGGGTGTGATTCATCCAATTTTTGGGCTCCTGAAGCCAACTCCAGTGTATATTTGGGCTCCTGCTGCTGCTACTGTCAACTCCTGCCAACTCCAGGGTGTGATTCATCCAATTTTTGGGCTCCTGAAGCCAACTCCAGTGTATATTTGGGCTCCTGCTGCTGTTGCTGCCAACTTCTGCCAACTCCAGGGTGTGATTCATCCAATTTTTGGGCTCCTGAGGCCAACTCCAGTGTATATTTGGGCTCCTGCTGCTGCTGCTGCCAACTTCTGCCAACTCCAGGGTGTGATTCATCCAATTTTTGGGCTCCTGCTGCTGCTGCTGCCAACTTCTGCCAACTCCAGGGTGTGATTCATCCAATTTTTGGGCTCCTGAAGCCAACTCCAGTGTATATTTGGGCTCCTGCCGCTGCTACTGTCAACTCCTGCCAACTCCAGGGTGTGATTCATCCAATTTTTGGGCTCCTGAAGCCAACTCCAGTGTATATTTGGGCTCCTGCTGCTGCTGCTGCCAACTTCTGCCAACTCCAGGGTGTGATTCATCCAATTTTTGGGCTCCTGAAGCCAACTCCAGTGTATATTTGGGCTCCTGCTGCTGCTACTGTCAACTCCTGCCAACTCCAGGGTGTGATTCATCCAATTTTTGGGCTCCTGAAGCCAACTCCAGTGTATATTTGGGCTCCTGCTGCTGCTGCTGCCAACTTCTGCCAACTCCAGGGTGTGATTCATCCAATTTTTGGGCTCCTGAAGCCAACTCCAGTGTATATTTGGGCTCCTGCTGCTGCTACTGTCAACTCCTGCCAACTCCAGGGTGTGATTCATCCAATTTTTGGGCTCCTGAGGCCAACTCCAGTGTATATTTGGGCTCCTGCTGCTGCTACTGTCAACTCCTGCCACCTCCAGGGTGTGATTCATCCAATTTTTGGGCTCCTGAAGCCAACTCCAGTGTATATTTGGGCTCCTGCTGCTGCTGCTGCCAACTCCTGCCAACTCCAGGGTGTGATTCATCCAATTTTTGGGCTCCTGAAGCCAACTCCAGTGTATATTTGGGCTCCTGCTGCTGCTACTGTCAACTCCTGCCAACTCCAGGGTGTGATTCATCCAATTTTTGGGCTCCTGAAGCCAACTCCAGTGTATATTTGGGCTCCTGCTGCTGCTGCTGCCAACTTCTGCCAACTCCAGGGTGTGATTCATCCAATTTTTGGGCTCCTGAGGCCAACTCCAGTGTATATTTGGGCTCCTGCTGCTGCTGCTGCCAACTTCTGCCAACTCCAGGGTGTGATTCATCCAATTTTTGGGCTCCTGAAGCCAACTCCAGTGTATATTTGGGCTCCTGCTGCTGCTACTGTCAACTCCTGCCAACTCCAGGGTGTGATTCATCCAATTTTTGGGCTCCTGAGGCCAACTCCAGTGTATATTTGGGCTCCTGCTGCTGCTGCTGCCAACTTCTGCCAACTCCAGGGTGTGATTCATCCAATTTTTGGGCTCCTGAAGCCAACTCCAGTGTATATTTGGGCTCCTGCCGCTGCTACTGTCAACTCCTGCCAACTCCAGGGTGTGATTCATCCAATTTTTGGGCTCCTGAAGCCAACTCCAGTGTATATTTGGGCTCCTGCTGCTGCTGCTGCCAACTTCTGCCAACTCCAGGGTGTGATTCATCCAATTTTTGGGCTCCTGAAGCCAACTCCAGTGTATATTTGGGCTCCTGCTGCTGCTACTGTCAACTCCTGCCAACTCCAGGGTGTGATTCATCCAATTTTTGGGCTCCTGAGGCCAACTCCAGTGTATATTTGGGCTCCTGCTGCTGCTACTGTCAACTCCTGCCAACTCCAGGGTGTGATTCATCCAATTTTTGGGCTCCTGAGGCCAACTCCAGTGTATATTTGGGCTCCTGCTGCTGCTACTGTCAACTCCTGCCAACTCCAGGGTGTGATTCATCCAATTTTTGGGCTCCTGAAGCCAACTCCAGTGTATATTTGGGCTCCTGCTGCTGCTGCTGCCAACTTCTGCCAACTCCAGGGTGTGATTCATCCAATTTTTGGGCTCCTGAAGCCAACTCCAGTGTATATTTGGGCTCCTGCTGCTGCTACTGTCAACTCCTGCCAACTCCAGGGTGTGATTCATCCAATTTTTGGGCTCCTGAAGCCAACTCCAGTGTATATTTGGGCTCCTGCTGCTGCTGCTGCCAACTTCTGCCAACTCCAGGGTGTGATTCATCCAATTTTTGGGCTCCTGAGGCCAACTCCAGTGTATATTTGGGCTCCTGCTGCTGCTGCTGCCAACTTCTGCCAACTCCAGGGTGTGATTCATCCAATTTTTGGGCTCCTGAAGCCAACTCCAGTGTATATTTGGGCTCCTGCTGCTGCTGCTGCCAACTTCTGCCAACTCCAGGGTGTGATTCATCCAATTTTTGGGCTCCTGAAGCCAACTCCAGTATATATTTGGGCTCCTGCTGCTGCTGCTGCCAACTCCTGCCAACTCCAGGGTGTGATTCATCCAATTTTTGGGCTCCTGCTGCTGCTTCCAACTTCTGCCAACTCCAGGGTGTGATTCATCCAATTTTTGGGCCCCTGAAGCCAACTCCAGTGTATATTTGGGCTCCTGCTGCTGCTACTGTCAACTCCTGCCAACTCCAGGGTGTGATTCATCCAATTTTTGGGCTCCTGAAGCCAACTCCAGTGTATATTTGGGCTCCTGCTGCTGCTACTGTCAACTCCTGCCAACTCCAGGGTGTGATTCATCCAATTTTTGGGCTCCTGAAGCCAACTCCAGTGTATATTTGGGCTCCTGCTGCTGCTGCTGCCAACTTCTGCCAACTCCAGGGTGTGATTCATCCAATTTTTGGGCTCCTGAAGCCAACTCCAGTGTATATTTGGGCTCCTGCTGCTGCTACTGTCAACTCCTGCCAACTCCAGGGTGTGATTCATCCAATTTTTGGGCTCCTGAGGCCAACTCCAGTGTATGTTTGGGCTCCTGCTGCTGCTACTGTCAACTCCTGCCAACTCCAGGGTGTGATTCATCCAATTTTTGGGCTCCTGAAGCCAACTCCAGTGTATATTTGGGCTCCTGCTGCTGCTACTGTCAACTCCTGCCAACTCCAGGGTGTGATTCATCCAATTTTTGGGCTCCTGAAGCCAACTCCAGTGTATATTTGGGCTCCTGCTGCTGCTGCTGCCAACTTCTGCCAACTCCAGGGTGTGATTCATCCAATTTTTGGGCTCCTGAGGCCAACTCCAGTGTATATTTGGGCTCCTGCTGCTGCTGCTGCCAACTTCTGCCAACTCCAGGGTGTGATTCATCCACTTTTTGGGCTCCTGAAGCCAACTCCAGTGTATATTTGGGCTCCTGCTGCTGCTACTGTCAACTCCTGCCAACTCCAGGGTGTGATTCATCCAATTTTTGGGCTCCTGAGGCCAACTCCAGTGTATATTTGGGCTCCTGCTGCTGCTGCTGCCAACTTCTGCCAACTCCAGGGTGTGATTCATCCAATTTTTGGGCTCCTGAAGCCAACTCCAGTGTATATTTGGGCTCCTGCCGCTGCTACTGTCAACTCCTGCCAACTCCAGGGTGTGATTCATCCAATTTTTGGGCTCCTGAAGCCAACTCAAGTGTATATTTGGGCTCCTGCTGCTGCTGCTGCCAACTTCTGCCAACTCCAGGGTGTGATTCATCCAATTTTTGGGCTCCTGAAGCCAACTCCAGTGTATATTTGGGCTCCTGCTGCTGCTGCTGCCAACTTCTGCTAACTCCAGGGTGTGATTCATCCAATTTTTGGGCTCCTGAAGCCAACTCCAGTGTATATTTGGGCTCCTGCTGCTGCTACTGTCAACTCCTGCCAACTCCAGGGTGTGATTCATCCAATTTTTGGGCTCCTGAGGCCAACTCCAGTGTATATTTGGGCTCCTGCTGCTGCTACTGTCAACTCCTGCCAACTCCAGGGTGTGATTCATCCAATTTTTGGGCTCCTGAGGCCAACTCCAGTGTATATTTGGGCTCCTGCTGCTGCTACTGTCAACTCCTGCCAACTCCAGGGTGTGATTCATCCAATTTTTGGGCTCCTGAAGCCAACTCCAGTGTATATTTGGGCTCCTGCTGCTGCTGCTGCCAACTTCTGCCAACTCCAGGGTGTGATTCATCCAATTTTTGGGCTCCTGAAGCCAACTCCAGTGTATATTTGGGCTCCTGCTGCTGCTGCTGCCAACTTCTGCCAACTCCAGGGTGTGATTCATCCAATTTTTGGGCTCCTGAAGCCAACTCCAGTGTATATTTGGGCTCCTGCTGCTGCTACTGTCAACTCCTGCCAACTCCAGGGTGTGATTCATCCAATTTTTGGGCTCCTGAAGCCAACTCCAGTGTATATTTGGGCTCCTGCTGCTGCTGCTGCCAACTTCTGCCAACTCCAGGGTGTGATTCATCCAATTTTTGGGCTCCTGAAGCCAACTCCAGTGTATATTTGGGCTCCTGCTGCTGCTACTGTCAACTCCTGCCAACTCCAGGGTGTGATTCATCCAATTTTTGGGCTCCTGAGGCCAACTCCAGTGTATATTTGGGCTCCTGCTGCTGCTACTGTCAACTCCTGCCAACTCCAGGGTGTGATTCATCCAATTTTTGGGCTCCTGAAGCCAACTCCAGTGTATATTTGGGCTCCTGCTGCTGCTACTGTCAACTCCTGCCAACTCCAGGGTGTGATTCATCCAATTTTTGGGCTCCTGAAGCCAACTCCAGTGTATATTTGGGCTCCTGCTGCTGCTGCTGCCAACTTCTGCCAACTCCAGGGTGTGATTCATCCAATTTTTGGGCTCCTGAGGCCAACTCCAGTGTATATTTGGGCTCCTGCTGCTGCTGCTGCCAACTTCTGCCAACTCCAGGGTGTGATTCATCCACTTTTTGGGCTCCTGAAGCCAACTCCAGTGTATATTTGGGCTCCTGCTGCTGCTACTGTCAACTCCTGCCAACTCCAGGGTGTGATTCATCCAATTTTTGGGCTCCTGAGGCCAACTCCAGTGTATATTTGGGCTCCTGCTGCTGCTGCTGCCAACTTCTGCCAACTCCAGGGTGTGATTCATCCAATTTTTGGGCTCCTGAAGCCAACTCCAGTGTATATTTGGGCTCCTGCCGCTGCTACTGTCAACTCCTGCCAACTCCAGGGTGTGATTCATCCAATTTTTGGGCTCCTGAAGCCAACTCAAGTGTATATTTGGGCTCCTGCTGCTGTTGCTGCCAACTTCTGCCAACTCCAGGGTGTGATTCATCCAATTTTTGAGCTCCTGAAGCCAACTCCAGTGTATATTTGGGCTCCTGCTGCTGCTGCTGCCAACTTCTGCCAACTCCAGGGTGTGATTCATCCAATTTTTGGGCTCCTGAAGCCAACTCCAGTGTATATTTGGGCTCCTGCTGCTGCTACTGTCAACTCCTGCCAACTCCAGGGTGTGATTCATCCAATTTTTGGGCTCCTGAGGCCAACTCCAGTGTATATTTGGGCTCCTGCTGCTGCTACTGTCAACTCCTGCCAACTCCAGGGTGTGATTCATCCAATTTTTGGGCTCCTGAGGCCAACTCCAGTGTATATTTGGGCTCCTGCTGCTGCTACTGTCAACTCCTGCCAACTCCAGGGTGTGATTCATCCAATTTTTGGGCTCCTGAAGCCAACTCCAGTGTATATTTGGGCTCCTGCTGCTGCTGCTGCCAACTTCTGCCAACTCCAGGGTGTGATTCATCCAATTTTTGGGCTCCTGAAGCCAACTCCAGTGTATATTTGGGCTCCTGCTGCTGCTACTGTCAACTCCTGCCAACTCCAGGGTGTGATTCATCCAATTTTTGGGCTCCTGAAGCCAACTCCAGTGTATATTTGGGCTCCTGCTGCTGCTGCTGCCAACTTCTGCCAACTCCAGGGTGTGATTCATCCAATTTTTGGGCTCCTGAGGCCAACTCCAGTGTATATTTGGGCTCCTGCTGCTGCTGCTGCCAACTTCTGCCAACTCCAGGGTGTGATTCATCCAATTTTTGGGCTCCTGAAGCCAACTCCAGTGTATATTTGGGCTCCTGCTGCTGCTGCTGCCAACTTCTGCCAACTCCAGGGTGTGATTCATCCAATTTTTGGGCTCCTGAAGCCAACTCCAGTATATATTTGGGCTCCTGCTGCTGCTGCTGCCAACTCCTGCCAACTCCAGGGTGTGATTCATCCAATTTTTGGGCTCCTGCTGCTGCTGCTGCCAACTTCTGCCAACTCCAGGGTGTGATTCATCCAATTTTTGGGCTCCTGAAGCCAACTCCAGTGTATATTTGGGCTCCTGCTGCTGCTACTGTCAACTCCTGGTAACTCCAGGGTGTGATTCATCCAATTTTTGGGCTCCTGAAGCCAACTCCAGTGTATATTTGGGCTCCTGCTGCTGCTACTGTCAACTCCTGCCAACTCCAGGGTGTGATTCATCCAATTTTTGGGCTCCTGAAGCCAACTCCAGTGTATATTTGGGCTCCTGCTGCTGCTGCTGCCAACTTCTGCCAACTCCAGGGTGTGATTCATCCAATTTTTGGGCTCCTGAAGCCAACTCCAGTGTATATTTGGGCTCCTGCTGCTGCTACTGTCAACTCCTGCCAACTCCAGGGTGTGATTCATCCAATTTTTGGGCTCCTGAGGCCAACTCCAGTGTATATTTGGGCTCCTGCTGCTGCTACTGTCAACTCCTGCCAACTCCAGGGTGTGATTCATCCAATTTTTGGGCTCCTGAAGCCAACTCCAGTGTATATTTGGGCTCCTGCTGCTGCTGCTGCCAACTTCTGCCAACTCCAGGGTGTGATTCATCCAATTTTTGGGCTCCTGAAGCCAACTCCAGTGTATATTTGGGCTCCTGCTGCTGCTACTGTCAACTCCTGCCAACTCCAGGGTGTGATTCATCCAATTTTTGGGCTCCTGAAGCCAACTCCAGTGTATATTTGGGCTCCTGCTGCTGCTGCTGCCAACTTCTGCCAACTCCAGGGTGTGATTCATCCAATTTTTGGGCTCCTGAGGCCAACTCCAGTGTATATTTGGGCTCCTGCTGCTGCTGCTGCCAACTTCTGCCAACTCCAGGGTGTGATTCATCCAATTTTTGGGCTCCTGAAGCCAACTCCAGTGTATATTTGGGCTCCTGCTGCTGCTACTGTCAACTTCTGCCAACTCCAGGGTGTGATTCATCCAATTTTTGGGCTCCTGAGGCCAACTCCAGTGTATATTTGGGCTCCTGCTGCTGCTGCTGCCAACTTCTGCCAACTCCAGGGTGTGATTCATCCAATTTTTGGGCTCCTGAAGCCAACTCCAGTGTATATTTGGGCTCCTGCTGCTGCTACTGTCAACTCCTGCCAACTCCAGGGTGTGATTCATCCAATTTTTGGGCTCCTGAGGCCAACTCCAGTGTATATTTGGGCTCCTGCTGCTGCTACTGTCAACTCCTGCCAACTCCAGGGTGTGATTCATCCAATTTTTGGGCTCCTGAGGCCAACTCCAGTGTATATTTGGGCTCCTGCTGCTGCTACTGTCAACTCCTGCCAACTCCAGGGTGTGATTCATCCAATTTTTGGGCTCCTGAAGCCAACTCCAGTGTATATTTGGGCTCCTGCTGCTGCTGCTGCCAACTTCTGCCAACTCCAGGGTGTGATTCATCCAATTTTTGGGCTCCTGAAGCCAACTCCAGTGTATATTTGGGCTCCTGCTGCTGCTACTGTCAACTCCTGCCAACTCCAGGGTGTGATTCATCCAATTTTTGGGCTCCTGAAGCCAACTCCAGTGTATATTTGGGCTCCTGCTGCTGCTGCTGCCAACTTCTGCCAACTCCAGGGTGTGATTCATCCAATTTTTGGGCTCCTGAGGCCAACTCCAGTGTATATTTGGGCTCCTGCTGCTGCTGCTGCCAACTTCTGCCAACTCCAGGGTGTGATTCATCCAATTTTTGGGCTCCTGAAGCCAACTCCAGTGTATATTTGGGCTCCTGCTGCTGCTGCTGCCAACTTCTGCCAACTCCAGGGTGTGATTCATCCAATTTTTGGGCTCCTGAAGCCAACTCCAGTATATATTTGGGCTCCTGCTGCTGCTGCTGCCAACTCCTGCCAACTCCAGGGTGTGATTCATCCAATTTTTGGGCTCCTGCTGCTGCTGCTGCCAACTTCTGCCAACTCCAGGGTGTGATTCATCCAATTTTTGGGCTCCTGAAGCCAACTCCAGTGTATATTTGGGCTCCTGCTGCTGCTACTGTCAACTCCTGGTAACTCCAGGGTGTGATTCATCCAATTTTCGGGCTCCTGAAGCCAACTCCAGTGTATATTTGGGCTCCTGCTGCTGCTACTGTCAACTCCTGCCAACTCCAGGGTGTGATTCATCCAATTTTTGGGCTCCTGAAGCCAACTCCAGTGTATATTTGGGCTCCTGCTGCTGCTGCTGCCAACTTCTGCCAACTCCAGGGTGTGATTCATCCAATTTTTGGGCTCCTGAAGCCAACTCCAGTGTATATTTGGGCTCCTGCTGCTGCTACTGTCAACTCCTGCCAACTCCAGGGTGTGATTCATCCAATTTTTGGGCTCCTGAGGCCAACTCCAGTGTATATTTGGGCTCCTGCTGCTGCTACTGTCAACTCCTGCCAACTCCAGGGTGTGATTCATCCAATTTTTGGGCTCCTGAAGCCAACTCCAGTGTATATTTGGGCTCCTGCTGCTGCTGCTGCCAACTTCTGCCAACTCCAGGGTGTGATTCATCCAATTTTTGGGCTCCTGAAGCCAACTCCAGTGTATATTTGGGCTCCTGCTGCTGCTACTGTCAACTCCTGCCAACTCCAGGGTGTGATTCATCCAATTTTTGGGCTCCTGAAGCCAACTCCAGTGTATATTTGGGCTCCTGCTGCTGTTGCTGCCAACTTCTGCCAACTCCAGGGTGTGATTCATCCAATTTTTGGGCTCCTGAGGCCAACTCCAGTGTATATTTGGGCTCCTGCTGCTGCTGCTGCCAACTTCTGCCAACTCCAGGGTGTGATTCATCCAATTTTTGGGCTCCTGAAGCCAACTCCAGTGTATATTTGGGCTCCTGCTGCTGCTACTGTCAACTTCTGCCAACTCCAGGGTGTGATTCATCCAATTTTTGGGCTCCTGAGGCCAACTCCAGTGTATATTTGGGCTCCTGCTGCTGCTGCTGCCAACTTCTGCCAACTCCAGGGTGTGATTCATCCAATTTTTGGGCTCCTGAAGCCAACTCCAGTGTATATTTGGGCTCCTGCCGCTGCTACTGTCAACTCCTGCCAACTCCAGGGTGTGATTCATCCAATTTTTGGGCTCCTGAAGCCAACTCCAGTGTATATTTGGGCTCCTGCTGCTGCTGCTGCCAACTTCTGCCAACTCCAGGGTGTGATTCATCCAATTTTTGGGCTCCTGAAGCCAACTCCAGTGTATATTTGGGCTCCTGCTGCTGCTACTGTCAACTCCTGCCAACTCCAGGGTGTGATTCATCCAATTTTTGGGCTCCTGAAGCCAACTCCAGTATATATTTGGGCTCCTGCTGCTGCTGCTGCCAACTTCTGCCAACTCCAGGGTGTGATTCATCCAATTTTTAGGCTCCTGCTGCTGCTGCTGCCAACTTCTGCCAACTCCAGGGTGTGATTCATCCAATTTTTGGGCTCCTGAAGCCAACTCCAGTGTATATTTGGGCTCCTGCTGCTGCTGCTGCCAACTTCTGCCAACTCCAGGGTGTGATTCATCCAATTTTTGGGCTCCTGAAGCCAACTCCAGTGTATATTTGGGCTCCTGCTGCTGCTGCTGCCAACTTCTGCCAACTCCAGGGTGTGATTCATCCAATTTTTGGGCTCCTGAGGCCAACTCCAGTGTATATTTGGGCTCCTTCTGCCCCTCATAGTGATGCCACTTCAACTCTCTGCAATTGTGCCGCTCTGCGATTCTATTAGCGATGCCTCTGATCTGCATGTGATATTTCTTCAAAGTATTATTTAACTAACCCAGCACGCATCCTGTGCGTGTTACAGCAAGGCTGAATGGTTTACAACCCTATTGAGGCTCTAGGAGGCTCAGAAATAGCCGTTTTTAATAGCGATTCGTCGCGAATTTATTCGGGTCGAAACGATTTTTGTCGGAAAATTCGGCGAATCAGTCGAATCGAATTTTTCAAAAGTTCGCTCATCTCTACCAGACATGTAAGGGCAAATCTGCATAAAAATATTATTAACTCAAAAAGTTTAAAAAAAATGTCATTTTCTTGCCCAGAATACATGTCAGAAGGTTTGTGTTTTTTTTTTTTAGAGAAAGGAAAGGGATTTAAGGATCGTCCATAGAAATGTATGGGAGTGCGTCAGGTAGCGACAGGTAAGACATGGCGCTCTGCAAGGCTGAACGTCGGCGCAGTACGCTGAGGCTGGGATAATAATGAATTGGACGCTACACTGCGTTGTTCTAGTCGCTCACCAGATTTTGCTTCATAAATGTGTAATTGCATGCCGTCTCCGGTGTTCACCTGACGCTACTTGACGCTACCTGCCGCTGTACAGGCACTACCTGACGCTATCCCTTCATGAATAAGGCCCTAAG
Organism: Gastrophryne carolinensis; assembly: GCA_027917425.1. Classification (NCBI taxonomy): domain Eukaryota; kingdom Metazoa; phylum Chordata; class Amphibia; order Anura; family Microhylidae; genus Gastrophryne; species Gastrophryne carolinensis. The sequence continues at coordinate 559,733 of JAQIHN010000996.1, read as the reverse complement.
GGTCCTTTGTTATGTGCACAATCGCAATAGTCCCTCAAAAGCCCCTCATGCCGAATTTTTGTGGGGATGGCTCTTGCGATCGCAATGTTTTAAACACAGCGACATTGTAATTACATTTGCCCCAGCGATTTCCATATGAACATGCAAACTCGAAACTAACATGAAGTTAATATTTCCTTACTAGCATAACTTCTAACTATAATTTTACTTTGGTCCATTAGGGCTTTGGAAATATTACTATTACCTTTTATTTGGCTAATTATTATAACTATTAGAAAGGTTTTTTTATGGACCCTTTTTCTTACATTTTTTTCCTTTTGTTAATGTTACCCACAAAGCAACAACAATATTGTTGCCCCTACTTGCTCTTCTTTGTGATCTCTTTGAGAATAAAGATGACATAGCCTTGTTTTATGATGTAATCAGAGTCAGATCTTTGTGAAAATCTTTAACCTAGAAATAGAATCTTCTGCCGATGGCACATCACCTGGAATGGAAGCCATGGCAACACCCATGACATAGCTAACTAATGACGCATCACACAAAGTATTGTTACAAATTATTATAACAGTGCAGAGAATAAAGCGTGTTTTTTTTTTTTTTTATATCAGATTCATAAAGCTTGTCAAAATTGTTATAATTTATGGCAGCTCAATGCCATGGTATCTGGATTTTTCCATCAAAATTTGCAGTGGGGAAAATTAGTTTGGAGGTAATATTGATTATGGGCAAGCTGATTCATTACTAGCGCCAGCTATAGGCAGATGAGCATCAGTACAGCGCGCACGTCTAGAGGGGCGCGAGGGAGGCCAGACAAGGTAAGGGGATTTGGGGTGTTTGGGGGGGTTTCACCCCGCGGGACATCCCGATCTCGGATGTCCCGCAGGGAGGGAGGTGATCGGCCCGGGAATCTTATAGATTCCCGGGCCGATCACGGGAGGGTGACGGTCCACTTTAAGGGAATTTTTATAGGTGGGGTACATCCCTTTTGTCTCCACCTCCATCCTTTAGACTGTAAGCTCGCAAGGGCAGGGCTCTCTCTCCTATTGTCTCCTGTGCTCACAACACCTGGTTTGATCCTTGTTGCATCTAGTTTTGTATTGTTCCCTGTACTATATGTTTTACCTTGTTTGTAATCATACCTTGTAAAGCTCAACGGAAGATGATGGCGCTATATAAATAAACATTAATAATAATACTAATAATTCACTTTTCCATTTAGGTAAGTATCATATTTTGAAAGTAGGAAAACCATAGCACCCTATAGCTCATGTAGACAAAGAAAAACTGATATTTTTTGGCATATCACATATTGTGCTGCTGTTTCCAATCTATAAGAAAAAAATACTCTGCGAAATGATGCATCTCATCTGTAGAAGGTACAGGCCATTTTTAGGGAAAAAAATGCTCTTTTTTGTGTGATAAACGGAAAAAGCTTAATAGGGTGCAGGTTGCAATTCACACCCAATTGAGCACCCTGAGTTGTTTCATTAAATTATTACCATGACGCCCAATGTGAATAATGTAGTATATCAGACTCTTTCGCTCAGCCACATTTGGGTTTGCAAATAGCCTGTTGTCCTTGGCACCGGAAAATTAGACCATCTACCAATGTAACCACAGCACCCCCTTCGCAGAGTTTCTATGCGAAAGCGCCTGTTCTTGACAAATTTGTTGAGGATCTTTAAATCCAGAATGGGCCTGACTGACCCATCTTTTTTGGGAACTGTGAAGAGGTTGGAGTAGAACCCCTTGCCTCTTTCTCTTAAGGGGACCCTGCAAATGACCCCCAGACCCAGAAGGCCTTGCACGGCCTGCATCAAGACCTGAGCTGAGACAGGGTAATGGGGGATCCGGGACCTGATGAATCTTGTGGGGGGCCGCACAGCAAACTATCTTGTAACCAGAGGAAACTACCTCCTGAATCCACCGGTCTGAGACGTGGCGCCTCCAGACGTGCGCAAAGTGCTGTAGCCGTCCCCCCACCCTGACGGGCGAGGGCGCCCCATCATGCCTGAGGGGGCTTGGGAGAGGATTTGGGCTTAGACCCCCATGAGGAGCCAGGACGTCATCCTCTGCTCCTGTGCCAGGAATCTGCACGAGCCCCCGCGAAGGACACCCCTTTTCCCTGCTTAGCACCGCGGCAGGGGAGTGAAAGGGGGCCCTGGCCCCGAAAGGGCCGAGACTGCCGCCTGCGCTGGGGTAACTTACCTCCTTTAGCAAAAAGGTCTAGGCGGTCCCTGAACAGGCGTAGCCCCTTAAATGGAAGCCCAGTAAGGGCCTTCTTTGCAGCATTGTCAGCAGCCCACTGGCGCAGCCAAACAACACGGCGTATAGCTACCGCCAAGGCAGAAGTTCTCGCACACATCCTAATGGCATCATCCGATGCAGATAGGATAAAGTTTACAAACACATCACAGCTAGACAGTGCATTAAACGTATCAGGTGGCAATTCATCAGGACCTTCAAGTACACTTCTGATCAGGGCCCTGAGCGCAACAGACGTAATGGCCGAGGCGCAAACTGGGCGCAGTGCCGCCCCCACAAATGCAAAGGCATGACACGCCAATTGGTCAATGCGCCGGTCCTCAGCATCCCGCAGCATAGTAGTGTCAGGGGATTGCATAATAGAGGTGTTAGACAGCCCTAGAATAGGAGCATCGACCTTGGGGGGCGATGACCAGCACTTGACCATATCAGCAGGAAAGGGATACTTTCTGTCCCAACTCTTAGGTATACCGGGAAGTCTACTGGGACATTCCCACTCCTTAAGCACGAGGTTATTGAAATGGGTTATTTGCTCCGGAAATTCCAAACGAGCCTTAGCAGTATGGAAAAGCTCACCCCTTTGCCTGGGAGCCGCAACAGGCGGAGAGATGGACAAAACCTCAAAAATCTGAACCAGCAGTCGGTCAGTATCATCCAGGGTCCAGGGGTCAGAGCCAGAATCGTCATGACCCCTGGGTCTCTCGTCAGATGACCCTGAGTCAGAGAACAGCTCCCCTTCGTCCGATGGGGTGTAGCCACATAGATGCAACAACTCATCAGACTCCATAGGGAAAAGAGTGGCATCAGGGGTTAAGTGACGCTTTTTAGCGGTGGCCTTATGTGCTAAGGTATTTGCAATCAATTTTTCAACACTGGCCAGTCTAGCAGACACATCAGGTTGAGAATCCCCGCTTGTATGCAATTCAATGGGGGTGAGACTCAAGCTTGGGGGAGTAGGTGAAGTGACCCCCTGTACTGGATGTTTTCCAGGAGGCGGTGGAAGCTGACCTTACGGTCTTAGCTAATAATTCCAGGACCAAACCACCAGGTCATTCTAACCTGTCTAAGGGTGAGAAAGAGGCGCTTAAAAGTTTGAGTGACAATGATAACATAGTCATCCATTCAGCAGATAAGGGGGGGTGTGTGGTTGTATTGGATGCCCTGGACCACGAGAAAGAAGCATGGAGACAGTTAGAAGACGAGACCACTTATGTTAAACTTAAATCTAATCCAGTGGAGGAATTCCAGAAAGATCTTACTATATTACTGGATGAAGGTGTGGCATTGGGAGTCTTAACTCAATCTGAGGCAGAGGCTCTTTTTGTGGCCTCCCCCACTGCCCCAGTCTTTCATCACCTCCCCAAAATCCACAAGCCCCAGCGTCCACCTGCTGGCAGGCCCATTGTGGCTGGTATTGGGGGGTTGAATGAGAGGCTGGGGCAGTGGGTGGATGCCCAACTGCTCCCACTAGTACGCAGGTTCCCCGGTTTTCTACAAGATTCCCGTGACATTTTGATTCAACTGCGGGAGTTTCAGTGGAGTTCTAGCTATGGATGGCTTACTTGTGATGTGGCTTCGTTGTACTCAATTATACCCCATAATCTGGCCCTACAGGCAGTCCAATTCCATCTGGACAATTATTCTAAGTATTCAGAGGATTTGAAAACCTTCCTCATTCTTGCCCTGCAATACCTGTTACAACACAATTATTTTTTATTTGCAGGTCAATATTTTTTACAAATTTCTCCCCCTCCCTGGCCAACCTCAATATGGGGTGGTGGGAGAGGTGGGCTATTTTTGGTTGTGACAACCCTTTTCTGGGCCAGATTAAATTATACGGGCGGTATATCGATGACCTCATCCTGGTATGGTCTGGGCCCCAGGATACAGTAACCTGTTTTCTTGAATACCTGAACTCAAATGATTTAGGCCTAAGGTTCACTTCGGAATACAACTCCCTGACAATTCCCTTTCTGGATTTACTGTTAGAGGCGGATTATAACACCCTTCAAATTACAACTAGGACGTTTAGAAAGGAGACGGCGGGAAACACCACCTTAAGAGCGGAAAGCTGTCATCCCCCTCACACCATTAGAGCAATACCCGTGGGCGAAATGATCAGGGCCCGGAGGAACTGCTCTCAAGATGTGATGTTTGAGGATGAATTAGCCTCGATATCTGATAGATTTGCTGAACGGGGATACTCGCCAGAATTGTTGGAACGGGCAAGGATAATAGCCTCGAGTAGGGATAGAGACAAAATGCTCACTGTTAGCAGAAAGAAAGGAGTGCACAAAGATAGAGAGGGACCCCCCAGGATTTCACAGGGTTCTGTGACCTTTGTCACTTCATATAGTGAGGAGTTTTATAAAATTAAAGCAATAATACAAAAACACCTCCCTTTGCTTATTTGTGATCCCCAACTTAGACATGTAGTCAAACAAGGCATCAGAATAGTGAGCCATAAATCACCCACAATAGGATGTAAACTGTCTCCAAGCCTTTATACGAAACAGGGCAGAGGGTCTAGAACGTGGCTGTCCCAGTTAGGAGCCTTTAAATGTGGTGGTAGAAGGTGTGGGGTCTGTAAATTTATGCAACCAGGATTAAATTTTAATGCAGTAGTAGACAATAGAAATGATCAAATAAATAATTTTATCAACTGTAATTCTTCACATGTGATTTATTTAATCACTTGTGTAGACTGTAGGATACAGTATGTGGGTTGTACCACACGTCCGGTCAAAAAGCGAATTGCAGAACAATTCCGCATCCCTGGAGCGTTTAACCTGCACATCGAATGTGGGGAAACACTTTAGGTCTAACCATGGAGGCGACCTAACCTCGCTTAGATGGGTACCCATTGAAAAAGTGGTTTTGGGACCAAGGGGCGGCGACCTTATGGATAAATTGTTACAGCGGGAGGTCTTTTGGATTTTCACATTAGGTACACGCAGTCCCAATGGACTTAATGCGAGATGGGATGTGGATCTGTTTCTGAAACATAACTAGATGGGTGGGGACCCATATTCTGAAGAATGTGCAGTTTGACTTATGTGCCTTCATCCCCTAATTACCCCATGTATATATAGAGATTTTCCAGATGACTTACAATTCACCGGTGATAAATATTATTATGTATTTACTAAATGTATATGTGTGAATTTCTTTTTCCAATAGGTTTTGTTTTGTGTATCAGTAATCACGTTATCTTGTAATTGTATCTATATTGAGACACATTAGTTACAGTTTATACTTATGAGATACGTAGCAGCCTGTTTGCTATTCCGACCTGCGCACAGTTTTTGCCAGTAATGACGCCCACCATGGATGGTAATGTCTTGCCAGGCCTCTGACGTCCTGACAGACTCCACCCACGGGATGACGCCTGGCCTAGTAGCGATCAGGAAGTTAATATGCTCTTTTGAAGCTGACCCGGAAGCACTGACCTCAGATGGTGTTTTGGCTCTACACGTGCAGCGGCGGAGTAACATCACAGCCTAGAGGTATTTGAATCGCCATAATTAATTGATGATCAAAGGGTTTTCTTTAGGTTACGGGTGCCGTTAATTAGTATCTATGAGGTGTCTCATTAGGATAATCATGCATATGTCTATTTATTGTGATCCAGGCAGTTACCTCGCTGTCATGATTAAGAGCGCAGGCTCGAAACGCGTCGACGCGATATCTGCTTGAATATGCTCCTATTGCTGTTTTATATTGCTACAATATTTTACGCGAGAAAATAAAGAGTGGACAATTCTTACAACATCTTGGCTGCGGGCTGGCTCGTTTTGACTTTGAAGTGAGACGAGGTGCAGGCCCAGCCACCGGAGGGGCGGGTTGCAACGTTAGCGCCTGCTGTGCGCAAGGAACACAGACCCGTGCACTGTCACCGCTGATAGGTGAGACCCCACAAGCTACACACAGCCGGGCTTGTCCCGAAGGAACCCCGGTCACATTATCCTGGGATGCCTCCATATGGTGATTAATAGGCACAATAGGCCAGTAGGGATTGACGCTGTAAGCTACCTGGATGCCCCAATGACCCGCAGGGAAGTGGGGGTAATTATACTAGGCCCAACTACAATTACACCGGGCCGGGAGAAGCCACTGGATTCACCCGTCTGAAAGACACAATGAGAAGATGGGGCATCAGGACCATGCACAGTAAGTAATGAGCATAAAAGCCACCCGCGAGGGCACTTACAGCCCTCGGAAGGAAGAACCGTCACACACGCGCTCGCGACTGTACAAAATGGTGCCGAACGAACCTCGAAGGGAGGCCAGAGCAGGCCGTGACGCGGAGCGTGCCAGGCCAGGCTTCCGCCCCCCTGAAGAGCACGAAGAACACAGACAGCAGCCAATGATAACCCAGAAGCATCTGAGGTAACGACGCCGTCCGGCGCGGACATCCAAATGAAGGAAAAAACGCGCGCGGCGGCCATGTAATAGTAAAACAGACAAGTCAGCGCGGCGGCTGACACCCCATATCTAGCCATACACGTAATCACTATATACACTCACCCACACCCCCCCTTCTTTCCCCCCCGAAGGCTACGGGGAGAATGAGGGAGGGCGGCGGCCCTCTGTACAGGACCCACCGCTACACGGGGCATGTGGCAATAAGGCGGGAGGGGCATCCCATAAAGGCTCACCACCGGCCTATACCGCCTACCCTTTGGAGGGGGATTGCGGTGGAGCAGCGCTCCGTAAGCACACACGGTGCCGCTTCCTTCACCCGACCAGCGCAGCCCAGGCTGGGAGGCCCATCACACGAGGAACGGGTGGAAATAGTCCAGCAGGGCCGCAGGCTAATAGCCCCGCTCACCTGCGAGAGAGTGATAATTTCATGTCTTCGCAGTAAGCACTGCAGAGAAATCTGGGGTATTTGAGGGGCCGGGAGGAGCCTGTTTTTACATGTCTCTGTAGTGCAGCGCCATCTGGCGGAGGATAACCCAAGTGTAAGTAATCTATCTGTAGCAGGACGTACTGTATACTAAGAATAGTCTGTTTTTGAACACATATCCACCAGTAACAAAGCGAAAACAGGGGAATTACATTGTTGTAACATTGTGACATTAATATTTTAATTCCAGACCTTTAATGATAATTCTGCATAAAAAAATAAAAAATTAATATGAATGGTACACTACATGGCGCTGAGTCGCTCACCAGAATCGCCTTCATAAATTATTATTGTTGTTTGGTTATATAGTGCCATCATCTTCTGTATCGCTTTACAAAATGTGGTATTGCGTACAGCACCCAGCGTCACCAGACGCTTCCTGCCGCTTACAAGGCACTACCTGGCGTATCCCCAGTCACTCACATGGTGTTTATTCACTAGTGTGTACACAGAGTTGTGTTGTTCACAGTGCACGGATGGGTGAAATGAGAAGGAATTCCATCCCCTCGATTCAAAGAGCAAAAGTTAATTGATTTCGTATCGAGAATCGTAAGTTTGGGTGGGTGTTAGTCATTTTTTCCTGTTTTTTTGGCCATTTCCGACTCGCACGAGCCTACGTACGAATGCGTATATGCTCTTACGATCAGCGGAAGTCCGTTCCTAAATTTTAGGATCAAAACGTAAAACTTAGGATCAAAACGTAAAACTTAGGATCAAAACGTAAAACTTAGGATCAAAACGTAAAACTTAGGTTAATTGGATGTGTTTAGGTGTGATTCAGAGAAACCTCTAAACGCGTTTTAAAAGAAAGCCACAGCCGACACCTTTTAGCAGCCGGATTGCTGTTCGTGAACAGGTTTTTTGGCTATGTGGAGGAGTCTGCGCGTCTTGAGCTCCAATGAACTGCATGTATCAGCATGGCCGAGGCCATAAATTGTATGGCAATGCATACCTGATTCATGTATGCCTTATAAAAGCATTTTAATGTGGACCTTAATTAGTCCTTTGCATGTAAACCTTTATTTTGCAATATATTTGCGTTAATTAAAGAAACTTATGTCCTTTGTTATTTATGTTAAAATTGAGGTACTAGAATAATATTTTTAGATTGCATTTATTGGTGTAGTTGTTTACCTTTGCTTTGTTTAATTATTTAAGCACATCTTTGGTCAGATGCATCACACTTACTGAGGAGAGGAGAGCGGGATAAAGTGCAGGATGTGGGTTACTGCTGTATTTTGCACAGACACAGCAGAGCTGGGGGCATGGAAAGGTCAGAAATCAAAGAATCCAGAGCAACACAGTCACAAGGCCCTTTCTGTTTGCAGGCTGCCCGATAATACCTGAGCCGCCATCTTGGCTGTTTCTAGGCTCATAACATGCAGAAGTTGCTGGGTGTTTTTTAATATTTGTGAGCAATCTGTATGTAGAGGGTGTGGGTAACCACACTAAAAATTTAAAGTTGTACCATTTGAAGCATAAATATTAAAATTAAATCCACAAGTAAAAAATGCAAGTTAAGTAAAAATTAAACAAAGTAAGATTTACTTATGCAAATGCATTCATTAATGGTTGGTTACTACAAAATGAATGAAATAAAGAAAAATAAAAGACCAAATATTTAGAATGCACTTTAATGAGGTAAGTTTGTAGTGCGGAGCCGCAAGATCAGAAGGATTTACGTCCAGACAAAAAAGGAAAAAGGGCAAAACCAATGTTGCAACCTGAGAAATGAAACGGAAAATTCAGGATGGAAACTGACATAGGTCTGATTCCCGAACTGCCATACGAACGGACGTATATTTTAGGATAGAAACGTATTTGCTTATTGAATCACTCGCAAGTTCATACGAACGCACGAGCGGACGTGAAAAATAGGATGATCGTGACCCAAATCCAAGCTGTTACATGTTTCTTTGAATCAACCCACATGTGTGCGTTGGCACACAATGGCCACTATTGCACGATTAGGTTTATCCGTATAGGCCAGTGTGTGTCAGTGCCTGTTTGTGTACCTATAGGCCATTATGATGATTTTAACAGCACCAATGTGCACTAATGTTTTCCTTACTTCTGGACACTGCAAGCCATATTTGCTCATTATTAACACGCATTGGAGGTTGCCGGTGAATATTATAGAGGTGCTGTTTGCCGTAATATCATTAAAGTGAAAAAACCCTTACCCGTAATCCAGCGCCGCTCTCCAGGGTCTGTGTGGACACAAAGCAGCATCCCTGCAATGTGCATGCTCCTGATGGACAGGCTGGCAGGAGAATGCATGACGTCTGGGGCAGCTGCTTTGTGCTTTCCCCCAAGCAGGCAGCGTCGGGGAAAATGGCGCTGGACCACAGACGAGGTAATGTTTTTTTTCTTTGAAGCCCCCATACTGCCTAAGTGCCAGGAGAGGGGGCAGGGTGGGGGAATTACCCCATGACTGGACTTCTGCTTCAAAACATGGGTGTAATCAAAACGTTGCAACCTTTGTAGTGCGTTTAGGACCATTTATAAATGTTGATCATTGGTATGAAAATCAGTAGGAAAAGGTGATTTTTAACAATTTATTGAAAAAGTGCAGTTGGCTACATTGAAGTCATGCGTTTCTATTCTTGACAAGTTGCACAAAATAAACTCGGATTCTACTATTTCTTTTTATATTAAAAAAACGCTTCAAGACACTTCCTGCCATTGTGCTCTATGGTAGCTCAGGCTGCAGCACCACTTAGGACAGGCACAGCTTATACAACTGGTGAAAGTCATACATTTGGCGGGATAAGGCTTACAGATTGGAGCTACCTGAGGCACAAGGTGCATAGAGAGCCGCATCAGTCAAACCATTGGCGCTAAAGGCACAGAAGCTTGATACATCCAACCAGTAGCAGCAGTGTCGCAGAGTAAGAAACTGCTGCTAACTAACTAGTGAAACTGAGAAAATACCAAGAAGCACCTTCCTTTAATACTATCTCTTTAAGTCTTCAAGTTAAAAGATGGACCTGGAGAATATGCAGGGCAAGGTGCTGGTTGTGATAAATGGTATGGTAAAGTTGTTATTAGATTGTTTACTTAAAGTAACCCCCCCCCCCCCCAGGTTCTTGTGTGCTTTGCAGTGCTAACCAAATTGGGGATTCCCTGCTGGGTGAAAAACTCCAGTTTGGCCAATACTTGCCTCCATCCAGTGTTCCCACAGCACATTCATGGGCCCCAGCAACATCCCAGGTGAGCAATTACGCCACCACAGGCAGATTTGGATGGCTGGCAGAACGTGGGCACTTGCAAACTACTGCACCAGCAATAATTCACGGCACATGCTCACCATGGATTGCCATATGAAGGTGAGTATTAGCCAAACAGTGAGGTTTCACAAAGTAGGAAAGTTGTAACCAGGCCTTGGAGTCTTTTAGACTCTAGAGCCAGGTTAAAAGAGACCACTTTAAATGAGAGGGGCACATTTTTCTTTTACTCTTCCCTATATTTGTTCAATAGATAGGGGTATCGGCTAGCAGGTGCTTGTCGACCCCCCACCACCATAACCCCCTATAATTCTTTCTTGGGTGTCCAGGGCACCCCTGAATAATACCAAAGCTTTGCCAAAAGGCATAGAGGCTGATATGCTGTCACAGCCAGAGGCCTCCTAGCCCTTAGGATACCCACAACTATGCCTGGGTACCAAGCTAGCTGCCACTGGGGAAGGGGGCACTTTTTTTATGAGACCGTCTAGGTTCTTTGAATTATCAAAGAAAAAGGGTCCAGCAGTTTGAGCAGATTTTTCCTCCCATCCAAATAGGCAATAATTATATCAACCCAAAGCTGACGCTGACCATCAATTAAATACAATATAATGCTATACATATATAATTGACAGAATTGTGTGATATGATGACGCTTTATAAATAGTAATTTAACCACTTTAAGCTGGAGGTAATTTTTCAAATGTTTGGCCTGAGCAACAAAAGGCAACTTGTGGGAGAGAATCCGCTTTGTCTTCATCTATGATAAACTCAATAAAGATAATGAAACGCCCGGCCCTGAGCCTGATGGCAAATTGTTCAATTAGTCTGGACAGTGGGCGTGCATTTATTCTAATGGCTGTCCATTAGCCAGTGTCTGAAGACACATTATAGGCAGTTCACCTTCAGGGTGATTCCAGCAATTAGAAGCTGCTTTGAGAAATGCTTATTACTCGGGTATTTATTCTTAATGAGGTGATTAAAATATTTAATTTGTATTAAATGTGTTGGCATGAAAATAAAAAGCAAGACAAATTGGAATGCTGTTGCGGCCCATATAACTAATGAAGAGCTCAATCTTTTACATTGGCAGTGTCTTTGCTCTCCAGAGTCTTATATTCAACATGTGATTTGAAGACTAGTGCGGCTGTTTGCTGTGCTGATTCGATTCAGCTTGATACAGATTTTTGAAAATTCAAGCTAAATTTTAATGAAAAAAATACTGTATTGTGGTCCCCCGACCACCTCTTAGGGGTCCTCTATTTTTTTGCCCATGCAACTTGGCCTAATTGGCATAGTTGCCTACAGCATCTATTCACTACACAGCAGTAGCGGTAGAATAGTGTGGTGTTACACATTGATAGCCCTTTTTTTAAGTATATAGCAGTAGTCAGGAACAGTTCATTGATGTTATTTATTACTGTATGCACTGTATTGTGGGTCTGGTGGTGTACATAGGGCAGTTTCTCGAATACAATACACTATGAGTGCCAGCATACCCCCCTGGACCCAAGAATTTATATGCAGAGTACAAGTGGATCTCTCTAAAAATAAAGTCAGTGCTCTTTGGGGAAGATGAAGCACCAACCTGTGCAGAGTGCGGGCTGGGAGGCGTACTCTGATTCTCACCCTGACAACTATATTGTACTTATCATCCCTGGTCTGGATTGTGGAGGATTGCCAGCAGAAGGGATCTGGGAGGACCCAGGGTAAGTATGATGGCATGCTTCCAAGCCACACTCTGCTCCTGTCATTGACACGTCTATCTTCTCCATCCACACTCCTACCATGACTTTAATTTAAGTATGCCTTTCATGCACTTTTTTTAGAAATAAAACATAAAATAAAATATATTTTCAAGCACCGTTTACTGGTTAAAGGTACCCTGTGTCAATATTTGTTGGTTTGCTGGACTTGTGTGAAATACAGTATTCATTTTAATAATATTTTTATTTCTTTTAATGTACAATTATTTGCTTTAACCTGTTATCATTTGTTCTTTTAACCCACGTGTCAAAATCAACAGCCTGGGGGCTGTATGCGGCCTTCCAAGCCTCTTTAGGTGGCTCTCTGATAGCTACCAAATGGCGGGGGCTGGACAACACTCCTTCCATCTATCCAGGGAAAAATAATTTGGTGGAATTCATAATTTATAATATATTTATAATTTATTATATATTTTGCGCCAAAAATAATTTTGTGGAAAATATAATTATGTTTCTGCTTTTGTCCTCTGCAAAACAATTCTGCTTCTGTCCTAGGTAAAATGATTTTGTGGCTGCATCTATCCTGTGCAAAATTTTTGGGTGGCTATTGTGGGCAAAATATTTCAGCGTCTGCATCTATACTGGTCAAAATAATTTTTTTTCTGTCCTGAGCAAAAAATTGTGGCTGTACAGTACAAAATTCCTCTGCGTCTGCATCTGTCCATGCGTCCAGCACTGGGCAAAGTCCAACGTCTGACGTGGCTGCCCTCTGCCTCCTCCTACTTTGCAGTCAGGCAGTGGACACAAATCATCCGTCAAGCAGCCTGACCACAAGTGCTCCTTGCTGCAGGGCAGGGCTTACAGGACAGCTGAAAGGGAAGCCCTCACTGCTTCTGTCACTGTCACAATAGTGACATCACACAAGAAAAGCATTGTGGTGGTGCAACGTGAGGTGCCCACATAGCCATCCCTGCCCACCGAGAAACTGTCTGCAGCCCGTCTGCACTTCGAGAAGCAGCGAGATCCCACCTGCATGACCGCCCGCCTGCCAAGAAGTGTCTAAGAAGCCGGCTGTCTCCTATCCCCATATTTCTTTTGCTTGAGGATACTCCAAATGTTCTCAGTAGGGTTGAGGTCAGGAAAAGTCAGTGGCCACACTACATGTTTCTTTCCTTTTATGCCCATAGAAGCCAATGACGCGAGGTATTCTTTGAAGCATGAGATGGGCTATTGTCATGCATGAAGATGATTTTGCAGGGCATGGTCCTTCTCTTTGTACGACTGAAGTAAGTGGTCAGTCAAAAACTCAGTATACTTTGCTGAGGTAATTTTAAACCCTTCAGGGACCATAAAGGGGCCTACCAGCTCTTCTCCCCTGATTCTGACACAAAACAATACATCACCTCATTGCTGATGTTGCAGCTCTTTTGGGACATAGTGGTCATCCCCCAACCATCTACTACTCTATCTGGACCATCTGTGGTTGCATGGCACTCATGAGTAAAAATGTTTAAAAATGAATCTTTATGTATGTCTGAACCCACTGCAAATGTTTCTGCTAGTGAGCACTGGTTAGAAGTGGCGAAATAGTAGGTTTATGCCCAACTGCAACACCCTAGAAGATCCTACACTTTGAGGTTGGGGGGGGGGGGCTCCAGAGGCACCAACAACTTCAAATATCGGTTTGCTGTTGCTGTTAGCTGCTGCTCTCTTAATCCAATGGAACCTTCTTTTATCTGCACAAACTCATCTGTAATTTGAATTAGTCATGAATCTGTTCACAGTGTGATGATCATCACGCTTACGTTTTCGTGAAATTTATCTAATGTTTTCATAACTTGTCCAACGCATTGCACTATTTGATGCTTTTCGGCAGCAGAGAGATCTCTTTTTTTTTCTTATACTGGTGGATACCTGCGGCCTGCTTGATATGGAAGAATTATCATAATTAGTTTTCCTTTACTTGGGCTTAAATGGCAATCTAATTATCACAGATGTTTGATTTCAGTGATCCAAAGAGTCCTGATACACAATATTATCTATGATTATTTATTAATATACATGATTAAATATGAATATATATATATATATATATATATATATATATATATATATATTTATATATATATATATATATATATATATATTTATATATATATATATATATATGTTTATTATATATATATATATATATATACATGATATTAATTGGAAAACAATAAATATTTAAGAAATATTAAATCTGATTTGTATAATAATTTGGTATGCAGTGTGTATACTATTTTTCACTATGCATAATGTGTAGGCACAGGAGCAGGATGATTGGCTCAACGCATCAGGATCATGGTTGACAGAAGATCAATATGACGGCAGGCACCAGAACAGCATAACAGGTAGGCAAGGAGCTGGATAACAGCAGGCAGAGCAGATGGAGGAGAGGCAGGCACAGAAGTTGGAACACACACTTTCCAGGATACAGTAGTTTATAAACTCAGAGGGATATAGGCTGGACATAGAATTGAGGCTGAGCAGGATACACACATTTCTGCTTTTAGAATGTTCCAAAACCTGAAAAATACTTTAGTACCACTTAAAGAAGAACAATGGTCTTTGGTGGATTCCCTCACTGTGTCAAATCCTCTGGGTAGGCTAGTTTCCTGATATCATTGGCGATCCCACAGCGCATGATTCAAAGAAGACAGAATATTAGTTAAAGTAAAAAGTGCTTATAAGTTTAAATCTTTCAGTTAGAACATAAAAACAAAAAGGTCTAGGTATATTAAAGCAGACCAAAACCCACCAACTTGTAAATGTACAAACTTACAAATGTAAAATACATTTAGCCAAAGCCCCTGCTGATATTCCCTTCTTAGGGTATAGAACTAGAAATTGATATTTTCGCTTTTAGAATAGTCCTGGAACACTGATTTTAGTTGCTGTCCCCCTGTGTGAAATGGCAGGTGATCAGTCATTGAATAGGTGTGCCAATGATATCATTGGCAATGATGGAAGAGTGGCAATGAATGGAGGAGGCAGAGCTTTACAGCTAAAACAGATGCCATTGTCTGGGATTAGAGTGAAGCAGGAGCACTAAATATTGGCAAAAGGTCCTCTTTGTGGGGTGAGCAATTTAGTGGATGCTAGTTAAAAATGTGGGTTTTGGTCCGCTTTAAAGCAGACATAAATTCTTCAGCCCCCCCCCCCCCCCCCCCATGCGATGAGGTGATGATGAACTGACAATGTTTCCCCCATAGATAAATGTTGCACTGGTACAAGGGGGGATGATTAAAAAAATGAGATTTTTTCACATATTTCATCCAAAAATATTGTGAAAGCACTGACAAATTTAAAAACAAGACATTTCTTGTTAAAGCCCAAACTCTGCTGAAAAAAAAACAATATATATCCTGGGAAATCCCTAGAAATCCACGCAAAAGTCACAGTTAAACATATATAGCGCAAAATGCTGAAAAATGGCCTGACAACAGAGGGTGAAAAAATCTCAAGTAGGCTGGCAGTTAAAGGGTTAAAAGTAGCTATGCATTTCTGGTATTGTTCTGTCCGGGGAACCTTGTGGTTTCAGATTTAGCTTGTTTTTCTTCCTTGCAAATTAATATTTTAGGAAAATGTGGTTTTGATTCTGCTTTTTATTAGCAAATAAACCCTGAGAAACCAGTGAATTCTTTGAGGGTTTGTGCCCAGGAAACGGCACCCACAACAACAAGCCTGGAAAGCTTGAGGTGTGTACTTTAAGAGAATTTGGGAGGGGGGATTCAAATGTAAAGGGGAAAACTACAAGATGCGCATAATAGTTGTGGTATCGCTGTAATCGAGAGGAATGTGCTTTTACACGCAATATGATTTTGTTGACAATTTTACATTTTATATTTTAAAAAAGCTACAAAATGTAAAAATTGTATTTTAAATACATATCTAACAACATTTTAGAGAAAGCATCGAAAAAATACAAACAAAAAAAACAATATATCATTTCCTGGAAAATGCCTGGACATTCCTTAAAAAATCGCAGTAAAACATGTACAGTATAATGCAAAATGGTAAAAAATGGTTTGGCAGGTAAAGGGATAATCATTGGTGGCTCAGTGTCCCCATCTCTGTAGGTCTGCTGAGCCACCGATTATAGGATACATCACAAATACATGATACATGCACCAATCATATTTGATATACAGGTAGTTTGCTATTTGATAAGATGTAATGGGTGCAATTCTACAGTTTGCTTTGGACAGCAGAGAGGCTTGTTTTACCCCTCTGGGAAGGCAGTTAACTGCCTTTTGTTTTTAGTTGCAGCCAGGACAGGAACTAGGAGTAAATGATGTGATATCATAGGTGATCTAAAATAATTGTATCTGATTCAAAAGATACAATTAATTTAGTTAAAAGAAAACAGATGTATTAAACTTTGCCGGTATGTGAACTGCTAAAATACATTCTTTCACCACTAGAGGGCAGGAGCACTCTTCTCAAAGATTTCACCTTAACACCAGGATCTATTTAGTTTCACTAAGTCCTCCATTATGTCATTATCACGCGTTGTAGCATTTAGGAATTGCACTCCCTGCTATAACTTATTTATTCTTTGAGGATAGAAAATAATAATAATTACCCATAACAACCATGCAGACCCTCTTGAAGGCAGCAGTTACACAGAAGCATATAGAAAGCAGAGTCTATGCCGCAGGCAATTTGTGACTACAAAAGTGGATTATCAGACTTCAAGCTAAAGAAAACACTGGTCCTTTGTAATACTGCAGGGGAGATAATAGAAGCAATGATGTGCGTTATTTTCTTACTAATAAACAGAATTACTAATTTCATTTCAAGGTATAATGGTGATATATCATTATGTGCTCCATTACATCTGCCCAGATAAAGCTTTCTGCAACGTTTTAGAAGCCCACATAGGCCTGGCTAATGGTGGTGGGAAGCAGGTTCTTTTGGTAGTGAGGAATCTTGTGTGTTCTCTGCATAATGAGGATAATGTAGGACAGGTTCTCTTTGCTTACCGTTTAGCTGATCAGGTCATATTCGGGCAGTACAAATACTCTCGGCACAAGATGTTATTTATTTCTATGGACAAAACATTTTTTTATGGAACCAGGTCCTTGACCCCGTGCTAGACCAGTCTGTCACCAGTTTCTCATTCTTCTCCCAGGCAGACTTTTTGTATCCTGCGCCACAAAAACAAAATCTGCACAAGACTCACACTTACTCAATAGGATTCTGACCTTAAATAGGCACTAGTTTCGCTCAGGCTAAACCATGTATTAGTTCTGGGTTCATGGATCATATGTCCTGCACATGCTTGTCATGTGTCAGGACTTCCCACCAGGCCTGCCTAAACCTGGGCTACCTATTTCTAACTGCTTCTTGTTTATTCCTAACTCTAGCTACCAAAAGGTCTGTCTGTAACAAATCATCTAAGCACAGTCTATAGACATGTACCTTTGAGCGGTAGATGAAGCAAGGTACCGTATTTATGCCCCATAAGACTCACCTGACTATATGATGCACCCAGTGTCACAGAACCAGGGCTGTTCCTCTTGTTCCCCAGAAGAGGGCACCAAGGTTTCCAGTGCGCTCACATTTTCGCACTAGGGCCAGTAAGCGCGCGATTATGCGCACACATTAGTGAACTGTGTGATTCTATCTTCATGCGCATGTGCAATTATGCGCGGGCATGCGCATTGCAAACGGGCGAAAATGCGCTCGCTTTTGCGCATGTGTAGGGGCCTTTAAATACTGGCGAGCCCTGAGCTCCATTGCCAGTTGGTCATTTCTCTTGCTTGTACCTGAGTTCCAGTCGTCCATCCTGTGTACCGACCCGGCTTGATCCTGACTACTCTCCTGTTCTCCTGACGACCTCGGCCTGTTTACGACTCCGGTCCTGATCTGCCTGCCCACGACCTCGGCTTGTTTACGATTCCGATCCTGATCTGCCTGCCCATGACCTCAGCTTGTTCTACGTTCCAGTCCAGCTCTGGTCTGTCTTCTACCCCGAACTTAGTAAAACCCACTCCTAGATTGCCTGACCTGGGGCCTTCCTGCAGCCCAGTCTATCCTCAACATTAGAGGCTCTAGTGAAAAACAGGTTGGTCCTTAGATTCCAAGCTTCCCGGTCGAGAGTTGAGCCGGTTCTTAGTCTCCGCAATCAGGGTTCACACCCGGTAACCTGACACCCAGGGTTTAGAGGCGGAATATAAGGTGTGCTAAAATCCTCCCTCTCAATCACCCCCTTACAGACAGTGTGTATAAGGCCCCCCAGTCAACCTATTAAAGGCAGTGAGCGGTAATCCCCTATAACAGGCAGTGTGCAGCATCCCTTATTATAGGCAGTGTCAGGTGTACCTCATTACAGGCAGTGTGTGGCATCCATTATTACAGCCAGTGTGCGACATTCCTTATCACAGCCAGTGTGCAGTATCCCCCATTACAGCCATTGTGGCATCCCCCATTACAGACAGTGTGCGACATTGGCCATAGTATTCTTTGAGTCTGAGTGGTAGGTAACTGTGAAGTCAAGCCAGGCAAACCAAGAACTGGGCCTGACAAGGATTCAACTTTTTAATCTCAACAATCTCAACAATGAACAGTAAGGCCGGGTTGGGATGAACAAGGATCAGGGCAGACGAAAATGTCCCTTTCAGTGTTTCAAAAGCTCTCTGAGGTTCTGGATACCAAATCTTTGTGTCCACTCCCTTTGTGGTAAGGAATGTGATAGTCACTACTATGGAGGAAAAAATTCAGATGAATTTCCAGTAGAACAATCTATAAAAATGTTTGGAAAGTGCACCGCATCAATAATACTAAGTAGGTGCCAGCCGTAGGGGTAACATGAATCTAAAAATGCAAAGTGAGGGAACCTAGACTGATCTCTCCAACCCCTATACAAGGCCGCACACTGGGTGTAAAAAGATATATAAATAATTTTAATAGATACCATATGCATCAAAAAGACACCTTACAAAACATACACAAAGTTAAAAGACACAAAACACAAACAGGGGAATCCCAATCAAAGGTGACTATTACATGTAAATATCAATGCTGTCGCCATATATATATGTACAATAAATTTGAATAAACAACGCTATGAATGGACCCAAAATACAGAAAATGAGATAATTAATTGTGTTAAATGAATATTATATTAAGAAAGTGAGTGCAAGAGAAAAGCGCTAAAGTGCTAAGTGCATGTGCAAATTACAAAACATGTGGTGTGTGCAAAATAGCAATGAAATCTAGACTCTATCTGTGGCCATGAAACTGTAACAATAAGTGCCAATGTGTAAAGAAAGCAAGACAACACGAGTGAGAACAAGTCTGAAAAGAAAGAAAGCGATGAAATAACAAGATAAAAACAGTAGAGACAATACTACTTCACCATGTCACCGAGGGTCCCCCGTAGCAGCCGCCACCTACGCGTTACGTGTCGTGCAGACACTTCGCCAGTAGAAGTTGGCAAAGCCTAGAAACTGCTGTATAGCCTTCAAGAGGATGACCTGGCCCACTATTGAATGGTCTGTACTTGGTCTGACTGGTTCCATGTAAAGGCCAGTTTCAGAAAGAATATACTCTAGGAAGTAAACCTCTCGGACATGGAAGGAGGTTTTCTCCAGTTAAGCGTACAGGTAATTTTTTCAGAGCTTTTGAAGAACCTGATGATGTTGATTCAGATCCTGCAAAAAGACCAAGATGCTGTCGGGACCACAGCAAACTGACCAAAAAGCTTGGGAAAACTAACGCCTGGAAAACTGGGACCTTTCAGAGGCTGAACAAGATAATGAGGTATTCAAAGTAGCCGTCTTTAGTGTTAAAGCTTGTTTTCCATTGGTGCTTGGCCTTGATCTGAATTAGATTGTAAGCCCCAAACACTGGTACAAGGCTTGATCTTGAATGATGAGACACCTACCGACATCACCATGATTGGCTCTTGCGCAAGGGCAATATGAAAGAATGGGACGAATGCTTTGTTGTTTATGTTGTGTGGAAAAACTCTGCACGCCTAATAAAACTTTTCATGAAAGTGTTTGCATTCCCACAAAACTAAATTTTTGTCAGGTTTCTGGTGCTGTTTTCCTTTTTTGGAATGTAAAATTAACATTTGTGTTAGTATTGTGCCCCCACACCTTTGATTTACTTATCAGCATGCTGTTTCCAAGTTTTTTATATCTCTGTGGCTCTGTGTGGTTAAGTGGTAGTGGGTTTCCCACCCTTGAATAAAGCTCTTAATATATTTTCTGACTATGAATCCCAGAATACTTCAACTGTAACGGGTAAGTTCATCAGCATCTTTGGCAAAATCAAGCAGCAGTAATGACCTTCCCAGGTGAAAACACTGGCAGTAATCCATTAGCTACAGGAACACAAGATTGAAAAGGTTAATAAGATTAGCAAGCTAGAGTCAAGAAGCCTATGCCAGGTACACCACCCCATTATTGTACGCTGCTAACATAAACTCATTGTTGTCAGGGAACAACACCCAGTTGCAAACAAATAGAAAAGTAAAAAAAAAAAGATTAACTCAGCACCTTGAGGGCATCATTTTGGCACACATTAATGGAAACATTATTAACTAAAAAATGCATGCAATATGAAAAGGGTGCACTCTTTACTCTAAAAATGAACACAAAAATAATGTTTTTGGTGCAACAAGACTGAACTATTAATATTTAATACTGTTTGAGGTATTGAGTATGACATTATAAGACACAATATAAATATTATTCTATGTTCAGCTTGATTTGTTGTTGTTTCCATTTACAATGCAATAAAGTCAGCAACATGCAATTACTGAAATTGAAGTATATTTAGAGAGGATATATGATGTACTTATATATGCAGAAACAGAAGAGAGCACAAGGAAATAACAGTACATGTCAAAGGTGTGCTTGTCTTTTATAGATAATTTATTAAATATCCCCAGGGGGTAAATGTGCATTTCATATCATATCAGGATGGATAACTAGGGCAGTGAGGCGTTTGAATTAAATAGTACTCTCGGAAATGAAGGTGACATTTGTCGCTGAGAGCTTTCTGAGTAAAATTAATGAAAGCAAGATGAATTTTTCACTATTCAAGGGTCCTTTCCGGTCACCAGTATCTTTTGTAAGTTATTAATAAAAGATACATCCAATTCCTCACCTGTTTCTAATTTAAAGATGAACATTGGGGGTGGTTAAAACTTCGGCCAAACCTCTTCAACCCACTGCCCCCCTCCTGTTTTACCTTTGGGTACCCTCTAATCACCTCCCATGGGGATCCATCTTCTGGGTCTCTCGGATCCCGGCGACCTTCCGACAGCGACACCATCTTGAATCCCATCAGGCACTGCGCACGGCCCCTGATCTCGCTTGCGCAGTGCCAATGGCTGGGATGAGATGGAGCCGCCCAAAATCTTGCAAGATTTTGCTGAGCGGCGTGGGACTTTGCAGAGGCCGGCTAAAGCCGTTCTGTCATTTACAGATGGCTAAGCCGGCAAAGGGGACAAGGATCGGACCCTGCAGCAGCCAGATGTCACCGCAGCAGACATCGGCGACATCCAAAATGTAAGTAGGGATCGATGGGGGGGGGGGATCGGTTTATTTTATGTGCGAAGTTCCTCTTCTATCAATAACCTGACAATTACTGCAGATCCCCAAGCATTATGTCTTGCTGCTATACTGGACTCCTCATTCACACCTGACATTCAGTCACTTGTCACCTGCCTCTCCTTGTCTCGTCTAGTGTATGGCCTGGTCCTGTCCTGAATAGACTATTGCAACACTCTTCTCTGTGGTTTACCATCAAACATACTGCAAACAGGAGCAATTGCTTGAGGTAGTCACTGACATTTAGAGAAGATTACTTGAATTAGGGGTAGTTCCTGTATGTTTTAAAAAAATCTACTATCATACCTGTTCCCAAAATGCCAAAAGCATCTGATCTGCCCCTTACATAATGGTATATTACTTTTCAAAACAAGTGCAAGAAATAAATAAAAAACACAAGACTTTACTTTTTGCACCACTGCTTACCAGATGGGTGTGGAATAGCTCAGTGGTGATTGTCGTGAGCCAATTTTTTCTAATGCCAGATTGGAGCTGACATGTCGCCATGTTTGAATACCAGCTATTCAGTCTCCCTAGGATTACCATTCCATATTCCTGATGCCAGGCTAGCAGTCTGGGGACGGGAGGGCATGAAAATTCGACCACTGGGGTGGGACAAATTAGGCCTATCATTTTAACCTTATTTCATCCTGCTTTGAGGCCTGTGACCATTGCCAGACTGAGGCCAAAATTCAGCCTGGGATTTTACCAACACCTGGTCTGTCCATGATCAGTCAGTGGCAGCTCTGCTGCTTCCTGGCCAGTAAACCAGTGAGCTCCAAGAGCCTATATCATTAGGGTGAGGACATGGGCTGGGATTGTTTGGGTGAAGGGGATTGGGTGCTGGTATTGGATGGGAGTGTTAGTAAAGGTAGCAGCCCAGACTGCCCCAAAGCAGCTTGGCTGAGGTGAGCTGGCTGTGGTCCCTGGGAAAGTGGGAGCTGGTTGCTGGGCTGTCTACATAGAGGCTTTGCTGTTCTGGAGAGAGATTTGCAGGCCTCCAGAGATAGCGACTGTGCAGTGGGATGGCCTGCTTCTGGCTGGCGCCCCGAAGAACTGTAGCCTGGTAGCTGATGTGGGCCCACCGCCGTGGAAAGGCCCAAAACTAAAAGTCCTGGGGCAAGTCCTTGGGATACAGAGTTTCCTGTGGGGCCTGCGGCTTGCCATTAGGCTTGTTTGGCCTTGCCATTTGCATAGTAACCCTGGAAATGTGTGACTCAAAATGTTTTATAGTCCACTTCTGTAAGGAATTGCAACTTTTATTTATTTTTGGAATACTCCAGCGTGTGGTGGTGCCTTATACTCAGTCCTGTTGCCTCAGGGCGGCTGCGGAATATAAACCAGGAGAATGTGCAGCTGCCGTGTGTCTTATCCCTGGGGGACAACACCTGGGGGTGTGGATTACACTGCTTTAACTATTCAGTGCCAGCCTACCTAGCAATTCTGTCACCTCCTTGTTGCCAAGCAATTGGCGCTGCAAGAATGCTGTGGCACCACTGACTTTGGCTCGAAATCCGGGTGAAGGTAAGTGACTTTTTATTTCCTCTATTACGTGTGCTTTACCACTAATAGGAAGGGACAGGCCAGGGTATGTTAATATTGTTTATATCGAGTGGCCCTTTAAGTTAATAAAACACACAAACACTTGCAAAAGTCCTTATTAGTTGTATTGAAACTAATACTTACCCCTTTCAATTGCCAGGGTGATTTCTCACACCATCAATCGCACCCAGTGAGTGGCGTCACGCCCCTGCCTTTGTTGCTCACTCCCGCTGCAGGAATGCCTTTTATCATACCCCTTAACCGCCCAATTTGCCCAGGAAAATCCTGTTTTCGGGCAGGTGGTCTCGGCGTCCCGTGGCGCTTGCACTTTTTCCTTGCCGCTCTGTCGCCCGTTACTGGCTGGAAGGTTGCCGCGGCTTCTCAGATGATTGGGCCCACTGGCCCCCGAGTGTGAGCGCTCAGCTGCACACTCGGGGCCGGTGGTAGCGGGCGTCTGGGTGGCTGCAGCAGCCGGGCGGCTGGGACTCCAGGAACTAGCCTGGCCTCACTGGAGATTGTGCAGGAGAGAGAAATCGCCTGCATTGTGGTGAGTGTGTGTGTCTGTGTGTGTGTGTGTGCATTGCCCCTAATTGCCTGTCTGTAATGAGGGATGCCCCTCACTGACTGTAATGAGGGATACCCCTAACTGGCTGCAATGAGGGATGCCCCTCACTGACTGTAATGAGGGATGCCCCTAACTGGCTGCAATGAGGGATGCCCCTCACTGACTGTAATGAGGGATACCCCTAACTGGCTGCAATGAGGGATGCCCCTCACTGACTGTAATGAGGGATGCCCCTAACTGGCTGCAATGAGGGATGCCCCTAACTGGCTAAAATTAGGGGTGCCCCTAACTGGCTAAAATGAGAGATGCCCCTGACTGACTGGAATGAGGGATGCCCTTCACTGGCTGTAATGAGGGATGCCTCTCACTGGCTGTAATGAGAGATGCCCCTAACTGACTGTAATGAGGGATACCCCTAACTGGCTGCAATGAGGGATGCCCCTCACTGACTGTAATGAGGGATGCCCCTAACTGGCTGCAATGAGGGATGCCCCTAACTGGCTAAAATTAGGGATGCCCCTAACTGGCTAAAATGAGAGATGCCCCTGACTGACTGGAATGAGGGATGCCCTTCACTGGCTGTAATGAGGGATGCCTCTCACTGGCTGTAATGAGAGATTCCCCTAACTGACTGTAATGGGGGATGCCCCTAACTGGCTGCAATGAGGAATGTCCCTCACTGGCTGCAATGAGGGATGCCCCTCACTGACTGTAATGAGGGATGCCTCTAACTGGATGTAATGAGGGATGCCCCTAACTGGCTGAAATAAGGGATGCCCCTGACTGACTGGAATGAGAGATGCCCCTAATGGCTGCAATGAGGGATGTCCCTTACTGGTTGTATTGGATGGATGCCCCTCACTGTCTGGAATAGAGGGATGCCCTAACTGGCTGGAATGGTGGGATGTCCCTTTCTGGTTGTATTGGAGGGATGGCCCTAACTGGTTATATTGGAGGGATGCCCCTCACTGACTGGAATTGAGGGATTCCCCTCACTGGCTAGAATGAAGGGATGCCCCTTTCACTACAGCCCCTGGCTGTAATGTGTTTGCGAAGGCCTTGCCTGTATTATTATTATTTATTTAATTAATTCTTAGGTGGTGTTTCCTATTAAAGCCGTGGCTGGGGCGTGGTTTAAATGTTCAAAGATGTCTTCTCGTGTCCCTCTTTACTGATTTCAAAAGTTGGGAGGTATGCTTTTTTAGCGGCGGAGTGAGCTAACGCCCTCTCACTCGCTGGTATAAAAGGCCCCTCCCTTTGGCGGTGAGCCAATTTTTAGAAGCTCATCAAGGGGCAGAGGATCAATGTTTTCTGCCCCTAGGAAGACTGCGTCTCGATGATAGGAGGCCCGCTAAGGGAGGAGGAGACTCCTATTGCTTCTAAATGGGGGAAAATGCCAGCCACATAAAATGTACAGAGCTACATGAATGTTATATGGCAATGTAAAACATTGCTGCAGTTTCTAATAACCTTCTGTAATATTGCAGCACTCTCTTATGCCATGGAGTAAAAGTGGGCTTCGTAAAACAGACCTGGTCTAATCAAGTCTGGTCTAATAAGACCTCAGGTCCACAGCACAGCCTCCTCCAGGAACATCCTGATTTTACATGCATTGCTCTTCAATGACGCTGCAAAAACCTGAAAATGGCCTTGAAGACTCACAGGGTCTAGACTATTGCACCATATTAATAGACTTGTAGTCTCCTTTAATAAGTTGTGGCTACACACTATGTAGGTCTGGCAGGTAAAGTCTGTGCAAGTAACCTGGGGCTCTTAGATTGAGCTCTGGATAAAATTCGGGTCTGCATGAGAACATTATTTTTTGTTCAGGTCACTACTATACAGCCAGTTTCTTATGTCAGGTTGGATGATCAGTAAATATTGGCACTCTTCTCTGGCCTTGTTTTATTTCCTTTTTTTAACCACCCTTAGCTCGTTGCAGGCTTGCCTTGTTAAACCGACCATTGTTTAGTATATTTTGGCAATTTGCCTCACTAAATATTTGATGTAGTGTCTAACAGCCTCAGGTGATAAACTTTAACATCAGAAAGCCATTCCATTGTAGCCTGTAAGCACAAACTCATTCAATCATTTTGCCTTCAAGCAAAAAGTAGAACAGAAGCACAAAACACTTTCTTCCGCTTTCAAAGGCCCGCCATTAAAACCTACTGATCAGCACAATGGAAAAATAAAAACCTAATCTATAATAATATAGACAAATTCAATTCAGAATTCACAGAATTAATCATGCTGTCTATGGAAACTAGAATCTAATATGGTTTAAATTCTGTTGCTGGCCATACATGGACAACTTATAACATGGTTTAACTTTGTGCAATCTTATTGAAGTGTAAGGACCTTGCTGGACAGTCTTGCATCACAATCACCCTCTATAACTTTCCTCTTACCATTTGGCCACGAGTTTTAGGAAGGTCCTCATAGCAGTGGAAAGCACAGTGCAATGCAGTAGACTATATTGTACTGTGCTGTGCCTCTGATCCGATATTGTGGCTGATCTATAGATCACCCTTCACCGTTCATTGTTTCATGTTCTCAGTCAATCACTTGGAGGCCCAGGAAGGCAAGTGCCGGTCCCAGCAGCTAGATATCCCAAAGGTGGTGGCAGCAACCTACCAACAGCAGGAAAACATTGGCAGCAGAAGTGGAGAAGCTGGTGGCAATGGCAGAAGGACAACCCGGCAGTGTAGGACCCTGTAGTAAGACAAATGGTGTAACAATATAGAAAAAATAAATGAGAGAGGTGTTCCCCTTTATCAGAGAAGTCCAGCAATAATTAAGACCGTAATCCTGGTTAGCAAACAATTGCTGGATTCTGCTATAACTTTATTTGGACAACAACCCAGTTTATCTCTACAGAACAGTCCTCATGTATAACTATGACAACATTACTATGATTACTATCAGACTTTAATATGTCAAGTACAGGTGAATTAGTATGGCAGACATAATTGGTAGATTCCCCCTTTAGAGGGTAATCCAGCAATAATGGAGACTGTGGTCTGGTTGCTGTATAATGCAGGGTTCTGCTGAAATTCTATAGAAACAATGGTACCAATATATTCCCCCACAGACAGTCCTTTTCGGTAATGCTAGGGCTTGCACTAGAACACTCCAGCCCCAGGTGATATCGGGCCTCAGGCCCACTTTAGCCTTGCTTGGGGCTCTAATTAGAGGCGTCAGCAGATGATCCCCTGTAACTGAAAATCACTGCGGCCTTCCAGATCCAGTCACACGGGATGATGGGATGGGGACAAAGTCCTATGGTCTGCTGTCTAATGATCAAGGAGCTTTCCTGATTTATGGGAAGGTGATTCTTTCCAATGACCCCCCAGGTCCCTGGGGTGCTCTTCACTCACCTTTTGTCTGCCGATTCTGACACCCACACCCAGGTGTTTAGGTATGGCGCAGCAAGCTGCCTCAAGTCTTTTACCCTCTAACCGTGATTCCTGCTTCTCTCCTTCGCGGTTCTTACTTTGTTCTGTCTCCTCTTGCCCTGTCTTATAGACTCTGCACGTCACGTTTGCCATATAGGCCAAAAAGTAAAAATTTGGTTTCATCTGACCAGAGCCCCTTGCTTTATTATTACAACTATAATATTCAGGCCCAAAGAGTGGTTACACACAGGTGACAATAAAAAAATAGCAAAGGATACACAGACTGTTCTTTGAACAGATAGAAAATAGGTGTGTCTCAATGTCTTCCCCTTCCTAGGTGTAGTACTGACAGGAAAGCAGTAAAGAAGAGAATAGCTGTGTCTAGAATAGAAAATAGAAAAAAGCTGTAAAGAAGAGAAAGGAATCCACCAAAAATGAATTCCCTACAATCCACTACCTCTGTCTCTGTCCACTATCAATTTCAACCATAGCTCAGCTTTCCCTATCTCTACCTAATGTAATGTAATAATGGTCATGTGCTCAATTTTTTATCCTGGCAGGGCATGTGTGACATCACAGGGTTGGCTAGCAGCAGATTAGCTGGCCGCAATGCATCATCTGTGAGCCCTGTTTTCTCACCTGTGACCCCTGCTTCCTGTGCATGTGTCATCACTACTTCTTGGCGCTCTAATCCATGTGTAGTAGCCAATTAAAATCCGAGTTTGAAGGAACTCCAAACTTCGGACTGAATTCCGGTTCAGATGGTTTGGTTCACTCACAAGTCTGATATATTTCTGAATATTTCTCTCTAACATGATCTTTTTATATTTAAATTGAGCCTCCAGCTGTTTTTCATTAGAATCACTTACTTTTTCACCATTTCCCTAACTTTTTTGAGATGTGTTGCTGCCATCAATTTCTACATGTTCAAATGAAAAGGAAAGAAGCCTAACTTTCAACTTCTGATACCTGTTGTATATTATTTTGTGAATAAAATACGGTTATATGAGATTTCCAAATAGCATTCTTCTTTTCTTTACATTTCACACAGCTGTCCTGGAATTGGGGTTGTAAGTAGGAGGCCCGAAAATAAGGCTTTAACCCTATTAGTGCCAGCTACGTGAGTTTCACGTAGCTGCCTCTCCAACCATTAAGTGACTTTTCCCGGCCAGAAAATAAAAAGTATAAAAGGTAATACCACTCCTCATCTTTTCTGCCTCCAGCCCCGGCTCAGACAGATGCCCCCCCCCCCCCTCGCACTGCATCAGATACTACCAGCATCTGCCATTGGATCAGCGTGGGAAACAGAATCAGAGTTGAGTAAAGAGAAAAACTGTTATTAATAGATGTCATTTTCTCTTTTTTACATTTAACCCTTTGTGAACCAAGGTTGGTCTCCGTACCCTGCTCTACAAGCCCTGAATAGCTGGTGCCCAGGCTGGTTATCATTTTTTAAGGCTTGAGGGGCTGGAAATTTACCTGCGAGAAGCAGGTGACTTGTCATTAGCCTCCGACCCCTATTATCTGCCTCCCCAAAGACCCGGGAGGGGGGGAAGAGCCTGTGGCCCACAAAGACTATGTGGGTTTGTAGCCTTAAGGGCTAGGGGTCACCAAGGTTGGACTCTGTGCCCTGGTCTATAAGCCCTGCATAGCATGTACCAAGACTGGTTTTACTGGGAAGGAGGGAGTCTTCTGGGCAGGTAAGTCCACCAATACATATGTGGTACCACTGTAATCAGGAGAAATTGGACTTTTACATGCAATATAATTTTTTTGAAAAACTTTTTACTACAAAAAACACTACAAATTGTAAAAAATAGATTTTTTGCACATATTTCTCCAAATAATATTGGGAATACGCCAAAAATAAGATGCACACAATTTTTCATGTTAAATCCTGCTGAAGAACTGCTGAAGAAAACAATATATAATTTTCCTGTGAAATCCCTGGAGATTTTCTCAAGAATCACAGTTAAACATGTATAGCAAAAACAGTGAAATGGTCTGGCAACAAAGGGTGACAAAATGTCTAGGTAGACTGGCACTTAAAGGGTTAATAGTTGCATTTCTGGGTTCTTAATGCTACTAACCGGCATGTACTGCTTCTTCATTGGAGGCTAATTAACTAATGTGCTGTGCATGTCTCTGTGCCCCAGGAACCTGGCTGCCCACCAACAAAGGCAAAAGTGACCTGCTAAGTAATCGTTCCAATATTTGGGCTTCTCATGTATTTTTAAACATAGGGGCATTCCAAATTGGTATGCCCACTGGGAGTATAGAGTTTTTTACAGTACATTATGTCTGTTTATACCCTACAGGATGTGCTAAATGGACTATATAGCAAGGAAGAGAGACAGGGACTATCTCATGCTAGGGTGAACTGATTCGATGAAGATAAATATTTCCTTTTTAGAAGACCACCATTTCTGACAGTCTCCTATTGTCGCACATTGCAAATAAGATGGAGAACACATATTATTGCTACAAATTGCATTCTGCATTCTGGCCTGTCCATCCCTTTGTCTCCAGGCTATGGTGAAATGAAACTGATTCTATTACATGGAACTATCAATTCAAGATCTGTGCAAGCAATATGCACAAAGTGAACATGAAAAATTCAAATTGACAGACATTATCTCCCTCCTTTTCAGATGCAAACCTGCTCTGAGTGTTCTTGTTCTTGCTCATTACACATTACTTATAAGATATTAAAGAAAAAGCTTCATCTCCACTTCAGATAAACATATGGATTTAATTATGGTGAAGTTGAATAGTTCTATGTGCAGGTGTATGATTTGACCAAGTGGGGAGGGGGGGGCTTTATGATACTATAGACTTTATAACAGTAACAAAGTTAGTTAAGCACTTCATGTTGAGGATACAATACTGTGCAAAAGCTTCTAGTTGCCTCTGAATGTGATTTGTGACTTTTGCTGGATTGGCTGCAGATATAGTTAGGACACTAGATGTTACTGGTACCAATGCTTAACTGTAGTTTCTTTATGCATTTTTGTGCTATGTTGTGTTTCCTGTACATTGAGGTGATCCCTATGACTTCTTTTTCCTGTGTATGTTATCCACTATGTAAGATGACTTGTTTTACTGTACGCATGTTCCAGTAAAGCAGTGATAGGAATTGGTTAGCATTTTGTGCTAAAAAGAAAATTGAAGTTTGTGGATGTAGCAATTGAAGAATGTGTAGGCGGGGGGTCTTGATGTTCTAACATGGGTCGCAATGTTTTGATTGTTCTAACATGGCTTTGTTCACTTGTTAGGAATATAAGTTCAGAGAGATAATGCGCATGCAAATGAAGGATTGAAAACTGTGCAAGATGCAAATAACACTTGAAAGACAATCAATAATCAGGAGTCATGAATCATCTGCTTCTATGTCAAGCAATGAATACTTGTGCTGCATTTGAACCAATGATTTTATAGTTTTGTTATGCGGATTGAACAAGTGACCAATCCGTTTGTAGTGTGACCTAATGTCTGGCCTTGTTAGAAACTGGCCGGAGAAACCCTCATGATTTCATTCTGAATCTGTGTCAGTCTGTATTTTTTGCGGCCCCTCCCCTTAGGCAACAGAACAACTAATTGCCCTATAAATATGTGGCGCCCAACGCGGAACGAGATTGAAAGCTCTAGCGGTTGGAGGAACCACTTGAGATGGTCGAACACAGAGATCAAGTACATCATCGGGCACTGGTACAAGTCTTTTTTTTTTCCTTCCCATCTCCCCCTCAGAGATGCTGGTCTCCCGCCCTTAGACACAGTACTTAGACTGTGGGGTAAGATCCCTTAACTAAGGGAAGACAGCAATCAGTAAGCAACATAGTTTAACAAGGGTAATGGGATTCCAACTAGGTGGTCACTTAGATTTAGTAGAATGGAGAATCGCTAACAACCAAGAAGTGTTAAATGACAGGAGATTCTTAGAAGCTACATGTATGTGGAAGAAGGTAGCAGAGGAAGTCTATGGGTGGACAGAATGTATTGGGAAAGAATGTATATTACCACTTAGGTGAGGAGCTGAAGAATTTGATAAGTAAATTGATAATGAAGGATAAAATACGACCACCCTCTTATGAAAGAGCAGTGGCCCAAAGCCAGACCCTCTTCAGTGATTGGCGGTGTCCAAACTGCCAGTCACTAAACAGAGCATATACTGTATTTTGCAATGGCTGCGGGCAAACAAAGCCACTGGCACCCGCTCCTCTGTAACCGGTCATAAGCCCTTGGACCTCAGGGCCAAATTAATTCTACCCAATGGCCCCAGTGACCACATGGTATATCCCCCTAGCCAGCCTGCTGAGAATTATCCTCTCATGGCAGGACAAATAGGAAAGAAAGGAGGTGGAGGAAAAAAGAACAAGCCCCCCTCCACTAGGTCATGCTAAAATGGTAGAAAGCACACCGAATGTAGATGAGGAAGATGATGAGGATGAAGATGAGCCAGGGGATCTTAGCGCAATAATGAGAAAGCATAAGAAGAGGAAAGAACTAGAAGCAAAGCTTAAAGAAGTAGATGAGTTAAAGGACAAGGAAACACAGGTCACTGGGGTGCCCTTGTCCATTTGGGTGGGTGGAAACCATAGTCTCCTATAAAGATGATTACTCTTGTAAAACAGGTAGACCAACCAGAAAAGAGATCAATGTCCTTCTTGCGCTCAGTGGACCAGAATATTCTGCCAAGGAGTTAAAGACTGGACCACTAAAAGCATGACAGAGCAATCCACCACCCTTTCAGATATTAAATAGAAAAGTGCAGTGGAACATTTCTATGCTAGGTACAGATAGTTTGGGAAGACATGGGAAATCAGTCTGAGGATCAGTGGATCCTGCTCACTGTTTTCATGGATGGGATGCATCCACCTTTGAGGGCTATAGCTGCCACCCCATTTGGAGAACTCAAATTCCTATGGACATCTTGCAGGTGGCTCGAGGGGCAGGAAATAGGAAAACCAAGGTAAAAGACAATATGGGCATATGGGCATACAGACATACAGAAGGCCCGCCCAGGGGCAGGAAAGAGTTCCACTGTCACAATTATGATAAGGTGAGCCATATTGCCAGAAGTTATCATGCCCCCAAGCAAAAAAGGGAGAGTAAAAACTGCCCTTCCCAGACTGAAAAGGAAAGGGAAAATAGAGAGAGCAGAGACTAGTGAAACTGCAAGCCCAAGTCCATCCTGGCTACTACCACCCCCACCTGTTCACTCAAGCCATGACAGGGGTCTTGGAGGATTGGCAGGCCCTGGAGGGAGTCGTTCTCCTTGCTTATGTAGACAACCTTCTCTTGGTGGCCCCAAACTGTGAGTCCTACAGGGAGGCCACACTGAGCCTCCTTCACTTCCTGGTAGGCGCCGGGTGCAAGGTCTCTTGGGACAAATTGCAAATAACCCGGGCTGCAACTCTGTTTGGTACCCTAGATTATGGGTGCCGCCATCTTGCCTCTGAAGCATCACATATTGAAGAGAGGAGAGGGGTGAAAAGTGCTAGGGGGTGGGGTTATAGCTGTGCTTTCCACAGGCAGAGCAGAAATGGGGTCAGGAAATGGACAGCAATCCCAGAATGCACAGCGGCACAGTCAGAGGAAACTTCCTGTCTGCAGGCAGCCTGAGACTCCATGAGCCACCATCTTGGATGATAAAAGGTTAAAAAAGCACAATAGGTGCAGGTAGGATGATTTTTAATGTGGGCAATCTGTATGTACAGGGTGGGGGAAACATGCAAGATAGGGTCTTATTCAGGGTGAAGGCCCTGTTTAAAGAGTTAATTAAAAAAAAAAATGCATAATGAAAACCGATATAAGGGTTGATTCGGCACCTTGAGTATTTTTTACCCATTTTTTTTCTTTTTAGAGAAAACACTTTTTCTTATGATTTTTACCTTTAGTGCAATTCAACACCATGTTTATCTGTGCAAAAAAATTATCAGCTAAATCTGGTGATGAATTGGACAGAGGAATAAATAACGTTTTCTCTCGAAAAATGGAAGAAAAAAATATAAAGAGAGAGTTACTTAACTGAAATGTCCATGAAACATCCATGTTAAAATTGAGCCATATTTTACCCCCAGTCGGGGGCCCTAAGGTATCAAGTTGGTATTTGGATTAGAAAGAAAGCAAGGCAAAATTGTATTCAAGCAACAACCGACCTTTAATGACCATTTGATGGTGTGAGGGTAACATATCAGCAAATTCTAAGAATTGCAGTGAACTTAAAGATTTAGCACAGCACGTGGCAGTACATGACAATGCATTTTCTTGCTGAAATAAGGGATGAAGAGATACGTTTAAATCACTAGTCTAAAAATCAGAGAGACTCTATGATGAGATCATTGGCAGCAATTATTTTACTTCTGTTCACAGGACATCAGCCATTAGGCTAAGGATTGATGCCCTTCTGATAGCAGAAATACATTAGCAGCAGGCTAGAGAAAATAGTCTTTATAACAGGGGGTATTTGCCAATTTCTCTACAACAGCACTTTTTCGTCATTTTATGTATGTTACCTTGGCTGAACTTTTTCGACTATCCTCTGACCACTTGAAGGACAGATTTTGCAAAAAAGAACCTAATTTAGAATTTGAAGAGGAACAAAACTGGACCAAACATCTAAAATAGTTATGTGTCTTGTGTCCCTCAGATGTAGGAAATGATACGTTTCCTCAGACAGGTGAATCCAGAGGAGT
Organism: Gastrophryne carolinensis; assembly: GCA_027917425.1. NCBI lineage: Eukaryota > Metazoa > Chordata > Amphibia > Anura > Microhylidae > Gastrophryne > Gastrophryne carolinensis. The sequence continues at coordinate 525,818 of JAQIHN010000996.1, read as the reverse complement.
TGGCTTTCATGTGTTGCGCTGTTTGCTGGTGTAACTGCTGTTTGGATTCACCTGTCCAAGAGTTGTTCACTGTGCACTTATTTTCAGTGTTTTGGTCTTTTGGTAGAACCAGTGTGTTTCCAATTCAGAAGCAGACAGAGATGTGATTTGGTTTTAAATAGTTCTAAGCTTTTGTTCTCCAGATACATACTGGATGATCATATTCTTTCTCCTGTCTTACTTCTCAGCTTCAATGATGATTTTTAGGTTATTTCCTTTGCTTTTTAACAAAGGCCCATTCCTCCAAGGCTTTTTATGTGGCCCTTCGACAGGTGCCAGACAGCAGCCACTGGGTGGAAACCCTTTTAGGGCAGCTTGTTTTAATGACTGTGTGCAGAGTTGCTGAGTATTGCTGGAGGAGAATCATGTCTGCAACTGTTCTGTGTCTGTGCAACCAGCTCTCGCCACATAAGGGCCTAACCCACCTAACCAGAGGGTGCTACATCTGCTGAAAGGGGTTATTGCAAGCTATTGCCAGTTGGGGTGGGATAAATTATTGTAGAGCTTTCAAAATAATTCTGTGGCTGCATCCGTCCTGGGCAGAATAATTCAGCATCTGCACCTGACCTGGGCAAATTAACTGAGGCTACATCTTTTTCTGGGAAAAATAATAATTTTGTACTTGTTCTTGGCAACAAAAATCAGTGCCTGCTTTTTTCCTGGGCAAAATAACTTTGTGGTTTTCCTGGGCAAATAATGTTGAGTCTGTAACCATACCTTGGTTGTATTTACATAGTTTTAAACCGGCCATTTGAAGGCACTCAGAATGTTGATGTGGCCATTGGTGAAAATTAGTTTGATACCCTGCTGTAAGGTGATTCAAATCCTTCTCCTTTACTTTTGTGCTGGTTGTAATCTTTTCTGCTCAGTGTTACAGAACTTCGAAGACTACCAGTTTGTGCTCAAGAGGAGTCTAACAGCGGGTATTGTTCTGTGTCATTATGTTTCCTGCAGACCTCTGTTTTTAATCTTTATTCCTCCAGCTGGGGAATTCTAATTCAGCCCTGCTGTGTGTATCCCGTGGGATCGCCCAAAAACTTCCATTCACAGCTTCAAGAAAAGCTGATTAGAATGTGTGCCACTGGCTGCATCCTCGCTCACCTCTTTTGCCTAGGCTAAAGATATGGCTTGTACTGCTTGTTTTTGGATCTTCAATCAGGTGGCATCCACATATCAGAACCAGTGGCCTCCCTTTCCACTTCCTTCTTATACAAGTTTGCCACAATAGGGTTGATTCAGCACAGCAAGAATTTGTTTCACTCACTTTTTTTGAGAGAATACACCTTTTCTCATGAGTTTCCGGAATTGCACTTAGGACAAAATCATGAGAAAAGGCATTTTTTTCTCAAAAAAGAGCATGTTAGGACTGGCATAGGCAGGGTCTTGAACTGGCAATCCACCATCGCTCCAAGTCCACTGCTCTAGACATTGTGCTATCTGCTGTGGTGTTGTTGCTGTGTGTCTGCTGGAGTGGTGTGTTTCTACCCTGGGTCCTAGAGCCACATTGTTTAACCTCACCTGACATTAATCATGCTGTTGCGTTTCCTATAAATGCATGAGCTTGGCCCCACCCCTGTGTTGGATCATTGCATTGTTTTCTTGAAGCCTAGCCGTGCTTGCCAAGCCCCCTGATTCCTCCTAGTCCTTGTAGGGTCTTCCTGTTTTGTGATTTTGAGCTTATCACCTTCTTGTCCTTGCTAGGCCTTCATGTCCTGTTTGTGCTGGGGCTCACAGCCCTTCATAGTTTGTGTCTTTGTCTGTATTGGGCCTACTTCCCTTCCAGTGTCTTCGCCATGTGTCTTGGGCATACGGGCCTTCATTGTTTGTCCCATAGCCTTCACTGGGGCCCAACTCTGCTATAGGTTGCACTGGGGTCCAGATCACCTGTTCGTATCTTGTGTATGTCTGCCCTGTGTTTCCCCTTGCCAAGTCTGCGACCACCTAGGGACTACCTGGGACCTGTGCATCCCCAACTTCAGGTGCACTGCTGAAGAACTAAGTGGACCCTTTGTGGTTGGCAGCTTGCCCCTTTGGTGGCGCAGGCGGGTTGTCTGTCCTTTGTCCTTCTGTCTCCAGTCAGCTATCTAGTTTCTTTTGTCCCCAGACAGTGACCCCTGACTATGGTCTCCAGGAAGGACTAACTGGAGCTAACTGCATGGGTGAGAGCCACCTGTCACCAGTCCCTTTAGGTGCCGTGAGGTCCTATCATGCTCCCACCCAATGGAGGAGGATGGTGGCCCTTCCACCCCAACAAGGCTCAGGCTAGGGCACCTTACCTTTGGTTAGTCTAGACTAGAACTGTGAGACAACAGTTTAGTAGATTTAGGATACATCATCAGGTTGACCATGTTGCTCTTGAAATATTTTGCCATTGTTAGACACTGGAGCAATTATGCCATGTTGTGGCATTTCTTGCATTTTGCTATAGTCATGTGCATTAACACTGGCCTAGCTACAAGTCCACATGCTATTAGACTGACCTAGTCCCAAGGATACATGCCTTTCCATTGTCCCTGTACTGTGGAATATCACGCCTAGTTAAGTCGGTATTTTCTAGCATAGTAACCTATTTTTTGGGGGGGTTTTATACAGTCTTCACAGACAAGTCTTGAGCCACAAGCAGCAGCTGCTGAAGCAAATCACGTGTCTGATAATTACACTCTCATGTGTTACATGACTCATTTTTCTGCAGCATGTTTTCAAATACTGTTCTCACTTCTCAAACTTGGCCATAACACTTACAGAGTCACCCCTTCCCCCTCAACACCTAATGTTTTTGGCTGAACACTCACATTTCCATTCAATAATAAAATTGGGAATTAAAACACACATTCCATGTGATCCAATTTGTAGGCCATTTTGTTTAGACAACATAACATTGCATACAAACATAACATAGTTAGGTTAAATTTGTTGACAAACCAAATTTTGATCCTTATTCCACACCATGACATAAAGGATAGTTGAGACCTGGGTTTTTATTTTGTTGAGTGTGGGGGAGTTCCATGTTAGTTCTGCCCCAACTGTTTCTCATCTAGTTTGTGATTTTTGACTTGCACCAATGTTTCATTTTTTTTCTAATATAGACTCAGTGATGCTTTTGGAGCCAGTCCTCTTTCCAGTGGTGAGTAGCCACTTATTGGTTGGTGCCCATTTGCTATTACACAAGCATGGACAATGTCTTTTAAATGGTTTTGCCTTATCAACTATAATTCTTCTCTTTTTAGGATTTAATCATTTTGTTTGGTATTTGCCACCTAATTCAAGGATCCTTTGATCTAACACAAGAGACAGTCCACCTACCAGCCAATCCCCAATTTCCATCCGAGTTTGACTGTCAAGCTCCAGTGAGTGGATGGAGACCAAGCGGCACAAGAGCAGTCACCAGGTGAGTACATGTCCCACATACACCATAATTATGGTTGTGATGTTCCCTTTCAGTCGACCATGTAGTCTTTAATGAAAGCTGTAACTTCTTTTAAATGTGGACACACACATTACACATGCCTTCACTCTGCCCCAGCACTGTTGAATGTTGTAAGTTGCTAACTTTGTTTCACATTTCGTCATTTGTTCATTTGTGTGCCGCATATGGACAGAGACTCCTCGTCTGTAGCCTGAGTCTTTTATCTGCTAGTAAGTAGCATTTTATTATTTTTTTATTTGGACCAAAAGATGCCTTGTGTGCAGATCTGCATATAAGCTCCAATTCATCCCTATAACATTCTACCGAGGCTACATGCTGTTGCCAACCCTGCTGATCTTGATCGGATTTAACCAATAGTTTTTCAGTCCTATTTTTTAGGTAATTAAAATTGACTTTACCAATGGAAAATTAAATGTAGTCCGTCCTTGATGCCCTAAGTGTTTCATTTTACATTTGTAGCTTTATCAGATCTCAGCACGGAGATTGAAATGGAATAGCTGCATGTCCGGCTGGTAAGAATAGCGTGTGTGTCTTTACATGTCTTTAGCGTGTGTGTCTTTACATGTCTTATAATGTTTATAATGTCCAACAGCCCCACATTAACTGTTAAATTGTAGAAGCTGGGTCATGTTCCTTTGTCCTTCTGTAGATAGACACTAAAGTAATGTCCAAGTTCTTGGTTAAAATTGTAGCTTAGTTTGTTTAGTGTGGCAGGTACAGAGCTTAAACCGGACCTTCACCATGATTTATTGAAAAGCCCAAACCCTTAAAAAAGGATTCCCCAGCATCTAAAATGAATATATTTTACGCTTTTAATCACTTACTTATTATTCTTTCCCCCACTGGGCTGAAGCTCAGTTAAGGACTTTAGGTTACGGGCGCCGCCATCTTGTCTCAGAAGCATCATACTTACTGAGAAGAGGAGAGTGGAATAAAACACCGGGGGGTGGGGGCGGGTAATAGCTGTGCTTTGCTCAGACAGAGCAGAGCTGGGGTCAGGAAAAGGTCAGCAATACCAGAATGCAGAGCAGCACAGTCAGAAGGCACTTCCTGTTTGCAGGCTGTCTGATGTTCCATGAGCCGCCATCTTGGATGTTTAAAGGCTCATAACATGCAGTAGATGCAGGTAGGATGATTTTTAATGTGAGCAATCTGTATGTACAGGGTGGGGGAAACATATAAAATAGACTCTTATTCAGAGTGAAGGACCGCTTTAACTATATGTACAAGTCACATCAGTATAGTTTCCCTTCTGCTGTGACTCCACCAAACAAGTGGCAAATTTCTCCAGATTTTCTATCAGTATCAATACCTTTATTTAACAAATCTGAACAGCAGCTGTGATAAATTCTTAAACACACGATTAAACACAGAGAATATCTGTAGCTGCAAAATATATGTGATTGGAGCATTGACTTGTTGTTACATAACGATGGACAAAAAGAATGATCTCAAGTCTACAATGGCACACAACCATGTAGTCTCAAACAAAAAATACTGTTAGCCACGTGCCTTTGTTGTCTCCCTCCAAAACTTAGTTCATCACTAACATTAACAATGATGTTATGTGACCTAGGCTGCAGCAGTGTTTACTGCCATTTTATTTTGGTGAACTAAAGTTTGGAAATCACTTTCTGTTTCCTAACAATTTTTTGTTTGTATTTCAATATTGCAAGGAGTCCTGGCCAGCATGTGGTAGTACAGGCACGCCATGTTAATGGAGGTGGTGGAAATGACCCACACTCCACAGTCCTGAATTTTATGCCAGCCAAACATAATATTTCATAATGTAAAACAATGTCTTAAAATTTGTACATATTTTATAGTTTGTACTTAAAATGTTTTAAATATTTTAGAACTAAACAAAGTTACTACCTAACATGTTTGTCTTTTTATTTTTGATATTAACATCAGTTGGCAAAAAAAAAATTCTTCGCTCACAAAAAACGGCTGGTGGAAGGCCTCAGGTGGTAAGTGGGGAGAGGATTATTGTTATTGTTAGGAAGGTAGTTGTGGGCTTAAACACTTGGGGGTGGAAGGCAAAGGTGAGGGAAGGTCAGGATTTAACAGTTGGCTTGTCTGCTGCGTTGAAAGCAGTTGCAGGATGCGATGAAACACAGAACATATTTGTTTAAGCTCCTGCGTTATGACATCATGGCTTTTTTTCCTCTATAAATAGTCTTTCGCCGGTTTGCTGTTGGTGAACAAAAAACAAATGTTGCTGGCCACTGGCATATTGTAAAACATCTTTCAACAGTGTCAAGCTAGAATTCATTGCTTTTTCTGCAGTGGCAGCAACAATTTCCATAATGGCTGTGTGTTCCTGTCTGCTAATTTTATTGCCTGCTCAAAATATTGCTCAAAAATCTTAGTAATTGTTCATGTGCTGTTACATAGCTAGGAAACATTCTCTCTCCAAGTTCAATGAGACATTGTGAAGTGTTTGGTCAACTTAGAGTCCACTGATCCTGGCTTGTATTATAAAACATTTACAATAAAAAAACAAAATGATTTTTGTCATACAAGGTAAGTCAAAAACAACTGTGGTCACAGCAGTATCATTGTCAAAGATGAGTAGCACAAGACCAAGAAGGCCTTACCTCTGGCAAAGGTGGACCACTGGTTGCCTCAAGCTGAAAAGGAGTAGAAAGATATAAGAAAGTAACATGGTCCCAAGGGAGAACCAGGTGAGTAAATACACCCCTCCCCCCAAAGGTATACCTCAGGAAATGTGTGCACTCTTCTGGCAGACAGCTGAAAGTCAAAACCAGCTGTGGTCTACACAGTATCATTGTCAAAGATGAGTTGCACATGACCAAGAAGGCCTTACCTCTGATACTTAGTATTGTATTATAAAACATTTACAATAAAAAAACTAAATGATTTTTGTCATACAAGGTAAGTCAAAAACAACTGTGGTCACAGCAGTATCATTGTCAAAGATGAGTAGCACAAGACCAAGAAGGCCTTACCTCTGATACTTAGTATTGTATTATAAAACATTTACAATAAAAAAACTAAATGATTTTTGTCATACAAGGTAAGTCAAAAACAACTGTGGTCACAGCAGTATCATTGTCAAAGATGAGTAGCACAAGACCAAGAAGGCCTTACCTCTGGCAAAGGTGGACCACTGGTGGCCTCAATCTGAAAAGGAAAAGCAAAAAAAGAAGACATTAACACGGCCCCAAGGGAGAACAAGGTGAGTAAATACACCCCCCCCCCCCAAAGGTATACCTCAGGCAATGTGTTTACTCTTCTGGTAGGCAATTGAAAGTAAAAACCAACGGTGGTCAACACAGTATCATGGTCAAATATTAGCATAGCCCTAAGACCAAAAAAGTGAGTAAAATCAGACACACAGACATACCTCAGGAAAATTGTGCACTTTTCTGGCAGGAAGCTGCAAGGCACCAAAACAGAAAGGGACAAGAAAATGGGCACTATTGCAAGTCTGTCATTACATTGATTAAACTATCAAAAGCTGCCTGCATCCGTAAACGTTAGCTGAGCAATGAGTAACACACAGCATGTGTGCCCATTATGCCTTACCAGTGGGCGAGATGACTGGAATGCTTCTTCTTCCAATGAATTTAATATATAAATTTCTATATTTGTGGCAAAACAAAACATTTGTTAACTCAGTTATGGGTTTTAATATAACATCCAAGCACAGTGTTGGCATACATACTAACTAGCTCCTCTATTGTGAGTGTCAAGGGTAATGTGCTGTCACGTACACAAAAAAAGAGGACTACATTAGTTTTACAAAGTTAGTGATTATTTCACTTCTAAAACATGTCACACTATACTCACTGCGGGACTCCCTTAGGGAGGTAGTTTGTTCTGGGATGAGTAATGGATCTGAGTTTTCATACTCCAGCAAATGTGGGTCCATTTCCATTTTCATAATCCTCCAAACTATATTGCATACACACTCTTATAATACAATTACCTTGGGGGCCGGTTAAAGAGTCACCTTCCACACATATTTCTTATATTGTTGCCTGCTCAATAAAAGGCATGATTTGTTGCTCAAAAGCACTGAAAACTTGCCTCTATTTGTCCATTTTAATAGCCACTATTTTTTTTTTACAGAGGAAAGTCCACAGTGATTGGAACATTTTTTTTTGTATTTGCAGTAGTACTTTTTTCCTTCCCATTCAAATGTGCCTGGTCACCATATAGGTCACACCAATTAGCAATGACCTGATCACAGAGCTGCATGTTTTCTTCTAGAGTAAAGTGCTGATTCTGCTTTAGCCCCCTGACTAGCTGTTGGCCCCTGACTGTCAGCTGCACCCTGATTAGATGTTGATCCCTGACTAGGTGCTGAACCCTGGCTAGATGTTTCTTTGTGTTTCTTTTTTGCAGGTGGTGGACCTGTGTGGGCCACACAGCCTAAAAAAATAATAAAGAAAAAAAATGAAAAAGAAGTATACTTACATTACGCTGTCCCCGCTCTGTCACCGCCACCTCTCTGGCTGACACTTGGGTGTTTATGTTAGCGCTTCCGGACACCCGAGCGGCAGTGGCGGAGCTGGAATTCAGATTGGGAACACAGCGTCCCCGCTCTGGCTTTCTGCGCGTCGCTGCCTTCCGTGTGTCTGTGCGCCCTGGTCCGAGGGGTGCTGGAGGAGCTGGAAGCGAGAGCGGGGACGCTGTGCCCAGCTCCACCACCGCCGCTAGGGTGTCAGTGAGCGCTGACACAAACACCCAAGGTGGTGCGGTGTTCATGTAAGTATATATACTTTTTTATTTTTTCTCTGGAGTTGGGGGTAATACCACACTGCATAAGGAGAAGGGGGACAGGGTTAGTGCCACACTGCCTATATGGGGAATGGGAGGGGGGAATGCCACACTGCCTATATGGGGATGGGAGGGGAATGCCACACTGCCTATATGGGGAATGGGAGGGGGGAATGCCACACTGCCTATATGGGGATGGGAGGGGGAATGCCACACTGCCTATATGGGGAATGGGAGGGGAATGCCACACTGCCTATATGGGGAATGGGAGGGGAATGCCACACTGCCTATATGGGGAATGGGAGGGGAATGCCACACTGCCTATATGGGGATGGGAGGGGAATGCCACACTGCCTATATGGGGAATGGGAGGGGGGAATGCCCCACTGCCTATATGGGGAATGGGAGGGGGGGAACGTCACACTGCCTATATGGGGAATGGGAGGGGGAATGTCACACTGCCTATATGGGGAATGGGAGGGGGAATGCCACACTGCCTATATGGGAAATGGGAGGGGGGAACATCACACTGCCTATATGGGGAATGGGAGGGGGGAATGCCACATTGCCTATATGGGGAATGGGAGGGGGGAATGTCACACTGCCTATATGGGGATGGGAGGGGGAATGCCACACTGCCTATATGGGGAATGGGAGGGGGCAATGCGACACTGCCTATATGGGGATGGGAGGGGGGAATGCCACACTGCCTATATGGGGAATGGGAGGGGAATGCCACACTGCCTATATGGGGAATGGGAGGGGGGAATGCCACACTGCCTATATGGGGATGGGAGGGGGAATGCCACACTGCCTATATGGGGAATGGGAGGGGGAATGCCACACTGCCTATATGGGGAATGGGAGGGGGGAATGCCACACTGCCTATATGGGGATGGGAGGGGGGAATGCCACACTGCCTATATGGGGAATGGGAGGGGGGGATGTCACACTGCCTATATGGGGAATGGGATGGGGGAATGCCACACTGCCTATATGGGAAATGGGAGGGGGGAACATCACACTGCCTATATGGGGAATGGGAGGGGGGAATGCCACATTGCCTATATGGGGAATGGGAGGGGGGAATGTCACACTGCCTATATGGGGATGGGAGGGGGAATGCCACACTGCCTATATGGGGAATGGGAGGGGGCAATGCGACACTGCCTATATGGGGAATGGGAGGGGAATGCCACACTGCCTATATGGGGATGGGAGGGGGAAATGCCACACTGCCTATATGGGGAATGGGAGGGGGGGATGTCACACTGCCTATATGGGGAATGGAAGGGGGGAATGCCACACTGCCTATATGGGAATGGGAGGGGGGAATGCCACACTGCCTATATGGGGATGGGAGGGGAATGCCACACTGCCTATATGGGGAATGGGAGAGGGGAATGTCACACTGCCTATGGGAATGGGAGGTGAATGATGCCGCACTGCTTTTTTGGGAATGGGAGAGGAATGCCACATAGCCTATATGGGTAATGGGATGGGGGAAATTCCACACTGCCTATATGGGGAATGGGATGAGCAGAATGCTCATGCTGCCTATGGGAATGGGAGGGGGGGATGCCACGCTACCTATGGGAATAGGAGGAGAGAATGCCACACTATTCATGGGTATGGGAGGGGGGAATGCCACACTGCCCATGGGGTGGGGGGAATGCTACACTGCCTGTAATGGGGTGTATTAGCACAACATTTAGTCTAGAATTTTTTTTTCTTATTTCCTCCCTCTAAATCCGTGCGTCTTATGGGCAGGTGGGTTTTATATGGCGAACAATACAGTACTTGTTTTCTCTTTAAAAAAATTACATCTGCCATTGAATTGCCAGAGTTACTGGAATCTTCTATATACATTTGGTGAAATAGATCTCTGACTTTTTATCAGCATAATTATTAATATTTCTTATTTATAAAGCACAGTACATAGTAGATTATGCTGTCCATGCAATTAGGATACTTTTAGAATGTCTACTATAGGTTTTAATGGTAAAGAGATTGGTATGCTACAGATCCAGAATTAAAAAAAAAACATCTGAACTGAAGCAAAACAGGAATGAGGCATAACCCAGTCACAGTACTGCTGACGCAAATAGATAAACCTAGATAACAGGCTTTCATTTGCCTGTAGAGCTAAAAAGAAAACTAATTTTGCTTCAATACTTATCACAGCAGGCGTTCTCTTTACAAGAAGAACAGACCCAGAACCTAATCTGCCCACATTTGGGCAAATAATGCTACACCTTATGCTTAAGCTAAAAAAAAATAATGTAACCCCCCAAAATTATATCCACAGAGGAAACATGAAGGAGAAAAGTTTATTACTAGAGCCATTTAGGTAAGAAATGACTCAGACCACTAAAAACAATTTGAAGGACAGAAATTATTTTAATAACAGCAAAATCACACAAAACAAGGAAAAACAAGGAACAAAAACAGAGAAAAAATATGTTTTAATCTAAAACAGATGCATTGCATGCACAACCCCAGGGGTAGTTACTGGGGGTGCAGCTAATGTGTTATATTTTGGGATGTGGGTGCTATTAGTTGACATACCCTCTGCAGGAGTACAACCACAGTTCGAAATCAGTCTTTTATTAGAACTTCCAATTACTTTATTGGCCATCCTCAACATCCAAAGTAACTCACTGTACATATCCTCATCAGATTACCAGAGTTGTGTTCTCCTTTACTCTCAGTATCTCTTAGTGGCACGGCATAGCCTGGCTCCCAGAAGATAACAATTGGGACATCTGGGTCTTAAGCATCTTTCCCAGGTCTCCTGATGCCATTTGGTCTAGTCCTTGCTCCTGTTTTCAACTCTGTCCCTGGCTGCTCACTGCTCCTGCTCACTCTACCAGTTCCACCACCAGAACAATTACTGATCTGGTCCAGAAGTCTAACCCAAACTCTACTTAAAGCCATTGTCCAGACGCACACAAAAGCTTTCCCATTGTTAGGGGGTGCACAATTTTCTTAGTGATGGGATTGAGTGATGCAAGTCTTAATACTAGCCTATCACTATGGAGAGGGCATCAACCTGACAGTAGTCTCAGGCTTCAATTTAACATCAGGGCAAGCTGCCAGGCTGCTGGGCAGTTTGACTAGTTTTTGCCCTTTTATTAAAAGGAGCTTTTAATTTTTGCCAGGAGAGCCAGGAGGTTTTTGTCTATTTCAATAAGACAGTTAGAAGTGATCAATGTTTGATGGTCTTCAAATTAAATTTGGAGAGTTCTGGCTTTTTCAATGTCTTTTTGAAAATCAGTATACACAACCAAAAACTTCATGTGTACAGAGACTGCTCTCCAGGGGAGCCTCCAAGCTGCCAGACAGGCTTCTCATAGTAGTGCTGTGGGACAGTAATAAGTGGGGGAATGGGTGGCAGGTAAGCTGGGATTGCCCCCTGGCACTATCTGATTTAAGGTCTGTTCAAGATAGTAGGGGGCACTAAATAGATATCTGTGCAGACTGATGGGGCGGTTTATTTTTCAGAGGCTGGGTAAACTGCATATTTATGTTAGGAGCTGGGTGGGGATCCATGCACATTCTGAGGGGGCCGCTAGAGGTTGTGATTTTTTTGGCATACTTAACTCAACAAAAGGGCATAAGCCCTAAAAGTGCCCGGTGGACAGGAAAGCGGGATTTCACATTTTTTTCTGGGAACTTTATATGCAAATGGGAATATACTGAGGTTGCCCGGGTTGGTTATTGGTGTGGTGGGGAACATATTCCTCTGGAACCCTGAGGTGTCTTGTAGGTTCAAGTGTGGGGAATAGGGTGCTAGCATGCTTCAAGTCTAGCAGAAGCACAGGTATATACACTTCCGAATATATTTCTCTTACTTTATTGAAGAAGCAATTCCACAGCAACTGTTCAGCGTCATTCCTTACAGTTTGTTTCCAATACACACTAGTCCCACTTCAGTGCCAACACTGTTCCCCTTCTCTGGTTTGGAGACAGTCTCTACACAGTCTGGTCCCTGTTTCATGCCTACAGGAGTCTTGTTTCTCTTCTCAGATCCCTATGGCAGCTGTCTAGTTTTCAACACTGTCTGGGTTTTCAGCCCTTGACTTTTCCACTCTTTCCTGTATTCGCCTTCTTTCAAGCTTCTACTTTGGCTCAGCAAAACAATAAACCATTGGTTCTAGCTAGTTCCCTCTCTAACCTCTAAAGGTTCTTGACCCTCCTAGTCTAAACACTGTATCCTCTCAGGCACATGTTAGGTCACATGCAGAACGTTCGGGGTGGCTGAAAGGCCAGGCACATGCTTTAACTAATTCAATTTTGAATTTGCTACAATAGAAAAACTATGGCATGTAACTCCCCCAGCTACAGCTGCCATTGAATACTAATCTCTTGGAAGAATGGGGCCTATCAGGCTAACTACCTCCCTGGCACTGCTAAACTAGAGGGATTCCACTAACCCTCTTGCTAAGTGTCAAAACACATCTGCTCACATTGAGCGGCCTGGGGAGGGCAGTGGGGCGCACATGTGCAACTGTGCCCCGGGGGACATAAATAGCGAGGCAGTCCTTGCCTCACTTCCCTACGGAGCACAACATTTTGGCACCAGGGTGGTAAGGCAGGACAGCCCGCCACTTAATTGCATTACCTATTATAATGTTCCTAAAGGTACAGTAGCATATTTTAGTTTTTATATTTAAATAGCTTTATTAAAGATACAAATTTCTTTTTCTCCACTATCTTACTTTATTATTATTGGTAAGGGGTTATTCTTGACCTGGCATACCACCACTAAACCTCATTCCCTGGTGAATCAGCACTGCACGCACTCGGTCATTAGGCTTGATGCCAGCTGTATTGATCATTTATTCGATACGAAATTTCTTCTTTTAAACAAACGACAGATCACTTGGGACCAATATGTACTATAACCATCCCAGGATATCATACCCCTCTTTGTGCCATAGGTTCCCCCACTTTTACTGAAGCCATGCTTTGCCGAAACTAGTCCGCCCTTTTGAATTTTGAAGATCAACCGCAATAAGATTACTATCCATAAGGGGAAATGTATCAAATATTAATGTTGTATATATGTCCATGTTCTATATTTTGTATGTAGTTTTAGAATTGATTAAATAAAATAATTTTGTACTTTTACATTATAATGTATGGGTAATTGGTGTATCCAAGCTGGGTTGGTCTCCTCGAGCACCCATAATATTCTTGGGGCCGGTATAAGCCTTATCCCTTGTGGTTTTACTTAACCCAGCATGTCATCATTGAGCACCGCATTTAAAGGATAGCTTTCCTAGCAGCACTAGAGCTAATAAGGGTCCAATAGAAGGCGTTTCCCAGTCATAGCTAGTACCATGTATAAAAAGTGGGTACTTTCTAACATCTCATGGGCAATAGAATTAGGCAGGTTAGGGGCCTAGCCGACCTGAAATTTACTTGGTACAGATATACCAGGGTGTTTTATGTTTTAAGTTTTAGGCAAGTCTATGTACTTTAATAAAGACAGCTGGAGCAAGCTGGTCCATGCACCATCCAGTTGCTGAAACAGTTTTGGTTAAGCTGTAGTTTATTTTCTTGTATTTTTGTATTAAGCAACAAAAGCATGTTTTAATTCACTTATAAAATCTGCGTGCTTCAACATGCTTTCAATAGTACTTTAGTGATTAAAAGCTGGAATTAGAGGAGATTAAAATTCCAAAATCTGTAGCTAAGCTTTACATAACAGATACCAGCGGCAGCACATAGCACAAACACATTTTCAGTGGGCATAATACTGACCCATTAAAGGTCAGTATCTGGTTTTCTGGGGAGGTTTTGGTTTTTCTGCATATAAGTATTTCTATTGCACTTTTACTTTTTATAACTGGTTCTGGCAGCAGTGCTTTTGATGTCTAAAAAAGGATTCTACCCTTTGGTCAGAAGGGTCTTTGAGAGTCACAGGTTCCCTTGTGGGTAAAAAAGAAACTTTTAAGATTACCGAAACTGGATGATGCACTTTTGCAATTCCTTACCATTTCTTTTCCCTGGAAAGGGATACCAGGAGTCCCAAGACTTTGGGACCTTGAGCATTCTATCTGGCTTGGACCATTCATATTCATAAATCTTTTTTAAATTCAGATTGGTCTGGGAAAAAACAGACTTGGTAGAATTTTTTTTAGAAAGTTCTGGTTCATCTTTAGGTGATTGGTCCTTTTGTTGGTCCCACTTGATTAAATTCTTCATTTCCTCGCTGAACACGGGACAAGTCTCTGTCCTCAGTTTCTGATGCACCATTAAGACCATAGGTACCAGAGTCATCAGCAGCAGAGGGTGTAACTGCACGCTTAGACAATGGACTGTCAAAATCATTAGAGGCATCTGAAGCTGACGAATGGCTGTGCCTTTTTTACTTACCTTACCTGAAATCTTATTAGGAACAGGTGTAAAGTTACCTGAAGCTGTGGCCTAAACAAGAAAATTCCCACATGAGGCATGTTAGCATGAGGTTGTAAAGTGCGTATATTTTAACAGGGATTGAATTGCAATACAGTTGACATCTGAGCCTGTGTTTCATTAGCAAAATGCCAGCAGAATTGTGACCATGGCAAATCCGCCACAGGTATAGACAAGTTAGCTGCTGCACTTGTAGGTGGTTTTGGGGACGTTCTGGCTGCAGAAAAGCGGAGAAAGTCATTCCATTCCTGATGCGCAAAGCTGTTTACAGCGCACGCATGGAATTGCTGTAGCGTCCAAAATGTTGGAGCTAGTGTTCTTTTGCTGCGACATGCTCTTTTCTGAGCAAATTACTGCTCTCTTTCCTAATAAATTAAATAACATTTGCTGAGGGAAAAAAGTAGGGACGTGCCCAGGGGTGTATAAGGCTGCTTAACACCAATGGCAAGGACTAGACAAAAAAATGGAAGGCAAGACATAAACAATGGGCAGGCTGATTCATTACTAATGCCAGGTATCGGCAGATGAGCATCTGTATAGCAGCGCTTAGAGCGACTGGTAGTATATGCTGTGATCGGCTATCGGGCGCTGTAACAGAACGTCTCATTCACTGTAGTAACCTGCCCGGCATTGATGAATGAGATGTATGTTGGGTTCTCTAACACCAGTACAGCGTTGCAGGGAGCGAAAGGTAGAGCTAGCTCAGTGCGCCCAACTCAGCGACTCCATATTCAACAAAAAAACAGACTCACAGAGCATAGGCGCTCTGGATCTGGTCGCTATAGCATAGAGCGCCAGACGCTGTGTGATTAAAGTCTGATTTTGAACACATATCCACCAGTAGCAAAGCGAAAACACATGGAATGACATTGTTGTACCATTGTGACATTAATACTTTAGTGCCAGACCTGTAATGACAATTCTGCATAAAAATATAAAAAATCTAAAAAGTTTTCAAAAATGACTATTTCTAGGCCAGGAGACGTCACACAATTATTTGAGAAAGAAAAAAAATTAAAAACAAAAAACCCTGTTTAAACAGAAGAAAAGGAACGTACATTGAAATGTATGGGAGAGCGACAGGTAGCAACAGGTAATGCCTGGCACTTTGGAAGCTAGTGCACTGGCGCTATACGCTGAGCCGCCTGTAATGATGAATCAGATGCTACATGGCGCTGTTAGAGTCGCTCACCAGATTCGCTTTCATAAATTTGGTTTTGCATACAGCACCCAGCGTTCACCAGACGCTGTCTGACGCTACGAGGCACTACCTGGCGCTATCCCTTGATGAATAAACCCCATAATAAAAAATAATACGTATTTATACTAAAACATATACATAATTATTGTAGACTCCATAATTTGCAAGGAAGTTGAAAGCAGAATAAAAATGTTTTACCTCAGAAAAAAATTCTTAAAGTTGACCAAAAACCCAGGATAGTCAATAGTTTTAAATATCCTGGGTTTTGGGCCTTTTCCTGGGGGCATCCCGATCGGCACTGACGGCTACATCAGAGCCGCTGCTCTTAGACCCGCCGTGGGACTGGGAAGGGTCACACGGGGAAAGGACCACTTTTGGTTTTGGTCCACTTTAAATTAGTGAACGTCTAATGAAATGAGGAAACAATATATTAAATGATATACTTATAAATATATATATATAAATAAATATATATATATATATATATATATATATATATATATATATATATATATATTTGAAAACGTAAAAAGGTGAGGCAAGAACGTACAGCTATAAAACACATAGCAATAAAAATATATGCACTCTGACAATGGAAGGCAATGGAGGAGATACGAGAAAGAAGGCTGCGCTGAATAATAATAATGACAGAGGCCTGTAAATAAAATAAAGTTTATCCAAAAGGAATACGGTCGCTATAAAAAAGTGAATAAAAATATATGAATCTGATAACCTTTATTCCGCCAGAGAGAAGGCCGCTGCAAGCGCTGGAGCGACTGAGAGAAGAAGCCTGGCCACCATGAAAAGAAGCAGAGGTGCAGCAGCCAATAGGAGGGCTGATCACCTCAGAGAGGCTTCCATCCAATCAGAGCACGGCAGAGAAAAGCACCTTAGCTAAAGAACACCTGTATATCTTCAGAGTGGGCTGGTAAAGGAAGGGGCCTGCTCTAAACTGAACACAATAAAATGCCAGCGACCAAGGTAAAACAAAATAAATTCATTAAAATATACATTTAAGGGGGGCGTGGCCGGCTGATGGTGAGATAGGAAGCACAAGTTAGGAGCTCTGCACTAAACCAAGGCGAACCGGCTCTAATTCCACTACCAGAGCCTGAGAATCCGATGCCCAAGAAGAAGAGGTCGGTAGGCGCAGCGGTGGGGAGGAAGACGGCCCCCATCGCATCTTATTTTCAAGATACGGGCCGTAGAAGAGTGGAGGAGAGAGGCTGGAGGAGGTGAAGAGCGAGCGCTCCCCGCGCCGCGGGAGGTGACTGGCTGGCCGGCACTCGCCTCCCCGCCCCGATCGGAGACACAGTGGAGAGGCGGCGGGGCGGTATAAGTGGTGGCGGAGGCAGCCCGACCTCGCCGGCGGGGAAGGAAGGTAGAAGGAGGGGGCAGCCCAGCGCGAGGTTCCTCCTTGGCAGATGCGGCGGAGGCGGCATTATCATCTGCTCCCTCCACACACAGGGGAGCGGAGGGCGCGCTGGAGTGGCAGCAGGGGAGAGACTCTGTTGGGGGGGGGTCCCCCAGGCTCTGATCACCCGTTGTGGATGGGGAGGCCTCCTGAAGACCAGATGGTAATTCCCCCAGAGACAGGGGGTCGGGGATGGCCTGCGGCACAGACCCAGACATGGAGAGGGGCGGAGCCACACCAACGCTGCACGCAGGGATCCCCGGAGTGGTGGGCAGCTACCTGTGAGGAGGATGCCCCCGAATTGCAGTGGGGAGCCCTTGCCGAGATGGGGGGGGGGACCCAGTATGGATCAGAATGACCAGCCCGGCTGCAGATCTCCAGTGTCCTGCATGGCCGGAGACACCGTTGACGCCAGATACTCCGGCGGGAGTGTCACGAGGAAAACAGCAACGGGGGCCCAGATGCCTGCCTCAGCATCAGCCAGGACGCCATTGTCTCCAGCGGGAGGAATGGATCCCAATCTGCAGGAATACCCACTTGATCCTGGTCCCATCGCACCCTCCATGATCGCCACATTGGCAACACTTTATCTGCACTTAGACGACATTGAGAATCGCGGAAGGCAAAACAATGTGAGGCTGAGGGGCATCCCGGAGACGGTCGGCCAGCAGGAACTCGAGGACGCAGCGAAAACCATCTGTAATACGATCCTAGGAGCTGCGAGTGACCTCATCATAGACAGGATTCATCGGGCCCTGGGTCCAAGATCCAACGATCCACAACGGCCCAGAGATGTTGTATGCATAATCCACTTTTATAAAACAAAGGACGATCTGCTGCGGAGGGCCTGGGAGAGGGGCCCTACCAGATTTGGGGAAGCATCCGTCACTGTCTTACCGGACCTTTCCTCCAGGACCCTCCAAATGAGGCGCCTCCTGAAGCCTCTTCTGGGGGTCATCCAACGACAAGGGACCTCCTACAGATGGGGATTCCCTTTCCAGCTCATCATCCGCAGAGGTGGAAATTCCTTCATTTTGAAGTCAGACGACCAACTTCCCTCTTTGTTCACTTTCTTGGAGACTGATCCGATTCAGGTTCCAGACTGGCTTGCGCCATCATTGGCTCCGCTGTGCGGGGCACCTGTGCGGAGCGAGCTTCGCAGAGCACCGAGAAGAGGTGGTGGGGGACCTGGGGCCCGCGGTCCCCCGCCAGCCGGCAGAGCTTGAAGACGTGTGTCGGGATGGGGAGCCTGCGACCTAGTGGCCTGCCCGACTCCCGCAGCGGTGTTTAAATGGACATACTGAACCCTGGACCATTGGTGTGCCCCGGTGAAATGCGCTGAGTTGACTTTGGATCTTTGATTCAGGTCACCTAGTCTCATGGATATGGCCTGCCTCGCGTCCCTGCCCGGGAATGTCGTGTGGGCCCTATTTGCTAGATGATGGGGGCAACTGGCCCCTGTATTGAGATGTTTCTTTACGTTCCAGGGGTGGCTGCCCTCTCGGGTCTACCGCTGGCCTCTGCGGTGTGTGTCTCCCTGCGGGGGGGGGAGCTGGGGGCTCGGATGTCTCGTTCCCCTGTGTGTGGGGGGCGGGGGCCTGGGGCCTGCGCCTGCTCCCTGTGGGGTTCTGTGACTTCAGGGGTGGGCGCTTCCCCGGGCCGGGGGTTGATACTTTACAGAGATCTGGTCGGATGGCCGGCATCCCCCGCACGGGGCCCTCATCTGGGCTCCCCCCTGATTCCATTGGGGGCTCTGGCTGGCCTGCTGGCGCCCACGCCAGGAAGACGGGTAGGTGGTTGGGGGTTCCCTGGGTCCCTTCACTCTTTATATACTACATGGTCGGTTTCAATGTTGCTTGTTGTTTCTAGTGTAAAACATAGTGTTTCCGGTTCACCTTTATTGTTTAAACTTGTTTAGACTTTGCAGATTGTGCATCTCCTGAGCCTATGTTGTCCTCGTTCTCCACTTCCCTGACATAGGAATTCCCTCAGGGGCCTAACCCTAGAACCAGTGGGGTGGCCCATAGTAGGGAAACGGGGGCTCCGCCGGTCTAACCGCCCAATCGGTTCTCCTTCTTTATTCCCCGTGGCAGGTCTTGCATGCCCGCGCCAACCGTCTTTTTCTTTTTCTCTTTCCTTCTTCCCTGTTGTCTTCCATATTTTTCTTTAAAGTTCCGTGTTCTCATCCTTTCAAAACCCCACATACAGCCCCTGCCCCAACCTCAGATTTTGCCATAACCTAGGTGCACCCCCGAGTGCTGCATCCCGGCCTCCTTCTCCCCCCTTCCCCCTCCCCTTTTCTTTTTCCTTTCCTATTCTTTTTTCTATGCTCCTCTTGCTCTTTTCCCTTCCCCTGTACCCCACTCCTTGCCTCTCTGCCCCTCCCCCCCCAGGGTTTGTTGTGCCAGGGATTGGCTAGAGGCACCCCCCCAAGCCATGTGGGCGAGATGTCCAGGTTGACGGTGTGCTCCCTGAACATCAGGGGCTTCAACGTACCTGCGAAACGTGCAAAGGTCCTTTATGACCTGCATAAACAAAGAGTGAGCATCATCCTGTTGCAGGAGACCCATTTTCAGGAGGGGCATTTGCCAGCCTTGACTAACAGATACTATCCTTCTTGGTTCCATAGCACAAACCCATTGGGCAAGTCCCGGGGGGTCTCTGTTGCAATACATAAGTCAGTTCCCCACACGGTGTTAGACCACTTGGTGTACCCGATGGGAAGATACCTCTTGCTTAAATTGCTCATACACCAAAAGATCTACACGGTGGCAAACTTTTATGTACCAAATCAGGATCAAGTTGCAGCCTGTAAGCACTACCTCAAATTGGTAGGAGATTTTGCAGAGGGAATTACGATAGTAGGAGGAGATCTGAACGTGCCACTGGACCTGATTCTAGACACCTCCACAGGGAAAACCTCAGTGTCCCTCGGACAATTACAGTCCTTGAGGAAAGCACTGCACAACCTACAATTGATGGACACCTGAAGGCTGGAGCATGGGCAGGGAAAAGATTTCACATACTTTTCTCCAGCACATAACTCGTACAGCCGCATAGATTATGTATTCCTCTGCCACCATGCTTTACAGTGGGTTCCCATGACCCGAATTGGTTCCTTCATATGGTCTGACCATGCGCCTGTATTTTTATCGTTTGATATACCAGGTTCGTCCCCAAGAGAGTGGAGTTGGCGTTTGAACGACAACCTCCTTAAGGATGAGGTGTGCTTGTCCAGGATCAAGGAGGTGATCATGCACAGGACAGTACCCCCCCACGATACAATGGGAGGTGCTGAAATGCGTCCTACAGGGAGTATTCATCCAAGAGGGATCACGTTTGAAGCGGGAGAGAGCAGCTTTCATTTCGAAAACGCTACAGTCCATCAAAGTCCTAGAGGCTAAACACAAGCAATGCCCTTCACCAGAGGTGCTAGCTGAGCTCTCGCTGAACAGATACAGACTCCTGGAACTATATGATTGAGCCCACTTTAGGTTTCGGGATAGACAACAGGCAACCAGATACGAACACGCAAACAAATGTGGTGCCTCCCTGGCGAGATCCCTACATCCTAGATCAGCAATATTCTTTATCCCAGCTATCAAGGAAAGCGGCCACAAAGTTACGGACCAGATAAAATTCCAGAGGTCTACAAGTCCTTCTATGGCAAGCTATATAACCTCCATCCTAACCTGAGTCAGGCGGCCACTGATGCACTAGAGGCAAATATTGCAAGCTACATTGCTGGGACGCCCCTCCCTAGGATTTTGGAGGAGGCCGCCTCCGAGCTGGAGACCCCCTTCTCAGCTCTAGAAGTGAAGAAGGCTATCCAGGAAACTCCATCGGGAAAGAGCCCTGGGCCAGACGTCTCCACCCCAAGGTTTTTAAGACTCTGGCGGCACAGCTTTCCCCGCTTCTGGTGAAAGCATTTAACCACATAGGAGGCCACAATAGCAGTGATTCCTAAACCAGGCAAGGATCCAATGGTTTGTGGAAGCTATAGGCCAATCTCACTGCTTAACTTCGACCTAAAACTGTTCTCCAAATTGATAGCCTCCAGGCTACAGCCCTTAATACCAGAGTTAATACACTTGGACCAGGTGGGGTTTGTGCTGGGTCGGGAGGCACGAGACAACACAAACAAACTGCTCAATCTCCTTGCGTACGTTAAGGACCAAGGAGTGCAGGCGTGTATTCTTTCCTGTGACGCAGAGAAGGCGTTCGACAGGGTGAGCTGGCGTTTTCTCTGCGCCACCCTCACTCAAATCGGCCTGGGACCCAACCTTCTTTCTAAAATTATGGCTCTATAACTAAACCCAACAGCCAGAATTAGGGTTAATGGTAACCTTTCTGAGCCCTTCGCGATCGCAAATGGTACTCGCCAGGGGTGCCCTTTGTCACCCCTGCTGTACATCTTGACAATGGAACATCTCGCGAATGCGATCTGAAACAACCCGGACATCAAGGGTATCGAGTGTGGAGAGCACCAATATAAGATCTCGATCTTCGTGGATGATTTACTTCTGCATTTGACATCCCCTGTGATATCGTTCCCAGCGGTGTATAGAGAGTTTGAGCGGTTTGGCGCCCTTTCTAACTTCCGCATTAACTACTCAAAATCGGAAGCGATGAACCTTACCCTGTCTGAGCATGCAGTGGACAATCTTAAGAGCAATTTCCCCTTCAAGTGGCAGTCAAATTCAATAAAATACTTAGGGGTGCAGATCCCCTCCGATCTGAGCAACCAGTACGAACTAAACTTCAAAGAATTGAAAGCGAAGACTGCACAAGACCTGGCGAGGTACGATAGGAAATGTTACTCGTGGTTCGACAGGAAAAGTATCTTAAAGATGGATATCCTCCCCCGATTTCTCTACCTCTTCCAAACAATCCCCATCGTCCTCCCGAGGCATTTCTTCAAGGCCCTGCAGACACTGTTCACGAAATTCATCTGGGGTGCGCGGAAACCTTGCATCAGATTCAATGTATTGGCTAGATTGAAAGGCGCAGGTGGCGATGGGGTGCCGGACCTAAGGCTCTACCACGATGCCGCAGTCCTCTTAAGGACGACAGACTGGAAGTTTAGAGAGAAGGACACGCTTTGGGTTAAGCTTGAGCAAGATCTCGCAGGATTTAACCCCCGCTCTCTGCCCTGGCTTTCCACACTAGGGGGGTCGGGGAGGAAGGTCCTTTCCTTCTTGACTCAACACTTTCTGGCATGCTGGAAAAAAATTCAGAGGCAGTGTGGACTAGTGCAGAACCCGGGCCCTCTCACCCCCCTATTCAACAACCCGAATTTCACGCCGGGGTTTCAGACTGCCCGCTTCTTAGTCTGTAGAGCGTCGGAGGACGTGAGATCCTGCGATATTCTTATGAACGGGAGAATACCCATGCTAGCCGAGCTAAGGTCAAGGGAGCTGGGGCGCCATCTGTCGTGGCTCCACCACAGGCAGCTTGAGGCATTCCTTTCTTCTGGGGACCGCCTTAGAAATGCATTGCTTCCTCTGACGTCCTTTGAGGAACTATTAGTGCAGCCAGAACCGCCTAAGCATGCAATATCACAGTTTTACAGACTACTGGTTGAGGCGCGAGACACCTCACCCTTGTAATTTTTGACCAAGTGGGAGGCAGATCTGGGTGCATCATTTTCTGAGGAAGACAGGACGAAAATGTTCACGCTGATGCACAAGTTGACGGTGGCTAGCGCTGTACAAGAGAAGGACTACAAGCTGCTCACAAGGTGGTACAGGTGCCCGGCAGATATAGCAGTTTGCAACCCGAGAGAGACGGGTACCTGCTGGAGATGCAACGCAGCCGTCGGTGGTATACTGCACGTATGGTGGGAATGCCCCAAGATTCACAAGCTGTGGGAAACAATACTTAGGATCCATGCAGAGGTTGAGGGCTCCGTGGTACCAAAGGCCCCGGAGGTTGTCTTGCTCTCCCTAATAGCAGGCCCCTTAACCAGAACGAAGAAAGGTATTCTTAGATTTTTCCTGACCGCAGGGAGAACGATCATACCCAGACACTGGAAATCCCCTAGCCCCCCGAGTCTTGGGGAATAGTTTGAGGAAATGGACTCTTTGATGAGAATGGAGGAGAGAGTGCAGGGGGACGAAGGGTCCCAGGAAAAATTCGTAACCACCTGGACAAGTTGGATAATGTTCAGAGAGTCGGCCTCTGCGAGGGTCTTCCTGCAGATGGGTGTCCTGTAGCCAGGTCAATATGACTAGTCCTGGAATAGCAAACAAGTGCTGCCTCGGGAGGCTACTGGTGGTGGCTCCCCCTTACTTAGTTGCCAGCAATCTGGTTCCCCAACTGCTCCCCCTCCCCCCTCCCTTTTTTCTCTTTCTCTTGTCTCTTTTCTTTTCTCGCCTTTTTCTCTCTCCCTCTTTGCCTCTCCCTCCTTTTTTCTCTCCCGACCCCCTTCTTGCCTCCTTCTCGCCCCGCCCCTCTGCCCTCCTGGCCCTTTCTGGTCTCGTGGTCCCTGCCCCGCCTCGCCCCCCAGATGGGCTGTGATCCACTCAGTTTGTACCCTGGCCCTTTCTCCTCTCTGGACGGGTCTTCCCTGGCCCCGTCTCCTTTCTCCCCCTTGGCCCGCAGACGGCCGGACACTGCGGGGATGGCTCGTTCTCATAGCAGCCGCTGCATGTGGGGGGTCGCCGCCGGCCCTTACACGATCTGAACCGTGGGTCTTGGGGAGGCGAGCGGCGCCCTTGTGTAGTGGTGGCACTATTTAGCAGTGTGGAGTGTGGCCGGGCATTTGGTTGCCGCCCGGTTCTGTGGTCAGGGGTGGGGGGGGCGCAGCCTGGCACTTTGGTTTGGGTGGCCGGTGCCTCCCCCCCTCGTTTGGCCGACCCTGGGCGGGTGGGGGCGAGGTGGGTGTGGGGCTGTGGGGCTCGACATCCGGTATCTAGGGGGGTGGGGGTCGGGGTGGGTGGGGCACACCCCCCTTTATGAGTACTGAAGCACTGTACGGAGTGTGATCCCTTCCTTCTGTCCTTCCCTGTTCTATATATTGTTTCCCTGTTTTTATTTGTATTTCTTGTACTGAACATTTTAATAAAGTGAGATTAAACTAAAATATACATTTAATTACCCTAAAGCTATAATAGCAAAGTATTGTTTCAAAGGATAGAATGCCAGTGTGAAGTGGACCGCTGCAAGTTTGCAACAAGAAGGAAAAAATGGGGACTTGCACTATACCCTATTCAATCTGTAGAGGTGCCACTCCCAAAGTTGCAAAAGAACTCAAACCAGGAACCAAAAAAGCACGTAGGGAGGCACTCTCAATTAAAATAATAAAATAAACTAGACAAAGTGCAATTTCTGGGGGGGAGTTTTCCTGGCTGTGTGGGCGGAGCAGCTGTAAAATGAATGTAACGAGCCTGGCTGCAGGTTTGTTTCTATGGCAACTCACTCTGAGGTAGCCAGAGAATGCACTTTAAAACACATTTCTAATTCACTGGTGGTTGCCATATTCAAATGGCTGTAGCTTCAAAAGTATCCATCCTACAGCAATTATACTATAATAATCACAAGACTCAGGCCTACAATGTTATTTAGCACATCTCTGAAATATTATATAATAATGTGTATATAATAAATATAAAAATGAAGGCACAGTCGCAGTTTAGAAATTGCCATTCAAATTTGTGGTGTCTAGAGTGGAGTTTAAATGAATGTCAATGGGAAGTGTGAGTTGCAAACAAAAGGTCATATTGTGAAAACTTTTAGGGCTATGGCTTAGCCTTGGACTATTAGTGGCAGCAGGGATAGCTGAACGATTTGATATAAGATTTGTGTAGGTGGGCTTAAAAATGAGGGAGAGGTCGCAGTTTAGAAATCATGTCCTGATTTTTCACTTCACACTCCTCTCCCACTCTAGTTTTTTGAACATTCCTCCCATTCATTCCTATGGGAAAATTGCGCCAGAAAAACGCCAATATTCGGAAACCGTTTGGCGAAACATTCCACAAAGTAATAGCACACCATTCGGGAACGATCCGCACGTTTTGGTATATTATGGTCTATGTAGTGTAAAAACTGTGGGAGGAGTTACAGAGCAAAATATGGCTATAATTAGAATAATATATATGTGAGAGAACAATAAGTTCACTTACACTTACCTTACTTACTGGTCCAACGAGACATGCGCAGGCTGCATCCCCGCTATCCCTCTAGCAGGGCAAATGGCCGGTGCGGGCACGCTCCCTATCAGAGGGAAGCGGGGGATGCGGCCACCAGCGCTCTTGGAGCCGCTGTGCTAAGACATCGGCTTAGACGTCCATAGCTCAGCGGCTCTGAGGGCGCTGGCGGCCGCTGGTCCAATGTAAACACATTTTGATTTTACAAAAAAATTTTTTAAACAAATGTGTCATGAATGACTTACCTTCAGTCTCTGCCCGCAGTGTCCTTAGGAGGCTGGCCGGGGCTTCTCCTGCCCAGCAGCCACTTCCACCTCAGGCGACGGATCCGGAGGCACCCAGCGCGTCCTCCTCCCTTCGCCCACTGTCATTCGTCTCGTGCTTGCACATGAGCACAGTCAGCTTATGTCCTCTGGCGGCGCTGCACATGGCGCGGCTGCCGGAGGCTGTTAAAAGGAGCCAAAACTAGGAGGTTCAGTTCTGGGTGGTACACGTTTAAAGTTCAGATGGGGCAATCAGCCAGAGGTCTCCAAGTAGCCCAATCAACCCACAGATCCGAAGTGCCCCAATCACAGTCACTGCCTCCCTGTCCAGTCTGGTCGGGTTTAGTCCTATAAAGTCACTTCAGTGTGTCAGTGCCCATGATAGCGTTTAGCTGGCTTTGTGATTTCTCCTGTGATTTCCTGAACTTCGTTATTTGCTTGAATCTCAACTATGAATCTCAACTATGTCTCCCGTCTCATCCCTTTGTACTGCGCAGCTCTCTGACCTCCTGGTGGTACCCTTGGCTTGATGTCCGACTTCCAGAGCACCCAAACTGTTCCAGTACTTACCTGTTCCAGAGCACCCGAACTGTTCCAGTACTTATCTACTTCATCCAGTCTGACCTTTGGTCTACCTTTCCTCACTCCTCCTGAGCCTGCAATCTTTGAGCCATCAAGTACTAGGGCAACAGTGTCCGGCAAGGCGTATATAGCGTCCCGGCAAACGGGGGCTTGTCTAAAGGTGAAGCTGGCTGTGGAGATTGGGGGTTGCAGGCTCACAACAAAGACAGGTATTCTCATAGCAACATAGTAACATAGTATGTAAGGCTAAATAAAGACTTTAGTCCATCCAGTTTAGCCTGTTAATCTTTTTCCAGTGGTCTAGTAGCCATAGCTGGAAATGTTATTACATGCCAGCAAGGCATCAAGGCCACTTTTGAACGTTTTTACTCTAACCTTACTCTAACCTTCAGAGCCTAATGAAGTGGGTGATGTGTCCACGGAACGCGTTATTTTCATGATACCTTGGCTTTATTTCTGGTGATGTTTTTTTGTGATGGATTTGTGATATTATTTTTTGATTGGTATTGTGACATATATCAGTGGTTCCCCTTTGGGATGCCTAAATAATATATACAGTTGATTATATTTTCATTGGTGAATAGAGTATATTGATATGATTATGAGTTGTTATGGTTAGGAATATTAATCCTTAAATGATTGTTTAACTAGTAGCACTTGCACTTTATAAATGTATAGATTTTGTAGTGATCCGGATCATAGGCAGGATTTGCACATGTTTAGTTGCACTGTTGGAACACTTTGTAGAATGATTTAGCACATATATATTTAGGCATTTGATATCAATTAGTGTGGTGAGACTCTCCCCCTCGCCTACACACCTTTATGTAGGTTTGTCCTGTGTGTTATTGTCCCATTTATGTGTTTTTAAGGGATTTTAATATGTTGAGTGTATTGTATGTAGTGATTAAAACATTTGTAATTAATAAAAATTTATTTTTTGATCAATTTATGAGTTGCGAGTGCCTCCCTACATGCTTTTTTTACTCTATCCTTCATAACTACCTCCTCTGGCAGTGAGTCCCATAGTCTCATTGCTCTTACAGAGAAGAATCCCCTCCTATGTCGGATGGGCAAGCACCTTTCCTCTAACCTTAGTGGATGCCCTCGGGTTATGGTTACACTCCGGGGTATAAATAGATTGTGGGACAGATCTTTGTATTGACCCCAAATATATTTATACATAGTTATTAGATCACCCCTCAAGCGTCTTTTTTTCTAAACTAAATAAACCTAACTTTGACAATTTTTCAGGGTACTCTAGCCCCCGCACTCCTTTTATTAACTTTGTTGCCCTTCTTTGAACGCGCTCCAGTTCTGATATGTCCTTCTGTGCCCAGAACTGTACACAGTGCTCCATATGGGGTCTGACCAGTGACTTGTACAGGGGTAAAATGATGCTCTGGTCATGAGCACCTATGCCCCTCTTGATGCACCCCCTGATCCTATTTGCTCTGGCAGCTGCTGCCTGGCATTTATTACTACAGCTGAGCTTATTGTTAACTAAAACCCCTAGGTCCTTTTCCATTGTTGTTTTACCAAGTGTTTCTTTATTTAGTATGTAATCATGACACAGATTTCTCCTTCCCATGTGCATAACCTTACATTTATCTATGTTAAACTTCATTTGCCATTTAACTGCCAATGCTTCCAATTTATCTAAATCTGTTTGTAGCTGCCTGCTGTCCTCTTTTGTTTTAATTACTTTACACAGCTTAGTATCATCTGCAAAGATTGAGACTTTACTGTTTAATCCATACCCAATGTCATTTATATATATATATATATATTGAAGAGAATTGGTCCCAGAACTGACCCTTGTGGTACTCCACTAGTAACGGTGACCCAATCTGAGTGTGTGCCATTGATAACCACCCTCTGCTTCCGATCATTAAGCCAATTTCTCACCCATCTGCACACGTTTTCCCCCAATCCAAGCATTCTCATCTTTTGTACCAGCCTTTTATGTGGCACAGTATAAAATGCTTTAGAAAAGATAATAAGATAAATAATATCCAATGACTCCCCCTGATCCAATCTTGAAATTACCTCCTCATAAAAGCTGATTAGGTTTGTCTGGCAGCAGTGATTCCTCATAAATCCATGCTGAAATAATAAGGTAATTTTCCCCAAGATGCTCCAGGATAATATCCCTTAAGAAACCTTCAAACAGCTTGCCCACCACAGATGTTAAGCTTACCGGTCTGTAGTTCCCAGGTCCCCCCCTAGATCCCTTTTTGAATATTGGAACCACATTTGCCAAGCACCAATCCCTTGGAACAGCCCCTGTAGTTATTGAATCCACAAATATTAGAAATAACTGCTTGCCTATTACTGTACATATCTCCCTTAAAACACAAGGATGTATGTCATCTGGTCCCACTGATTTATCGATTTTTATCTGCTCTGACAAAATGAACTGTGTACTTACCGACAAATACAACCAGGAGTCTCACACAGCATGAAGCATTCTCTGATGAACCTATTGGGGGGGAGGGGATCAGGTGGCACCATCACACAACTTGTCAATTAAAACAGTGTGGAATAGGAAAGCTGCTGTAAACATCATTTGTGTCCACAGTCTCCTATGGATATACCATCAACCCTAAAATAATGAGTATCGAAGAGTTGAGTCTGTCAAATGTCCCCGAAGAAAAAGCGCTGTCATTGCTTAGCTGAGTTTTAGCACCTAGCAGTCAGGATTTGGTAAACATCAGGAAATAGTAAATATCTCAGATTTCTAAAGAATAAAAAGAAGAAAATGTTGCTAATTCTAATATTGTTCCAAAGGATGTGACGACCCCGACAGCATGAGCCTGCTGCAAGCACAAAGTATGTTACACAGATTGGCAGCAAAAGTAGGTTAATGGAACTAGTGGTTATTGGCCGGCGTTCAACAATTTCTTTTAAAGATTAAAAAACAAACCAACAAGCCATTATGTATTATAACACAGAATGTGTTATAAACCCTCATAATAGAATAGGCTTAGTACAAAGAACCTGAACTGAAGCCTTTGTTCTGTATAAGAGAGCGCAATTACAATGGGGAGAGATGCGCCATGGTGTGAACCAACACACTTCCCTAATTGTAAGGACCAAAATGACGGATGTGAATTAGTTCTGTCACCCAGGGCTTATCATTTCATTTTTCTTTTTAATGTGGTATTTTAGCCTTTTCAGAAGTGCATCATTTAAAAGAAAGATAATAGCAAAGCACCAAGATGCAGGTCATCGCTGTGTTTCATTGATGACCCAGAATAAATTGCATTATCTTTGTGCTCCACTACAGTATTTTTTCTTAAAAATTTTACCTGGACTGGCTTATTGACCTCTGCCAGGGCTGAACAGGCATGACTCTTGTATGGGCCTGGTCAGCAGGAGGCCCCAGGAGCTGGCATTAAAGGCAGCTCTACATAAATTCTCAGGAAGGGAGGGACATGGAAGGAGTTTTCTGGGGAATCTCTCACCATGTCTCTCCCCTCCAGTGACATCATTATTCACATAGCGGATTTCCATCTCTGGGATATAAAGCTTCCTTGCCCCAGCGGGTTGGGATTAGTCTGGCTGTGTGCCATGGAAGGAAGAACTGCTTACCCCCTCAGTACTGATACCTTGCAGGACCAGGGGTATGCCCCGGCTTGGCGAGTGTCGCTGGGCAGGGAGCAGATGAAGTAAGAATCAGCAGCATCAAGGTATTTCGGCCCAGTCATATACACAAAACCTTCTTTCAAAGACAGAGCCTGCCCTCCCTAGTTCCACTAGACTAAAACTCCTAAACTCGTTCCCCTTGGCCCAGCGA
Organism: Gastrophryne carolinensis; assembly: GCA_027917425.1. NCBI lineage: Eukaryota > Metazoa > Chordata > Amphibia > Anura > Microhylidae > Gastrophryne > Gastrophryne carolinensis. Next base: position 495,774 of record JAQIHN010000996.1, on the reverse strand, counting down.
ACCTACCAGAACTTGTTCTCTACCTAAAACTGTGAAAACACGCTTTGCTGGGCACTAGGCAGAAAAATAGTGGAATTTCCCTAAAATCTACCCCCAAACTTGATTTGAAAACCTGTTTTTATTAGGGTGGGGAATGTGGACTGAAGAGCCTCAGGGCTTGTGAAAAAACCTCTTAATCTACCTGAATGAGCTGACCTATGTATGACTGGTCAAATGCAGCTAATTATACATAGCGAGAGAGACAGAAATATATATATACATCACATAATATTTTAACAATATTAATTTTCCATAAAGGACTATTGTTTACACGCTGCTCCCAGCAGGTGGCAAGCTGGCCCCCCTGCTCTGTGAACTGGGATTGTGACTATTTATGTCACTGGAGGGGAATGGCTTAAAGGGGAATTTCCTGGGACATCCCACTTCATGAGTGATCCGAACCATCGGATCCAACCGGGTGTTGTGTGCAGACCTGCTCATGGCTCCAACAAATGGAGAAGGTGGCATGGAATGGAGGTGGCGAGAACCAGGTGACATCAGACAGCAATGATGGAGTCTTTAGTGACAGTGAAGCAAGCAGTAAAGGCTGAAGGGTTCTTGGTGGCTATATGGAAATTGTAAATACGGGGTAACCTATTATTGGTTATCCCAATGGTGTGACCCTTCCATATGTTCCAATGTTTTGTTGGTACATGGTCAAGCTTCATAAATACTTGACTGGTCCCGGGTCTAGGCTACTCCCGGTTTCGAATGGTGATGCTTTTGACCATGACCACACTGTATGTATGCCAAAATAATTTATTTATACACATATAATTTAAAAATTATACATATTAAAAAAATGTGCTCCTTAGTTTTCATATGTTACATTCATATAAATCTTTGTGCGACAATTCATATCATATATATATCAAACATTATTTACATAAGTGTCATTACATTTTCTGCTCCCTTATGATGTTTTTGTTCAATTTTCTTTCTCATGGGAATCTTTCTAATGGGCAGACATGTTTCGCCAGATTGTTTGGCTTTATCAATGCCCTTATGTAAAAAGAAAGGGAGCAATGAAATATATGTTAATTATATATTGGCAAAGGTATGCGCTTGCTCATTTCATGAATTGAATAAAATATATGTATACCTCAAAGGAAATCACTATTCATGCATAATTCGTTAATCTTGTTTGTCCCCTGAGAAACGTGGCTCAAACACTTTGAATATGTTGGATCATCGAATACTGGCCCTTTAAGAGAGGCGTTCTTAAAGGTACACTCAGTTGATTTATGCAATCGAAACCGGGAATAGCCTAGACCCGGGACCAGTCTATATGGAAGGCAATAAGGACTAGAGGACGATTGGTGACTATAGGGAAGGCAATAAGTACTAGAGGGTGATCAGCAGCAGAAGATAACCCACTTTGTGGCAGCGAAGCTGAAAGCTGACATCATGTAACACACTACTTTGGGGCCCACTAAGGCTCTCTTGCCCGAGGGCCCTCACAAACCTAGTGTCAGTAGCCACTTACCTGTGTCTCGTTTCTGCGGCGCTCCCCGTCCCGCCGCGCGGCTCTCTGTTCGGCAGCCTCCCTTCCGCCTGGCGCACGCGCGCCTCGTTCTCCTCCAGCCGGCGTCCCCGGCTCCAGTTCTCGTGCTCGCGCGTGAGCACGTTACAGTTATACCCTCCGGCGACCCTGCTCTCAGCACGGCCGCCGGAGGAAAGTTAATTAAACAGCAGGTGTGGGTGGGGGAGTGCTCCATGTAGGTACTGGCCAATCTCCCTCTGGATTATCAGGACGCTATCCTCCTCATATGTTTCATCCAATCAGTCTTTTCAGACTCCTGGGCGGTACGCCCTGTTCTGTCCTATCAGATCTAAGATTCTAGTTGCACCAATCATCAGAATTGTTCCCCTAGCCCAATCATACCTGTTTCCTTTATAACCGCTCTTCAGCCAGTTGCTCATTGCCTGTTATAGTGCTTAGACCCTTGGTAGTTGTTTATCCTTGATATTGATCTTGATTCCAGTTGCCGACTTTTGCTTGTTTTGACCATCCTCGAACTCCACTCCAGTTGCCGACCTTTGCTTGCTTTGACCATCCTCGATCTCCCCTCCTGTTGCCGACCCTTGCCTGCCTTTGACCATCCTCGATCTCCACTCCTGTTCCCGACCCTTGCCTGCCTTGACCATCCTCGATCTCCACTCCTGTTGCCGACCCTTGCCTACCTTTGACCATCCTCGATCTACACTCCTGTTGCCGACCCTTGCCTTGAACCTAGACCACGATCTGTCTATTGCTATTGTTCTGTCGCCTCCTCAGATCTCCTGTTGCCAACCTCCAGCCTGTCCTTGGACTTCCGTCTTACGCTCAACCCAATTCCACTTCCAGCCGCGGGTTCTCCAGTCCTCTGTACAGTAAGGCTTCATCCTTTGAGCTATAAAGTCCTGGGGGCAACCGATCCCGAGCAGGCGTGTTCTGCGTCTCGGCAAGCGGGGGCTCCTATAGGTGAAGCTGGCTGCGGAGATTGGGGGTTGAGGTCCTTACCAAGAGAGCTGGAGTTATCCAAGTGGTTAATTGCGGTACCTGGAGCGTGACACCTAGAGCCGGCACTGCCTGACCTCATGGGCTTGATGAGGTTGCCACCCCTGCATCTCCTTTAGTTATGTCTCTACCAACTGGTGTTCAATAAATTTGCATCTGCCTTACAGAAAAATAAGTGCCTCAACCTGACAAAAAATGAACCATTTGCACTATTGAATGTCTTAGTATTCTATTGGAGTGCCATTAATGTAATTGTTAAATACATATTTATAACCACACAGACTAAGAATGAAGCACTTCAGTTTTTAAACCTTGTGAACTTTATACTTTTTATCACTTTGCATAGCTAACATTTTCCAAGATAAATACAAATTATTTCCATTGAGAGTAAGGGGGCTGTTCGGGCAAACATTAAAAACTACAGATACTGGGAATTTAAAACTTACCTCCACCGAAGGTCCACACCACACAATTCCTGCTCACAACCATGGTCTGTGGTCACCTGGCTGGCCAAACTCTCTCCATTTATTGCAATATTTGTGATATTTTTACAATGCTTGACACTGCAAAGGTATAAAATAAACTGACGAGACACTACAATACACTACAATGTCATACAATACAATTCAATTGGACAACTTATCTACTTAGACACACATTCACACACCATTCATACCCGAGGCCCGGGAAGGGAAAGAGACCACCGGCAATATTAACAGGCCAGCTCAACAGCCGCCAGTATGTATTGACACGCCTAGGGAGGAGGCACCACCACGTAGCCCCGTAAACTATAATTTCCAAAGTAAGGGGGGAAACAACTCCTACCAGCCCGATCATCTGTAGGCCCATATTCACTTCCCATCTCGGGTTGGCAAAGGTTCTTACGGAGTATCACTCACACCCCTCAAGTATCATCTGCCACAGTCTCCGTGCACTGCAACCAAGGCCCCCAGATCCTATCGAACTTTTGGGGAATCCCACGAGCAGCATAGGTTAATTTGTACATGGCCATTTTCTGGTTTATGAGCTTCTTCCAGGCCAACAGGGACGGGGTCGCCAAGTGCTTTCAATGCAGCAAAATACACTTCCTAGCATAAAATAATAAAAATCTCAGTAGTACCCTCACTGAACTTATATCTGTGATTGGTCCCAGGAGACACAATGCCATTGAGCCCCTTACATGGAACTCCACTACTTTGCCTACTACCTTCATTACTGAAGACCAGTAGCGATTTAGTACCACACAAGACCATACCGCATGCTCCCATGTGGCACTACCATTCCCACATCGCGGGCACAGATCACTATCCAGCAGTCCCATCCTGTGCAGCCGTACCGGTGTGATGTACGCCTGATGGATCCATTTGGTCTGTATAAATCTCTGGCCTCCACCACCGATGTGTGAATATTATCCCATACTTCTTCCCAGCCCTCTCTATCCAGACCGTGATCCAGCCCCTGCTCTCTATTAGTGCTTCCGCGATCACTGGGCCCTCGCCAGGGAATTGGATCCTCAGTGCATGCCTAAGTTGTAGGTATCGAAAAAAATTTCTTGGGGACAACTGGAACCTCCCGCACACCTGCTCAAATGACATAAGGATCCCAGAACAGTAGAACTGGCTCAGCGAGTGGGCACCGCGCCTCTCCCAGAAACTTGTATCCTGCATAGTCAGCAGCTCTGATAGCTTATGATTGTTCCACAAAGGGGTAAATGGTGAGACGCACTTATTCATCCCTAGTTTTAAGTTATTCTTTCTTTTGGATATAAGATAGATGATGAAAAATAAAGTATTTTTAACTAATATAATTATTGAATAGAAAGGTGTATTTAATTGCCTAATTAACTCAAAAAATTAGATTGTCAAATGGCCATTAGCATAACTTTAAGGCTAGCAAGTCTAACTGTGGATGTGTGAAGTATAAGATTATAATTGCAGGGCATACAATCAATTCAAATGTAAGATCATCTCTAGCAGCTTGTGTGTGTGCGCGTGTGCCCGTGTGTGTGTGTGCGTGTGCGTGTGTGTGTGCGCGCGTGTGTGTGCGTGTGCGTGTGTGTGTGCGCGTGTGTGTGTGCGTGTGTGTGTTGTTATAAAATATTTAATAATCATAAAGTATTTAATCTAGTCTATAAAATCCTTATAAAGAGTAATGCAGGACTTGGGTTGTCAGCCCCTTCAAGAAACGGTTACGCAATCCTTGCAGAGGGTCTGGAATTCAATGAGCAGGGGAAGCTGGTGGACTCTGTTTTCCACCTTGCCCAAGCTACAGTTCCAGTTAAAGCGGACCTTCACTCTGAATAAGAGCCTATCTTATATGTTTCCCACACCCTGTACATACAGATTGCTCACATTAAAAATCATCCTACCTGCATCTACTGCATGTTAAACGTCCAAGATGGCGGCTCATGGAACATCGGGCAGCCTGCAAACAGGAAGTGCCTTCTGACTGTGTTGCTCTGCATTCTGGGACTGCTGACCTTTTCCTGACCCCAGCTCTGCTCTGTCTGAGCAAAGCACAGCTATAACCAGCCCCCTGTACTTTATCCCACTCTCCTCAGTAAGTGTGATGCTACTGAGTCAAGATGGCAGCGCTCATATCCTAAAGTCCTGGACAGAGTTGCAGCCCGGTGGGGGGAAAGAATAAGTGACTAAAACTTAAAATATATTAATTTTAGATGCTGGGGAATCGTTTTTTAAGGGTTTGGGCTTTTCAATAAATCATGGTGAAGGTCCGGTTTAAGGGGCTAGTGAGTCTTATATCTGGGCTTCAGGAAAGCTCTCTATCCTAAGATAGAGAATGCTGGTAATTACTCTGTGTTGAGTTAAATAAGATTTCAATCCTCAGAGCAAAGGCATTCAATAAGGATTTAAAAGACATATAAACTATAGAGAGCCTCCCCTAATTGAGAGAATATTTCCTGTATGTAAGACAGTGTCTTACCATACATTGCTTTGAGCAGTTTATTACCATATTGGCATAGAACTGGCATAGTAAAGCAGGTCACCCAGATTTAACCAAATAACTTGTTCGCCTACTGAGCAGCTTAAACATGAATAGTGGTAATTATTGTACTGTTTGCAAGGTGTGTATAAGAACAAAGGACTTATTTAGTTACGCGTTAGAAATTAAGATTGACCCAGAATAGAGATTAACTAGTACTAATAAATGTAGAGCTGGAGAATAAAAAAAAAGAATGATCCTCGTTGGCAGGTTGATAAAATGTACCACAAAAATAAAATAAGGGCTTTACTTTTTTTATAATGTTGTGAGTACACAAATAAAATGCATGCACAAAATTAATAATAGCAGCTATGATTACACACAGAAGATAAAAGACTATTAAAACATGCTATACAAGGCCCCAGACATCACATACAAAACTCCTTTAACTTTTATTAAATGAATCCAAAATAACAATCTACACAGGATTTAAAAAAAAAGCTAAACACTTAAAAGCTGAAAAAGCAATATCACAGGTGTTCAGCGGCACAGTGTTCCTACATCCAATACAAGGGATTGTACCTCCACCACTTAAAATAATTCTGATAAATGTGATGAAAGTGCAATATGCACTCTTATGGTGGAGTTGAATGAATAACATAACAATTATATATTATTTATATAAACAATTAAATGTAACAATTACTGTTGAGCGAATCTCAACCTTCTGGAATCCCAAACCAGAAGTCCTTAGTTGAGTTCAGCGTTCGCCCGAACATGGAAAAGATGGTTGATGGGCTGCTAAGTAGCTACTTAACCAGCTTCAGATAAAGTGGGCAGCAGCAGGAAGCCTGCTGTAACATACCTGAGCCCCGCAATCCTGTCCCCTGCTGGCACTAGGAGTGTACTCATACATGGGAGCGGCGCCCATCTTTTTGTAGCCCCCTGCTGTAGCCAATTTGAGAGGAATGCCAACCGTCCACAGAAACGGGACTGTGGGGCTCAGATGAGTTACAGCAGGCCTTCTGTTGCACACTCTGTGCCCCTGTTGCACCCGCAACACAATTTTTTTTCTCTTCCCCGATTCTGCCTCTGGGGGACCCTTGAGGAGGAGTGGGGGAGCAGAGGGGCCCCCAGATGCAGATAACCCCCCAAAATTCAGGTCCCCATTGATTTAAATGGGGACTGGGTTTGTGGTTCCGGAACCCAAATTTTTATTCAAAGTTCTGTCGAACTTGCCGATCTCGACCATGGGGGGGTTCGCCCACCACTAGTAACCATACTAAACATGTACAGTCAAGTTACATTATTATGACCACTTCCTACTTTTAAGGTTAGCAGCATGTGGCTCATAAAGGGGATATCACTGGCTTTTGTTCCAAGTGCGGTAGTTATTCTGAAACTGGGCAGTTGGGGAACTATTTTCATGCTATTGTGGTGAAAGCACCTGTTGTAAATGCAACAGCTTAGCTTTTTCTATAATTGCTGGAGTGACTTCTGCTGGATCAACTGCAGTTCAAATTTATTACATTTTGTTACTAATGCTTATCTGTAGTTTCTCTATGCATTTCCTGTAAATTGAGCTGTGCTCTATGACTTCTTTTCCTGTCTATGTTATTCATCATGTAAGGTGACCTTCTCTAACTGCATTTATATTCTAATAAAGCTAGTTCCTGTTACACCACAAATTGACTCTGCTGCACCCGGCATTCACACTCTGCAACAGCACCACCTTCAGTAACACTAATGTGCTACAGCGGAATAGTTCACTGGAAATATGACAGCCGAATATATGTCTGTCTAAAACAATGGCTTAGTGAACCCAATTGCATATGAAGCTCCCAAACAGATGGATGGTCACTACACCTTTGCTAGTAAAGTTGCGTCGGCAGAAATTAATGCTTCAATTTTCAAGTCAATAACGGACCTGGTCTACCGATGAGTGGCATAGACTTGACTTCTCCGATGAGTCACATTTTGGCTTCTTTGAACTGAAGGATGTTGATGTGTCAGGTGAGAAACATCTGAGAGGAAATGCCCTGTAACCATTGCTTGAAGAACACAATAGTTGCAGTGTTAAAGTTTAGGGAATGTTCTTGTGTCTTTCTCTAGCTCACTCATCCATGTGGAGGCACTCTAGTGTGATTTGGCTATGAATCAATCCTTGCAGATCAAGTCCACTCATACATGCTGATTGTCTTCTTGGAGCCAGATGGGAGCGTTCAGCAAGACATTAGGGTTGATTCAGAGCCCCTTTCTCGCCATTTTTTGAGGGTTTGATACCAAACGAAAAATCATGCAAAAATGAAAACATTTTGCACAAAAATTCTCACTGAAAAAAGGCTCAGCTGAATCAGACGAGGTGGAAAAATGGATGAGAATTGAAATTTTCACGCAAAAAAACGGCGAGTAAGGGGCTCTGAATCAATCCTATTGACATGTCACATGGCTAGAAATGTCCAACACTGGTTCATTGGTTCATTGGTTCCTTGCCCCTTAATTCCCTAGATTTCATGCCAGTTGAGCATCTGCTGGACCACCTTGATCATTGTGTCTGCTATATGGATCCCCCCCCCACACCCTCCTGCAGCTGTGGGATGCACTGCGGTCAGCATGGCTCCAGATACCTGTAATAATGTACAAGTGTGCTTAGCTCCTCAGGTGATCCGAAATGGCTACTGGCATGTTGTGGAATAATTGAAGGCTTTATAATCTTCCTCCTGTTACCAACTATTTCTTTTTCTGGCCAGGTGTATTGTTCCTTATTGGCCTTGATTCAGTAAGAGTTGAAAAAATCTCACGGTAGTAAAAAAATTCAATTCATGTGAAAAAAGCATGAGAATTTCACTGTTAGTGAATCACCAGATAGGAATACAATAAAAGTCGATGGCAATTTTTTAATCCTGAGAAAAGTATTGAGCTTTTTACTCCTTTTTACTTTGTAGTAAAAAGTACCATTGACTTTTATTGTCTTCCTATCTGTTGATTCACTAAAAGTAAAATTTTCAGGCTTTTTTCTCATGAATTGAATTTTGCTCTACCTTGAGAATTTTTTTCAACTCTTAGTGAATCCAGGCCATTCTCTTCACTGCTAGATGTCCTCTTTATCCCGTCAACAATTGTTATCTACTTTCTTGACACTTCTACTTTGCACTGACCATTATTTTCACCACATCTCTCCATTGCAGGTTGTTATCCTTGTCTCACCACCAGCGGTTATCCACTTTTCTGCTGTTTCTGCCAATGCTGGGGCCTTCATTCAGTAAACTTGCCTTAAAACATCTCATAAAATTGTGACTGTGGCCTCGATTCACAAAGAGTTGAAAAAAACTCTCATGGTAGTAAAAAATTCAATTCATGAGAAAAAAGCATGAGAATGTCACTGTTACTGAATCACCAGATAGGAAGACAATGGAAGTCAATGGCACGTTTTACTACAGTTAAAAAGGGGTAAAAAGTTAAATACTTTTTTAGGAGTAAAAAAGTGCCATTGACTTTCATTGTCTTCCTATCTGGTGATTCACTAACAGTGACATTCTCAGGCTTTTTTCTCATGAATTGAATTTTTTACTACCATGAGATTTTTTTTCAACTATTAGTTGTTTCAAAATGTGGTGTGAAATTAAAAAACGGTGTGATTCAGTTACCCAAGGAAGTTAGAGCATGATTTGCGCAATACTTTTTCTAGATAAATGTGACAACTTTTATAATGTGCTTTTCAATGTAAAACCTCAGTAAGTAACAAGTATCATCGTAAGTGGGTCTTTTATATGCGCATTTATGAACTCTTGTAATGTTCTCTATTTCTTGAATCATGCCTTATTTTATCTTATGCCTTATTCTGAAACAAAGCCTGAAAGTTTACTGAATCAAGGCCTGGGTGTAAAATGTTCACCTCTTCTCTCTAATGTGGACCATCATCCTGGCCACCCATTTTTGCTCTCTGCCATTTCTCCTTTTTATTGGCTGTAATAGTCTTCTTGTTCTCTATAGCCATTTTATTTTCTTATTCAATAATTTTTATTGAAGAAATATTCCACACAATGACCAACTCAATTATACACTGTACTACCATCAACAATCTAAATAATACATGTTATAATCATTATTTTATTATTTTTCCACGCCATCTCTTACTCATTCTGTGATCTGTATAAGCATAAAAATATGATAAGATATCGTAATTCTAAACCGGTCACCCAAACCAGACTCTCTAGTCACGAAATAAAGGGATGTTGACCCCCCCCCCCCCCCATAAGGGAATGGTTCTGATTCACACAATCGGGAAAGGAAAGGAAAAAAAGAAAAAAAAGGGGTTAGCATCAAAATCTGCTGCCATATTATCCTGAACCCTAGGAGCCATTTGATTTTCACCTCATCACTTTGTTGCTGGCTGTCATATTTGTACCTTTTTTTTACTGCCTGCTGTTATATTTTGTTCTGCTGATTTTCTTTCTTTCCCCTATCAGCTGACAAATTTCTCCACCCATCTTCACCCAGTGACTGTGCCCCCATTGTCATAGCGTGCAAGTATCAGCGTATTAGCAGCCCGGACCCCCAGCCTGTTACATAAATATGCAGCATATGTGCATGGACGCCCCCACTGAAAAATAAAACACCCCCCTCAGTGTGTGTAGATTCCTTCAGGTGCACCCTCACATGATAAAAAAGATCATTAGAGTTAACGACGGGAGGGAGCAATTGTTTAAATAAAGAGAGCGCAGCGGGAAGGTTCAAGGGGTTAAATGTATACATTGTAGGCAGCATGTGATGTGGGAGCATGGTTCAAGGTATGTTAACACCCACACACAGGATATCCCAAATCAGCATTTAATGCTAAATACTAGAGTGGTGCTAAATATCACAATAGCGGTCATTAACCAATTTTGTGATTTTTCTGCAAATTTTTTTCTCTTGGATTTTGAAACAAGCCAGCAATGCAATCAGCAATTTTTGGAGCTCTAAAGACTGTAGACTGGCCTTGTACGTCTAAATAATAATGTGTTCTATGTAGCAGAATGCTTCTGGATTAAGTGAGAAGATTTTGTCATTAAGAAACAAAAAGCTTCTGTCTGGCACGCGGAATCTGGAGAAAAATCTGCCCGTAAAATCAGGTCAAGCGCAAGTGTATTGTGTGAATCCGCTAATTCAGGGATGACATCTTTTAATGAGCGCTACACCGCGGCTAAGTCAATCATTTCATTTATTTAGGAAGACAATATTAAGTGATTCCATTATATATTTAAGTCTTTGTGTGACTTCCCTCCCATTTAATCTTGATATAACAATAAAAGGACATCAGTAAAATTATGTAATACATGTGGGTCATCCCCGAGCTTAGCCCTTCTATTTTTAAACTAACAAGCTTTGCATGGATTGAAAGGGCCGGCACTCATTCATTTAGTTTAATGTAGTGACTTTCGGCTTTATTTAAGGGCATCTGTAGGCATATAAAATATGCAGCTGATCGCTCCAAGTCATCTGCTTCAAAACTTGCTGGCTCCAGTTTACAGGCATGTCTTAGAATAGTATGCCACTCCTGCCCACAGTGAATATCTCTCCCATTCTGCGTCGGCAGGAGGACATTATCGACATGCCTGCTGATCAAATGCCCAGATTATTTATTATTATTATTATTATTATTATTATTATTGTTTATTTATATAGCGCCATCATCTTCCGTAGCGCTTTACAAAGTAGTAATTACAGACAGGGTAGAAACATACGATACATATACTATTTCAAATGCAGTTTTACAGAGATGACAATGGATATTCTGAGTACAAGATACAATAGGGGAGAGAGCCCTGCCCTTTGCGAGCTTACAGTCTAAAGGAAGAGGGGTGAAGACGAGGGGGAAGGATCACAAACAGTCAGTATTGAGCTTTGTGGCATGTGCTCTTTCGAAGATTGGTTAGGCCAGATTATATGCTTGTCTGAATAAGCGCGTTTTAAGGGCGCCTTTGAAGGTTTTGAGGGTTGTGGAGTGGCGGATTGGGTGCGGGAGGGCATTCCAGAAGATTGAAGTTGCATGTGAGAAGTCCTGGAGGCGGGCGTGAGAGGAGGTGACCAGGGTGGAGGACAGGAGAAGGTAGGCAGAAGAGCGGAGGCTGCGTCTAGGTTGATACTGTTGGATTAGAGATGAGATATAGGGAGGGGCCTGGTTGGAGAGAGCTTTGTAGGCGAGAGTTAGAGTTTTGAACAGGATTCGCTGTGGGACTGGCAGCCAGTGTAGGGATTGGCAGAGAGGCGCAGAACTAGAGTAGCGGGAGGAGAGATGGATGAGGCGAGCAGCAGAGTTCAGGATAGATTGGAGGGGTGCCAGTCTGTTAGTTGGTAAGCCACAAAGAAGGATGTTGCAGTAATCCAGACGGGATATGACCAGGGCATGCACTAGCATTTTAGTGGTGTCAGGTGAGAGGAAAGGACGGATGCGGGAGATGTTTTTAAGTTGGAGGCGACAGGAGGTGGCCAGGGAGTTAATATGTGGTTTGAAAGAGAGGGCAGAGTCCAGAGTGACTCCCAGGCACCGAGCTTGGGGAGTTGCTGTTATTGTGTAATTGTTGACAGAAATAGACGTGTTAGAGAGGGGAGGGGAGTTAGATGGTGGGAAAATGACCAGTTCTGTCTTGTCCATGTTTAGCTTGAGGTAGCGAGATGACATGAATGAAGAAATAGCTGAGAGGCAGTTGGGGAGACGAGATAGTAGAGAGGAGAGATTGGGGCCTGAGAGATATATCTGAGTGTCATCCGCATAGAAGTGGTATTGGAAGCCTAATGAAGTTATAAGTTTGCCAAGGCCATGGGTGTAGACTGAGAAAAGTAGGGGGCCTAGGACAGAACCTTGTGGCACACCAACAGAAAGGGAACGTGAGGATGAGACTGTGTTAGAATAGAATACACTGAATGATCTATCAGAGAGGTAAGAGTTGAGCCAAGAGAGTGCAAGCCCTTGAACCCCGAGAGAGGAGAGAATATCAATAAGCAGAGAGTGGTCGACAGTATCAAAGGCTGAGGAGAGGTCAAGAAGGATAAGGATGGAGTAGTGACCTTTGCTTTTGGCAGTGAGCAGATCATTGGTGACTTTGGTGAGGGCAGTTTCAGTGGAGTGGTTACGGCGGAATCCTGATTGTAAGGGGTCAAATAAATTGTTGGTGGATAAGTATTGTGACAGTTCTGAGTGGACATGTTGTTCAAGAAGTTTGGAGGAGAAAGGGAGTAGTGAGATAGGGCGGTAGCTGGAGAGGGCAGAGGGGTCGAGAGAGGGTTTCTTGAGTATCGGAGTAATAACAGCATGTTTGTAGGAAGACGGAAAGGTGCCAGTGGAGAGAGAAAGGTTGAATATGTAGGTTAAGGCTGGAGTGAGGGATGGAGACAGTTGAGGAATAAGGTGGGATGGAATAGGATCGAGGGAGCAGGTAGTCAGGTGGGCCCTAGATATGAGAGAGGTTAGTCCAGGCTCAGTTATTGGAGTGAAGAAAGTAAGAGAGTGAGGCGGGGGGATAGTTTGAAGTGGTGAGGGATTCTGAGGGGCAAAGCCAAGTCGAATGTTGTCAATTTTTTCTTTGAAGAATGTCGAAAATTCTTCTGCTGTTATTTGGGAGGTTGGAGGAGAAGGTGGAGGGCGGAGTAAGGAACTGAAAGTATTGAAGAGTTGTTTGGGATTCCGGGCTTGTTCAGAAATCAGTGAGGAGAAATAAGCTTGCTTAGCAGATGAAAGGGCCGTCCTGAGATCCTGAAGGGCTTGTTTATAGAATAGAAAGTCATGATTGGCTTTGGTTTTCCTCCATCGCCGTTCAGCAGCTCGAGACAGCTGTTTCAATCTGGCTGTGCTTGCATTTAGCCAGGGTTGGGGGTTTTTGGTGCGGGGACGGCAAATAACAACAACAAATAACAGCTAATGGTATCTGTTAATGCTATTTATTTATTTTATTATTTTACTTTTATGTGTTTACTTTTTATAAAGTGGTCAGCTGTTGATGCTGTAACAAGCTCCTGTGGGAGGTTATTCCACAGATTTGAGGTCCTAATGGTAAGAAGGATTTTCGGCTCTGAAGATTGATCCAGATGCAGGAAATGCACCCTTGTTTTTAGAGAGAATTTTATATGAAATAGTTTTTCCCAAAATAATTTGTATTGACTATTGATATATACTAGTTAATAATTTCCCCCCTTAGATGTCTCCTTTCAAAACTAAATTGATTTAATTCTTCATAACTAAGATCCTACACTCCTCTTAACCGGTTGGTGGCGCTCTTTCTATAATCAGGGCATGGCCAAAACTAGATGGCATATTCCAGGCAAAATTACTTAGCTGTCCCATGATTCATTTACTATTTTAATGCATAATAATAATATGGTGGCCTTAGAATCCTTTTCAACAAGTGAATATCCCATCTTTACTCCCCAAGGACATACGTGGCCTGCAAATGACAGTTCACTCAATGCATCCGTGCATCCGTAATTAACGAGTTTTACCTGGCAAAGCAGGCGTTCCTGAGCAGCATGCCTCCGCACAAGTGTCGCACAAGGGACTCAATCTGATGTTCCAGTAAGTTGGTGGGTGCCAGACAACCACAAATCGGTTACTTGGCTGGAGTATTATTTTAAAGGGGAAAAAAATGCTGTATCTGTGGCCTCCACCAGATTTTGTGCCCAGGGGCCTCCACCACACTTTATCTGGCCTTGCCCCCTAGGGTACCTCTAGGATTGGTTTGGAGTCATTGTCCTGTTAAAATACAAGTAATGGTTCTTCAAACCACAAACCAGAGGTGATTACAGAATGCTGTCATAGCCATGCTGTTCAAGTGTCCCATAAATGTTTTAAGTTACATTTTAACTGAGCCTCTGGTCCCAAGGCAATCAGGCTTACTTCAAAATCCCAATCATATTGGAAATGAAAACTCAGATTAGGGGCCCAGCCATCACATATGTATCATATTTGTTTGAGGGGCCTAGACACAATACAAGATCTATAGAGTCCTGGACGCCTTTCAGTTACCTATATGTGATGGCTTGGCCCCTAGTTTGAAATGGGCCCCAGTATCCATACTATACAGGAAACTGAAGTTGTTATGGGTGAGCCCAGGCACCAAATATTTTCTGTATAACCTCTGCCCCCCATAACCTATATGGGATGGCTAGGTACCTAGTTGAATTGGACCCCAAGGCAAACCAGCCTGGTGGGGGCATTTATCATCAACACCAACAGCAATAGTGTGTCTGTCAGCCATTAGGGCCACCTTGCTGGGGGCCCTTTCTTCCCAGATGGGCCCCTTGGCCCCCTGCCTTGATGTACAGTAACATGATTTCCTAGTTCAGGGCTAGAGTGGATCTGACAAGGGCCATAAATGCCTCTTCAGGTATGTAGGCTAGTGTTGGAAGGCATTTTTTTACTTCGATATCTGGCATACATCCAGGTTCACTTATGTTTGGCAGATCTTATTACTGAGAAGCAGGTAGATGTATGGTACACAGCTAGAGCTCACTGAAATGCAGCTGGGGCTTTATCATGTTAATACTGTAGATCAAATGGAGGTTCTGGCTGCTATATGTCGGACACAATCTAAAGAATACAGAAGAGTATATAATACAGCCAGTGTTATCCATCATTAAAATGACGGTGAGTTTCAGGTGCTGGTAGACAAACACAAGACAGATGCTGATATGTACAAAGCTTTAACTTAGTGGATCAAGAAGAAAGGTAATTCCATGCTTTCTTCCGCCAGGCTGCATAATAAATCTCTTCATTTCATCTTCTTATATTTTACACAGTTTCAAAGAAAGTTCTGATCACAGCAATTTTCTCGCACAAGAGACATTTAAAATGTAATTTGGAGTTTCTGTGCGCTGAACAAGTTTTGTACATGATAAATACCTCAAATGACATCTTGACATAGTCAGGAACGCTTTTTACCTTTCGAAAATCAGGCTGCTTAGAAACAATGAACACTTAGCAACATTAAAGCCCATCTTAGCTTAAGTTAATATGTTCTCCTATAACGGGGTGATCAGCCAAATCCATGTGAGAAGCTCCACTGTAAGTATAAAAGTGCCTCCAACAGGTCAGGGGTCAAAACCTATTGTTTTTGCAGTTGGTAGATGTAAGAAATAGGTTTAGCTTGTTTCCCTGTGGTTCGGTTCAAATGCAATTCAACCAAATGTGCCAAAAATGTCTTCCCAAATCCCATTAAAGTCAATGTGGGGGAAAATTAGTGGTGTGTTTTTATATCTCTGTAATGTTACCTGGTGTAACAGGGGCCCATAGACAGGGCAACCACCAGAACAATGGGATTTTGTGGGGGTTAAAAAGCTTTATTAAAAGCTAAAAAAATACAGGATTCCCTATAGCAGGCATAAAAACAGTACATAACAAGCTATCCTTAATGCAGGCAAGGGGAGGATCATGAAGTAAATTGGGACCCCAAAAGTGTTGGACATACAATCGGAGACAATAAGCAGATTCCAAAAGCCTCTGGGAAAGATAGAAGACTTACTGGGCCAGAAAAGGAAGAAGAAGATACTTGAAGGCCAGCCAACCCCAGACACAACAACAAAAGGGACTTGTTGCCTCTGGAATTTAGGAGGCCAGCTAGCCTTGCGACAACATAGCATGAAAGATCACTTCAATCTCAGGAGAGGAGCAGTATCTATTCACCAAGATGAGGATGGGGTACATCACTCTGTAGGAACCCAGTTGGTTGCTGCTGAATCGATAACTGTGCTAAAAACCAGCACAATGTCAGAATCAGGATGTCCGGTGAACTACCTGACTGTCACCTGGGGATGTGCCTTTAGTCATATTGTGGATGTTTATTTTACTGCTATAAATATGATGGACTTTCAAACCATGCTCAACAAACAGGATTGGTTTTATACAGACTTGGTGGTGAGTGCTGGACTTTCTCATATACTCTGTGGTCCTGCTGGTTGTGATAGCTAGATCATAGCATGTCGTTTTTAAAGGGACTGTAAATCCAATGGCAATAATTAGGCAGCAAACAGTCCATCTGATGCCTGTCTCATGTGCCTCTCCTCCATTTCCTACAGAGCTGGATAGAAGCCAAAGCAGGGATCCAAAAGCCCCTCTAATCTAATTCCCCCAGGACCACTCAGAAAAGTACTCTAACCTGGCCTTGGTGCTCTCAGAATAAGCAAGCATGGCGAGCCACCGTTGGGGGGGGGGGGGGGGGGGGGTTGGCACCTGCCACCTGACAGTAGGGGTCTCTGGCCACAGCTGAGCATGCTAAAGCTCAGCCACTACCCCAACATTAAATAGAAGAAATCAGCTTTGCTAAGAATACATAAATCTACATATAATCAGAGATTTTGAGATGCTTTGAAGTGGCTAATTTTACAGTGTTCCCAAGGGGGATGAGGTGGGAGGAATTTATTGTGTGCCTGGACATGGACTAAACTTAAAGACCTAAAGGCTTAATCTTAACATAGAACAAACAGTGGAGTATCTGGTGTGTCGTGAAGCTACCTTAACTTTTAGCTGGTTTGTAGCTTTTCCCCTACCACATCTTTTACATGACCAACAATTTAGTTTTGTAGACTACTACAACCATAGAGATTGGGATGGAGACAGACTTTGCTACACCTAGGTGCATTATGGCATAAGAGGCTGTGCTTTGACGCTTACATTTTGGCTGCCTGTTCAATGTTGGCTAGATGCAAATAACTGGTATATGGGTTGTCTTCTGAAATACATGGGCCCAAAATGTTATTGGCAATAAGGTCTGGTAACAAGAATTATTAGATAGGGCTTGGGGGAGAGGAATGAATGGGAGAGAAGCTGTAAGGAAGAGGGATGGATATACAGAACAGAAAGGGCAGGGAGGGATGGATGGGCAGAACTAGAAGGACAGGAATGAGTGAGCAGAGCTGGGGGGTAGATGGCCAGAGCTGGAAGAAAGAGTAATGGATGGGCAAAGCTGGGAGGCCAGGGGTTGGATGGACAAAACTGGGAGGACAGGAATGGATGGGGCAGAGAGACTGGGCTGGAAGGGGCAGTGCCGGGGGTAAAGGATTGTATGGGCAAAGTGGAAATGACTGGAATGGATGGGGCAGAGAGACTGGGCTGGATGAGGCAGAGCTGAGGGGACAGGGATTGGATGGGCAAAGCGGAAAGGACAGGAATGGATGGTGCAGAGAGACTGGGCTGGAGAAGGCAGAGCGGAGGGGACAGGGATTCAATGGGGCTTAGCTGAGGGGACATGGATTGGATGGCTCTGAGCTGGGGGGACGAGATGGTGGGACAGGGATAGATGGGGCTTAGCTGGGACTGGGGGAAAGGATTGGATGGGGCAAAGACACCAAGAAACAAAGTTTGTGTGTACCTTGCAATGCCACTTCCCCTCTGTGCAGCACTTCCTATTGCAGTGGTAGGTGCCAGGGAGCCATGACACTGGCAGGAAGACTAAGCACTACATTGCTGATCAAGGGGACAGCTTTGAGCACGGCTACACAGAAGCAAATGAGTGCAGGGCTCTCAGGGCAGGGGTCCGGAAATTTGGCACCAAGGTCCGCATCCGCACCTTGGTCTGCCAGTTGAGTATCGCTGCTCTAGAGGATTGAATCATTGTCATATCAACTCTTAGAAAGCTATTCGTAAAACAACAATTTCACAGCCTCAACCTATAGCAAAACAGAACTAATATTATAGGACACCTGCTTGCAAATAATAAAATCATAATTTTTAATTAAGCCTCCTCGCTTATTACTTTTTGCTACTCATAAGGAAATTATTTTACAATAATCCGAAGTCAATAATTGTATCCTACCCACTTTTTTTGTAAAAATATTTTATTGAAGATATTATTTAGTTATACAAGGAATGAAGAAACCCCCAATACAGCATCATTTTCCAATAAACACATGTACATAGGTAGTATTAAAGCTTCAGCTAGGAGTTTTGTAATTTGCTCTGCTGCTGTGCTGTACAGTATATTACGTTACATTGTAAACAGCCAGGCTTGTGATTATTGCTTTACAGTGTGTGTTACAATGTAATAATGGCTGACCCCTGCTGTGTGCTGTGTCACAATGTAAGCAGCTTTACATCTGACTCACGGCTGACTGAGATGTGTGTGTGATGTTGCCATAATGCTGCTGCAATGTAAATGTGATGTAAATGTCAGCAATACATACAGAATGTGATGATTGGCAACAGGTTCTTGCATACCAGAACACCAAGGACAGATCATCTGGGAAAGATGTTGCTTTGGCCACCAATCAGATGACCCAGATCCATCCAGATTTACCCCAGCCGGTGCAACAGCTGATTGGAGGACTGGTAATTTAATACCCTGTGACAGTGGCTACAGCCACGAAAGCATGGATGATTTCATTGTGAGCTTACTCCCGGTATATATAGCCCCTCCCTGTGACGGGGAGCAAGATGCAGGGAGCCAAGCCGGGACTTCTGTAGAGAGTGATGCGGGACATACCGGAGGATGAGGACGTTGCCAGGAACTGGATCAGGGACAGAGGTAAGCTTGAATTTTTTGGCTTATGAGCGAGTTCGTGAAAAGTTTGGTTCGGTGAATCGCTCCAACCAAACTTTTAAAAATTTGCTCATCTAATTTTTCACAAAAAAACTGAAAGGATTCTGAACTTCCACTCTATACCAAACAGTTTAAACAGTACAGTACTACAAAGTGGAAATGCTTCATTAGGTTCCTTTTCAGAAGACCTGTTACATTTATGTCACTATTGCCCAACACTTCTCTTCTGCAACCTGGTAACTTTATAATTTATAACCAGTTTTGAAATAACATCCCCAGAACACACGTCCTTAGAGTGTCTGATATGTTTATTTATTCATGTTGGAGTTTTTCTTCGACGTTCCTGTAGAAAATGTATTATTAAAAGGCGATATTTATTCTCAGAAGGTCCTTAGAAACTTCAAAACTCTTCAAATGATCTCTAAAGGATCTGCGAGATGGATAAATGATTACCTTGTATAAGAAGCAGAGGTCTTATTTTATCCTGGCAAACAAATTGCTTCTCATCATACGGGAGATTATTTATATTGATACCTCCCCAGGGAGGATGGACATCTCTACTCTATAATTCTTTCAATATTCAACCTTTATTTCTGAGGTATTAACGTATGTTCCAGGGCAAGGAAAACAGACACCTTCAAGAATTTCAACAGTTTAAGACAAGAGCTTGTAGAAATCACCTTTTAATCCTTATCATCTTGTACAAAATAAACAAGAACAAAGTACTTAAGTGGAACTCTAACTTGCCAACTTTTCAAGCCGAGTTAGAGCTACTTTTTGCCTTCCGTGACCACATTAAGAAGGCTAATGGTAGTCGCAACACACTTTATAATCTAATCTTTATATTCTCCACATTGTTTTATCCACGCTTGTAATTTAGGTTCACTATGATTTCAGTGCCCTTAAATAACAATGACCAGAAGGTGCAGGGCCCCCATCAGAAGCTTCTGGGCCTTGTACAGCCAAATTGTCAGGGCCCTTATTTAACATACCTCATTTGAATGCGCCCTTCCATGCTTTTGTCCACATACTATTAAGTACTTACATCATGCAAGTATTTACTTTGCTGCTCTGGGGGTCACCCATAATGTACAAGGGCCTCTCTTTCTCTGACTACTGCTCCATTCTATTAAAGTGAACCAAAGACCAGCTTGCAGTCTATGAGACTCCATGGTAGGCATACTTGCTCCTCCCGGGGCACCCTGATCGGGGGTGCCCCACTGTGTGAAACCCCCCAGGTCAACACATGTGCGAGCAGTGGCCACATCCCCACTACCCCTTTAGCAGGGAGTGTGCCCGCGCCAGGAATTTTTGAATAGCCAGCATAGACACGCTCCCTGTTAAAGGGTAGTGGGGGATGTGTCCACCAAAGCACTGATTGGACAAGCGGCTGCACATGTGCTGTAAAACTGGGAAGAGGTGTGTTCGTTCTGGTGGGGTCGGGGTGCCCCGGGGGCAAGGACCAAAACCCAGGATAGTCAAAATCCTGGGTTTTGACCCACCTTAAAGAGCAGCACATATCACTCAATAAACCCTTTAACCACTTTGGATCCAACCCATAGTACCCCAAAACCCCTCAGACAACTGTGCAGCTGCAAAATAAGCATAAAGAACATAATGAGATTGGATAAAGCTGGAAATTGACTGGGACAGTCCTGAGGAAGTAAGTCTAATCAGTATTAGGAATTAGGTCTAAAAGGAAATTAGCCTTGCCTTGATTGGGCCTCCTAATGCACAAAAGGTCCTTGGGGGTTAAGTCTAGGGGCTTGCTATACAGTTCACCAAAACCCCAGGCCTTCAGTAGTATGATAGATGCCACAGAAGTGGTTTCAGATATGCAGGGGACCCTTGTGCTGCACCAGCATTCCTAGCATGGGTCCTGGACATTTGTGGACTTTATGCTGGAATGGACCATTACGTCCCCCCCCCCCCCCGACATCCCAGAGGGGAAAATGTGCTATCCCCTTTCACTGTCAGACTCATGAGAAATAAACCAAAATGGGAATTCAGCTAACCTCATTACAGGAGGATGGGTTCCACTTGCGTGAAGCGTGACACTATCGGCCACCACTGCAGCATCTGATTTGGATTCTGTGTTTGTGTCAAGTTTCACTTTGCAATTTATTACATCATTTTTACATTTAGGACAACCAGCAGAGGGGGTATGGACCAAATGCCACCCCTACGTCAGAAAAGGAGCACCACTTATAATTTATTAAAACATTAATCCAATTACTTTACTAAAAAAGATAACAAAACATACACCAGAAAATACACAAGCCACAAAACACAACACATTAAACACATTAAAAAACAAGGCCCCACAAGAAATATATGTATATGTTTCAATCAATAAAATAGTCAATGGACGGAGGACCCTCCAAAAATGCCTTGGTGTTTGCAAAGAACTTAACACTCCTCAAAATCCTAGAATTGGCTTTCTGGCCTAGTTCTGCCTCAAGGGTTTCCTTGGATTCTGGCTGTCCTCACCTGTGCTCACTGCTGGTTCCTTCTCCTGCCCAGGTCTTTTCAGGTTCCTCTTCCAGGACAACTCAAAATAAACTAATCTGGTTCTAGCTGGTTCCCAATTTTATTCTGATTCCTCCCACTGGAATACTATGCATAACCTAATTGTAACATTTAGCAGATCAGCTCACATGCATGTGAAGAAGCTTTTACACTTACATGTCTGAGCACATTTCTTGGTTGCCCACTCTAGTGCTGAAAGTGATCCCACTAGCCTAATGCAGATGCCCATGGCATAATTCCTTATAATTAAATACTTCCTGTAAGCCCCCCCCCCCCAATGGCACTGCTTAAACTAGGGGTCACCACACCATAGTCATAGTTGAATCTGTCACATAGGGACAATGGAAACAGTCACATATCAGAAATGGGTAACTGGAACCCAATTGGAAGGCCTAGAAAGTCTAGCAAAAACATGGACCATGGATAAATAAAATGTCTGTGTCACTGGAAAAAAAAACACTTTTCTGCAGCAAAGCCCTTGAAGGTAGAGATTCACCGCCATCAAGCACTTTCCCAGTAGCCATAGGTTCAGGGAGAGGATGACAGCTAAACCAAAATCATGATGAATATGAAGCAAGCAGCTAATACTGACCCTCACAAAGACTATATAGTAGGAATACTAGGATATAAAGGGATTGTCCAGACAACTACACAGACCATAAAATCACATAGATCTAAAGCTTCCTGATGTTCCCCGTTTCCTTGTCTTTTTTTCATCACAACTCCCAAAATGAAGAAAACTAATTTTGAAGTTTTCATTCATTTTTAAAATTTCCAGACAGTACAATAGCAGGCAGCATGTTTTTATCAGCATCCTTAGACACCTAATCACAATGATTGGTGGTCTAACGTTATAGGAATCAGGGGGTGGGATGCCAGAAGTCAGTGGCAAGCTTCTGCTTCTAGGTGCTGCTACAAGGTTTCAGGAAAGGAGAGGGCAGCAATGACCAGGCAAGCTGCTCAATCAATCTTTGTACATTTTATGTGGACAGTCCCTTTATGACTTAAATAGCACTATTGCAAAAATGCTGCTAATTAAAATCAAAGTACATATTCAAGACTGCAAAAGGAGTGACCCAAAGAACTCCAGCAAGATTGTTTTTTTACTTTTACTGGAACTAAGAAGAATCAGGTTCTAGGGTGCACCATTGTGCGCCTATTGGGAATTGACTTCTGAACAGCCTTTCTGCTTGGTTCTCACTGTGCAAAAACATTCTGTTGCCATTGCAATTCGTATGATATGTAGAGATGCTTTTACCCATCATGCACTGCTTTCTGCAGCTATTAGAGTGGTTCATCCAACTTAGGCTGGCTAAGGGGACATAAGTTAGTGGTGACCAATTCTCCTTTGTAAAAATCCTGTTTTTTATTTTTTCAAATAAAAAAAAGTGAGGATTTTTTTCACTGGGACTATATAAGTTACCCCTTCTCCTAAAATATTCTTTATTGCAGATTCAGACACAGTTGAACTCCTTTAACACTTTAAATGGCAAGTATATGAAAGTCATGCCTCTCTGACTGTTAAGTGACAGCCACGTGAGTTTCACTTTCCTGCCATTTTCCCCTGTTTACATCCTCCCAAAAAAACAATGTTTGCCTTCGTCCGGGATCCAGTCCTGGGGTTTCTCCTCTTCCCCTGGTGGGCCTGCCCCTCCGCGGTCTTCACTTGGTAGGGAAGATGGTGTAATTTCACTCGCCTGTATAAAAGGCTCCTCCCAGCAGTGGGAGTGAGCGGCAGAATTCGGAGTGATCGGTGGAAGCAAGCCGGCAGCGGGGCAGGGGACTCAGCATTGTAAGTAAGTAAGCAGTAAAAGAAGGTCATGGGTTGTCCGGGAACTGGGGATTGGATAGAGGGGGGGAGAAAGGGGGGGGTATGGGTCGTTGGCAGGGATAGAGGTATGGAGAAGGGAGGGTGGTCAGTTTTTCTTGTTACTACTGTGCGCTAGGTTTTTATACTAGCGTTCAGGTGAAGTGGTGGGAAGTATGTGGATGGTTTCTTAAACTTCTGTGTGTACATTTTTGGTGATATGTTTGGGGTTGTGTTGCTTTTGGCGCGTGTATGTCTTTCTGTGTCGAGTTCTGTAAGGATATCTAGTGTCTCCTGGTCCTGTTGTGTAAGTGTTACTTGTGTGTTATCTTGTTGATTGTGTTGTGTCTCTTTGTTGGAATACTGATAACGCAGCAGTATTTTTCTTAGTTCTAATTTGTCTGTGTTGGAGTCAGGGCAAAAATTTTGTCCCATTTCTAGTACTGTTTGTTGGTCCTGTGTTAGAGTAATGGCGGTCAAATTTACTATTTGCCTGTTGTCCTCTTGTGTTTGTTTTCCTATTTTGTTGCGGCACTCATCTAATTGACAAGACAGGCTCCGCATCCCGAAAACAGCCAACAAAATGGCTGCGCCGACAGAGCCGACAGGAACGGGGCTGGGTGAAGAGCGGAGGTGCGCGTTTGACACACTTCCGGCGACGCAGCTAGGAGGGCAGAAGTGCGCATATTACGCATTTCCGGCGCCACAGCATACGGCGCCAATAGGAGACGCAGCAGGCTGTGTCCTTTCAACTCCCAGCCACCCGACCCCGCAGCACGCAGGCGCACAATAAAAGCGCCAAACAAGCACACCCCACAGAAGCCATACAATCTGAAGGCAGATTAAACGCTGCCAGCGTCACCTCGCACATACGACTGAAGCCAGCAAAAAGGATACCAGCTCGGAGACGTGCACCCACCGCCCCCCCCCCCCTATCTGAGGAGAACAGGTGGGTTTTCCTGCAGGCCAGCCAAACCACAAAACAAGGTATGATCATCTTTGTCATTACTACCCCGTATATACTATATGCTCATAATAACTAAACAACTAATCAGCACATCAGCACACACAGCAACATCTAACCACAGACCATGTAAGTAACCCTTTTCTACCATTAGAATATGAGTATAGGAACAATATTTGTACTACTTGCAACATCAACATGTGTTACCCTGCACCCCCAAAACAGGCACTAAGCACGCTGAGGAAACCGACAGGCGAAACACATCCGTGCACTGATTACTTGCTACAAGGGACGTGCGCTGATTACTTGCTACAAATGAGGGTCTTCAGTCTTCACCCATGCCAGACACTGAGCACAACAATTTATAGGATGCTACACATTTGGGAATAAAAACCAGATGAGCAACCTCAACAAAGAAAAGGACTTTACGGTATAGCGGGCACTTGGATAAACATCCACCACCCGGAAACTTTTAACGTTTGGTATATATGTGAATGTACACTATATATATGTATATATTGAGATGATAAATAAATCTGACTACTTGTAACCAAACATAGCATTGTACCAATACTAGTGAGTGAACTGGCACTAGGGAGCCCCTGCGGAAACCCACTGCAAGGTAGTTGTACACCTTTCCGGTGGGCAGCAAATCCCGACCCCAAAATCCCCCCCTCCAAGCAGTAAAAGAAACAAAAATATTGAAGGACTTTTTTCTAGTGTCTTTTTTTTTTTACATTTAGCCCTTTGTCAGCTGGTAAGGGGTCCTTGAGACCCCTATAACAGTTCACAGGGCAGGAGGGGCTGGAAAGTCACTTGCCAACAAGCAGGTGACTTGCAATAACCCCCACCCCATTATCTGCAATCCTAAAGCCCAGGGGGGTGCAGAAGAGCCAACGGTCCACTTGAGCTATGCGGGCTGGTAAGCTTCAGGGCCACTCAGCCTCCATCCCTTGGTCTACCATCCCCCGTAGCTTGTGCCTTGGTTAGTTTAACTGGAGAAGGGGGACCCCATGCTGTTTTTTTAAAAAACATTTTAAATAATTTTGATCCTTAAACATTAAAACAATGTGGGTTCCCCTTGGAGAGAGGGTACCCCACAACATTTTTTTCATGTTTAAGGGTTTAACTCTTGATAGTGCACATGGCAGTTGGATTTTATTTGAAAATATCATAAAGCGCTTTTTTAAAGCGGACCTTCACTCTGAATAAGATCTTATATGTTTCCCACACCCTGTACATACAGATTGGCCACATTAAAAATCATCCTACCTGCATCTACTGCATGTTATGAGCCTTTAAACATCCAAGATGGCGGCTTATGGAAGCCGCCATCTTATCAGGCAGCCTGCAAACAGGAAGTACCTCATGACTGTGCTGCTCTGCATTCTGGGACTGCTGACCTTTACCTGACCCCAGCTCTGCTCTGTCTGAGCAAAGCACAGCTATAACCCGCCCTCCTGTACCTTATCCCACTCTCCTCTCCTCAGTAAGTGTGATGCTTCTGAGTCAAGATGGCGGCGCCCATATCCTAAATTCCTGAACAGAGTTGCAGCCCAGTGGGGGAAAGAATAATAAGTTAGTGACTAAAAACGTAAAATATATTAATTTTAGATGCTGGGGAACCATTTTTTAAGAGTTTGCGTTTTTTATTAAATCACGCTGAAGGTCCGGTTTAAGTTTGGAGTGTCTCCTGTGCAGGAAAGGGTGTCTACTGATATGTGGTACCATTGTAATCAGGAGAGATAAGGCTTTTACACACAATATAATTTTCTTGAAAAAAAATTCACAAATTTCACCTCAATCAATATATTGGGAAAACACTGTAAAAAATTACAAAACAATACATTTCATGTTAAAGCCCAACACTACCAAAAAAATATATATAATTTCCCTGCAAAAATCACAGTTAAACATATATATCACAATATGGCCTGGCAGCAGAGGGTGACAAAATCTTTAGGTAGGCTGGCGGTGAAAGAGTTAAACACGGTGGCTGAGAAGCAAATTTGAGAAAGACAGAGATATAGTAATCTGGCTACATCCACTCTGCATGTCAAGAAAAGAGACATATTTAAGAGCTGATATATTCATGTGACAGCTGCTATGGCAATGACATCAGGAAAATATTACAGATTGCGCAATGCATTTCTTTCTTTGCAAGCAAGAATGTCTTTTTTCAGATGTTTTCTCCTTTAAATGGCATTAGCACATCAATTTGAAATCTTCATACATCAGCTTCTAATCGGATTCTGACACTTTTCAGTTGAAATATTGCAATTAGTTCCTATAAATGGAAGAAGCAGAAATCAAGGGAGACGAGTTTGGCTTCAGGTTTTTTCAGGGCCTGAACAAATCCAATAAATTTTTAGCGCAATAAGGCTCGGCGTGTCTCAGTTAAATGCCTTAGGTAATGCTGTGATGTACACGTGAAGCGCTCTGTCACAACTGACAGTTTTAATTGTAATCATCTGTCACACTTACCAGGTGTTAGGTCAAAGCACTGAGTTAAACTGGACCTTCAGCCTCATTTCATGACAAACCCAAACCCTTAGAAAACTATTCCCCAACATCTAAAATTAATATAGTTTACATTTGTAGTCACTTCTTATTCTTTCCCCCACTGGGGGGGGGGGGGCGGCTTATGGAGCATTAGGCAGCCTGCAAACAGGAAGTTTAAAAGAAAAGAAAGGCCAGCCAAATATCATGAAATACAAAAAACTCCACTCTCCACGCCCAAATGCCTCTTCTAATGTGGGGTGACACTTTAGGAACTGCCATTCTGGCGATCTGACTGGCTTCAAATGCATGGCAATAGAAAAGGTACATTTGGGACCTAGGGGAGGAGACCTGTCAGAGAAGTTATTCCAACGTGAAGTCTTTAGGACACTTCCTACTAACTATCCTGACCCCCTGTTTCAAAACCTCCTTAAGTTGAGGATCACAGTTAAGGATGGGAAGATGTTTATTAATAATTTGTTAACTTGATTAAATTCCTCACTATACGTGGTGACCACACTATAAGTGATCACATTCTTACTCTTATTAGAGATAAATCTTTCTGATTTTCCTTCCCCCTATCTCAGGTAACTTACTATATGAACCCCTATTAGCATAAATTGATTTATCTATCATGACCCTTCTATCCCTCCTGCTAGCCAAATATCTCACCCGCTCTAAGGTGTCCTGTGGATAGCCCCGAGTCTATCCGTAACTACACCAAGCACTGTTTCGAAGGCATCCTGCTGAAAGCAATTCTGGCGTGCTCTAACCATTTCCCCTAGGGGAATCGCCCTAATGGTATGAGATGGATGGCAAAAAACTCCACTCTCCGGGCAAGGCTAGAGGGCTCACCTCCAAACTTGGCAGAAATCCAAAAAACATAGAATAAGCCAGCCACACAGTAGTAGAGAAATAAAAAGTCCTTTTATTCGATACCATTAAAAAAGCCCGTCACAGCAGCACAGATAAAAGCAGCATAGAGAAGGTGTCCTCACATGTCTACGCGTTTCGGGTTCTCACCCTTACTCTTGACAGAGAACTAGTTGCAAAGTATACGCTTATATGTCACATAATCAAAACATAATCTAAGACATCTGTGGGTGGCAAGCTTGGAAATTATTTGTCTTAATTAGGTGGAAGAGTTTCCTACCTTTTTCCGGTCGGCCAGCGCACGCAGAATATCCTCATCACACAAAATGCGCGCAGCGGCTCTACCGCCAATAGGAGGAAAAAGGTGCTGACGTGGTCATATCTGATACGGCGCCAGCACTGTGCGTCATACTACTGGCGGAATCCAATACCATGCAGGAAGCCATTACTGGCAAATCATCAGTAATGTGTATATAGGCTTACAGAGTAACATTAGACTGTCAGGAGATCACACTGGCAGTGTTCAAAACAATCAAAGTCACATAGAAAGGACTCCGCCAGCAATAATCCAAGATAAAGCCACACACCCATTCCAAAGGTGTTTCTCTGTAAACATTCATATTGAAATAATAAAGTGACATATGACATTCATGCCTATATAAATGTTCAATTAGCCCTATAACACATCTAAAGGTATGTCTAAAGGAAACAGCATATACAAAGGCCATGTTACCCATACCACAGATGTCCAAAGATTGAAATAAGCAATCACATGTACATAGAACAAATCATCATATAATAACAAGTATTCAGAAAAATAGGCACCCACACCAATAATACTGGGAGCAAAAACTAGGAAATACAAAGGTGAAAATGGAATATCAGGAGAGGAAGGAATCATAATTTAGCTAAATATATGTGGCCAGTCTAGGATGGAAAAAACTCTCCATCATCCCGGTGTACAAAGGGATATGGATATTATTTCAAAAATAGATCAACATCCCACATATAATTCAATCCTATGGGGGCTCGAGTTCCCAATTTAAAGATCCAAAAGACTTCACGTTGGAATAACTTCTCTGACAGGTCTCCTCCCCTAGGTCCCAAACGTACCTTTTCTATTGCCATGCATTTGAAGCCAGTCAGATCGCCAGCATGGCAGTTCCTAAAGTGTCGCCCCACATTAGAAGAGGCATTTGGGCGTTCTATTGAGGACAATGTAATATGCTCTGATATTCCTTTTTTCATTGTACGAGTGGTACAGCCCACATACTGAATACAGCAGGACTCACATGTGATTAAATAAATAATATTACACGAGTTACAGTTAATAAAACTACTAATTTGAAATATTTCCTTGGTGTGAGTGGACCTAAAATGGGAACCTGTCAGTGTGTATGGACATATTCCACATCTCCCATTAGCACATTTAAAGAACCCCTTCTGTGTAAGCCAGGTAGAAGAGGGGATAGAAGATCCCCTAAACAAACTGGGAGACAATCTCTGACCTAACGTAGGACACTTCCTACTAACTATCCTGACCCCCTGTTTCAAAACCTCCTTAAGTTGAGGATCACAGTTAAGGATGGAAAGATGTTTATTAATAATTTGTTTAACTTGATTAAATTCCTCACTATACGTGGTGACCAAAGTGATCACATTCTTAATCTTATTAGAGATAAATCTTTCTGATTTTCCTTCCGCTATCTCAGGTAACTTACTATATGAACCCCTATTAGCATAAATTGATTTATCTATCATGACCCTTCTATCCCGGAGTCTATCCGTAACTACACCAAGCACTGTTTCAAAGGCATCCTGCTGAGAGCAATTCCGGCGTGCTCTAACCATTTCCCCTAGGGGAATCGCCCTGATGGTATGAGATGGATGGCAACTATCCGCCCGTAGGGTCATATTACCAGACGTCTCTTTTCTGTAGGTTTTAGTATAGAGTTTATTTGTACCCTGAATTACTCCTATGGTTAAATATAAAAATTATATCATATGAGAGTGACACTCCGAGGTAAATTTCAGGATAAGGGAATTATTATTCAGGTAGCTCACAAAAGACGCAATTGAATCCTCACCGCCCTTCCATACAAAGATAAGATCGTCGATGTATCTACCATATAACTTGATATTCTCAAAAAAAGGATTATTGTGACCATATATACTCTCCCTCTCCCACCAATCCATATATAGGTTGGCGAGAGAGGGAGAGAATGGGGCCCCCATAGACGCCCCACAAGGCTGCAAATAATATTGATTTGCAAACAAAAAATAATTATGTTTGAGAAGATATTCTATGGCACAGTCAGAAAGTGTCTTCTGACTGTGCCGCTCTGCATTCTGGGGTTGCTGACCTTTTACTGAGCCCAGTTCCGCTCTGTCTGAGCAAAGCACAGCTATAACCCGCCCCCCTGTACTTTTGACCCCTCTCCTCAGTATATGATGCTACTGAGCCAAGATGGAAGCGCCCGTATCCTAAAGTGCTGAACAGAGTTGCAGCCAAGTGGGGGAAAGAATAAAAAGTAATTGACCAAAAAGGTTAGATATATGAATTTTAGATGCTGAAGGGTTTGGGCTTTTCATTCAATCATGCTGAAGGTCCGCTTTAAGCTGCATTTGGAATATATGGAAAATACATGCACTTGCTATGATAATATTATTTGTAGTCTCCTCTATGTCTTCTCTGCATTTTCTAAATTTCCCTTTTCTCTTAACCCAGCCCAACAGCCTGGCACAGGCAAAACTCCCTTGCCCCATCTGCATGCAAGATACTGATTGTCAGCACTTACCTTTGCTCCTGCATCCACTCAAAGCTGAACGCCTCCTCACCAATTTTCCAGTGGCAGTAGCCGGCATTTTGGCTTTCCCAGCATCTCAGCCATGCTGCTGCCTTGATTCAACCGACATAACTGACAATGCACAGTAACAGGAATCCAGCAGCACTTCCTGTTTGCAGACAGCTCACAGATCCATAAGTTAGGTTAAAATTGACCACAGCAGGAGTTAGAGAAAAGTGAATTAGTTTTTGTGCAGCAATCTAAATTGCCCTGGGGAGGGATGCATATGAGCACTGCTTGTTGTGTTGGTCCAGTTTAAGTCATTTTTGACTGTTGGTCCGCTTTAACTCCCTTCAAGTGTTTTACCCCATTCATGTACCCCCCTATGTTTCAGTTCTCAATGTCAGATTGCACAGAAGCACTCTTACCTAGCGTTGTAGTGGGTGCTGTGGCCGGCGGTGGCGGGGAATCTCTGCTTGCTTGTTTTTGCTCCCTGATGAAGGGGCGCTAGATACCCCGAAACATTGGATTTTGTTGGATCTTTTTGGTCTTTGCTGTGATATTGACCTGTTGGATTTGAATACAATATCTTTTGGAGTGCTGGCTGATCGTCTTTCTTGTATGTTTCAGTTCTCATAATTGCCACAGGAAGAAGCAGCATGCTTGCTAACGTGAGGGTCTTCTGCTTCCAGGCCACCAGCCCAGTGGTCCAGGTGTAGGAGCTGGTATTTTTAGAACTTGGAAATTGCCTGTGGGTAACAACAGCCCCTCCATCTTCATCATCGATTCCATGTTCTTACAGTGCTGCCTGATGGCCACTGGGCCCTTTTGTACCCCAACATGGCATTTATATTTGATGACCCTGTGATGCTGACTCTATGTGCCATTCTTTATTCTTGAATATTCAGGTTTGCTGGTGTCATTTAGCATGCACACGTGCACTTTGAGTATATCTTTATTGTTTCCATTCACTTATAACTGTTTGAACTGGGCGAGTCTGTCAATATATTTTCTGTGGAATTTAGTTTTTTATTTATTTTCACATATAAGGTATTGTTGTTAAGAGTTGACACTTATTTGTATAGGAGACTATCAGCATGTCTCATGGTTTATATGTAGTAGATATAGGTTGTACACTTTGAGGGTTTACACATATAATTTTTATGCCGGCATAAAATAACTGTTATAATAGGATCTAATAAGCGCACATAGGGTCTTTTGATGCATTGTTCCCCTTAGGGTTTTTTTTTCATGAATATTATTGAGACCATGGGGTCATCCATGTGATTTTAATTGTCCAGTGTGTTTTGTGTTTTTGTGTATTTTAAAAGTATCTCCTTTTTCATAATAAAGAATTTTGTATCCGTATTGATATTGGTGCTCCTTTTTGAAGAAAGGTGTGTAATTGGACACGTCCACTTCAGTCTTGTTTGGTTCTTGTGAGTGAGCACATGTTTATATTCAGTGGTATTGTCTGGTGCACCCCTGTTACTAGAAACTTTCTGTAAAATAATATTTTCTAACATTGCTCCTGATCTTCCCTCCAACTAGCTTCAGGTTGTGCCCCCTTGTTCTATCATTAAGCTTCTTCTTAAAAACACTTCCCTCCTGAACCTTATTCAATCCTTTCACATATTTAAAGGTCTCAATCATGTCCCCCCTCTCCATTCTTTCCTCCAGACTGTACAAATTAAGTTCTTTAAGTCTCTCCTGATAAGTTTTAAGCTTAAGTCCTTCTGCCACTTACTCTAGTTCTGTCACTAACTTCAGTCCGGCCACCACCGCTTTCTTGCAGGTCCCTCTCCTTTATCTCTACCGTCTTGCAAGAGGAATGACATGCCTGACTTAGGGAGAGGCTTTTATACCCTAGAAGCATCATTTCTACATCATTTCCCCTTAAATATATAGCAACACTGCCTTAAGCACAATGCTGCTTGATATTCCTGTTGATAGTGATTTTGATTTTCATTTTTTCCCAGGTATGCTATTTGCATGCCATTGGTTGCTGACAGGATACCATTTTTCTAAACTAGCTGTTTAAGCCCCCTCCTCTTCCCTCCTTATAATCTCATGCTGGGGGCAATTAGAGCCTATTGACAATATTGCTATAAGGAAGATAAGAGCCAAAAGAATATATCATTTTCCCCATATTTTTCCTTTGAAGACAACATCTTTTGTGGGTATTTTTATCCAATTCCATACCAGGACACTTAGGGGAGATTTTTTTAGAAGTTTAATCTTCCATAGGATGTGGTTGGTCCACTTTAAAGTCTTTATAGCTAGCATTTATACTCTACACGAGTCGATCTCTGGCAAGTACTAAAGCTGATCACAGTAGTTGCTCTCCTGGACACTGTAGGGTCGACTCATGGTCGGTGCATAACAACGCACAGATGGAGCAGAACCTAATTTCCTCCATGGATGCAAAGGATGTGCCTCCATGTGCATTTGAGTGCAAAATTATCCATTGCAGTGCGCATTATGGAGGGCATTGTTACCCGATAGGCACACATAGAAACCATAAGCTTATTTAACCCTTTAAGTGCCAGCCTACCTGCAGCATTTCCCACTCCCTGTTGCCAGAGCATTTTTCCCTATTTTGCGCTCCCCATGTTCAACTGTAATTTTTGAAGGGATTTTCTGGGACTTCCCATAAAAATTACATATTGTTTTTTTCAGCAGAATCTGGGCTTTAACATCATATCTCTTGTTTATCAATTTTGTAGTTTTATCATAATTATTTTGGGCAAAATATGTGAAAGAAAATAAAAAATACACACGTTTTTACATTTTGCAGTGTTTTTTTTTAATCGAAAATAAAGGTTTTTCAATAAAAACATATTGAGAGTAAAAGCCCCATTTCTCCCGGTTACAACGGTACCACACATGTATTAGTAGACACCCTTTCCTGCCCAGGAGACCCCAGAAACTGCAAAGAGCGCTAGAGGAGATTTTCAGATAAAATACAAATACTTTGCGCTCCTCGCAGTTTTTCAAAAAATACAACCCTTTACATTTGAAATACCCCCCACAAACTATATATTTTTGGAAAGTGCACAATTCAAGGTTTCTAAGCATACTAGGCTTGTTGGCGTGGGTCCATTGGTTTGAACTCTATTGATTGGCAGAATCTCTGGTTCCAAAGGATTTCGCTAAAAAAAAAGGCAAAAAGCAGATTCAAAACCATATTTTCCTATAAAAACAATAAGCAAGCAAGAAGTAACGCAGTAAATCTGAAAGCACAACATCTGCTGAACAAAATAATACCCCACATGCATAGGTACGTTGAAGTGTAGAGTTGCCAAACACCCCAAAGTCAAGCATGCGTTTGAGGGTAATTTTACTTGAAAAAATCAGCGGCGCACACAAGGTGCGCACCTTGCAGTTTCTCCAAATTTACAACCCTTTACATTTGAAATACCCCCCACAAACTATATATTTTTGGAAAGTACATACCTCAAGGTTTCTAAGCCTACTGGGCTTGTTGACATCGGCGACTTCCTTCGGAATCTATTGATTGGCAGAATCTCTGGTTCCAAAGGATTTCGCTAAAAAAATAAGCAAAAAGCAGACTGAAAAACATTTTTTCCTATAAAAACAATAAGCAAGCAAGAAGTAACGCAGTAAATCTGAAAGCACAACGGCTGCTGAACAAAACAATACCCCACATGCATAGGTACTTTGAAGTGTAGAGTTGCCAAACACCCCAAAGTCAAGCATGCGTTTGAGGGTAATTTTACTTGAAAAAATCAGCGGCGCACACAAAGTGCGCACCTTGCAGTTTCTCCAAATTTACAACCCTTTACATTTGAAATACCCCCCACAAACTATATATTTTTGGAAAGTACATACCTCAAGGTTTCTAAGCCTACTGGGCTTGTTGACGTCGGCGACTTCCTTCGGAATCTATTGATTGGCAGAATCTCTGGTTCCAAAGGATTTCGCTAAAAAAAAAAGCAAAAAGCAGATTCAAAACCATATTTTCCTATAAAAACAATAAGCAAGCAAGAAGTAACGCAGTAAATCTGAAAGCACAACATCTGCTGAACAAAATAATACCCCACATGCATAGGTACTTTGAAGGGTACAGTTACCAATCACCCAAAACTAACACATGCGCTATGGAAAAACAAAACAATTTCTTACCTGTTCTAAGAAGTGCAAGTAGGATACTGTAGCTGTGCCATCAGATTATAGGATACTGTAGCTGTGCCATCAGATTATAGGATACTGTAGCTGTGCCATCAGATTAGGATACTGTAGCTGTGTCATCAGATTATAGGATACTGTAGCTGTGCCATCAGATTATAGGATACTGTAGCTGTGTCATCAGATTATAGGATACTGTAGCTGTGTCATCAGACTATAAGATCAGTGCAGTGATCAATGACCAATATTAGGAATCAAGGACCTGAAATTGGTCACATTTTATCATCACTTGCCACAAGTAACCAGCTGCTCCTGCTCCACCATTTCCCTTCGGATTAGCAACAGCGAAAAGAAACTAAAAGAAAATAAAATATAATGGCAACACAAAATACCTAAGAAACCTAATCCTAAAAGGGGCCTACCTACCAAAAAAAAAAATGCATTGCTCAATAATTTAGTTGAGTATGGTATACCTCAAAACAATCTTCGAGGCATAACCCGGGTTGGCTGGGACAGGTCGGGCAATAATACCGCACATCTCTTCTAATGCCACGCTTCCTACAAACCCTACAAGCTCTCTGGGGATACCGCTTTTTACCAACTTCGGGAAGCAACTTTATAAAGTGCTTCCCTACTAATCTGGCCTGGTTGTCATTGGTAGGCAGATCTGGTTCTTCCGCAGTATCCCCAAACAACAAAGCAGGGAGTAACTGCTGCTGGTATTTTATGTACGATAAATTGGAGCCTGGCACTGCTGCCTTGAAGGCAACAAAGCTGTTGTAGGTTGCCATTTGGACCAAATGGATAGCAACTTTAGTGTACCAGGCTCGAGTTTTTCGGGTGGCGTTGTAATAAGTTAATATTTGGTCCGTTTTATCAACGCCACCCATGAATTTATTATAATCGGTTATGCAACGTGGCTTTTGGGAAGGGGCTCGGGGACCACGTTGCCTTACATTCACAACTGACTCATCGTGGAGTGTTGTCAGAAGGAATACATTTTTTTTGCCCATGTATTTCATGGCCAGGACCTCATCGCTTCTTAGAGCATAAGACTCCCCCCTTTTTAATTTTTTTTCAAGTAGTGGCCTGGGCAATCCTTTGCGTTTAGGGTTGATGGTGCCGCAGGCCGGGGTATCCAACGAATAAAGGGCGCGAAATAAGGGGATGCTGGTATAGAAGTTGTCCACATATAAGTGGTAACCTCTACCCAACAATGGAGTCATAAGGTCCCAAACGATCTTTACACTTATTGACAAATCAAGGGGACAACCAGGGGGGTCCAGATAGGTGTCCTTTCCTTCATAGATTCGAAAATATTTGATGTAGCCGGTCACACTATCGCATAATTGGTAAAATTTAATCCCGTAGCGGGCACGCTTGCTAGGGATATATTGCCGAAAAACAATGCGCCCTTTGAAAAGCAGTAGTGACTCGTCAATTGATCATTTTTGGCCGGGGGTGTACACTACTGCGAAGCGATCTGACAGGCTGTTGAGCAGGGGCCGTAATTTATGCAGCCTGTCGTGACCGGGCTCACCACGGGGAATAGCAGTGGAATTGTCGTTAAAATGCAGAAACCGCAGTAAAATTTGGTAGCGGTTTCTGGACATTACGGCCGGAAATAATGGAGTTGCCAATATGGTTTGGGTATCCCAGTAGGAGGAAATACTAAATTTTTTTAGGATACCCATTGCTAGAGTGAGCCCCCAAAATTTCTTTATCTCACTCAAATTTGTGGGATGCCATGCCTGAGCTCGGGCGTGCCTCTGCTGGGGGTTTTGCGCTAAGACCTGCTCGGCATACAGATTGGTATAGAAGACCATATCCAGTAGGATGGCTTCTGTGAGGAACAATTTGAAAAAGTCAATGACACCAAAATTTGTGGTGTCTACATTGACCCCGGGGACCGAATCAAAAGGGGGAATTTCGGGGGAAATATTATTAGGAGGCCTCCACGCAGACGCTCCTTCACCAGCTGCAGCACTCGATGCCTCATCCTGCACTACACTCGCCTGAAGCGTGGCCTCACTTTGTGCGGTACTATCCCTTCTACGGTGGCTACTACTGGTAGCACTGCGCGGCTGTGTTTCCTCAGTAGAGTATACACTGTCTGACTCGCTATCTGATGGGAAGAACTCAGACCCTGACTCACTAAAATCTTCCGAGTCAGACGCCATCAGGTAAGCCGCAGCTTCCTGTGCAGTGTACCGCTTACCAGCCATACCCCAATGCAAAAAAAAATCTAAAAAAAAAGGCTAAAACTAAAGGCTAAAACTAAAGGCTAAAACTAAAGACAAATTACAAAAAAATACAATACAATAAAACAAAGCAAAAAAACAGACAAAAAATGAAACAAAAAAATACAATACAATAAAACAAAGCAAAAAAAACAGACAAAAATAGAAATAAAAGTGTATAGTTACAACCCGATGAGAAGTGGTGGAGTCAGGAGCAGCAGGTCACGGGATCCCAGCTAGGCTCCCAAAAGGAGGGGCGGGGGCTAGGCTCCCAAAAGGAGGGGCGAGGGCTAGGCTCCCAAAAGGAGGGGCGGGGGCTAGGCTCCCAAAAGGAGGGGCGGGGGCTAGGCTCCCAAAAGGAGGGGCGGGGGCTAGGCTCCCAAAAGGAGGGGCGGGGGCTAGGCTCCCAAAAGGAGGGGCGGGGGCTAGGCTCCCAAAAGGAGGGGCGGGGGCTAGGCTCCTAAAAGGGCAAGCGAAAGGTCCAAACAACAAAACAAAGGCAGTAGAGATCTCAGCGAACAACCTAAGAGAAAAAGTTAAGATTAGGGAGTGTTTAGGACGCATGCATGGACAACAGCCGCACTATGCTATACCTAGAGCGGTGGTAAGGTAAGGTAAGTTTTACTGGCAATCGAGGGGATTCACTCTGACCACCGGCACACGCACGCACCCACCCACTGGCAGATCTCTGACCGCCGGCACCCACACACGCGCGACCGCAGATCTGACCGCCGGCACCCACACACGCGCGACCGCAGATCTGACCGCCGACACCCACACACGCGCGACCGCATATCTGACCGCCGGCACCCACACACGCGCGACCGCAGATCTGACCGCCGGCACCCACACACGCGCGACCGCAGATCTGACCGCCGGCACGCACAGATCTGACCCCAGATCTGACCGCCGGCACGCACAGATCTGACCCCAGATCTGACCGCCGGCACGCACAGATCTGACCCCAGATCTGACCGCCTACACGCACAGATCTGGGGTCAGATCTGACCGCCGGCACACACAGATCTGGGGTCAGATCTGACCGCCGGCACACACAGATCTGGGGTCAGATCTGACCGCCGGCACACACAGATCTGGGGTCAGATCTGACCGCCGGCACACACAGATCTGACCCCAGATCTGACCGCCGGCACACACAGATCTGACCCCAGATCTGACCGCCGGCACACACAGATCTGACCCCAGATCTGACCGCCGGCACACACAGATCTGACCCCAGATCTGACCGCCGGCACACACAGATCTGACCCCAGATCTGACCGCCGGCACACACAGATCTGACCCCAGATCTGACCGCCGGCACACACAGATCTGACCCCAGATCTGACCGCCGGCACACACAGATCTGACCCCAGATCTGACCGCCGGCACACACAGATCTGACCCCAGATCTGACCGCCGGCACACACAGATCTGGGGTCAGATCTGACCGCCGGCACACACAGATCTGGGGTCAGATCTGACCGCCGGCACACACAGATCTGGGGTCAGATCTGACCGCCGGCACACACAGATCTGGGGTCAGATCTGACCGCCGGCACACACAGATCTGACCCCAGATCTGACCGCCGGCACACACAGATCTGACCCCAGATCTGACCGCCGGCACACACAGATCTGACCCCAGATCTGACCGCCGGCACACACAGATCTGACCCCAGATCTGACCGCCGGCACACACAGATCTGACCCCAGATCTGACCGCCGGCACACACAGATCTGGGGTCAGATCTGACCGCCGGCACACACAGATCTGGGGTCAGATCTGACCGCCGGCACACACAGATCTGACCCCAGATCTGACCGCCGGCACACACAGATCTGGGGTCAGATCTGACCGCCGGCACACACAGATCTGGGGTCAGATCTGACCGCCGGCACACACAGATCTGGGGTCAGATCTGACCGCCGGCACACACAGATCTGACCCCAGATCTGACCGCCGGCACACACAGATCTGACCCCAGATCTGACCGCCGGCACACACAGATCTGACCCCAGATCTGACCGCCGGCACACACAGATCTGACCCCAGATCTGACCGCCGGCACACACAGATCTGACCCCAGATCTGACCGCCGGCACACACAGATCTGACCCCAGATCTGACCGCCGGCACACACAGATCTGACCCCAGATCTGACCGCCGGCACACACAGATCTGACCCCAGATCTGACAGCCGGCACACACAGATCTGACCCCAGATCTGACCGCCGGCACACACAGATCTGACCCCAGATCTGACCGCCGGCACACACAGATCTGACCCCAGATCTGACCGCCGGCACACACAGATCTGACCCCAGATCTGACCGCCGGCACACACAGATCTGACC
The DNA here is from genome assembly GCA_027917425.1 of Gastrophryne carolinensis. Taxonomy (NCBI): domain Eukaryota; kingdom Metazoa; phylum Chordata; class Amphibia; order Anura; family Microhylidae; genus Gastrophryne; species Gastrophryne carolinensis. The sequence continues at coordinate 456,579 of JAQIHN010000996.1, read as the reverse complement.
CCAGATCTGACCGCCGGCACACACAGATCTGGGGTCAGATCTGACCGCCGGCACACACAGATCTGGGGTCAGATCTGACCGCCGGCACACACAGATCTGACCCCAGATCTGACCGCCGGCACACACAGATCTGACCCCAGATCTGACGGCACAACCCCCCCCCCCACAGATCACAACCCCCCACACACACACAGATCGCAACACCCTCCACCCCCCCCCCCACAGATCGCAACACCCCCCCCACACACACACACAGATCACAACACCCCCCCCCAGATCACAACCCCCCCCCGGATGGCGGCGGCGCACTACAAGTGCTAGAATGACCCTACGGCCACCCACCACAACCATGATCCCCCCCCCCCCCGGGTGGCGGCGATCAAGGGTACCTACGGCCACCCACCCCAGATCACAACACCCCCCCCCCGGATGGCGGCGGCGGCGCACTACAAGTGCTAGAATGACCCCCCCCCCCCCCCGGATGGCGGCGATGGCGGCGATGGCGGCGATCAGGGGTACCTACGGCCACCCACCCACCCACTCACCACCCCCCCACACACCCCACTTACCTCAGAATCGGCGATGAAGGAGAACAGCATGAGGACCGAATGCTGTTATATAGGGGGAGGCGCCGGCTGATGACAGCAGCCATGCGCCTCCCTTCCTATTGGTCCAGCGCCGATCTGCTGACTGGGGTGAAGTAAGGGTCACCTTCACATGACCCTCCGACGTCTTCTCTTCAATCCTGCGCTGGAATGGATTTCTTCTGCAGCCCCTGATCGCCACAAGGTAAGTAAGTGTCAAGCACGTAACACCTACGTGCTTGGCACTTAACGCCCAGCCAAGCCAGCACATAGGTGTTACGGGCTTGGCAACTAAAGGGTTAAGGGCATATTAAAAGCTAACAGTGAATTTGAGCGTTAGCTCTCCTGTGCCTGTGTCCTAACAATTGAAGGGCCAATTTCACCCCAAACCGCATTTGGAGAGTTAGCTCTCCTGCTTAGTCCTAGTAAAGACTCATTTAAGTCACAAAGTGGAGTTGGAGAGTTAGCTCTCCAGCATCTCTTTTATACCTAGTAAAGGCTCAATGAAATCACAAAGTGGAGTTGGAGCATTAGCTCTTCAGCCCCTATTTTAGCCCTAGTAAAGGCCTACTGAAGTCACAAAATAGAGTTGGAGAGTTAGCTCTCCAGCCCCTCTTTAGCCCTAATAAAGGCCCACTGAGTCACAAAGGGGAGTTGGAGATTTAGCTCTTCAGCTCCTATTTTAGCCCTAGTAAAGGCCCACTGAAGTCACAAAGAGTTGGAGAGTTAGCTCCTCAGCTCCTATTTTAGCCCTAGTAAAGCCCCACTGAAGTCACAAAGTGGAGTTGGAAAGTTAGCTCTTCAGCCCCTATTTTAGCCCAAGTAAAGTCTGACTGAAGTCACAAAGTGAGGTTGGAGAGTTAGCTCTTTAGCCCCTATTTTAGCCCTAGTAAAGCCCCACTGAAATAACAAAGTAGGGTTGGAGAGTTTGCTCTCCAGCCCCTGTTTTAGCCATAGAAAAAGCCCAATGAAGTCACAAAGCAGAGTTGTAGAGTTAGCTCTCCATCTCCATTCTGTTCACAAATGAAGTGTCCTTTAATGGACAAACAACACTTAAAACAGCTAAAACTCAACTCCTGTGTTGTTTTAGCAGTGGCATTAGCTACTCCTTATTCTCCCCCCCCTTGCCTGTGTTCCTCTTGAGTGTGTCTGTGAAATGATTGTGTGTCTTCTTAGCTCCCCTGCCTAGTGTGGTTGCGTGTGTTAAACAAAGACTTGAGGTTAAAAATATCGGTAAAAAATAAAAATGTTAATTTACAATGTGCTTTGGGGTTTGCCCTGTGTCCCTAAAAATTGGAGTGGTGTGTGATACATGGTAGCATAGTGTAGCTTGTGCATGGGCCTGACTTTGAACAGGGGGGGGGCTTTTGCGCCATTGAAGAACACACACAAAAGTACATAATTAAACACGTTTTTCAATAAAATCATATCACCTGTAAATGCCCCATTTCTCCTGGTTACAGCGGTACCAGATATGTATTGGTAGACACCCTTTCCTGCCCAGGAGACTCCCCCAAACTGAAACAGCAGTTTAGGATATTTTGAAATAAAATGCTATGCGCACCTTGCAGATTTTCATGAAAAGCAACCCTTTACATTTAAAATGCCCCCCCCCAAACTATATATTCTCTGAAAGTACACACCTCAAGCTTTCTAGGCGTACCAGGCTTGTTGATGTGGGCCCAGTTTTCTGCAAGTAATCCTTCGAAGATTTCTTTAGTTGCACAGGGTTTACCTAAAAAAAAAAATAAAAAAGCAGAATCAAAGCTAAGGTCAAGGGAAGAGTTGCCAAACACGCCAAACTAAAGCATGTTTGCAAATGTAATTTTACATTTTAGCTCTGCAGACAAAGTGAGCTCATTGCACCTTTTCAACCAAAACAATGCTTTACATTTGAAATCCCCCCCCCCCCCACAAACCATATATTGCCTGAATGTACACACCTTCTAGACGTATCCAGTTTCTTGTAGTGGGTGCACCTTTCTGGAAGTAATCCCTTGAAGAATTATTTGGTTTCCTTAAAAAAATGTATTAAAAAGCACAATATGAAAACATGTTTTCCTAAAATATCAATATGCAATAAAGAAAAAAACAGCTAAATCTGAAAGCACAAAGTCCCCCGAGCAGAACAATACCCAACATGCATAGATACTTTTTAACCTTTTTAACTGCCAACCTACTTGAGATTTTGTCACCCTCTGTTGACAGGTCATTTTTCAACATTTTGAGCTATGTAACATATTTTGCAGAAATTTCCAGAGAAAGAATTCATAGTTTTTCTTCAGCAGAGTTTGGGCTTTAACGTGAAATGCCTGTAATGAAATGTTTGTAATTTATTGTGCTTTAATGATAATTAAATATTTTTTTTAAATGGTTCCTTTTTATTTAATAATTGATTTAAAGAAATTCATATTGCGTATAAAAGCCCTATTTCTCACGATTGTAGCTGTACTTTATATGCATCGGTAGACCCCCGTTCCTGCCCAGGAGACCCCCTAAGTTGAAAAGAGCTTTTTATGGCATATTCAAATATATATATATATATATATATATATATATATATATATATATGCATACAAACTGCTATACGCATTATTAAGGGTTAAATTTAAAAAAAATGGTGTAGGGTCCCCCATCCCAGCAAAAATAGCTCTGGTACCAGCTATGGGGGCTTGTAGACCAGGGCGCAGAGGCCAGTCTCAGTGGCCCCTGGCCCTAAAGGCTACAAGCCCAAAAAGCCTATATGGGCTTTTCTGCACCCCGGGCTTTGGGGAGGCAATGGGTGAGGGGGTTAATGGCAATTCAGCCACTTGCCGCAGGTGACTTGCCAGCTCCCCAAGCTTTGTGAACTGGTATAGGGGACTCATGGAAGGGTTAAATGTAAAGAAAACACACAGACACCACAAGAAAAAGTATGTTATCAGTTATTTTCATATACATGTATACTTTTGTATACTACCTCCGATCACTCTGGTTTCTGCTCATCTGCTGCTGGAAGCCTTTAATACCTGCTGTGTGACAGGACATAAAGGGTTAATTCGAATTTTTTTTAGGGTTAAAAACCTTAAAAATAAAAAAAATGGTGTGTAGTCTCTCTTTTCCAGAATAACCAACCTGGGCACCAGCTATAGGGGCTTGTAGACCAGTGGCCAAGGCCAGTCTGAGTGCCAAGACCATGGCTGTGTGGTCTGCCCAGCTTTGGGACCATCTGGGTCCTCTATCTACTCCATGACTTCCATATCTCTGCTCATTCCCTCTGCCTGTAAGCTGTCTCATCCAAAACAGCCCATGTTCTGCCCCTGGAATGCTATTGATTCAGCATATGGCTGTGGGGACAATACCTCCCTGCCACACCCGCACCAGTTTTTGCCCCTGCAATCTTTAAGATTTAGTACCATCAGAGTAGCCATATTCACTGCTGCCCATTCAATGCTGCCCATGATATGTCCCTGCAGTTTCTATAGCATCAGCTGACAAACTCAGCTGAATCAGCTGAAAAAGCTTATTGGGGAGGGTCTCTGCTCATGGCTTGGCCAGGGTCAATAAAATCCTTATTTTAGGCACCTTTAAAACTATATGGTACTTTAAATGTTCTCTGGTCCCTTGAAAAGTACAAGGGAGACAATACTGTACTGTATATCTGTCACTCCTTCATGTTCCTGCAATAAAGCAAATCGGAGAATCACAAATCCTGAATGTTCTCTGAGGGTATCATATATGTTTTGATTCATGTGGATTTAAATTATGCAGACCCTGTGACTGCCCATGATATTTATGCACCCCCCTTATCACTCGCTAATAAATGATTTATCTTTACCACTGTCTATCGACAGCATTACATGTACAGATAGATAGATCAAAGACAGAGAGATATGGAATACAGTATGAGATAAGAGGCTGTAGAACTACCCAGAGGCACACTTACAGTCCTTCTAAAACTACACAGAAAGGGATCATAAGAAAACTGTGTTGCTTTCAAAATGATGTGTATTGTTCATTTTAACTCTTTTTTGTTTTTTAAACAATGAAAAGTTATTACGGATTGTTTTCCTACAGGGACATGTTTTCTTCACCCTACAATAACCCCATGAATTTGCAGTAGGGTGGATTACTCTGATTGTTTCAAAAATTGTTCTGCTGAATTTTCCTCATACTTCGGGTTACTCCCAAATCCGAATCCCATTAGAGTCTTTTGGGAGAAAATGGCCCCATTCACCTTTTGTCTACTACATGTAAGTAGGGTCTCACCTATGTGGCTAAAGGCATAGGGCTATCTTCAGGCTTGGAGACAGGCCTTCAGCTGTTGTGGCATACTAGCCCGTATGCTACTCAGCATTGGTCCTATGCTCTTCCACACCCCTGATTCATGCGAGTGGGTGTGGGTAACTGGACTTGAGGTATCACCAACCCCTACCCATTTAAAGAAACACACAAACACACTCCTGCATCACTTTCGTCATAGTCGGCAGTATAAAACCGTTCCAAGAGTGAAGAGCCAAACCTAGACCACAGCTCACTAGTGACCTCAGTGTCAAACACATCAACCACAATGACTACAGCACACCACTCTATTTATTTTAATGCAGTGGCCTGGCATTGAATGGAGTAGGCTGAGACTGGACTGATGAGTCGACTGGCAACTGGTCTTTGTGATGGTGACTGGAATTCAATCTTAGGATTGTTAAGTTTAATACTATGGAGGGGTGGCAGCCGCTCAGACCATTTTATAACTAACCTGGCAGGTGCACGTTAGCAGGGCAATTATGATACAAAAGTCTTAAAGGAGCCACAGCACTCAAACCAGTTAGCTTGCTGACCAACCTACAATCTGTCTCTAAACTTGGTTAAAAACAGAGGGCTCGGTCACACACATCTGCAGAAGTATGCTTAAGCTGCACCACCAGCGCCAAGGTGCCCCTGTGGGGTGCAGTCCTGACTCTAATCTCTGAGAGCCCCATTTGGGACATACAATGCAATAGATAAATTAGGAGCAGGCTTACCTGAGGTTGCCCTAAACCTCAAGTGCAAGCCATGGGGTGGAAGGGTCACCTTTTGTATCCTAATTGTATCCTAATTGCCCTGCTAACGTGCACCTCCCAGGTTAGTTATAAAATGGTCTGAGCGGCTGCCACCCCTCCTTTGTTTCTTTTGAATTTGTGCAAGCACATGGGGTGTGGGGTCTAGGCTGTATTGCAAGGTCTTTGACCCTTCCACCCCATGGCTTGCACTTGAGGTTTAGGGCAACCTCAGGTAAGCCTGCTCCCAATTTATCTATTGCATTGTATGTCCCAAATGGGGCTCTCAGAGATTAGAGTTAGGACTGCACCTCACAGGGGCACCTTGGCGCTGGTGGTGCAGCTTAAGCTACTTCTGCAGATGTGTGTGACCGAGTCCTCTGTTTTTAACCAAGTTTAGAGACAGATTGTAGGTTGGTCAGCAAGCTAACTGGTTTGAGTGCTGTGGCTCCTTTAAGACTTTTGTAAGTTTAATACTATCACACAATGATGGTGCTAAGTGCTGTGGGGGGCAAAAAGTGAGCCTCTTTTTGTGTTTTATTATTCTAAGTATGTCACACACCCCGCTTCAGATATCCATAACACATGGGTAATACTGACCTGAAGGGGCGTTCCTGCAGAGATGATGCAAAGAGAAAAGCCCCTCCCTGATCCATAAATACCTGGGACCTCCCACTCATTACCCAGTTTTCCATCTCTGCAAGACGGCGAGCAAGTCAGAAGATGATGCCTCCTCCTTGCTCAGGGGGAGTTAAGGTAGCCGGGGTTGCCCCCGGCCTATTTATTCTTATGTTTCCGCTCGGCCTTTTGTTATCCTAGCCAATTTTATTAAATTATATGCCTCCTCAGCTTTGGCTGCGGGCCCGAGCGAGGGTATACGGGCACCCATGGTGCTGAGGAGCTGTACTCCCCCCCGTGAGACCCTATCAGAGAGGGTAGGCGGCGGTCCGGGTTGGTGATCCCGGTTTGGGATGCCCCGTCCCTGAATTTATCCCGGGGGGGGGGAAAGGGGGGTCCCTCCTTAGTTCACCTTAGGGGTTGGGGTTCCCTATCCTTCCCTGCTCCCTTTCCCCCTGCGTGTTGTAGGTGTTTTTTACTGTGTTTTTACTGTGTTTGTCAGGGTTTGTGTGGCGCGTCTGGAAGCCTCAATGAATTGGTTGCACTGGTTTTCACTGTTGTCTGTCCTGCCCTTCAGGCGTGAGGAAAATCACCTCACGCCTGTGGCAGAGGAGGTGCGTGGCTCACTGATCGGGGGGGGCGGGGCCGGGCGGCGGCGCACTGCCGCGGCCCGTTTTTCCCCTTCCTCGCTGGCTCATTAGCGGCGGGTGCTCCGCCAGGCGGAGGCACCCGCCTGCAGCTATACTGCCGGCGCCGCGGCGGCGGCGGCGGCGCCGGTTCTCTGCGCGGGGACCCTGCGGTGTCTCTGTCTCTCTCATGGAGGGAGGGGGGCGGGGTCGAGTCGCGGCGCGTCACCGCGATCCCGCCCCCTCCCTATTCTTCCCCTCAGCGCGGTCGCGCTGTCTGGTGTCTGGACGGGGGGGGGGGGAGGAGCTGCGTGGTGGCGCTGATCGCGCCTTTTTCCAGCCACGCCTGCGTTTTTCCTCCTCCCTGCCTTCTCCTCAGAGGATCCTTCCCGCCTTTTCAACGGCAGACCCCTGGCTCCAGAACTGTGAGTGGCCCAGTGGGCCAGGTTTACTCAGTATGTTTATATATTTATATATATTTATATATTATGGGGTGACATTTTTCCAACAAGGGTCCATTGTGTTTTTCAGGCGGAGGTCGTCTGGGAAGCCTCATCATCTGGGATTAGAGGGTCCTTCCCGGTCCTAAATTCCTGGGTTCCATTATGCTATTCCTCCCACTCGGGACATTAAAGGGGCATCCCGGGTTGCTTACTGGCGTAATTCCCTGGGTCATAGCGACCACTCAAAATCACCTATATGGAGGCATCCCCTGATACGGGGGCGGGCACCCCTTCGGGGCATCCCAAAAAGTGCATATTGTGCGGTGTGTCCTTTTCGGGGGACGATGTACTGCTATGTATTCCCTGTGCACAGCAAACTATTACACGGCAGTCCGGATCCCAGGCTTCGGGATCAGCACCGCCGGCCGATTCATCTCCACCTCCCACCCTGACGCGGGCTCCGTGTGACGCGGTCGTGGGCAGGGACTTACAGGCTGAGATGTGCGCCAGATTGGCCGCCCTTGAAAAGATTGTTTCCAGCTCGGCCGCCCGCAAGGCTCCGGCTAAGAGGAAACATTTGTCCCCGGCTCCGCTGGGGGATGACGGAGATGATTGTAATAATCTTGACTGGTCCGATTGTTCTGTTCCGGAGGACGGAGAGGTGTCCGATGGTTCAGAGGTTACTGACGATGAGTATTCTGCGGGCGCTGATGCCGAGTTTAGTGAGATGGGAAGATCGTCGGACTCCCCTCAAGCCCTGGCCTTAATGTTGGAGGTTCTGAATATCTCTCCTCCTGAAACGGCATCGCAGCAGGATGGTGAGCTGTTTGAGGAATCCAGGCCGCGCTTGGAATTTCCTACGCAGCGGCATTTTGACAAAATCATTGAGTCCTGAGTGGCACAGGACAAGTTAATGAAGACACGCCACGCATTTTTTAACGCATTGATCAGATGGCTTGTCATGGTTTTACTAGCGTTGGGTCGGCCATACGGCCTGTCTGTGCCTCTGAGCTTGTCTGGTGCCTGGACGGGGGGGGGGGGAGGAGCTGCGTGGTGGCGCTGATCGCGCCTTTTTCCAGCCACGCCTGCGTTTTTCCTCCTCCCTGCCTTCTCCTCAGAGGATCCTTCCCGCCTTTTCAACGGCAGACCCCTGGCTCCAGAACTGTGAGTGGCCCAGTGGGCCAGGTTTACTCAGTATGTTTATATATTTATATATATTTATATATTATGGGGTGACATTTTGCCAACAAGGGTCCATTGTGTTTTTCAGGCGGAGGTCGTCTGGGAAGCCTCATCATCTGGGATTAGAGGGTCCTTCCCGGTCCTAAATTCCTGGGTTCCATTATGCTATTCCTCCCACTCGGGACATTAAAGGGGCATCCCGGGTTGCTTACTGGCGTAATTCCCTGGGTCATAGCGACCACTCAAAATCACCTATATGGAGGCATCCCCTGATACGGGGGCGGGCACCCCTTCGGGGCATCCCAAAAAGTGCATATTGTGCGGTGTGTCCTTTTCAGGGGACGATGTACTGCTATGTATTCCCTGTGCACAGCAAACTATTACACGGCAGTCCGGATCCCAGGCTTCGGGATCAGCACCGCCGGCCGATTCATCTCCACCTCCCACCCTGACGCGGGCTCCGTGTGACGCGGTCGTGGGCAGGGACTTACAGGCTGAGATGTGCGCCAGATTGGCCGCCCTTGAAAAGATTGTTTCCAGCTCGGCCGCCCGCAAGGCTCCGGCTAAGAGGAAACATTTGTCCCCGGCTCCGCTGGGGGATGACGGAGATGATTGTAATAATCTTGACTGGTCCGATTGTTCTGTTCCGGAGGACGGTGTCCGATGGTTCAGAGGTTACTGACGATGAGTATTCTGCGGGCGCTGATGCCGAGTTTAGTGAGATGGGAAGATCGTCGGACTCCCCTCAAGCCCTGGCCTTAATGTTGGAGGTTCTGAATATCTCTCCTCCTGAAACGGCATCGCAGCAGGATGGTGAGCTGTTTGAGGAATCCAGGCCGCGCTTGGAATTTCCTACGCAGCGGCATTTTGACAAAATCATTGAGTCCTGAGTGGCACAGGACAAGTTAATGAAGACACGCCACGCATTTTTTAACGCATTGATCAGATGGCTTGTCATGGTTTTACTAGCGTTGGGTCGGCCATACGGCCTGTCTGTGCCTCTGAGCTTATGGTGTTGGCGGCCAGATCCTTGGTTAGGGAACTGCTGACATCTTCCGGACTTCGTCCTGGGAGTAATGAGTTCCTTAGTCTCAAACGCTGTGAGCTGTTTTTATCCTTCGTTTTGACAGCCCTGGATGACACCTTAATGATGTGTGGTAGAACGTCGGCCTTACTGGTGACTATTCGACGGTCGGTATGGTTGCGCCAGTGGGCGGCAGACTTTATGTCCAAAAAGTCTCTGACGGCCCTACCCTTTGTGGGGTTGAGGCTCTTTGGAGAAACCTTGGACTCAGTTACTCAGGGCGGTAGGCTACCGCAGCGTAAGAAGCAGCGTCGTTCCTTTCGGGGGGCGACCACTGCTGCCCCTTCCTTTTGTGGGGCCAGACCTGGAAGAGGATCTACATTTCGTTCTTCCAGAGGTGACTCGGGGAGCAGGGGCAGAGGACGTGCCCGCTCTGGATAAAATTGGGGTTCCAAGCCCAAGCCGGCTATCAAGCCAGCTCAGCAATGAGGGGGCGCCCTCACCCTTGCGGGTGGGGGGACGGCTCAAGCACTTCTCCCAGATTTGGGATCAAGAAGTCTCGGACAGGTGGATTCGGGAAGTGGTGTCTTCCGGTTACAAGCTAGAGTTCGAGCTCCGCCCCCCCTCCAGGTTTCTCAGGTCTCGGTTGCCTTCGGAGCCCCTGGCGGCACAGGGGCTCCTGGTGGCAGTAAAGAGCCTTCTGGACATGGATGTCATTTGCCCAGTGCCTCCATCAGAGCAGGGCAAGGGCTTCTATTCCAATCTGTTCCCGGTTCCCAAGAAGGACGGGTCGATCCGTCCTATCTTGGACCTCAAGCTTCTCAACAGGTTTGTCAGGCCGCGCAAATTCCGCATGGAGACCTTGCGCTCGGCCATTCAGTCTCTTCGTCAGGGAGATTTTCTGACGTCCATAGACATCATAGACGCTTATCTACACATTCCGATTTTTCCAGCACACCAGAGGTTTCTCAGGTTTGTCGTGGAGGATCGTCACTTTCAGTTTGTGGCTCTTCCTTTCGGTCTCACCTCGGCACCTCGGGTGTTCACCAAGGTGCTGGCGGGGGTGATGGCACTGCTCAGAGTTCAGGGCATTCGCATTGTACCCTATCTGGACGATCTGCTGATTATGGCAGATTCCTTCAGCCATGCGGAGTCGGACACCGGTGTGGTGGTGTCCACTCTGGAGAGGTTCGGTTGGGTGATCAACCACCCCAAGTCTTCCCTTTGTCCGTCCAGGATTGTGACGTTTCTGGGGATGTCTTTGGACACCTTGCAGGCCAGGGTTTTTCTGCCCCAGGCCAAGATTCTTTTGATCCAGGAGTTAGTGCAGCTACTTTTGTCAGCTCCTCACCCGTCCATCCGGTTAGGGATGAGGCTGGTGGGATTAATGGTGGCCTCATTCGAGGCAGTTCCCTTTGCGCAATTCCATACGAGGATGCTTCAGCTTCATCTGCTGAAGGTTTGGGACAAGTCGCCACTGTCGTTGGACCAGTATTTCCGGTTGACCCCTCAAGTTCGTTGATCCCTACAATGGTGGATGGGGTCTGTCAATCTGTTGAAGGGCAAATCCTTCCTGGCCCCGTGCTGGGAGACGGTCACCACGGATGCCAGTCTATCAGGCTGGGGGGGTGTTTGGAAGGATTACCAGTTTCAGGGTCTATGGAGTCCGCAGGAGGCTCACGAGCCCATCAACATTCTGGAATTGAGAGCCATCAGGTTGGTTCTGTTTCGCTTGACTCATCAGTTGAGGGGCCGGCCAGTTCAGGTCCGGTCGGACAACAGGACGGCGGTTGCTTACATCAATCACCAGGGGGGGGACTCGCAGCAGGAGTGCCCTCAGGGAGGTGTCTTTGATTCTGGACTGGGCGGAGGCCCACGTCCCGTGTATCTCAGCAGTCTACATTCCGGGAGCGGAAAACACGGAGGCGGACTCGCTGAGCAGGGCCTCATCTCGTCAGGGGGAGTGGTCTCTCAGTCCCAAGGTGTTCCGTTTGATTTGTCTCAGGTGGGGGTTCCCTGCGGTGGACCTCTTTGCCTCTCGGCACAATCACAAGCTTCCAGTCTTTGTGTCGCTCTCGCAGGATCCTCTGGCTCTGGCGGTGGATGCCATGTCTCTGAACTGGAGGGATCTGGGCTTGCTGTACCTGTTTCCCCCGTTCCCGTTGCTAGCCAGGGTGGTGCGCAAGCTGGCGCTGGAAGGCGCATCAGCGATCCTGGTGGCCCCGAGGTGGCCAAGGCGCGTTTGGTTCGCAGATCTGGTAAGGCTGGCAAAAGACCAGTTCGTGCTGCCTCTGAGTCCGGATCTGCTCACTCAGGGTCGGCTGCGTCATCCCAATTTACAATCGCTGGTTTTGACGGCGTGGCTGCTGAGTCCACTATCTTGAAAGAGGAAGGTCTTTCTGATGCTGTTATTCAGACACTTATCAGTGCCAGGAAACGGTCTTCATCAACCATTTATTATAGGTCATGGAAGTCCTATATTGACTGGTGTGAGGGTAGGTCCCTTTCTTGCCGGGAGTTCTCTATTCCCAGGCTCTTGGAGTTTCTTCAACATGGTCTGGATCTGGGGCTCCAGATTAGTACCTTAAAGGGGCAGGTTTCTGCCCTGGCGGTTTTCTTTCAAAGGTCCTTTGCACTTCATCCCTTAGTCAAGACCTTCTTCCAAGGAGTTTTGCATATACGGCCTCCTAGGAAGCCTTTTGTTCCGGTTTGGGATTTAAAATTGGTTCTTTCTGCTCTTCAGGGGCCTCCGTTTGAGCCCTTGCATGAGGCTGCCTTGTCGTCCCTTACTCAGAAGGTGACATTTTTGGTGGCTATCACTTCTGTTCGGCGTGTTTCTGAGTTGGCAGCTTTATTCGTTAAAGCTTCGTATTTTGAAAGGCATCAGGATAAGGTTGTTTTTCGTTTCAAACCAGATTTCCTTCCTAAGGTGGTTTCGGCCTTCCATTTAAATCAGGACATTGTTCTGCCCTCTCTTTGTCCCAATCCTAGCACCGAGAAGGAGAGGGTGTTGCATTCCTTGGACGTTGTCCGCGCTGTGAAATATTACCTGGTGGCTACGTCTTCCTTTCGTAAGACTGATGCCTTCTTTGTGGTGCCCTCTGGGCCTAGGAAGGGTTTGGCTCCTGCCAAATCTTCTATCAGTAAATGGATTCGTCAGGCCATTTTTGGGGCCTATTCTGCCAAGGGGAGGAGTCCCCCTTTTCGTGTTACTGCTCATTCTACTCGTGCTCTTGGAGCGTCCTGGGCCTTCCAGCACCAGGCCTCTGTTGAGCAGGTTTGTAAGGCCGCTACTTGGTCTTCTGTTCACACTTTTTCCAAGTTTTACAAGGTTGATGTTCGGGCCTCAGCGGATGCTGGTTTTGGCCGCCTGGTTTTACAAACTGTTGTGGCATAGGTTGTGCCTTGTTACCTTGTTTTGGATTCCCGCCCTTTTATGGACACTGCTGTTGGATGTCCCATGTGTTATGGATATCTGAAGCGGGGTGTGTGACATACTTAGAATAATACCATTTTGTGAAATACTCACCTGTAAAATGGGTATTATAAGTATGTCACACACCCCGCTTCACCCGCCCTTGTTTGGTACTCTGGATACTCTATATTGGGCATTTTGCGTGGTTCTTGGTTTTACTGTTGCCTCTTCTTGGTCCCTTACTTACTGCTTCTGTATGCTGGGTAATGAGTGGGAGGTCCCAGGTATTTATGGATCAGGGAGGGGCTTTTCTCTTTGCATCATCTCTGCAGGAACGCCCCTTCAGGTCGGTATTACCCATGTGTTATGGATATCTGAAGCGGGGTGTGTGACATACTTATAATACCCATTTTACAGGTGAGTATTTCACAAAATGGTATTTTTCTGTCCCCTACCCCATGCAAGTCTGGTGCTGTCTGGGCTCCAGCATGCTCTTTACTTGACCCTGTGTCTTCAAGCGTGCTTGTTGGGTGATGGTCTTTACTGCTCATCTGTTGTTCCTATAATAGGGAAGCACAGGCCCCACTGTATTTTGTTGGCTCTGAACCAAAAGTCCAGCAGTCCTGCTGCTTGGGGGGAATCCCGGGAAAGCACCACCTTCTGGCTGAGGGAGCCAGCAAGCAAATGATTGCTCTTATTGGGGACTTGTGCCTAAAGTGCGCCATACGAACTATATTTAAATAGTATTTAGAATTGACAGTCTCCCCCACCCCATAAAATGATCATTACATTATAATGCAGGCAGGAGGTGGGAATAAGGTTACAGCTACACCCTACAGTGCATTCGGTGGACTAGCGAGGATTTTGATGGTTAGCAGTCAGCAACTAACATAGAAACATAGAAGGTTGGCGGCAGAAGGAGACCATACGGTCCATCTAGTCTGCCCTTATGTATACACTGTATGTACTCTTTATCTTAGGATAGATGTGTGCTTATCCCAGGCATGTTTAAATTCAGTGACTGTTGATTTTTCAACTACCTCTGCTGGAAGTTTGTTCCAAGCATCTACTACTCTTTCTGTAAAATAATATTTTCTAACATTGCTCCTGATCTTCCCCCCGACTAGCTTCAGGTTGTGCCCCCTTTTTCTATCATTAAGTTTCTTCTTAAAACACTTCCCTACTGAACCTTATTCAATCCTTTCACATATTTAAAGGTCTCAATCATGTCCCCCCTCTCCCTTCTTTCCTCCAGACTGTACAAATGAAGTTCTTTAAGTCTCTCCTGATAAGTTTTAAGTTTAAGTCCTTCCACCATTTTCGTTGCCCGCCTTTGGACACATTCTTGAATAATGTCTTTTTGCAGGTAAGGTCTCTAGAACTGCACACAGTATTCTGCTGTGGCCTTACCAGGGCTCTATACAGCGGCATCACAACCTCCCTCTTCCTACTGGTGATGCCTCGAGCTATGCAGCCGAGCATCCTGCTTGCTTTTCCCACTGCCTGGCTACACTGTCCACTCATCTTGCAGCTATCAGTAATCAGTACCCCTAAATCTCTCTCCTCCGAGGTCCTGGATAACACAGTGCTGCCCATACGGTACTCAGAGCAGGGATTCCTTCTACCCAAGTGCATGATTTTACATTTATACATTTAACTCTAGTTTCCACAGTTTTTACCATCTATCCAGTAAAGCTAAATCATTTTCCATGTTGCAGACACCTCCAGGAATGTCCCCCCTATTACTAACCTTTGTATTATCAGCAAACAGACAAATTTTTCCTACCAGGCCTTCTGCTATGTCACTTACAAATATATTAAAATGAATGGGGCCCAGGACAGAGCCTTGTGGCACACCACTTGTAACTCGCCTTTGTTCAGATTGCAGACCATTAACAACAACGCTCTGATACCGATCCCTCAGCCAACTGGAAACTATCCAGGGATTGAGTCCTACCTTCAATAACTTATCTATGAGCTCTTTATGTGGTACAGTGTCAAAGGCTTTGCTAAAATCCAGATAGGCGATATCCACAGCACCACCTTCATTTAACACTTTAGTGACATTGTCAAAGAAATCAATAAGATTGGTCTGACATGATCTGCCCTCAGTAAAGCCGTGCTGTTTTGGGTCCAACAGGTCATTAATTTTTAGATGGGAAATTATCTGTTTTTTTTTAGAGTGTTTCCATTAATTCGACCACTATACATGTTAAACTAACTGGCCTGTAATTACTGGCTTCTTCTCTACTCCCCTTTTTATGGATTGGTACGACATTGGCCATTCTCCAATCATCTGGAACCTCACCAGTTGAAAGGGAATGGTTAAGTAAATCAGTCAGAGGGGATGCAATCACAGATCTAAGTTCCCTTAGAACTCTAGGGTGGATTCCATCTGGACCCACCACCTTACTTACCTTTAGATGTGTCAGCTCGGCTAAGACATCAGCCTCCAGACATCAGCCTCCAATTATTGTGAGATAAGGGCTGAGTGGCATGGAAAGTACTGTAACAATGCTTTTATTTTTAGATTTTTTTATACTATTGCATTATAGATATACTCAGCTTATCCTAGTGGATGGTCATTTAGTGGGGACAGTAACCATCTGCACAAATGTGCAGCAGCTGCACCTCTTCCAGAAGAAAGCATGGGGCTGAAGAGATGCAGATGTTTCCAAGGAAAAGCCGAAAACTTTTTAAATTTGGGGGTTTACAAGGGACGTAGAGTGGTTAGGATCCCTGTGAACCCAGCTTATACTGAGTTGCCATTGAAGGTATAGGTCCACTTTAAATTGAAGCTCTAGTAAACAGTGGCAGACAGATGCGGTGCAAGAGCTGCAGAGCTAAGTTATCGCCAGTATCAAGGGGTTAGAAAAAAGACAACGGGCTTAATTTAATAAAGTTTGAAAAAAAGGAACGCTTGCAAAATTGGATTGCATGCGAGAATTTTGGGACTTAGCAGCAATTCAGAAAGGCTGGCATTCAGTCCAATAGGCATGAAAATGTGTGCAAGATAGTTACGAGTGCAAGCAAAAACGGCTTTACAAATGGTAAACTCTGGGAAATTTTGGGCCTGATTTATCAAGCACGTCAGTGCAAATTAGAGTACTAAATATATCATTTTTTTTCACACTTGTGAATGTTGCTGCACTACAAGAAGCGCATTTACAAAAACATTAGCAGTACAGCAACGCTCTGAAAAATGTATAAATCATATTTTGCAGGATCAGCTGACTGGGTGTTAGTTTGTGATACATATGTAGTAGGAGAAAGTAACACATTTATCAGCTGAGAGGCAGAATGTTTTTGATTAAAATACATCCACCCTAACACCAGAGCAGCTGGAAAATGCTAGCTGACCTTTAGTAACAGAACTCTGTGAGCAAGTTGCTGGTGAATATGCTGTCCTCCTTTTAAATTAATCAGCTTTTAATGATTATTAGCATTTGCAATGATTATTAGTGTTTGCAATGCTTCTTATTTTGAGACTTATGGTGGAATGGCATCATGTATTGTACATAACCTCCAACGGAGTAACTATCACATTCCACATATCACTGTGTGAAGGTTGTGGCGGTCCCTTGTAGTTAAGCCGCCGCGTCTTTTCAAAAAGTGGCCAATCAGATAATTGCTCCATATATAAGAGCTCCCTAAAAACCGTCGGAATTGGAACTTGAGCCTTCCGCGGTCCACATCACCTAGCAGATGCTCAAATTCAAACACAAAGGCTAGAAGGGCTCCATTAAGGAAGTCAGTAGACTTTTCTTCTGCTGAAAGCTGCTGTAAAAAACTTGTGTGAAACACTCAAAGCAATGGCACCTGAATTACTAGAATTATTTTGTAAGTGCAAAATCCACACAAATATTTTCACCAAATGTATTATTTCTGAGCATTTATTCTCGTTCTCAAATTAAAATAACAAAATACATGGGTTCAATGTTCCTGAATCGCGCATAGAAAAGTCTTGTAAGCAAAAAAACTTTAAAATTAATTTTTGACCTTTACTAAACCAAGTCCAAAGAATCTTAGATCAAACTGGACAATATAAAATATGCAATAAAAGTGAATTTAAGGCTGTTGCCTTTCAGATGTTAAATTTTCTTTTGCCAAGTTCTACATAATTTCCACCAATTTCCGGAGTAACTGCCCTGTAAATGTCTTTTTCCAGATCATCCGACTGTCAGGAGCAATCTGCTGGACTGGGAGGAAGCTCGCCCACTGGGCTAAGTATAGAATTCCCCATGTGCTGCTTGGTCACGTTGCAGTCTAAAGGTAGAAGTCAACGTAACCTCCTCAACTGATGACTTTTACTTCTTGGTGAAAGCGGACTTCTTGCTTGGAATATACCCCTAAAATACATAACTGTGAAATAAAAACAAAATCAATATCTGGCATTAGTTACCCATTATTAGGTAATATTCTGAATCTCCAGCTCTAGTCTATTAACAAATGGATCCTTTTATTCTGTTAACAGCCTGATAATTACAAAGGGATTCGTTTAGAGTTATCACTCCCCACCAGCCCCCATGTGGGCTATGCAGGCTGGCAGCCTTCAGGGCCAGGGGCCAGCCGGTCAGTCTCCGCAGCCTGGTCTACCAGCCCCCATAGCTGATGCCCAGGCTGGTCTTACTGGAGAGGGGGGAGCCCACAACAATTATTTTCTTTCATTTTTAAGGTTTTAACCCTAGATAGTACGCAAAGCAGTTGTATTTTATTAAAAAATGTCATATAATGTTCTTTTTAGTTTGGGGGGGTCTCCTGGGCAGGAAACAGGGGTCTACCGCAAAACGATTTTTGTACATTTTTTGTTTAAAAAAAAACTAAAATTCAAAAATAGAATTTTTACATTTTTTCCACATATTTTACCCAATAATATTGAGAAAGCACTGAAAAAGTACAAACAAAACATTTCATGTTAAAGGCTACACTTGAAAAAAACAATACTGTATATCATTTTCACAGGTAAACATACATAGAGCAAAATGCTGAAAAATCGTCTGGCAACATGGGGGACTAGGATTGAAAGGGTTAAGGGTTTAAGGCAGTAGCGTACATGCTATAGAGGCAGTGCAGGCACATGCCCCGGGCCTATGGAGCCAGGGGGCCAAATGCAAGCTACCTGCACCACCACTGCTGAGTGTAAGCCCCCAGCTTCATACTTACCTATCTAGCCATGCTGCTGGTTTCTCCACAGAGCATTGCTTTCTTCACCACTGGAACATTGTGAGTAGTGTTGTGTGAACTCGAACTTCAAAAACCGGGGGCTCAGACAGAAGGCCATGGTCAGGTTTGGTGTTCGGGCCCAACACTAAAGCTGGATGATGGGCTACTGAATGGGTGGTCAGGTCAAGTTCAGGTATCTGAACTGAATTTCTGTTCAAAGTTTGTCCAAACTTGATCTTCTACAGGTTCCACCAATATTAATTGTGAGTATGCAGACAGGCTGGGGGGGGGGGGGGTCATCAGGCAATAACAAAACATGGAGAATTGGACTTTTTAAATTATTATTATTAATTAAACCGGACCTTCACCATCATTTAGTGAAAAGCCCAAACCCTAAAAAAAAATATTACCCACCACCAAATGAATGTATATTAAATTCTTAGTTGCTTACTTATTATTCTTTCCCCCACTGGGCTTCAAAACTATTCAGGACTCTAAGATACGGGCGCCACCATCTTGCCTCAGAAGCATAACATACTGAGGAGAGGGGTGAAAAGAACAGGGGGCGGAGTTATAGCTGTGCTTTGCACAGACAGAGCTGAGTTGAGGTCAGAAAAAAGCCAGCAATCCTGTCTGCAGGCAGCCTGAGACCCCACTGGCCGCCACCTTGGATGTTAAAAGCCTCAAAAAATGCAATAGGTGCAGGTAGGATGATTTTTAATGGGAGCAAACTGTATTTACAGCGTGGGGGAAACATACAAGATAGGCTCTTATTCAGGGTGAAGGTCCGGTTTAAGTATTAACCACTTATTCAATATTTTCTTCCTTTACTTATATAGTACAAGAAAATAGTTACCAGTATGTTGCAGAAGATGTACCTTTATATGGCCCAAAATGCTACTAAAAAGGCTACTCCAGGATTGGACCAGAGCACTTAAGGTCCACCAGAAGAAATTGCTCTTGGGGCCAACCATTCAGCTAAAACACAATGAGATTGTAATAATATAAAATTGTATGTTTATTGACTAATCAAATAAGCAATACCAAACTCAAAAACACTGTTTTAGACGTGAATCTCTTGTAGAGCCCTGATGGTCAGGAGAGTTTCTGGGGATGGACGAGCAGGGTAACCACCCTGGGTGCCAAGACCAGTCGGGGCACCTTTATCCCAGCCATCCTGTTTTGTGCAGATGTGTCAAGGCCACTGTTAGTGGTGCAGGCCATAAGACAGACCCCTCATTCCCATATTGGTCTGTCATGGGAAGGGGGCACTAAGGAAGAGGCACTGCATGCCACCATAGTATGGGTGAGGCGGGGGTAGATTTTTTTTCCTTTCCACACTGAGCACTATTTTGCCTAGAAACTGTCCTGCTGATGGTGGCCCTGGGTCAGTGCCTGAGCCCAATGGAGGATCCAACATTAGGCTATGCTGTTCTCTTTAATGTCATGCCAAGCGTAAGGTGGGGCCATCAAATATGTCACATAATGCTTTAAAAATTGAAATATAAAAACCTGTAAAGAAAAAGATGTATTTGTATTTATTTGCTTTGAGTAAAGAAATAGTTAACCAACGCATTGTTGACCTAGGGCACCCAAAGATTTAATATGAGGTCTTTATTGTTTTCTGTCCTTCACACTGTGCTCTGTCCTGCAGGATGGAAATTCAATCACGCTCTTCAGATTTCCTGAGGTGAGACTCATTCATTTTTGCCTTGCAGGTATCTCTCCTCCTGCCAGGGTGCCATATAACACCGCCATTGTATTCCTCTCTACCATTTATATGGACTCGCAAGGGCTTTGCAATCAGCCAGGTCATTTGTCTCCGTCCCCTTTCCAATCGTTGTTTACAGGCCGATCATGGCCAAACAAATAAATACACAACTGATACATATCTGAAATAAATATTTCCCTTGTCAAAACAAAATTCAAAGACTCTTGTGACCCCATCCATCACTGCTGTACTTCAATTAGACAGAACAGCATAACAAGATCTCCTGCTTCTGTGCAGAGCATAATATTTCCTGAACTGACCTGAGTTCTTTCCCCATGACCAACTAATTACTGGTCCCTATTACTTGGAGGGTCATTCCACTTTCGAGGCATTTTTAAAAGTTTCCACTATTGTGTGCTAAAATAATAGTTATCATTATCTGTTTTTTTTGTATTTGTTTGCAATGTGTGTTTTAAAAGAAAGCAGTTTTCTCTGGCAACAATGTGTTTCCTTTAAAGTGGAGCAAAACCCAGGATTTTGACTATCATGGGTTTTGGTCCTTTCCCTTGGGGCACCCCGACTGGGGGTGTCCCGCTGTGTAAAACCCCCCAGATCGCCCGAAAAACTCACCTCTTCCTGGTCCTAGGGCGCATGCGCGGCCGCTCGTCCAATCAACGTGCTCTGAGCCGCTGACCTCACTCTATCTAAGATGGTGTCTAAGGCCAGCATCTCCAAGCGCGCTGGTGGCCGCATCCCCCGCTTCCCTATAACAGGAAGCGTGTGTGAATGGCCGGCGTGGACACGCGCCCTGCTAGAGGGATAGCAGGGATGCAGCTGCGGCTCGCGCATGCGCTGTTGGACCTGGGGGTTTCACACAGCAGGGCATCTCGATTTTGGATGCCCTGGGGGGGCAATCTATAAGATTCCCGGGCTGATAGGCGTGGGTTTTGGTCCACTTTAACAATGTACAACTAGCGTGTTTGGTGTACATAATAAAGACTTCCTGACTATGGCTTTCTAATCATCTGAGGCAGAGGTGGCGTTCCGCACTCCTATGCTCACAGATTTAACCCATACTGCTCTAATTCAGCCTCTTCAGATGAGGGAACCACAATATTATGTTCCAGTATGAAAAGAGTTACTAGAAGGGTTCTCACCTGGGGAGCTGATGCTGAGATCAACAGTGGAAGGATTTTGGAATTAGTTGTCCATAGGTTTTACTCAAGGCCAGGAAAGCCACTCCCACTGTGGCAACACAGAGCCACTGGAATATAAGAAACTGCAAAACAGCATTTTGATGAGTAAATCACAGGTCTGAGGCACAATCCGAACACACAGGTTTATTTTAAAGGAGTTTTCCTTTAATTCTACAAAAGTTCTATACACAACTTTGTTTACATTTTTATTTGTTTTGTGGCAACTCTAGCACAGTGACCCCCACCAATCAACAAATGACACAACCACAACCTAAGCTACATACACCAAGGCCGCCATCAGAGCAGCACAGCTAAGACTCAAGTATGAGACCCGAAAGATCTGGCTAGGAATGCTGTGCCCTTGCAACCCCTATACCAGTTTCAAAAGCAGGAGGGCACAATAGGTCACCTGACAGCTAGCGGTTGACTTACCAAACCCCCTCCCCACCAGATCATGTGTTTCCACACCGGCCAGTGGGTGCAGAGCAGCCTTGTGCCTGTGTGGACTATGTGGGCTAATAGGCACTCCGTGCAGCAGAGTGCTGACAGGACAGATTTGTGTTCTTTGCTTGGCAAAAGAGCGGGGAGGTGCAGGGGACATCCACATCAGAGGATAGCGAGGGAGGAGGTGAGTTTATAGGTTTATTTTTTTTCACTATTTAAGGGAAAAAATTGATCAACATGAATCCCAAAGAAAATCAGCTTCTTGGCAAATTTTGCTATAATAGTAATCAAAATGCATATGCCTTTGTTTATACTTCATGCTTATGGTATATAATTAGAGCTGAGCGAATCGGATGAACCCAAATTCGTTCCGAATTTCAGGAAAAATTCGATTCTGAACGAATCCGAATTTTTTTCGATCGATCGAAGTTTTCCTTTAAACTCCATTTATTTCAATTACAGCCATTTTAAAATGGTGGATGGACATGTCCGGACATGTCCCCTGGGGTAAGTTATCATGGAAAGGTCACATGCAGCCTATCAGCAGCCAGTAACCCCGGTGACGTCACAGTGCTATATAAACGGCGGCCATCTTGCTTGTGCGCATTTCAGCCTTGCATTGCAGACAGAACGGAGGTTGCTGCAGACAGGGAGAGACTAACAGACAGGCAGGGAGCGTCAGGGAGACCCACAGAGACCCACACAGTGCCAGGGAGAGCCAGGGAAAGATAGGGAAAAATCTGGAACGATCCAGGCAGGGACAGCAGAGAAAGTGACAGGGAAACTTTTTTTTTTATTTTCACTTCACTTCATTTGCCAGATCAGTTTTAAATAGCTTTTTTTTTTGTGCTGTAAATATTCCTGGCCACTGTGCATCCCATCTTGGCAGTGGCATATTTAACCCTATCTGTTACACACAAGCATTTCTTATAACTCGATTAGTTTTAATTTTTTTTGTATGCTGAAAAAACCCCCCCGCAGGGTATTCCAAACCGGCACATTTCACCCTATCTGTTATACTAAAGCAGCTTCTACAGGCTCTGTTTTATTAATATATTGCATTTTGAATTGGTTTTGTTCCTCCTGTAAAAACACCAGGCCGCATGGGCATCCCAAACCAGCACATTTCACCCTATCTGTTATACTAAATCAGCTTCTAAAGGCTCTGTTTTATTAATATTCAAAATGCTATAGGGTATCCCAAACTGGCACATTTCACCATATCTGTTATACTAAAGCAGCTTCTACAGGCTCAGTTTTATTAATATATTGCATTTTGAATTGGTTTTGTGCGTCCTTTAAAAACACCAGGCCGCAGGGTATTCAAAACCGGCACATTTCACCCTATCTGTTATACTAAAGCAGCTTCTACAGGCTCTGTTTTATTAATATATTACATTTTGAATTGGTTTTGTGCGTCCTGTAAAAACACCAGGCCGCAGGGTATCCCAAACCAGCACATTTCACCCTATCTGTTATACTAAAGCAGCTTCTACAGGCTCTGTTTTATTAATATATTGCATTTTGAATTGTTTTTTTTTGCGTCCTGTAAAAACACCAGGCCGCAGGGTATCCCAAACCGGCACATTTCACCCTATCTGTTATACTAAAGCAGCTTCTACCGGCTCTGTTTTATTAATATATTGCATTTTTAATTGGTTTTGGGCGTCCTGTAAAAACACCAGGCCGCAGGGTATCCCAAACTGCCACATTTCACCCTATCTGTTATACTAAAGCAGCTTTTAAAGGCTCTGTTTTATTAATATATTGCATTTTGAATTGGTTTTGTGCGTCCTGTAAAAACACCAGGCCACAGGGTATCCCAAACCAGCACATTTCACCCTGTTATACTAAATCAGCTTCTACAGGCTCTGTTATATTAATATATTGCATTTTGAATTGTTATTTTGCGTCCTGTAAAAACAACAGGCCACAGGGTATCCCAAACCAGCACATTTCACCCTATCTGTTATACTAAAGCAGCTTCTACAGGCTCTGTTTTATTAATATATTGCATTTTGAATTGGTTTTGGGCGTCCTGTAAAAACACCAGGCCGCAGGGTATCCCAAACCGCCACATTTCACCCTATCTGTTATACTAAAGCAGCTTCTAAAGGCTCTGTTTTATTAATATATTGCATTTTGAATTGGTTTTGTGCGTCCTGTAAAAACACCAGGCCGCAGGGTATCCCAAACCGGCACATTTCACCCTATCTGTTATACTAAAGTACCTTCTACAGGCTCTGTTTTATTAATATATTGCATTTTGAATTGTTTTTTTGCGTCCTGTAAAAACCCCAGGCCAATGGGCATCCCATATTGGCACATTTGACTCTATCTGTTACACACAAGCAGCTGTTAAAGGGGATTTCTTCTAACTAGAGTACTGTTTAAATTGTTTTTGTGTCTGCTGTAAAAACCCCAGGCCAATGGGCATCCCATATTAGCACATTTGACCCTATCTGTTACACACAAGCAGCTGTTAAAGGGGATTTCTTCTAACTAGATTACAGTTTAAATAGTTTTTGTGTCTGTCGTAAAAACCCCAGGCCAATGGGCATCCCATATTAGCCCATTTGACCCTGTTCGATCTGTTACAAACAAGCAACTCTTAAAGGGGATTTCATCTAACTAGAGCACAGTTTTAATTGTTTTTGTGTCTGCTGTAAAAACCCCTGCCCACTGGGCATGCCATGTTTGCACATTTAACCCTATCTGTTACACACAAGCAGCTCTTAAATGGGATTTCATCTAACTAGAGCACAGTTTTAATTGTTTTTGTGTCTGCTGTAAAAAACCCTGCCCACTGGGCATCCCATGTTTGCACATTTAACCCTATCTGTTACACACAAGCAGCTCTTAAATGGGATTTCATCTAACTAGAGCACAGTTTAAATTGTTTTTGTGTCTGCTGTAAAAACCCCTGGCCACTGGGCATCCCATGTTTGCACATTTAACCCTATCTGTTACACACAAGCAGGTCTTAAAGCTGATTTAATCTAACTAGAGCACAGTTTTAATATATTGCATTTTTAATTGGTTTTGGGCGTCCTGTAAAAACACCAGGCCGCAGGGTATCCCAAACTGCCACATTTCACCCTATCTGTTATACTAAAGCAGCTTTTAAAGGCTCTGTTTTATTAATATATTGCATTTTGAATTGGTTTTGTGCGTCCTGTAAAAACACCAGGCCACAGGGTATCCCAAACCAGCACATTTCACCCTGTTATACTAAATCAGCTTCTACAGGCTCTGTTATATTAATATATTGCATTTTGAATTGTTATTTTGCGTCCTGTAAAAACAACAGGCCACAGGGTATCCCAAACCAGCACATTTCACCCTATCTGTTATACTAAAGCAGCTTCTACAGGCTCTGTTTTATTAATATATTGCATTTTGAATTGTTTTTTTGCGTCCTGTAAAAACACCAGGCCGCAGGGTATCCCAAAGCGGCACATTTCACCCTATCTGTTATACTAAAGCAGCTTCTACAGGCTCTGTTTTATTAATATATTGCATTTTGAATTGGTTTTGGGCGTCCTGTAAAAACACCAGGCCGCAGGGTATCCCAAACCGCCACATTTCACCCTATCTGTTATACTAAAGCAGCTTCTAAAGGCTCTGTTTTATTAATATATTGCATTTTGAATTGGTTTTGTGCGTCCTGTAAAAACACCAGGCCGCAGGGTATCCCAAACCGGCACATTTCACCCTATCTGTTATACTAAAGTACCTTCTACAGGCTCTGTTTTATTAATATATTGCATTTTGAATTGTTTTTTTGCGTCCTGTAAAAACCCCAGGCCAATGGGCATCCCATATTGGCACATTTGACCCTATCTGTTACACACAAGCAGCTGTTAAAGGGGATTTCTTCTAACTAGAGTACAGTTTAAATTGTTTTTGTGTCTGCTGTAAAAACCCCAGGCCAATGGGCATCCCATATTAGCACATTTGACCCTATCTGTTACACACAAGCAGCTGTTAAAGGGGATTTCTTCTAACTAGATTACAGTTTAAATAGTTTTTGTGTCTGTCGTAAAAACCCCAGGCCAATGGGCATCCCATATTAGCCCATTTGACCCTGTTCGATCTGTTACAAACAAGCAACTCTTAAAGGGGATTTCATCTAACTAGAGCACAGTTTTAATTGTTTTTGTGTCTGCTGTAAAAACCCCTGCCCACTGGGCATGCCATGTTTGCACATTTAACCCTATCTGTTACACACAAGCAGCTCTTAAAGGGGATTTCATCTAACTAGAGCACAGTTTTAATTGTTTTTGTGTCTGCTGTAAAAAACCCTGCCCACTGGGCATCCCATGTTTGCACATTTAACCCTATCTGTTACACACAAGCAGCTCTTAAATGGGATTTCATCTAACTAGAGCACAGTTTAAATTGTTTTTGTGTCTGCTGTAAAAACCCCTGGCCACTGGGCATCCCATGTTTGCACATTTAACCCTATCTGTTACACACAAGCAGGTCTTAAAGCTGATTTAATCTAACTAGAGCACAGTTTTAATTGTTTTTGTGTCTGCTGTAAAAACCCCTGGGCACTGTGCATGCCGTGTTTGCACATTTAACCCTATCTGTTACACACAAGCAGCTGTTAAAGCGGATTTCTTCTAACTAGAGCACAGTTTTAATTGTTTTTGTGTCTGCTGTAAAAACCCCTGAACACTGGGCACCCCATGTTAGCACATTTAACCCTATCTGTTACACACAAGCAGCTCTTAAAGGGGATTTCATCTAACTAGAGCACAGTTTAAATTGTTTTTGTGTCTGCTGTAAAAACCCCTGGCCATTGGGCATCCCAAACACTAGCATAAATATTTCAAGACTACCTGTCTAATAACTGCTTGCATTTTATAATTAACGTCACTTTTCCACAATCAAGGGAGGCCACCTCTGTGTGTGAGCAGGGGGCATCCCAAACACTAGCATAAATATTTCAAGACTACCTATCTATTAGCTGATTGGATTTTGTAATCAATGTCACTTTTCCACTATCAAAGGAGCCAACCTCTCTGTGTGAGGAGGGGACATCCCAAACACTAGCATTAATATTTCAAGAGTACCTGTCTATTAACTGGTTGCATTTTGTAAAGAAAGTCACGTTGTCAAATTGCCAGCAGCCATTGCCTTAACCGGGGGGCATCCCAAATATGCTAGCATATGTCTTTTAAGAGTGCTCACATTGGAGTTGGCAGCAGCAGCATTAGGAGCCCATATATTGCCTGAAAGACACACATATGAGCTGGCAGCAGCAGCATAGGGAGCCCATATATTGCCTGAAAGACACACCCAGGAGTTGGCAGCAGCATAGGGAGCCCATATATTGCCTGAAAGACACACCCTGGAGTTGACAGCAGCATAAGGAGCTACCATGCTTCAGCTACTACCATGGATCAGCCATTGGTGGCTGAAAATCCTGGCTGAACCATGCCTGATTCATCTTCACAAAGGTGAGTCTCTCCACATTTTTCGTGGACAGACGAGTTCTCCTAGGCATGACTATGGCCCCCGCCGCACTAAACACCCGCTCAGATGGCACACTACTCGCTGGCCAGGACAGCTTTCCCAGGGCAAACTTTACAAGTTTGGCTGCCCAGAAGTCCAGCGGGTCCTCAAGGTGCATTGGCATGGTCATGTCAAGGTATGACACTACCTGCTGGTTCAGGGCCTGATCCAGGTCTTTCTGCTGCTCATGATTAGCCTCACTATGCGGGTCGCTTGTGATTAGAGTGTGATTCTGTTAGTTGTTATCTGATTCCGACCCGGCTTGATCGACCATTCCTGTCTGCTGCCTGTACCGACCTCTGCTTTGTCTGACCACAAACCTGCCTGCCCCTCTGGATACCCCGCAATCTCTGACCTTCCGGCTTGACCCTTTGGCTACTCCTGACTACGCACCTGTCTCATTCCTGTACTCTGACGCACCCTCCGGATTGACTACCTGAGAACGACCTCGGCTTCGGTATACCCTCGTGGTTCATCGGCCTTCACCGTAATCAGCCATCCTTTGTGCCTATTAAGACCTGGGGGCAACCGTGTCCGGTGAGGCGTACCTAGCTTCCCGGCAAACCGGGGCTTGACTATAGGCAGAAGCGGCGGTGGAGATTGGGGGTTGCCTGCTTACAGAAGGCTGGTGTCCCGCTGGGCATCACAGTATGGACCATGGCATCGGCCATGCAGATAGGCATCAGCCACCTGACTACGTAGAATGTCTCTGTAGTAGGTCAGTTTGTCCTCCCTCTCAGTGGGCCATTTTGTGCCGGTAGCGAGGGTCCAATAAGGTGGAGAGCCAGAAGTCATCCCGCTGACAAATGGAGACCATTCTGCGGTCACTACGCAAGCACGTGAGCATGCATCGTGCCATTTCTGCAAGTGACTCGGAGGGAGCATACTGCCACGGTGTGTCTGGGTCCTCTGTCTCGCCTTCCTCACAGCCCTCTAGCTCCTCTGGCTGCTCCTGCTCCTCCTCTCCTGTCAAATGACTAGATAAAATAGCCATTTTGTCAAACCTAAACTGTGCTTCGCTGTGCCCCGCCCCCTCCTCCTCCTCCTCCACTTCAGCCCCCACAGGCTTCATGTGGCCGTGAAATGTAGGCATCATGTCTCCAGTGCCCTGACCAGCCATGGTTTCCAACATGTGTTGTAGTACATGAAGCAGTGGAATCACATTGTTCATTCCATAGTCCTGGCGACTGACTAATAATTGGCTTCCTCAAAGGGCCTGAGCAAATGACAGGTGTC
This sequence comes from Gastrophryne carolinensis, assembly GCA_027917425.1. NCBI lineage: Eukaryota > Metazoa > Chordata > Amphibia > Anura > Microhylidae > Gastrophryne > Gastrophryne carolinensis. The sequence goes on along the minus strand of JAQIHN010000996.1, from coordinate 428,399 downwards.
ACGCATGAGCTGCCACTGGTTAACATTGAAGTTACACAGGGGAGTCCCCCTATCCGCTTGGACCATCAAGAAAACAGTGATGGCTTTTCTTAGTTCGTATAGTCGATCCAACATATGGAGGGTGGAAACATCGCAAATCATGTTTGATGATATGGGGGGATACCGTTCTGACGCTGTAGCTCAAGAAGGGTGTGCTTGGCGGTGTAGGAGTGGCTGAAGTGCATGCAAAGTTTCCTTCCCGTTGTTAGCATGTCTTGCAGCTGGGGGGAAGACTTCAGAAAATGCTTGCCAACTAGGATGAACGCGTGTGGCATACAGGGCGCATGGCTCAGGCTTCCTTGTCGCAGCGCAGGCAAGATGTTCTTCCCATTGTCAGTCACCATGGTTCCAATTTACAGTTTGGGTGGAGATTTATGATTTTTAGCAGTTCCTCCCATGTGTGACTCCGTGGCTCAAGGCAAACCATGTGAAGAACAGCGTGAGTCCTGCACACATGGTAGGCTGGAAGGGCACTGAAAAAAATAAAAAATACAGAAAAAAAAAAATATAGAAAAAAAAATTAAAAATGAACAAAAAAATTTGTAAAAAAATGTAAAAAATATTTAAAAAAGACAAGGGAAAAAATATATATAAGAAAATACAAAAAAATCAAAAAATATATATTTTTAAAAAATACAAGATATAAAAAAATACTGAAAATGAAAAAAAAAAAATACAAAATTAACCAAAAAAAAAAATTGGATTCATTTTATATGTTATTGTTATTATGTTATATGTTATTGTTATTATGTTAGTTATTGTTATTATGTTATATGTTATTATATGTTATTATTATAAATGTGTTCAAATAAGACAAATGTTAACAATTAATATGTAATTGTCAATTAGGCACTTTTTTCTGTGACACCATTGCTAAGTGCAAGTGCACTGTCACAGGCACAACGGCCTAGGAGCGTGGAGGCCACAGCGGAGGGACCTGTCCAAGTTGCTGTTGTGGTTGTGCAGGAACCACAATCACCCAGTGGTGCTTAAAGGATATGTATTGTCCCTGACCGTAGTTACAGCTCCAGACGTAGGCACTGCCGTGCACTTTGGTACACACTGACAGGCTAAAGGACTGGCCCATCTTCTGTTCAACAAAATTGTACAGGGCTGGTTCTGCCTTCTTCGCAAAGAAATTACAGCATGGGACTCTCCACCTCGGCACGGCACAAGCCATCAGTTCTCTGAAAGGTCCACCACCTCAAAAGGGAGGGACTGCAGCACCAGCAACTTATTCAGGAGCACATTTAGCTTCTGCACGTTGGATGAGTGGGCACATACTGTTGTCTCTTGGACATGACTTGGCCAATGGATTGCTGGCGGAATGACCGACTCGGATTAAGAGGAGGAGGAGCATCTGGAGCGACAGAGGATGGGTATGACACACAGGAGGTGGTGGAGCCTTGGCTGGCTGGAACAGAGAGCGGCGTGCCACTGGGTAATGCAGCAGGCTGGACCACCACTTTGGAGCCAACTCTCCCAGGCCGCTTTATGGTGATGCTGCAAATGTCGATGCAGGGCTGTGGGTCCAACATTGGGACCCTGGCCACACTTCGCCTTCTGCCTACACGTCTTTCATATAGCCATGTTAAGTGGATGATCGTGTTAACCAATGGATGACGGCAGATGGGTTGCTGGTCAACACACGACCGCTAACTGATACCGGGAGATCAGGCCTCTCACTGAGACTCCTGCTGCCACTCACCCCTAGTCTGCTGAGACCTCTGCTTGATGAATTGAGGCCTAATATGTTACTATGTTACTAATATGTTACTATGTTACTAATTACAAATATGTTACTAATTACAAATATGTTAATAATATGTTACTATGTTACTAATATGTTACTATGTTACTAATGTATTACTATGTTACTAATGTGTTACTATGTTTCTAATATGTTATTATGTTACTAATATGTTACTAATATGTTACTATGTTACTAATATGTTACTAATCTGTCACTCTCCATCACTCCAAGCCTTTAAAAGTGCCCTCAAAACTCACTGATGTCCTCCTCAGCTTCCTCAACAGTGTCTGCTTAAGAAGCCAAAACGCTTGCAACACCACCTCCCATGCCCCTCTCCTCATCACTACTTGCCCGTCTAGTGGAAGAAGCGGCGAGTGTCTCCTCCACTTCTTGGCTGGGCAGTAGCTGCTGATCGTCAGATCATCCTCACTGAATAGTGGAGCTGAACCCAAAGCATAAGATATAACCGACAGTTGACTGGGGGTGTCAGATGTCACTTGTGATGCAGTGGATGATCGTGTTAACCAATGGATGATGGCAGATGGATTGCTGGTCAAGACACGACCACTAGCTAATACTGGGAGATCAGGCCTCTCACTGAGACTCCTGCTGCCACTCACCCCTAGTCTGCTGCAACCTCTGTTTGATGAATTTAGGCCTTTGCAACTTCTCTGTGCCCATCCTGGCACTTCTCTGCCTGACATACTTAGTGCGTATATGAGGGGAGGACAAAACGCTACACTACACTTAAAGCAGGATTTGTCGATAACAGCAGCAGTTGTGTAACTATCTGTGGCCTTTCACTAAGTAGTAACTAGGCCCTGAAGACTTTAACAGGAACAAAGTGATGAAACTCTTAGATGTGCGTATGTGATGCTCTGATGAGAGCAATTCAATGTGCTCCAGTACGTTTGAAAAATGTTTTTTTGAGAGACTGGCCTGTGTGGAAATGAATTGGGCATGGATCAGCCAAGATTTCTACCCACCAATGCCTGATGCATTATAGTAGATTGATCATGGGGCCAGACTAACACTAAAGAAATATGGATAGTGCAAAACAGATTTAAGGTGCTGCTCTCGTTACAGACATTCCTCCGCATCAGACCACAAGTAATTATTGAGAAAATGCTTTACGTTAGTCTTACTTTTTATTAATATTCTTTGGATAAGATATATGTGCCGAAAATCTGTATATGTCCTCTTCATGCTGCTGCAAACTCCAGGGTGTGTCTTTCAGTCAATATATGGGCTCCTAATGCTGCTGCCAACTCCTGGGTGTGTCTTTCAGGCAATATATGGGCTCCCTATGCTGCTGCCAAGTCCAGAGTGTGTCTTTCAGGCAATATTTGGGCTGCTGCTGCTGCCAACTCCAGTGTGTCTTTAGGCCAATTTTTGGGCTCCTGCTGCCAACTCCAGTGTCCCTTTCAAGCAATGTTTGGGCTCCTGCTGCTGCTGCTGCCAACTCCAGTGTGTCTTTAGCCCAATTTTTGGTCTCCTGCTGCCAACTCCAGTGTCTCTTTCAAGCAATGTTTGGGCTCCAGCTGCTGCTGCTGGCAACTCCAGTGTGTCTTTAGCCCAATTTTTGGGCTCCTGCTGCTGCCAACTCCAGGGTGTGTCTTTAGGCCAATTGTTGGGCTCCTGCTGCTGCTGCTGCCAACTCCAGGGTGTGTCTTTAGGCCAATTGTTGGGCTCCTGCTGCCAACCCCAGTGTCTCTTTCAGCCAATGTTTGGGCTCCTGCTGCTGCTGCTGCCAACTCCAGTGTGTCTTTAGGCCAATTTTGGGCTCCTGCTGCCAACTCCAGTGTCTCTTTCAAGCAATGTTTGGGCTCCTGCTGCTGCTGCTTGCAACTCCAGGGTGTCATTTAGCCAATTTTTGGGCTCCTGTTGCCAACTCCAGTGTGTCTTTCAAGCTATGTTTGGGCTGCTGCTGCTGCTTGCAACTCCAGGGTGTCATTCAGCCAATTTTTGGGCTCCTGCTGTCAACTCCAGTGTCTCTTTCAAGCTAAGTTTGGGCTGCTCCTGCTGCTGCTTGCAACTCCAGGGTGTCATTCAGCCGATTTTTTGGCTCCTGCTGCCAACTCCAGTGTCTCTTTCAAGCTATGTTTGGGCTCCTGCTGCTGCTGCTTGCCAACTCCAGGGTGTCATTCAGCCAATTTTTGGGCTCCTGCTGCCAACTCCAGTGTCTCTTTCAAGCTATGTTTGGGCTCCTGCTGTTGCTGCTTGCCAACTCCAGGGTGTCATTCAGCCAATTTTTGGGCTCCTGCTGCCAACTCCAGTGTCTCTTTCAAGCTATGTTTGGGCTCCTGCTGCTGCTGTTTGCAACTCCAGGGTGTCAATCAGCCAATTTTTGGGCTCCTGCTGCCAACTCGAGTGTCTCTTTCAAGCTATGTTTGGGCTGCTGCTGCGGCTTGCAACTCCAGGGTGGCATTCAGCCAATTTTTGGGCTCCTGCTGCCAACTCCAGTGTGTCTTTCAAGCTAGGTTTGGGCTGCTGCTGCTTGCAACTCCAGGGTGTCATTCAGTCAATATTTGGGCTCCTGCTGCCAACTCCAGTGTGTCTTTCAAGCTATGTTTGGGCTGCTGCTGCTGCTGCTGCTTGCAACTCCAGGGTGTCATTCAGCCAATTTTTGGGCTCCTGCTGCCAACTCCAGTGTCTCTTTCAAGCTATGTTTGGGCTCCTGCTGCTGCTGCTTGCAACTCCAGGGTGTGATTCATCCAATTGTTGGGCTCCTGCTGCCAACTCCAGTGTCTCTTTCAAGCTATGTTTGGGCTGCTGCTGCTGTTGCTGCTGCTTGCAACTTCAGGATGTCATTCAGCCAATTTTTGGGCTCCTGCTGCCAACTCCAGTGTTTCTTTCAAGCTATGTTTGGGCTCCTGCTGCTGCTGCTGCTTGCAACTCCAGGGTGTCATTCAGCCAATTTTTGGGCTCCTGCTGCTGCCAACTCCAGGGTGTGTTTTTCAGGCAATATAGGGGCCCCTCATAGTGATGCCACCTCAACTCTCTGCAATTGTGCCGCTCTGCGATTCTAATAGCGATGCCTCTGATCTGCATGTCATAATTATTTACAGTATTATTTCACTAACCCAGCACACATCCTATGCGTGTTACAGTAAGGCAGAATGGTTTACAACCCTATTGAGGCTCTAGGAAGCTCAGAAATAGCCGGTTTTAATAGCGATTCATTGCAATTAAATTCGGACCGAAACGAATTTTGTCGGAAAATTCGGCGAATCGATTTTTCAAAAGTTCGCTCATCCCTATATGTAATGTTCTATCAGACGTTAAAATGTTTTTTGTCTGTACTTGTCTATTTATTATTACACTCTTTGCTTTGTTGACTTTCCATCCAATAAAAACTTTTGCTACCGAAACATGCATGGGTGAGTGATCGTCTGATGCTGTGGAGGCCTTGGTGAACGAGAGGGGAATCTACTGGGAGTTATTTAAACTGGTGTTGGTCCCGTTGACAGCAGAATGCCTGATATTTTTATCTTCACCCTAACCCTAAAAGTAGTCCCCAATTGGCATCTAGTGGCCAATCACGGGACTCCTTTTCAGGTGCAGGCTCGAGGTGAAGGAAATATCAGTTGCACGGAAAGATCACAGAAGATTGACGGGAACCCTTAACTTTTTTAGGCTGCATAAAACATGTAATCAGCTCTTTGTTTACACCAAGGGTGCGCAACTTTTTAAAGAGCATTCAGAATTTCAAATGTTTCAAACAGTGGCAGACTGGGACCAAAAATAAACCATAGATTTTAACAGCCACTGGCCGGCCTGAGACATCCTTGCTGAGCCTCCCCCCCAACTATGATGCCAGGGCTAAAGCATTGGGGCCTGGGCTTCCTTGGCTTGTGGGTACAGTGGGGTTGGGTACAACCGCGACCGCATCCCTGCTATCCCTCTAGGCATTTGTTAATGACCAGCGTGGGCATGCTCCTTGTTAGAGGGAAGCGAGGGATGCGGCTGCCGAGTGCACTGATTGGACGAGCAGCCATCCATGTGCTGTAGGACTGGGAAGAGGTAGGTTAACTTCAGCGATCTGGGGGGTTTCTTGCAGCACCCCCGATTTGGAGGCCCCAGGGGAAGGGACCAAAATGCAGGACAGTCAAAATCCTGGGTTTTGGTCCACTTTAAATACAGAAGAAAATTTGTATCTTGTGTAAGCAGTCAGGAGGGTTTGTCCTGAATGGGAGGTAAGTGCCACTGAGGCTGAGGCTTTTGATGGCATAGGTCCCGGATATGTCAGGGCCTGGGATTTAGGAGTGGCTGTAGAGTCTGGGGGGGATACTCCCATACTGCTGAACCAGAATTTGTGACTGATAATAAAATCCTGTGTTTTTAGCCGGCCCACACTTGTCATAGTGCCGGTGATGTGGAGCGTCACCGCGAACAGCTAATCAGGGTGGTCAGCGGGCGAGCCTATCTGATGAGTCTGATACATGAATACCTGCCCTGGTTCGGCCAACACTAATTATTACCACGTTGAGTTTCAAACTTTCTAAACCTTTCAATACTCTGGATGGTTTACAAAAATTGTTCCAAAAGGCCACTTTTATCATGTTCCTTGCCTGTGGTTTATCAATTGTGCTCGTCATCTTTTACTTGCACATAGTTCTGAGGCTTTGTGTACTTTCCAGAGATAGTGCTGTTCTTCATAATTTAATTTGGTTTAGATAGAAAGAGTTGTCTGGGGTATCAGAACATGCCAATGCAATGCACATTCATTACTGGTAGGATTTGTTTGGTAATTAAAAGAAAATCCCAGTATGGCTTTTAAATACTGGTTTATATAAAAATGAGGGCACAACAAAAAGTATGTCTGCTCTAAAATGCTAATTTAGACCAGGCTGTTCAAAGTAAAAGACATTTGTGCCGGAGTTAATCCGTCTACATACGTCAAATGTTCAAAGTTTAAACAGGGTCACTAAGGAAGAATTCTTCAGACTAACATACACCAAGGCCTTGATTAAAGTGGACCAAACTCCAGGATTTTGACTGTCCTGGGTTTTGGTCCTTGCTGTGTGAAACCCCTCAGATCACCCGGTCTCACTCACCCTACCCCAGTCATATGGAGGGTGCGGAGCCTCTTGTCCAGTCAGCAGGCTGGCGGTCGCATTCGTCGTTACCCTTTAACATGGAGCGTGCCTGCGCTGGCCATTCACAAATGCCTGGTGCGGGCACACGCCCTGCTAAAGGGATAGTGGGGATGCAGCCCCTGTTCGTACAAGTGCCGTTGGACTGGGAGAGAAGGTGAGTTCCTAGATGACCTCCCGGGTTTTACATAGCAGGGTATCCTGATTCTGGTTGCCCTGGGAGGTATTAAACTTTGGTGCACTTTAAGTTTCTTGGTAGTAAACAAATGCACTTTAGGTGAAAAAAGCATGAGAATTTCACTTTTGCTGAATCACCAGCTAGGAAGACAATGAAAGTCAATGGCACTTTTCACTACGAGTAAAAAGTACCATTGACTTTCATTGTCTTCCTATCTGGTGATTCATCAACAGTGACATTCTCAAGTCTTTCATATAAAGTGAATTGTTTTTACTACTGAGGTAATCTATTGAATCAAGGCCCAAAGGTGAAGGTGGTATATTGGTGGTATTTTCTGAAACCTGAAACCAACTTCGGCCTAATAAAAAGCCAACCTCCTTTGGGATTCTTCCACCTATACACTCAGCATTGAAAAATATCCATCCAGGAATGTTTTTCTTTCTTTTAATAGAAGGAAAAGGACATCTGGGGTGACAGGCTCTGTCACCCCTAATAGACTAAACCTGTCAACCCTGGATTTTATTCCTGCCATGAGAGAATAAACCACAAGCTTGGAGGGAGTTTTATTCATCTCGGGTGTATAAATGACCCCTCCTCTTATTAGCTGATGTGTTTATATGTATTTTTGATATTTCGCAATATCGCGATAGTGCTTCTTTAAGTAGCACTTTCCCAATACTATATGTTATACCCTGGACTTTTCCCATATTAAACAAACCAGTTTGTTATCAGCGCAGTCTGTCTTTCTTGCGTATGGCTCCGGTGAAAACCAAGCTTGTTGGCCGTCAAGAACCAGTGCGTGGTATAGTACTTCACCAGTTGCTCATTGCTGGCTTTGTGCATCAGTACATGTAGGTGCACATTGTCACTTACATGAAAGAAAGTCAACTTTGCTCTGAAGGTATGTGTGTTATGTGCGTCTGGGTACGCCAGCTGCCAAAATTATGATAAATATATATTGCAATTGCAAACGCACCCTGGCGTAGCCTATGTAGCAGCAATGTTAAAATGCAGCTTACTAATTGTTAGTAACACTACACCCAGGGTCTTATACTAGATTGCGCTTAGAACCAGCATCATGGCGAGCCCTGTGGTTTTGAGAAAAAAAAATAGTAAATTCAGGCCTAAATGTGTAATTCTCAGAATTAATATCACTAGTTTCACCAGTGTATTCAGCTATAATCCCTATAGGATTAGGCTGAACACAATTGACTTTTTGTTAAAAGAAGTGTAAAGCACGCATTGAATAAAGGAAAAAAGGCCTAACAAGGTCTAATAATACATGTGTGCACCATTTACTCAAGCACAATAAAAGGCATTTATTATCTACGTTCTACAAACTTTGCATTACCATATTTTTCGCCCTATAAGATGCATTTATTTTTCCCCCAAAGTGTGTGGGGGGGATATCAGTGCGTCTTATCTTTAAAAAAATTACATTCCATGGCTTCCCCGCTTCCCCGCTGCCCGCTGCCTCCATAGTCACTGCTGCTTGCCATCTCCATAGCCGCAAGTTCAGAGCGATCTGGGTCTGGTCCCTGGGTAGGGTGTGGCCTGTGACTCCATATCTGCCACCTCTGTAGCTGCCGCAAGATCAGAGCTCTTACTGGTTCTGGCTTTGAGGTGGGCATGGCCTATGACTCCTGCCAGCGTCATTGGACGCTGGCACGAGTCACAGGCCACGCCCCACCCGGGCCGGTGTGCATGCTGCACACTGCCTGTAATTGGGATTCCCGCATGCTGCCTGTAATGTGGGATACCGCTCCCTGCCTGTAATGTTGGATGCCCCTCACTGCCTGTAATTTGGAATGCCCCTCACTGCCTTTAATGTGGAATACTGCTCACTCCCTGTAATGTGGGGTCTGTAATGGGGTGATTGGGGGAATTCTGCATGCTGTCTATAATGGGGTGATCTGTAGAGGGTATTTTAGCACAGCATTGGGTTCAGAATATTTTTTTTCTACTTTTTCTCCTCCAAATCCTGTGTGCGTCTTATAAGGTGAAAATACGGTATATGCGGCATGGAGCTGAATCACAAGGGCTATGGCATATTTTTACATGGACCTTTTTATGTTTTCTCATATATAGTTCCATCAGAAAGAAATGTGTAATGTATTCACCTGACAGAAAACAGCAACCAAAAGAGTTAAAGAGATTTTAGTAGGAGTGTCATTTCCATAGAAACATAGCAACAAAGAAGGTTGACAGCAGAAGGAGACCTTATGGTCCATATAGTCTGGTCTTAAATTCAGTTACTGTTGATTGATCACTTACAAAGTTAATTACAGGCTAGTTCTCAACATTTTAGGGACTGATGTGACTAATGACATTACTGAAGGGGAGATTCCCCATGTATCCCCTTCCCTGTCCCTCCAGTGAAGTCCTTAGTCCCCTGGAGGGATTTCACAGAGGTGCTTCTTCCTGTCCTGGCAGCCTGGCATTAGCTTGGCTAGCTGTGTAGCTCCTCTGATAAAGGCTGTATGATGTATTCTTATTATGATAATGATTGTGGTTTCCCATCTGATTGCTGGATGGCCCACACTGGATATCAGCAGGGAAATTCTGGGCACATTTCTCGCCTACTATGGAGGTTTATAGCTTCATATGGCTGCCGACAGCCAGTCAAGTAAGCCATCCAGCTTACACTACGCCGCCTGGAAGACTGCACTGGTCATTGCCAGTAACATTGGATTGTGATCCAGTGGCAGGATTAAGAGATTATGGGAGTAGGTGTGTATAGGGGGGCAATATTCAGGCTTTCCAGCAAGTAGGTGGTTTGGGGCATTCAGCAATCAGATGCCCTCTCCTCCCCTGTCTGCCTAATAGGACAACAGAAATTTAAAACTGTTGGTGAACTTTCAAGTGGTTAATGCTGCTGTTCCCTACATGCTGGCTTGAGGACAAGCAGTTAGAGGTTGCCAACCCCAATGATGTGATCAAAAAACTGCCATCCCTGGATTTTATTCCAACCAGAAGTTCAAAACCAGAAACTTGGTGGGAATGTTTTTTTTGGTTGAGGTGTAGAGGCAGGAGCTGACCCTCCATAGGGAGGAACCTGAATGAAATCCAGTTGGATGCACTGCTTTGGGGCTAGATGGGGCGCTGCTTCTCACACCTACATCCAAGCCCGGCCTCCCTAGTCTCACCCCTAAACCCTCTTTACCCCCAGATAAGTAGCCCCAGCCCTTGTTCTGCACACTATACCAAAGCCTCTGCCCCCACAACACTAAAGCTTTAGTACCATTGAGTGGCCATATAAACCCCTGTCCATGTTCTGTCTCTGCAATGCTATAGCCTCAGCCTTAGAACACACTTACTGACTGACCAGGAAGCACATTGGGGGGTGCTCAGCAGAGATGTCAAGTCCTAGTCATAAGATGAGATTTTTTTTCATAGGGACAAATTTGAGGTGATCAAGTTGTGACAGCTAAACAAACCACTAGGTTAATTTTCAAAAGAGTCATCATCGTTCATCATCAGTCGATGTTGCCGCGTTCGAAATTGAAATTGAGCAATTTGTTAAGCTGTCGCAATTTAACCGTCCCAGATTTGTCCCTCTAGAAAAATGGTGAGATTTTCTAGCAATGGCCTGGCTAGGAGATAGTAAAATCCCAGGCTGATTTTTGCCTCAGTTCATCATGATGTATAAGCAGTTTCTCATCTTCTTATCTCATGTTTATAGGGATTATTAATATTACACAATTTCACGAAAGAGCTCCTCCAGCAATGCATCAGGCCAAATACATTTATGTGCTCAAAGCACAAATCTCTGTTTCTATTTTTTATGTTGTGTCTGCCATATGGTACCTTGGTTGCTATAGAGACCACAAAATGTTTTGGATGAAATACAACACATATGTTAAAAAAAAAAAAAAGATTTGAAAGAAGTGAAAGTGTTGACGTGAAAGATGTTTCGTCTAATTCTTTTATTATATTTTTGGTAATACGGACATCTATGTGGAATAGATATAAAAAGAAAGGGGATTATGGTCTAATTTCAGCCACTGCTTAACCCCCATGCTACCTCCAAAATCATCTGAGGATGCTTTGCTCACTACATAGCGGGTCATTATGTGGCAACTGAGTTGACTTTTATGAAACAGCAGTGGCAGTTTATAATTGGAACTGTATGGCAGGCGGCCTAAACTCCAAACCTTTTCGGAGGCAGCATATTTTAACATTTCACAAATGTTCCTACATGTTTACCAAGTTTACAGCATAATGATTACATGTTTTTACATTATTGGAATGGTTCCTTGTGTTTCATAGCTGTCTGTGACCACCTCAAAGAGACTTTCAACAAATTGGATAGTCCGCACTTCTCTGAATAAAACTTCACTTTTAATCCAATAGTTAAAAGCATCTCTATGATATAAATGAGCACTTTGGGAGTGTGTCTGGTGCTGGTCTAGGCTCCAATGTCTAGAATCAGGGGGAGAGGGGAGACACACAGCCAGGGTGTCTCTAGCAAGTTCTGGGAATCTTACAGACCCCGCCCATTATGTTGATTATTCTGCAGCATTACAGATCCAAGTGCCATGCCCACTATTTTCAGTAGAGAAATCTTGAGGTGAAACTGTACACCTCGATATCTTGGTCATTTCTACTTCAATTTTAAACACGGTAGCAGGACAGTGCCAAATGTAGCCCGACACAATGGTGTAACAATTATCTTTACCTGCTTTTGCATTTTAAGGAGAGAAAAAACAGTGAAACAGGAAGATGGGGGGCATTTGCAACATTAGGAGCTCTGCCATTGGAGTTACAGTGTTGAAGTTGGACAGAAAGGTAAGGTCATATAAAGGGGAACTCCACAACGTGTGGAGCAGAGGAGTATGGACACCAGCAGGAGTGAGAACAGCAGACCAGTGCATCTGATAGGAGAATAATACAGGTGGAAGTCCTATACCTAATGCCTGGAAAGAGGGAGTAAGTCCAGCAGTGCCCTGCTCTACAGCTAGAGAGGTGAATCCTTAAGACTGTGTCTTGCTGAAGGTGATTACTGCTGGTGTGGAAGTTGTCATCTGCCCTGTTGATCTGTGTAGCATCAGGAGAGTCAGAAGCAAAATGAAACTTGTATGTCATCTCTGGAAACCAGACCTACGAAGAGTAACTGCACCTCACCCCACACTACATCTGTGTCCTTCAAGAACCCCCCACTCTCCTCACACCCTCTGCCACTGGCCAGACAGAGGAGCCTGCACATAAGATTTAGGTATGGTCCTGCTGCTGGGTCTCCTAGTACTCGGTGGGTTTGGGGATCGAAATATGGGCCTGGTGCTCAAACAAAACTCATCTACGCGTTTCGTTCATACTAGGATAAAAAGATATTGGACATGTCTCTCTGTTCTAGCACAACAATAAATGAGCTGAATCTGATAACTCATCCGACTTTGCAGCCACTGACAATTGTTAGTCACAAGTGAATAAATGGTTGTTTGTTACCATTCTATGCACTTAGTCACACAATGTGTCACAGGCTTGTGTTTTGAAGGGGTGTAGAAAATAAATAATATAGTTGAAAAGAGAAATGAGACCGCCTTTCCAATGTAATAGTGTCTACTGATAAGTAATCGCTGTCCTTCTTCTATGGTCTAGTTCTTTGGCAGTTTTTCAGAAAGTGGGGGTCATCTCAAACAATAGGTTTAAGGTGCGCACTCAATAAACAAGAATCAGATTATATTCCAACAAATTCAAAACAAATCATTTATTTTACATGTATAAAATCACAGTTAATACACATGAACATATTACAATCAAAAAATAACACACTTTTCTTACTATCTCTATAATTATAATGTATCATCCAGGATGCGCCAAACATTTAAGTCTCAATCTCCTATAGTTGTAGCATGTTAAATCATGTAAGCAGCATAATGTATCAAAAAGAATGTTAAAGTGCTATGTGCAATACATCGATAAGCCACCATCCAGCAATTTCAATAAACAATGAATAAATTCAATGCATAGTTATACCAAGTATTGCACACACCTCAACAGTCTCATATTGCACAAATCCTTAATGTCACAGCACAGCCCTTCATATACATTACTCTCCAATGAAAAGCACACCAGCATATCAGGCAACAAATAACATTTAGAACACTACATTTCAAACAAGATAATCAAACCTCCATATCACCCAGCAAACCACATCCACTCTTCACACCTGACGGCCGTTTCGAGCCTCACCGGCTCTTTGCTAAGGTATGCTACTCTGTCTGCCTAGGGCACGCTCTTTTAAACCAACGGTGCCTCGCTCCCCCGGCGCCACATGACTCCAAATTACGCGGCCGCATCGCCGCGTCATCACGAGCACGATGTCCGTCCAGCGTCAGTCCCGGCGTGAGAGTCTATCACACTGGTACGTAAGCTGGAAACACAGCCCGCTCCAGCGTGTCCACGCGCACGGGGCTGCATCCGTCTGACTTCATCTTTTCAATGTGTCAGATATATCAAGCATTATTCTCAGGACACAAAACACCAAACAAAAGATGCATGTTGCTAGGGAGGGCACGCTCCATATTCATCGACAGATTCTGGGGGCTTTGCACCGCTTCTCGCATACCTACGCATCGAAAAATAAAGAAAGTGTGGGTCATACCTTCCAACTTCAGGGTGGTAAAGAGGGACAATTGTTAAATTAAGCCACACACCCTCATTGAGGGATGGATAGGAGATAGGGTGTAACAGTTACAACAATATAAACACTTTGAATAGGCAAATTAATCATCTATTGATGCAGATCTGCATGTTACACCTCAAAGAGGGACAAATGAGAACAACGAGGGACAGGGTGACATGGACTCAGAGGAGGGAGAAGTCTCTCTAAATCAGGGACAGTTGGGAGGTATGGCGTGGGTCTATATATACAATAATAAGTGTACAGATTTTGCAAAGTAGAGGCGAAAGACGAAATGGCATATTTAGTGATATAACCCAGCTGGAGAGTGTGTGTGTGTGTGTGTGTGTGTGTGTGTGTGTGTGTGTGTGTGTGTGTGTGTGTGTGTGTGTGTGGTGTGTGTGGTGTGTGTGGTGTGTGTGTGGTGTGTGTGGTGTGTGTATATATATATATCTTACACAGGCCTGTATTAGCACTGCAGGCGGGATACATTCTTTAGGTGGGGTCTATTGTGAAAATAGTATTTTATTAAGAATCTATAAAAACACGATAGCAAGGAGGAGGGGCTAAATATATACCCCATGACCCATGTGATATAAAGTCCCACTAAGCATGTTGTTTTCATTTATTGGACATAACAAAAAAACAGATGCTACAGCCGCTCATTGCCCATAGCAATAACCACATGTATACAGGCCTAAAGCAGTGCACAATGAATGAAAGCATCTATACATAGCAGAAGAACTGCAATACCCATAAGTAAAAACTCCAGCACAGCCATAATCAGAAGATGGGAAATTAGAGTTTAGCAGTCCTCCTCTTTAAAAGCAGAAGTCACAAATTTATTATCTCTGATTCTTCTTTCTTCCAGTAACTGAGAACATTTTTTTTTTCAATGCTGAGTGCATAGGATTCCAAAGTGGAAACGTTTGGGGTTTTAAAAGGACAGCAAAAGCTATTAAGAAAAATAATGGCTGCCCAGCTCTGCTTGGCCCAGCAATAGATTTCCCAGGTGGCATAAGAACTATGGGACCATAAATCCCCTTGTTTCTTGTTTTTGTATGGATTTTAGTTCATTACATTTTCTATCCCACTATGAGGGTGGCTCCCCACCTTCTCAGACCAGATCCAAAGTTCTGTTTGAATCATATAATTCTATAGCGATGTCCTGCTGTGTGAAACCCCCAGGGTCAGAGGTAAACTCTAGAGATGAGCGAACTTTTGAAAAATTCGATTCGACTGATTCGCCGAATTTTCCGACAAAAATCGTTTCGACCCGAATAAATTCGCGACGAATCGCTATTAAAAACGGCTATTTCTGAGCCTCCTACAGCCTCAATAGGGTTGTAAACCATTCAGCCTTGCTGTAACACGCACAGGATGCGTGCTGGGTTTGTTAAATAATACTTTGAAGAAATATCACATGCAGATCAGAGGCATCGCTAATAGAATCGCAGAGCGGCACAATTGCAGAGAGTTGAAGTGGCATCACTATGAGGGGCAGAAGGAGCCCAAATATACACTGGAGTTGGCCTCAGGAGCCCAAAAATTGGATGAATCACACCCTGGAGTTGGCAGAAGTTGGCAGCAGCAGCAGGAGCCCAAATATACACTGGAGTTGGCTTCAGGAGCCCAAAAATTGGATGAATCACACCCTGGAGTTGGCAGAAGTTGGCAGCAGCAGGAGCAGGAGCCCAAATATACACTGGAGTTGGCCTCAGGAGCCCAAAAATTGGATGAATCACACCCTGGAGTTGGCAGAAGTTGGCAGCAGCAGCAGCAGGAGCCCAAATATACACTGGAGTTGGCCTCAGGAGCCCAAAAATTGGATGAATCACACCCTGGAGTTGGCAGGAGTTGACAGTAGTAGCAGCAGGAGCCCAAATATACACTGGAGTTGGCTTCAGGAGCCCAAAAATTGGATGAATCACACCCTGGAGTTGGCAGAAGTTGGCAGCAGCAGCAGCAGGAGCCCAAATATACACTGGAGTTGGCCTCAGGAGCCCAAAAATTGGATGAATCACACCCTGGAGTTGGCAGAAGTTGGCAGTAGTAGCAGCAGGAGCCCAAATATACACTGGAGTTGGCTTCAGGAGCCCAAAAATTGGATGAATCACACCCTGGAGTTGGCAGAAGTTGGCAGCAGCAGCAGCAGCAGGAGCCCAAATATACACTGGAGTTGGCTTCAGGAGCCCAAAAATTGGATGAATCACACCCTGGAGTTGGCAGAAGTTGGCAGTAGCAGCAGCAGGAGCCCAAAAAATGGCCTAAAGACATAAATATGTTTTGCACCATTTGTAAAGTGTAAAACGTGGCACCATGCTGAATCTAGTCGCATGCATCAGGCATTGGTGGGTGGAAATCCTGGCTGATCCATCCCTGATTCATTTTGACAAAGGTGAGTCTCTCCACATTTTTAGTTGACAGACGAGTTCTCCTCGCCGTAACTATGGCCCCCGCCGCACTAAACACCCGCTCAGATGGCACGCTACTTGCCGGGCAGGACAGCTTTTCCAGGGCAAACTCTGCTAGTTGCGGCCACAAATCAAGTTTGGCTGCCCAGAAGTCCAGCGGATCCTCAAGGTGTGTTGGCATGGTCATATCAAAGTATGACATGACCTGCTGGTTCAGGTCCTGCTCCAGGTCTTCCTGCTGCTCATGAGTAGCCTCACTATGCGGGTGTAGAAAGCTACTCATTAGCGACTGAAGACTGAGGCTGCTGCTGCTGATGGAGCTTCTGCTGCTGCTGCTGCCAACCCCCCCAGCGGCCATGGCAGTGGAAGGTGAGCGCAGAGGTCCCCTCGAGTCAGACCTGCGAGAGTATGGACCATGGCGCAGATAGGCATCGGCCAACTGCCTACGTAGAATGTCTTTGTAGTAGTTGAGTTTGTCCTCCCTCTCGGTGGGTTTAAAAAATGCCCCCATTTTGTGCCGGAAGCGAGGGTCCAATAAGGTGGACAGCCAGAAGTCATCCCGCCGACAGATGGAAACAATTCTGGGGTCACTACGCAAGCATGTGAGCATGCTTCGTGCCATTTGCGCAAGTGACTCGGATGGACTACCTGTCTCCATCTCCACTGCATACTGCCACGGTGTGCCCGGGTCCTCTGTCTCTCCTTCCTCAAAAACCTCTAGCTCCTCTGGCTGCTCCTGCTCCTCCTCTCCTGTCCGCTGACTAGATAAACCAGCCATTTCGCCAAGCCTAAACTGTGTTTCGCTGGGCAACTCCTCCTCCTCCTCTTCCTCCTCCTCCTCCTCCAGTTCAGCTCCAACGGGGTTCATGTGGCCGTAAGATGTAAACGCCATGTCTCCAGTGCCCTGACCAGCCATGGTTTCCAACATGTGCTGTAGTACATGAAGCAGTGGAATCACGTCGTTCATCCCGTAATCCTGCCGACTGACAAATAAAGTGGCTTCCTCAAAGGGCCTGAGCAAACGGCAGGTGTCACGTATGAGCTGCCACTGGTTGACATTGAAGTTACACAGGGGAGTCCCCCTATCTGCTTGGATCATCAGGAAATCCGTGATGGCTTTTCTCTGTTCATATAATCGGTCCAACATGTGAAGGGTGGAATTCCAACGGGTGGAAACATCGCAAATCAGACTATGTTGGGGGATACCATTCTGACGCTGTAGCTCAAGAAGGGTGTGTTTGGCGGTGTAGGAGTGGCTGAAGTGCATGCAAAGTTTCCGTGAAGTTGTTAGGATGTCCTGCAGATGGGGGGAACACTTCAGAAACCGCTTGACAACCAGATTGAAGACGTGAGCCATGCAGGGGGCATGGGTCAGGCTTCCTTGGCGCAGCGCAGACAAAATGTTCTTCCCATTGTCGGTAACCATGATTCCCATTTTAAGTTTTCTCGGAGTAAGCCATGTTTGGATTTCCTGATGAATACATTTAAGCAGTTCCTCCCCTGTGTGACTCCGTTCGCCAAGACAAACCATGTGAAGCACTGCGTGACACCTCCGTGCCCTGCACACATGGTAGACTGGAGGGGCACTGAGACTTGAGCCTACAGTGGAGGGTGAGGAGATGGCGGAGGATGAGGAGGCCGAGTCGCACGGTGTCACAGGCCCAATGGGCAGAGAGCGCGGAGGCCGAAGCGGCGTGACCTGTCCAAGTTGCTGCTGCAAAGGGACCACATTCACCCAGTGGGCCGTAAACGACATGTACTGCCCCTGACCGTAGTTACAGCTCCAGATGTCGGCGCTGCCATGTATTTTGCTACACACCGACAGGCTCAAGGACTGGCCCACCTTCTGTTCAACAAAAGTGTGCAGCGCTGGTACTGCCTTCTTGGCAAAGAAATGACGGCTTGGGACTCTCCACCTCGGCTCGGCACAAGCCATCAGTTCTCTGAAAGGTGCAGATTCCACCACCTGAAAAGGGAGCGACTGCAGCACCAGCAACTTGGACAGGAGCACATTCAGCTTCTGCGCCGTAGGATGAGTGGGCGCATACTGCTGTCTCTTGGACATGGCTTCGCTGATGGATTGCTGGCGGGATGCATGACTTGGAGGAGGAGGAGGAGGAGCAGGAGCGACAGAGGATGGGTGTGACGCACAGCTGCCTTCGGCTGAGGTGCTGGAGCCTTGGCTGGCAGAAATTGGGAGCTCACTTGGTGAGGAAGCAGACTGGACCACCCCTTGGGAGCCTCGGTTCTCCCAGGTCGTTTTATGGTGACGCATCATATGTTGACGCAGGGCCGTGGTGCCAACATTTGGACCCTGGCCACGCTTCACCTTTTGCCTACATATCTTGCATGTGGCCATGTTACCCTCCTGCGGATGCCTCAGGAAAAACTGCCACACTGCCGAGTAGCTACTTTTCCCACCCCCTGGCCTCACTGATTCACTGCTGCTGTTGCCAACTCCAGGAACCCCTGCTCCACTACCTCCCGATAAGGTAGACTGCCGCACAGCAGGTGCTCTACCCCGGCCCCGGCCCCGGCCGGCTCCAGCCTTTGGAATTGTGCCCCCATGCTGACTGCTACCACCTTGCTGCCTCAGCTGCTGACTCCGGGGCAACCTGCGCCCCTCTTCTCCTGATGATGACGATGAAGCCCCTTCATCACCCGGCTCCCAAGTGCGATCGGCTTCATCGTCATCATCATCATCATCATCACCGGGTTGTGGCTGTACGTCACTGATGTTCGTGGATTCGTCAACAGTGTCTGGCGCAGGAGCTGGAACGCTCGCAGCACCCACGACACTGTCCACATCACTATTTGTCTGCCTAGCTAAAGAAGCCACCTCCATTTCTTGGCTGGGCAGTAGCTGCTGACTGTCCTCCTGTATCTGATCGTCCTCCTCACTAAAGAGTGGAGCTGAACCCAAAGCATAGGATACGTCGCTGGGGGAGGGAACGGCGTAGGACAGAGGCAATGGGAGGACAGGGACTGCTCTCGGGGCATGCCAACTCAGGGTTGTGTCAGAGGAACCTACCGACCCTAGACTGGGGGTCTCAGATGTAAGTTGTGATGATGTTGTTGATGAGCGCGTCAGCCAATCTACCACGGCAGATGCGTTACTGGTGGAGACCCGACCGCTAGCAGATACTGGCAGATTAGGTCTCTCAGCGTGACTCCTGCTGCTACTGGCCCCCAGTCTGATGCGAGCTCTGCCTGCGGAATCTTGGCCTCTGCCACTCCTCTTTTCACTTCCAGGCACTTGTCTGCCCGACATAGTCTAACTGGCGTGGTAGTAGGTGATATTTTAAGAACCCCCAGGCAGCAGTGGGTCTATATAAAACAGAATATAATGCACACCAAAAGTGAGCAGTAACACTCAGCCTCCAACAGGCCTGCTTAGTGTAAATAAGAGAGCTGCTTAGTGTAAATAAAGAGGGGTATGCTATGTTACAGAATGGGATGCCTCAACAGAAGTGCACCTGGCAGGCAGCAGTAAGCCTATGCCCAGCAAAAGTGTCTTATAATATAAATATAATAAGAGCAAATGCTTATATGGTCTTAAACAGAGGCTGCTTTAGTCACAGAATGGGATGCCCTGGGCAGGAATGGACCTGGCAGGGTCCAGTAGGGCTTTGGCCAGCAAAAGTGTCTTTATCAGGCTAATTTCAAATATGATAAGAGCAAATGCTTATATGGTCTTAAACAGAGGCTGCTGTAGTCACAGAATGGGATGCCCCGGGCAGGAATCGACCTGGCAGGGTCCAGTAGGGCTTTGGCCAGCAAAAGTGTCTTTATCAGGCCTGATTTCTATGAGAATAAGTGCAAATGTTTATTATGCTATTAAATAGAGGCTGCTTTAGTCACAGAATGGGATGCCAGTGCCACAAAAACCAGAGAGCATGCACAGCAAAAGTGTCTTTATCAGGCCTGATTTCTATGAGAATAAGTGCAAATGTTTATTATGCTATTAAATAGAGGCTGCTTTAGTCACAGAATGGGATGCCAGTGCCACAAAAACCAGAGAGCATGCACAGCAAAAGTGTCTTTATCAGGCCTGATTTCTATGAGAATAAGTGCAAATGTTTATTATGCTATTAAATAGAGGCTGCTTTAGTCACAGAATGGGATGCCAGTGCCACAAAAACCAGAGAGCATGCACAGCAAAAGTGTCTTTATCAGGCCTGATTTCTATGAGAATAAGTGCAAATGTTTATTATGCTATTAAATAGAGGCTGCTTTAGTCACAGAATGGGATGCCAGTGCCACAAAAACCAGAGAGCATGCACAGCAAAAGTGTCTTTATCAGGCCTGATTTCTATGAGAATAAGTGCAAATGTTTATTATGCTATTAAATAGAGGCTGCTTTAGTCACAGAATGGGATGCCAGTGCCACAAAAACCAGAGAGCATGCACAGCAAAAGTGTCTTTATCAGGCCTGATTTCTATGAGAATAAGTGCAAATGTTTATTATGCTATTAAATAGAGGCTGCTTTAGTCACAGAATGGGATGCCTCACAGCAGACTTAAGATCAGTTCAGTATATATGCACAGTTAGTTACTATAAGCAGCCTGAAAACGCTAACAAAGGCTGGATGAAAAAAAAAAAATCTCCCTGTCAGCCAGCTCCGTTTTTCCTACCTTTCCCTGGCTTTCTGTCTGTCTCCTGTCTGTCTCCTGCCTGTCTCCTGCCTGTCTCCAGCCTGTCCCTGTCTGTCCCTGTCTCCAGCCTGTCTCCAGCCTGTCTAACTGCCTCAGCTACACAGCGTTCTGTCTGTCTGTCACGAATGCAATAGAGAAATGAGGAAAAGCAAGATGGCCGCCGTTAAATACCGCTGTGTGACGTCACCGGGCTTGCTGGCTGCTGATAGGCTGCATGTGACTGCCCCAGCTTGCACTGGCGCGGGATACATGTCCAGACATGTCCCGCCCGCCATCTTAGAATGCCTGTAATGTAAATGAATGGATGTTAAAGGAAAACTTCGAGTGATCGAATCGCGGGGAAATTCGGATTCGATCCGAATCGAATTTTTCCTGAAATTCGGATCGAATCCGGGTTCGTCCGGATCGATTCGCTCATCCCTAGTAAACTCTTTTGCTGCCTGTGGCTGGATCTCGGGCTTCGAGGGTGTTTGCCCGTGGCTGTTCCCCCGCTGACTCCATTTGTATTTCTCCATTGGAGAGGGAAAAAGCGGGTCTTTTTTTGTATCCTATTACAGGTGATGGCCCATTTTTATAGCTGTAAAAACATAGTTTCGGGTAAGGAATACAACTCCTTCATCAAAATATTCTTTATCTGACCGCATCTGATGCAAACTGTTTACACAACCGATTATATGCGTTTAACATTGTGGCATTGGCCCTTATTCATGAAGGGATAGCGTCAGGTAGTGCCTTGTAAATGACAGGTAGCGACAGGTAGCATCACCGGACATGGCACGCAATTACACATTTATCAAGCAGATTCTTTAGAGTGACTGGGATAACGCCATGTAGCGTCCGATTCATCATTATCCCAGCCTCAGCGTACAGCGCCGGCGTTCAGCCTTGCAGAGCACCACGTCTTACCTCTCGCTACCTGCTGCTCTCCCATACATTTCTATGGACGTTCTTTTATTTCTCTTTAAACAGAGGGGTTTTATTAATTTAAAAAAAAAATAATTTCAAATAATGTTGTGACCTCTCCTGGCATAGAAAAAGCCATTTTTGAAAATATTTTACATGTATAATATATTTATGCAGAATTGACATTACAGGTCTGGCATTAATGTGTTCATGTTACAATGTTATTACAATGTAATTCCATATGTTTTCGCTTTGTTACTAGTAGATACATTTTAAAATACAGCCTTTAATCACACAGCCTCCGGCGCTCTGGGCTACAGCGAAGCATTTTTGTGCGCCGGAGGTGTGTGAGGCTATTTTTTTTTATGAATATGTTGTGTCGGGTGCACTGAGCAGTCGCTAACATGCGCTCCCATATAGTGCTGTACTGGTCATATAGCGACTCCACACAATGTATTCATCTTTGCTGCACAGCGACTGAGTTACTCTGAACTAGCGACCCACGGCCGAGCACAGCGACTACTAGCGGGCGCTCTGAAATGCCTGCTACAGACACTCATTTGTCGCTACCTGCCGCTAATAATGAATCAGCCTGCCCATCTTCCGGTTCTTTTCTTTACATAGCCACAAGGACATCCTATAGGGGCAGTTGTGGACTAGATGTAAGGGGAGTGTACTTGTGACGGCAGGGTGGCAGGTTCGAATCCCGGTCCTGGGACATGACTGAAGAGCTCTTGAGCAAGGCACCTAACCCCGCAACTGCTCCCCGGGCGCCGTAATTAGGGCAGCCCACCGCTCCGGGCATGTGTACACTCACTGCACGGATGGGTTAAATGCGGAGGACGAATTCCTATGTATGCGCAAACATGCAATGGCCTTCTATGCATTAAATTTTGTAAAAATTAATGCATTGGCATACTTGGGAACGAATTTCTTTCTCAGGGAATGGAGCATGGCGTTATCCCTATAAATCTCATCTAGCATACATATGCAGCTCTCCAGGCTTAGTGTTAAGTACGGTTCTTCCAAAGAATATAGGCTATTTTCACCTGTAGACCCACATGAAGGCGGTAGGCCCTCACTATTTTGCTGACCCTGAAACTTGGCCAAGGGGGAAGTAATCACCCCGGGGTATACCAGAGCATCGGGTTGTGGCAGCGGGTTAGGGTGTTTAGCAGGTGGGGGCATCAGCAATTTTCTTGGCCGGAACTTAGGCATAATAGGAGCATAAATCCACAACCACAACCAACTGGAGCCAGTAGACCCGACCCTAAAGAATGTCTCCATATGAAGTGAGGTAAAGAGGGAGAGTGCTCACTTCACTTAACTTTCTGCTGCCATGACTCCTTCCTGTTTTTGCTTACATTTTGAATAATTGCACACTCAAAATGTACAATAAACCAACAGCACACTTTTAACAAAGGATAAATGTAATTAGAGAAATCTAACTTGGCCCAAACTACCATTAATTTCGGGATGGAACTACATCTTGCTTTTCAACTGTATGCCAGGGAGAGTCCTAACCCCTCGTTCTTGAGCTGAGTTGGCAGGACGGGTTAGATTAGGGTCACTGTGAACTTGGATCCTTCCTGGAACAGAACCAAAAAGCAAATATGCTACACTGGGCATATGTGGGCAACTGCAGAACCATGCTGCAAATTTTTACCATAAAAGCAAATATTGCAGATTTGCATAGAGGCAAGAGGACTTTAAAAAAGTTTTTTCAGGAAACCCTTTTATTTTATGTGTGTGTGTGTGTGTGTGTGTGTGTGTGTGTGTGTATATATATATATATATATATATATATATATATATATATATATATATAAAATCTTCATTAGAGCTATTAGTGAATCTGAAAATGTAATGCTCTGTGACCTTTTTTCTTTAATGGGTTCTTTAGCGCTGTGTACTCAAAAGAGGAGCAAGGTGCCAATATAGACGGTGCCACTGCAAACAATACCACAAGCATAATTCTTACCTGGCTAAACATAGATATTATTCCAGAAATACTTAGAGGCCGATTCATTAATAGCGCCAGGTAGCGACAGATGAGCGACAGTAGCGGCATTTTCAGAGCGCCCGCTAGTAGTCGCTGTGCTTGGCCGTTGTTCGGTAGTTGATAGTTGATAGTTGACAGTTGCCGTAATGTTGAATATTGGGTGAGGAGTCGCTATTTGACAGGTTCCGCGCTGTATGGGAGCGCATGACAGCGAATGGCCATAGTGAACGGCTCCCAGCATATTAATTAACAAATCACGCTCAAAAAATTCTCGCACAGTGAAATGTGTGTTTAAACCCCAGAGCGCTGGCGGCGATTGGGTTAAAATTAGTTTTTTAACCCCCAAACAACCATATTTTTGGAATAAAAAAAAAAACAAGTTTTTCAAAACATTTTGTAATATGAATACATTAATATCAGACCTGTAATATCAATTCTGCACACATTTTTTTTTTTTTTTTTTTTAACCTTAAAAAAAATATCTAACATTGCAGAAGTGGTCACAGAATTTTTGACATTTAAAAAAACAAAAAACATTAATAGCAATTAATTAAGAATATTTAAAGATTGCTCCATTGAAATGCATTGGAGAGCGCCAGGTAGCGAGAGGTCATACCTGTCGCTGTTCAAGGTCGCTCGCTGGCGCTGTGGGGTGAGGCTGGAATAATGATGAATGATTCGCTATCTGGCGCTCTGTCAGTCGCTAAGCAGGATCGGCTTGATAAATGTGTGATTGCGGAGGGGAGCCGGTGTTCTCGTGGCGGTGACCGTCATTACCGTTCGCTCACCATTCGCTACCTGGCGCTATCCCTTGTTAAATAAGGGCCTTAATAATTTAAATGTGAATGTGAATAAGACTCTTTAGCAGGGCGCATGCCCATTCAGACATTAGTGAATGGCCGGTGTGGGCACACTTCCTGCTAGAGGGTAGCAGGGAATGCGCCTGCCAGAGCGCTCGTATTAGACAAGCTCCTGGACGAAGAGAGCTTGAGCGGATCCAAGTGCGCTGATTGGACGAGCGGCCGCATATACATCTTTGGACCAGGAGGAGGTGAGTTGTTCGGGCTCTCTGGGGGATTTCACAAGGACCAAACCCAGTATAGTCAAAATCCTGGGTTTTGATCCACTTTAAGGGACTACATACATGATTAGGTAATTATGCATAACACTATAAGTGACAGCCAGCACAGTATTACTAAGGACAGAAGCTGACAGACTACCCCTTCTATGAGAAGGTGAGTAGAAGCCTGGACAAGGGGGCGGCTGTAGATATAGTTTTTCTGGATTTTGCAAAAGCATTTGACTCTGTTCATCATAGACACTTATTGACGTAATTGAGGTCTTCGGAGTTAGAAAATAAATTTTGTAACTGGATTGAGAACTGGCTTAAGGATCGTGCGGTTAATGATACATACTCTGAATGGTCCCTGGTTGAAAGCAGTGAACCCCAGGGTTCAGTGCTCGGCCCACTATTATTTATCTTGTTTATAACTGATATTGAAGAAGGCATTAAGGGCACTGCATCTATTTTTCAGATAACACCAAGATATGTAGCACAGTGCAATCTATTGAAGATGTTCACAAGCTTCAGCCTGACTTCGACAATTTGAGGGTCTGGGCATCCGTTAGGCAAAAGAAATTTAATGTGGAGAAGGGTAAAGTAATCCACTCAGGGTCTAATAATCTGCAGAATCCTGAACTTGATGGTCATATGTCTTTTTTCAACTGTATTAACTATGTAACAATGTATCTATGCTTATTCATGTAGTTTCTACACAGAAGAAGCATCCTGCACTGAAATGTAAAATGGGTGACATGCTGTGTCGTATTTTATACCCCCCCCCCCCCACACACACACACACACTTCCCATTACAAAGAGAGAATAGACTATGGCTTTTCTCCTATTCTTTTGATTAAAAAAAGGTTACAAATGTCAGCCGCGTGCCCACAGAAATCCCTGTAGTGGGTGTGCGGGGTCACCAGTGCACAGTGCTCTTCTATAGCATATGTGCATCTGCTTCCAGGTTCAACTGCCCTGCGTCCAAATCATCGCTAAAACGAATCTTGAAAATTTCAGTCATCCCAAGTATAATTTTCTGTGAACTATCAGAGAGACACAAACTGTCTCTATGCTGAGGATGTAGCAGAACTTACTCTGTCTCTCATGGCAAAAAAAGTAATCTCAATGGATAATTCTAGTAATACCCCCTCCCACTTTTTCATTGGGTTGCAAATCCGGGAGCCCTGTTTATATGCAAAATCCTTGTAAGCAACTAAAATATCATTACAGCTGCAGGTTAAACACACCTGAAGGGTCTCCTCTTACCACCCAGCATCCATTTGTGCTTTGATCATTTTTTGGATAGGTCACATTTAATAATAATGTATTAGATGTAAGGCCCATAAACAAGTCTCACTGTCCTTATGAATACCTGCACAAGTCCTCTTGGGCTTTACTAATACTTTCTAGTGCTATGTGCAAAGGTAAAGGTAGAACTGCTGAATGTACACCTCCAGGATATCATTGATCCAGCTGATTCGATACCCACATTGTGACAATTGCACGGGTTGATCAGACCCGTTCACCTGATCAGATCAGCCAATTGTACCCCACGTGTGTCACTGCAATTCTTCAATTGGCAACACACGTGGCTATAAACTGCTGCCACCAGAGCACAACCAGTGCTCATCTCTATAATATCGTACAGGCCACACACAATCAATACGCGATCGAGCGTCCTAGGCAAGTAAGGTAGCCAGGCTCTTCAGAAATAGCGTGAGCTTTTTAGATCAGATCAATTCAGAGCATCTGCTGTATTTTTAGAATTTATTTAAACAAACAGAAAAACAGAAAAACAACAAGAAACAAGATGCAAGGTGATAAAAACAGAGTTAACCATAAAACAGAGTAAATAAGATAAATAGCAATGCAAAATAAGAAAAGGTGAAAAATATACTTAAGAGTCCGTCAGGGCTGAGTTCTGTTCGATCAAATAAAGTCCCCACACGCTTTCTGGTCTCATTCTGCTTGGATGTTAAAAGCAGCGTGTCACTCTTGATGGTCAAATTAGAGTCTCTTGTCCCCATTCTGCAGCTCACCTTATTCCTTCTAACCAGGGGTCAGCTTCTGACCCCTCCTATAGGCAGAGCGATTGGAGTCACCCACTGATTGGTGCATCTGGGATTCTTCATCTTTGAGGACCTAAAAATTGGTTCATATGACATCCCCCATCTGTTCTGGGATTCCACAGGGAGGGGAGACACTTTGGGACTTTGTGATCTGTTGTTTATTTGGTTTCCACACTGGGGGGGTTTATAACCCCCAACCACTCTCGTATTTATTACTAGGTGGGAGGGGGGAGGAAGCGGGTAGGAGAGGGTTAGATAAAGGTTAGAACCAAGTGGGAGGGGGGACAAGAAATTAGGGGTTTACACCAAAGGCCAGCTAAAGTATATATATATATATATATATATATATATATACACACACACACACACATATATAGTACACCAACCTACACACATAGAGAAATAAAACACACCTAGGATGTTCTGTCACACACATTATTTCTAACTTCAGGATGTTGTTAAAGTGGACCAACACCCTGAAGGATCGGGCCGGGAATCGGGATACCCCACTGTGTGAAAGCCCCCAGGACGCCCCATTCACCTTACCTGCATCCCGATCCAACGGCGCATGTGTGGGCCACGGCCACATCTTGCGCCTCTTTCTAGCAGGACGCGTGCCCGCGCCGGCCATTTGTGAATGGGCGGCGCAGACGTGCTCCCTTTTAGAGGAAAGCACGAGATGCGACCGCCAGCGTGCTTGGAGCCGCTGAGCTATGACGGCGCTTAGACGCGCATAGCTCAGCGGCTCTGAGCGCGCTAATTGGACAAGCGGACGTGCATGCGCCATATGAGCGGGGTGAGGTGAGTTTTATTAGGAGATCTGGGGGGGTTCACGTAGCGGGGCACCCCCGATTGAGGTGCCCCGGAGAAGTGGACCCAGGATAGTCAAAATCCTGGGTGTTGGTCCACATTAAGAGACATATACAGTAAAGGTCAGAGCAAAAGCATCCTTTAGACATTTGCACAGTTCACCTGAGGGCCCATAAGTCAATCTTTAGGAATGATATCCCAATAGTTTAGACTACTTTAAATGATTGAATGGGTCGTTCTCAGGAGTACCCTCCTAGAATGTGGGGCAAGCACAAGGCTCCTTACACAAAGGGTCCTTGCTACTAAGGGTCATGCAGTAAACACTGCAGTTAGACAGTGCATGAGACAGGTAAGCCTCATTCTTTTCATATCAACACTTCCTGTCCACTAAATCTCCAACACTCATTTTGGGCAACTTTAGTATTTACCTATCAGCCCCATACAGTATTTCTAAGCTCAGTGCTCATGTACAGCATCCGTGCATCTGCTTCCAGTTTCAACAGTGTAGTTCTTTGTGCTGACAACATAGGTGCAGTGCCTTTTAAATAGGAGATCATATGTGCTGATTATACAGGTACAGGGCTCTTTAAGTGGCTGGTCAGATGCTGAGCTCTATAAATAGGAAGTCCTGACTTTGGGAGATCTTTCTAGGATCCATCTTGCTGTGCTTTATCCATAGTTCCAAAGGGTCCAGGGGCTCAATGTTTCTCTACGCAGTCCTTCAATTCCATAGGACACAACCTGGGGCTTCCCATGAAGCCTATTCTCCTTTGTGGGAGCTTGGGGTTGCCTTAGTTCTCCGTCTGAATGTGATCATAAATTCCTTGTGTACATTGGCTAGGTTTTTTGACTAAATGGCATGTATATTGTTTCACTTTATAATTTAAAAAATAAGTACTAACTCAAATATGTTACAATAGCATCTTATTGAAACCACTTTCAGACATCTAAAAGCCTAACCCAGTGGTGGGAGGAATATGTTGTTTAGTCCCTCAGCCTCTTGTATAAATGGAGTATGGGTCACAAACAGGGTTCAATTGCTGATTGTGTATGGGTCTGTCTGACTTCATACTGAACTTGCTGATGTATAGAATTTTCACTTTTCCTCCATTTTCATACAGCTATTTTCTGCCAATTGTATGTCTATAGTTTTTTATTTAAGCCCTAAAAATGAACAAAGTTACTGAAGATTTTAAAACCATTACTGCATTTTTCGCCATATAAGACACACTATTTTTTCCCAAAAGTGGGGTGAAAATGTCAGTGCGTCTTATTGGGGGTGCTACACTGCCTATATGGGGAATGGGATGGGGAAATGCTGCCCTGCCTATGGGAATGGCAGGGGGGAATGCCGCACTGCCCATAGGAGGGGGGGAATGTTACACTGCCTATGGGAGGGGGATGTCACACTGCCTGTAATGGGGTGTCTTAGCACAACATTTAGTTTAGAATATTGTTTTTCTTATATTCCTCCTCCAAATTCTAGGTGCGTCGGTCAGGTGAATGTCAGGTCCCAATGCAAAAGATTTATTTATCAAGTCAAAAATCCAGAGCGCTTCTGCCCGGTAGTGCCCCATCTATCATAAGCACTAGTGATGGGATGAGTGCCAACAGAGACAGATAAGACCAGGTGCTCACCCTGCACTGTGTGACCTTATCCCATAGATGTCAATGGGCTGGGTTGGTAATAATTTTTTTGGCTATTTTTTATTTATTTGGGCTGGTGCATGTGCCGCGGGATCCCTAGGCTGTTTGGAAACGTTTTTGTATGCATTTTTTGCACTTATGTGTTGCGCTGCAAACTTGTGATTTAGGCAAAGCAAATCTTGTGTCCTACGACGCATGCACAGCCTCAGCGCGCTCGGATACACTCCAGACTCTACATCCAAGAACTCGTCTAAGGCGAGTGGATCCGAGCGTGTTGGTGGCCGCATCCCCTGCTATCCTTTAACAGAGAGTGTGCCCGCGCTGGCCATTCCCAAATGCCTGGCACGGGCAGGCGTCCTGCTAAAGGGCCGCATGTGTAAACTTTTAAAGCAGGCCAAAAGCGGCAGGTGGGGGGGGGGGGCATAAAGTAAAATCCAAAAGTATATCCATGCAAACTCCTGCATGCTTGCTTATCAATGACCACCCCCATCTTGCTGCACCATGGAGGTTGTATGCAAACCACAATTCTCCCGGGTGCGTGTTTCAAATTTGCAACATCAGTCACCAACCAAAAGTTTGCAGCTTCCAATTGGTACATTTGCTACATTCAGGGGTGTAGCTAGGGGGGAGCAGGGGGGCACTTGCCCCGGGTGCAGCAGATGCAGGGGGTGCCAAAGGGAGGCCTGAGAACAAGTAGGGGGCGCCATTCTGAATCTTTGCCCTGGGTGCCAGAAACTAGCTACTCCTCGGGCTACATGTACCCAGAAGCTATGAAGAAGAGAAGCAGTAGTAAGCCGACAAGGTTTATGCTTCTCTATATTGTGCATATCGCTAAGGCTCTTTTCAAATTGGAGTTGTTTTGCCCTTTCACATACTAGTGGGGCAATCACACTTGAAGGCTGATTTTAGACTAGTGCCATGTATTGCCATTTGTGCGTCTATGTAGCGGCACTTAGAGCATCCGCAAGTTGGAAAATTGCATTTTTTCTGGCATCCTTCTGCATTGAGGCTCTAGAGTGCACTATATACTCCAAACAGGGCTGTTGCCAGCACAGGGCAAACCTGGGCAATTGCCAGGGCCCCAGGCATCTTCAGGGGCCCACTCAGGCTCACGCTTGTTCATGATATTATTTTTTAAGTGGTCCCAAACTACCAAATGGCTAGTGTTGTGTGCAAACCTGCTCATGGCTGGCCCCAGAAACAGGGGAAGGGAGACATAGGAAAGGTGGCATAGAAAGGAGGTTGCGAGAACCAGGTGACAACTGACAGCAATGACAAAGCCTTTAGTGACAGTGGAGCAAGCAGTAAGGGCTGAAGGGTGCTTGGTGGCGCTAGAGAACGCAACAAGGACAAGAGGAGGATTGGTGAATATAGGGAAGGCAATAAGGACTGGAGGGCGATCATCAGAAAATGACCCATTTGTGACAGCGGAGATGAAAGGTGACATCATGTGACTCGCTGCTTTGAGGCCCACTAAGACTCTACTGTCCAAGGGCCCCAACAAACCTAGAGCAAGCCCTGCTCCAAAGTGCTCCTTTTGCATGCAGTGCTAAATCCACCCCATATGAAACAGAACCAAGCCCTTGCTTTTAAAAAGGATTTATTGTAAAAGCAGAAAAAAAACAAGCTAGAACACCTATATACTATATACTGTAGCGTATGTGAACACCCGGAATGATTCCTAGCATGCTCAGAGGCTTTTTCATGCAGGGTGCATAAGTAACACCTACTGTTGCAATCAGTATGTGTTTGTGCTTATTAAAAATGAGATCGTTTTCTTGACTTAATGCCTATGAGCTTTACCAGAGGCTGTTTGCAAAACATAATGATTTTCTAAGAGTCTCTTGCTTTCCTAAGAAACTTAGAGGAGTTCCTACTGGAATTTACTAAAGCGTACGCTTTAAATCTTTAAAGTGTTTTTCCAATGCAAGGTGCACACGGGTAAGTTATGACTCCTGAATGTGCACCTGCAGCAGGATCTCATCGATCCACCTTATCGAAGCGCTCGCTCCAGGAGGTTGTTAAGTGACATATAGGGGCCTGAGCGAATGAAACTAAAGTGCAAAACTCCTATCAATACGATTTCCTTAAATAGAAAATGTCACAGGTGTTATAACTCAACTTCCCTTACAGCAATTTACTTTTTTTGCTAGGATTCTATGGGGTTTATTCGTGAAGGTCTAGCGCCAGGTAGTACCTTGTAGCACCAGGCCGCGTCTGGTGAATGCTGGGTGATGTGCGCCAAACCACATTTATGAAGGCGATTCTGGTGAGCAACTCTAACAGCGCCATGTAGCGTCTGATACATCATTACAAGCAGCTCACCATATAGCACCGGAGCTCTAGCCTCCAGAGCGCCAGGTATTACCTCTGGCTCAGTGTCGCTCCCCCATACATTTCAATGGACGTTCCTTCTTATGTCTTTAAAAGTTTTTTCTTATTACTATTTTTTGGGGGTTCTCAAATAATTGTGTCACCTCTCCTGGCCTGGATAAACTAATTTTTTTTTTTTTTTTATATTTTTATGCAGAATTGTCATTACAGGTCCGGCACTAAAGTGTTAATGTCACAATGTTACAACAATATACATCCATGTTTTTTCGCTTTGTTACAGGTGGATATGTGTTTAAAAACAGTATTTTTGGAAATGTTGTTGGGGGTGGCACAAGTTATGTTGTACAAGCTGCAACCTGATCAGTTGGCTAAGCTGAAAATGGTAATTCTGGAGTTTGTGTAGAGGGCACAGTGATCAGACAGCAAGGGGTTAAAAGCTTGTTGTGCTGATATCTGTCTCTCACAGGTGCGCTAAATGTTTGGATAACTAGGGTTTTTAATCTCCAATTTATATAGAAATTAATCCCCTGATTTCCACTTCATCTGAGCTACTATCTAATAAAAGAGCATTAGTTTTTAGCTGTCTTTCTTTTTTCAATATCTATACCAAGAGGATAATCTTATATAGAAAAAACAAGGGAAAGTATGGTAAACTTACCCGCCAGGCCCAGAGGTACGTAACCTTCCCTGGGCCCCTGAGGAGTTGTGCTGTGTTGTCCTTTAAAGTTTGTGGTAGATCTGGAAGTTTCCCAGGGTGCGTGATCTCTGAATAAAGGCTCTTTAATCCTCCGTATGTGCCTCCAAACTTTTTATTGTAAACAAAGAAGTTGTTATAACATGTAATAAAAAAAAAAGTGTTAAAAAACAGACTTTAATCACACAGCGTCTGGCGCTCTATGCTATAGCGACCAGATTTAGAGCGCCACCGCTGTGTGTGAGTCCTTTTTTGATAAGTATGGTGTGGAGTGCTGAGAGTCAGTCGCACTGAGCTGGTGCTACCTTTCACTCCCTGCAGCACTGTACTGGTGTTACAGCGCCCAACATACATCACATTCATCAATGCAGTCCAGGTTACTACAGCGCCTGAGGCGCTCTGTTACCGCGCCTGATAGCCGCCTGATAGCCGCTTACAGCGTATACTAGCGGTCGCTCTTAGCGCCTCTGTACAGACGCCCATCTGCCGATATCTGTCATTAGTAATGAATCAGCCTCTATGTGTCTCTATGTGTATATTTTCAGGGTGTACATGGGTTTCAAAAGACTCCATAGCAAATATCAGAGTGTCCCCCACTCAGGTCATCCCCCCCCCCCGCCCACAGTATTAAAGGGTAATTCCAGTTTCGATGGCATTTTTAAATGTTTCCATTATTGTGTGGCAAATTGATGTCTTCAATGTGGGCTGGCCGCACCACTGGAAATCGGGGATTGATGCCGCCACTAGAAGCTGAGATCGAAGACGCTGCTGGAAGCTGGGGATTAGTGCCCGTCGCTGTGCAGCAGCCTATGGCGGACGGGTGGCAACACAGCAATCGCATGAGAGTTCAGACAGAGCCAGGGCTCTTATGCTGACGCTGTGCACCACTTGGCCGTCATAGGTAGACCGCCGTCTCCCCTGCACTGAATACCTCCCGGCCCTCTAGTTTAATGCCGGCTCTGGTATCTTTCTGCCGGGCGGGTAAGTGGCCATACACCTCACCTGCTGCAGGAAGCCAGAGCCGGTGCTGGCATTAAGGAACCTCAGCCAGCCAGTGCAGGGGAGGTGGCGGCCTACGGACCATTGTCCTGGTATGCCCTATGACCAGTCCGCCCCGCCTTCAGTACATTGCTGGTTGCTGGTAGCAGGGAATGAGAAGGAGCTTCGTCCTCTAGCACAGACAATAGGACCTTGTGCGCTATCTATTGGGCATGGAGCAGAAACACGTCAGAGCGACTTTTAATATTTGAATATTTAATTGAGTGCAAAGCGCTGATTGGAGGAGGTCGTGTGCATGCACTGTGGGCTTGTGGAGAGGTTTTTATGGGATTCTGAGGGGTTTCACATAATGGAGCATCCCAAATTAGAGAGAAACTAAACCCTTACTTGTGTAAATCTTGGTTGCTGTTCCACTTCAAACACTCGGGTTAACAGATTTCTTATGGCAACAATATGTACTATACCTGCATGAAGATGGCAAATAATTGGAACCTGTAATATTTTATTTAGATAAGATATTACACGCACAGCCATTCAGTTGAGGCGGACGGGACCGTGCACAGTCAGAGAGAGAGTCAAGTGATATCGGCACTGGTCTCACATGCACCATGGTCTTGGAGAAAAGGTAAGATTTGCAGGCGACTCACAGAGCGGGGCATCTCAGTTTGGGATGCCCTGGTGGGAGGGAGTATGCCTGTAAGTCTTATAGACTCCAGGGTGGGGTTTGGTCCACTTTAACTTTTCTCTGAATATTATAAGTACTATACTTGCTTGAGAATGTAAAAAATAACCACAAGATGGCACTAGAATATTTTTGCCATCAGCTTCCAGGACACTGGATGATGCATTTTAGAGCTAGTTTATATCACCCATTTATTGAAACACTTAGGGTCAGCCTTAGTTTCAGTGGCGCCCTGTGCAAGATTTTAGGAGGGAATCCCTTCAGTTTACAAGTTATGAAACTTTTTAAACGGAAGAACACCCAAGATTTTCATTACCCTGAGTATTGTTTCCCTCCCGCTTTGTATATCCCTGGGGAGTAAAGGCATAAAAGTTCGCCTTTTGGCCATTACCAAAGTGCATGTGGGGACCACCAGCCAATCAGCGGCTAGCACTTCATTCAGCTTTTACTACTGTAGCTGCCCTAATGTCTGGGCAGTTGTGAGTGGAGAAGGGGCCCTTGCATGTGACATGGGATATTCAAATAAATCACTATTAAAACATGACTTAGTTTTCCTTTTATTATTTTGCTGTCTGCCTGACACTTCATTGTGAAGATAAAACCATGCTTTATTGTTAAAGCAGGCCAAAACCTGCCTGAAATGCATGGCTGAAAAAACTGATGACCCGAGGGGCCCGTTGGACAGAGGAGAGGTGAGTTTCTTGGACGAAAGGTGGGGTTTCACACAGCACGGCACTCCAAAGCAGGGTGTCCCATGGGGGAGGACCAGAACCCAGGATAGTCCAAATCCTTTGGTCCACTTAAATAACATTATTACGGTAAGTAATAATATTAATAATGACATTTAAATACAG
The DNA here is from genome assembly GCA_027917425.1 of Gastrophryne carolinensis. Taxonomy (NCBI): domain Eukaryota; kingdom Metazoa; phylum Chordata; class Amphibia; order Anura; family Microhylidae; genus Gastrophryne; species Gastrophryne carolinensis. The sequence goes on along the minus strand of JAQIHN010000996.1, from coordinate 393,586 downwards.
CCTCACCCTGCCTAACCCCAATTTCCTACCCTTAATTCCAGTGGTAAAAGTTGGACATGTTGAATAATAATAATCCCAATAAATATTAATTACTAGTTATTACCATATTTTTCACCCTATTAGACGCACCTGTTCATAAGTTGGAGGAAAGAAATAAAAAAATATTCTGAACCAAATGTGCTCAAACACCCCCCTCCCCAAGAACCAAATAATAGGCAAGGTGCAGAATCCCCCACTTACAGGCAGAGTGTCATCCCCCCCCCATTCCCATAGGCAGTGTGTCATTCCCCCCTCCCATTCCCCATAGGCAGTGTGGCATTCTTCCCTCCTCCCATTTCCATAGGCAGTGTGGCATTCTTCCCTCCTCCCATTTCCATAGGCAGTGTGGCATTCCTCCTCTCATTCCCATAGACAGTATGGCATTCCCTCCATTCCCATAGACAGTGTCGAATCCCCCCCATTCCCATAGACAGTGTGGCATTCCCCCTCCCATTCCAATAGGCAGTGTGGCGTTTCCCCAACCCATTCCCCATAGGCAGTGTGGCATCACCCCTTCACATTTCCATAGGCAGTGTGGTATTCTTTCCTCCCATTTTCATAGGCAAAAGAAAAAAAAAAACATAAAAAAGTAAACTCGCATATACATCTCTCCCGCGCACCTGGCACCGGGCCACCACAGCAGCGGGAGGCTCATAGATGGAGGAGCGGCAGGCAGTTGGACAGGGTAACTGATCCTTGCCTATGTCCTCGCCCTACACTTTGTCCCCGGTGTCCCCAATCCTCGCTATCCCCGCTACCTCTGCTGCTTCTTCTCTGGTGGCATGAGAAAACACATCCGACTCTGTGAAGCTGGTGGAAATGGCCTGCGGCAGGCATCAGCCACGTCTCACAGCTGCACAGAGCCGGGTGTTTGCTCTGTGTGCTTGTGTGCTCTCTGACGGGGACAGCGAGGATTGTGGACGGCAGGGACAGCGCAGATGGCGGGGAGATTGGGCCGGGATCAGTTACCCTGCCCACCCGCCTGCCGCTCCTAAATCTTATAGCCTCCCCCGCGGCTGTGGTGGCCCGTCCAGTAGCGCAGGAGCGTAATATATGTGAGTTTACTATTTTTCCCCTTTGTTCATGTAATCCCTGCAGATTATGAATGCATTTTAAAATAAGGGGAGGTACAGAGGTTATATAAGGAATGGAACCAACCACAGAACAACACCTATTTGTTGAGATGGATGTTGTTCCTAGTGCAAGGGGGCAACCCAACTGTCATTTCCCCCTGTGCATTAATCCTGTTAAACCCGGGAGACTCCCTCAGAGGGGCATCCAATTTGGAGTTGCCCACAGCATGAAAATCTCCAGGTTTGCAAAAAAACACAACTTGTTAATCTATGGCACAGTGCGCTTACATTGCCACAGCAGCCCCTTGGCTTGCAGGTCCTGGGAGGTTTCCTTTTCCAACATCATAGTCGTGCTGCTGCCTGGATTTAACTGATATAACCCACAATCCACAGCATCAGCGAACCCAGCAGCATTTTCTCTTTGCAGGCCTGCAGCTCCATAGGGCGCCATTAAGGGAGGGAAATCGACCATAGCAGGAGTTACAAATTGATTTTTATGTGCAGAAATCTGAATTGTCCTGGGAATGGATGCATATGAGCACTGTTTCTTGTGAGGGTGTTGGTCCAGTTTAAGTTGGGAGGTTTGCTGTTGTCCAGGATGTCGGGGAACAGTCTGAAGCTCACTGATGGCCATACAAAAAAGAGTGCAATTGCACTAGTTTCAGCGGACATCCTTTATATGGGCTTCAGTGATCCTCCCCACTGTCCCCATTGTCTGTCTCTTCTGCAGTGTCTCGCTTCGCACTTTCCCTTCTGAACACTCTGCTGGTCTGCTGTGGTGCATGTTTTGTAAAATAGGTGTTGGTGCGGTTTAAAGTTATTCCAATGGATAATCAAAAAACAAATTGGTGCTTACCTTTTGCCCAGCATCGCTGATCGGTGCAGATCTGATGATCAGGAACTGGCTTGATCCAAGCCCCCACTGCAGTGTCTGATCCTGCGCCATCTGGAGCCTCAAACGCCATTCTCTGGTACTTCCGTGCTGGACCACGCCCCAACACCAGTCACATGGGGTGTGGCCACACCCTCTTCATTAACTACAATAGAGGCGGGTGTGTCAGGCCTCTAGCCTACTATCTCCTTTGCGATGAGTAGGCTAGATTTCAGGGCTGTGACATCAGCCCTGAAATCTATAAGATACAGGGCCACTGGGTTCCCTCCCCCTGGGGCATTCAGAATCAAGATGGAAACTCATCTTCTTTCCCAGTCCAATGGTGCATGCGTAAGCTGCGGCCGCATTCCTCCATCCCTTTAGCGGGGCCTGTGTCTGTGCCAGCCTTTTGCGAATGGCCGGCGCGGGCACGCTCCCTGTTAGAGGGTAGAGGTGGAAGCGTCCACCAGCACTAACGGAACCGCTCGCCTTAGACGAGCTATTAGACGAAGGGACGGGAGTGGATCCGAGTGTGCTGATTGGACGAGAGGGCTGTGCATGCTCCATAGGAAGGGCAACCTGGGGGGTTTCACACAGTGGGGCCACCCCGATCGGGGTGCCCCAGGGGCAAACACCAAAACCCAGGATAGTCAAAATCTCTCTTATATACTCAAACCAAAACCACATTGTCTTAAAGGACACTCATTTTATTATGAAATATATTATTTGTTATTTCAGAAGAAAACAATGCAAAATATACTGTAGCAGAAGGTGCCTACAAAGAAACCAAAAATATGGCATACCTGACGGACAGCAAAATGATATAGCAAATAAGCCCCTTATCCCCAATTCCTTGTGTTGTGTTTTTTTTTTTTATATATATTTTTTTTATGTAGAAAAAAGATTGAGTAAAACACACAGAGGACAATAGTCTATGTGTCAGAGAGCTCAGTGCTGGAGGCCTCCCGCCTCTACATTCAGGCTGTCACATCATTGCAGGATAACAGTAGGTGCTTTCTTGTCCCCTAGGGTCTTCTTTGTACGGCACAGTCTTGGCACCCCAGGGCTAGTACTAGCCATCAGGACTGGATCCACACAGTGACACATTGCTGAGATGTTTCAGTGTATTAGTTTAACCCCTTTGTTTATAACTTCTGACTGTATATGGAGGTGGGGAAACAGTATGCAATAACTACTTGAATATTTGCCCACATGCCCAAAGCATTGCATGATGGGTAACACATCATGCACACATCTACACGCATCATGAGAAATGCCATAGCAATAAGGCTGTTATTTCAACACAGATTAGCTTAGGCGACAGGCTGTCCTCCCCTTTAAAAACAGAATGTTATGTCCAAAACTAATCACCCCTGATTCTTCTTCCTTCTAGTAAAATAAAACAGAAGCTTGGCTGGATTATTTATTCATGGTGTATGTGGTGTATGGCCATCTAGCATAATAATGTGGCTTTTTATTACTGGACCATTTTTTCAGCCGTGGCCATATCCCCGCTATCTCACTAGCAGGATGCGTGCCCCACCAGGCATTTGTGAATGGCCCGTACGGGCACGCTCCCTGATAGAGAGAAGCGGGCATTGCGGCAGCCAGCGTGCTCGGAGCCGCTGGTCTTAGACAAAGCATATACAACGTGACATCAGTGGCTCTGAACGCGCTGATTGGACGAGCAGCGGCGCATGTGCCGTAGGACCGGGAATAGGTGAGTTGGCATCGGCGATCTGGGGGGTTTCACACAGTGGGGCACCCCCCATCGGAGTGCCCCTGGGGAAAGGACCAAAACCCAGGATAGTCAAAATCCTGGGTTTTGGTCTACTTTAAAGTTGAACAAAACTCAGGATTTTAATTATCCTGGGTTTTGTTCCCTGTCCCCCAATGCATTCCAGTGCATTCCTATTTTGGATGCACAGATGTGTGAAACTCCCCAGATGTGTGAAACTCCCCAGATGTGTGAAACTCCCCAGATTAACCATAATACCTCACCTTTCCCCATTCCTGTGTCACATGCACGGGCTCTCGTCGAATCAGAGCTGTTTGCCATGCATAAATAATGCTTGGCAAAGGGCTCTATCAGCCATGCTCTATCAGTCCATCTGAATGGCTGAGCGTGCGTACACATTTCAAAGATGCTGGGGATGCGGCTCTCGGTGTTTACATTGGCAAGAGAGCCAGGAAGAAGGCAATTGTCATGACCCCACTGGGGAGGTTTCACATATCGGGGCATCACAATTTGGGATACCCCAGGGGAGGACATCTTTGGCTTTTGCTTTAAGCCTTGGACTCAAAATGTGGGTGTATGAGACATTTGGCCCTTAGTCACCTTGCTGAGACCCCTCTAAGGACTAATGTTCCCTGGGACCATTTACCAAGGGGTATTATTTCACTTGGCTGTTGTAAGGGGGTCAGTCACTCAGCCAAGAAGTCACTGAAAATATTTCAAATTTTAAACTCTGGATATAAATATGAATATATATATATATATATATATATATATCTTTATTATCAATCATGTATTTAGATTATTTAAATAATTTGTTAATTGTACTTTCTATTTAATTTGTTTGCAACAACACCAATTGTTTAATAAAGCGAGTGTTGTTCCCTGGGCAGGGGGGCATCCAAAATGCCAAAAAAAAATCTCTGTGCACTTTAACGTCCACACAATCTTCCCTTTTAAATTATTAGGACCATCCAGTTCCATGACGCCAGGCCATGTGCCATAGCAATTAAAATAAAAGTTACAAAGCACTAAGAGTGGGGAGTGTCTGGTGGCCCCTCTCTAGGCATTGAAGAAAAGGACATCACATGACCAAGTGATATGAGTCAAATGATGTCAGAAAATCCTTTAGGTCCTCCTACAAACCTATTGCCAGTTAGAAATGAAAAGTAAGGCTCAAATCAGACATAGAATTCACCCTGTTAGAGAAAGTCTCCAATAGCAGCTGTGGATTACTCTTCAGTCTGGATTAGTGGGCGTGTGCAGTTCCAGCCTTTAAATCCTATTGGCTCCAATCCATCACATGGGCAAATTGGGATGCCCAGTGGCTTGGGGTGTGAGGAGACCTAAGGTTTTCCTTAAAAAAGGCAGTAAGGTCACAAAAGACTTCTATTACCCCTGCAGCATTGGGCACTGCGCCTCCTCATGCCACAAGCTTGGGAGCAGGCAGCTCCATACTTACCAAATCTGGGATCCCTCAGAGCAGGCTGTCAGCCTGTCACTCCCGTGACCAGTGGTATGAAGACATTATGCATGGTCCTACCCTGCAATCCTGAATGGCTAGCACACCAGGGAACACAAAAGGGTAAGTAGGGGGCTGCCCAGACCCCAGGTTTCAGAGAGGAGAGGTGCAGCAGGGCATCCAAATCAGGATGCCCTCATGCTCTGGATGAATCTTTAATTTTTCTAATGACCTAATGGATTAACTACAAAAACACTTTATTTCTTTATTTACTTTTAAAATTTAAAGCTGATTTGCTGTTTTAATGTTTAATTTCATTGTCAGGGGACCAACCTGCACCTTGAGATTTAAGACCCCACCCAATCTCTGGATCCCAGCCCATGCCACTCCGGTCCCAAACATGGCTCAGGAGTTCATAGCCTGTCGCTCTTGCAACTTTCCATTAGTCACAGGAACGCGACCACACCCTCTCCAGTCATTGCATTGGAGGGGGTGTGCCAAGGCCAGGCACACACCCTCCATTGTAGTGAATAGAGAGGGCATGTCCACTCCCCTGTAACTAATGGAGGGGGGTGCGATCCAGACAGGGAAACGTGGGTCAATGGAGTTTGGTCCTGTGGCAATGTGGGAAATGTGGGCTAGGATCCAGCCATTTGATGAGTTGCTGATCACTGGACTAGCCTTGATCATCTGCAGGAGGACAAACGGTAAGCACACTTTTGGGTTATATGATTGCTATTGCCAACATTTACCTTAAAGTGCTGTTTGCTTATCATGCTTTTCCTCCATGTGAAAGCATCTGACAGTGATCATGCAGACAGGGGAGTCTTCTCTGCCTATGGGCATGCCTGTTCCGTGTCATCACCAATAAAACTGGGTGGGGTAGCAAGACATTTAGGGACAACTATGATTTTTTCATAAGCAGATTTTTAATGGAGCCACTTTTCATTTCCTCACTACAAGTAATGACATTTTGTTTGATCTACAGCTGATGCCAAAGGCTAAATGGGGTCAAATATGATTTTACTGGTCCCTGATCAACCCACAATGTCCCCAGTCATGTTCTTTCTGGCCTGTCACCAAGTATAGGTGAGGCTATGGCACTGAAGCTGCAGGGGCAGATAAAGTGGCAAGGGTGGCTATTGCCCCCTCCACAGCCATGATGCTGAGACTTTAGCATTGCAGGGGCAGAACATAGACTGGGGACTTTTGGTTGGGGTGAACAATATGGGTGGGGACAGTAGGAGGGGATGACATGTTAGAAGCAGTAGTGCATCGACGGGAGAGAACAAATTCTGGCACCGGCTTTGGGTGAGGGACAACCCTGCTGGTGCCAAAGCAGTGCAGTCCACTGAGAATTCTTCTGATTAGCCCCTCAGGAGCTGGTACTTGGTTGTTGGGTCTGGTTCCATAGAGAGCAAAGAACCAACATTTAAAGTATTTTTATTGTGATGCTTTGTTTGATTTACAGGTGCTGCCAAAGGCTAAATGGGGCCAAATATCTTTCCTGGATTTTAATGTTCCCTGATCAGCCCACAATGTCCCCAGTCATGTGCTTTCTGGCTTGTCACCAAGTATAGGTGAGGCTATGGCACTGAAGCTGCAGGGGCAGATAAAGTGGCAAGGGTGGCTATTGCCCCCTCCACAGCCATGATGCAGAGGCTTTAGCATTGCAGGGGCAGAACATAGACAGAGGACTGGGGTAAACAATATGGGTGGGGACGAGGAGAGGTGATGGTGTGTTAGAAGCAGTAGTGCATCTATAGGAGAGAACAAATTCTGGCACAGGCTTTGGGTGAGGGGCAGCTCTGCTGGCCCCGGAGCAGTGCAGTTCTGGGAATTCTTCTGATTCAGACCTCAGAAGCTGTTATGTCTAACCTGGTTCTGTTGGGTCTGGTTCCATAGAGAACAAAGAACCAACATTTAAAGTATTTTTTTAATTGAAAGGGGGCTTTTCTTATGCTTGGAACTGGGCAGTAATGAGTTATTGCCTCTTATTAAGCATACGGTGAGTTACATCAGGGATGTTCATTATCTCCAGTTTTTAGGTTTTAGGGTTTTTAGGGTGGTGGCTAATCATTAGAATGATAAAATCTAAGGTGGACATAGAGAAAACCACTATAAAAATCTTTACCACTATTAAAACGATGTAATGATATAAAATATTATGGGTTTATACATAATACAACATACGCTGAAATAAAAAAGCTGCTCTCGGATGGGTTAACCAGAAAATCTACTGTGTAGGAAAAGCAGATGCAGCATGCCGGGCTGCATTTAACCCCATGCATACTGCACATGCATATCACCTCCGACAAGCTATGCCCAACCGCCTTGTTGTTGAACTACAATTCCCAGTATTCCCCTATTCCCAGCTAGCCAGGTAAGGTATATATTTAAAGAGCAGAGTCTGCCAGATTATGTTAGGGGTTGTAGTTCCACAGCACTGGCTAAAAAAAGCTGCTAGAGGGATTCATGTTAAACAGACACCTCTAAATGCAACTTAACTGCAGGGAAACACAATTCTGAAGCCCCGGGGAGACTATCCCCTGAAAGTGTGTAGTGCCGATGCCGTGCCATGCCTCAGTGAGTGAATTTCTTTCTGTTACTCAGGCAGACAATTTTCTTGAAGGACCTCCTAAAATCTTGGTTAAAGATGGTATAAATGACAGGGTTGAGCGAGCTGTTACAGTAGCCTATCCAGAAGAAAAATTTGAACAATGTTTCTGGGATGGCACAGGCTTCCCTGCAGATACCATAGAGACAGTAACTGAAGAAGAAAGGGAACCAGCAGACCACAAAGACCCCCATGACCACAGCCAGGACAAAGGTAAACCTCTTTTCCCTGGCTTGAGCCACTTTTCTCCTGGATATACTGCTCCTCTTCTTCTTCCTAGAGGAAAACACATCCACGGATTTGTTACTGGACCTTGACAGGCGGCTCGATTGCTTAGAAAAGCTTTTTCTCTCCTTGCTGGAGTCAGTGTTGTCCTCTCTGCTGCTGCTTTTTCTTCTCTTGCTCTCAGACATGCTGCTCTCCTCAATATCTAGCTCATCTATATCCGTGATGGTTTTTGGTGGGGTGTGTCTGGAAGAGGGATAATGCCCATTCTCTTTATCCCCAGCAAACTTGACAGATGTCCCCTTGCTGTAGCCATTCTCTGTGTGTGAGGAGCTATCTGTGGCTGGCTTTTTCTCTGACAAAGTCCTGGTCCTCAGTTTGGCCACCTGATAGATGCGAATATACACTAAAATCATGATGACACAGGGGGCAAAGAAAGACCCTATAGAAGAAGAGAGGATGTACCAAGTCTCATCATTCAGCTCACATTTCACCTCCTGTTCTGCCCAGCTGAGGTTCCCCGAGATTTCAGCACCACCGACCCTGTCCATGGATATGAGGGGTGGGAAGGAGATGACAGCTGAGATGAGCCAGACAGTAAAGATGATCCCTTTAATTCTCCTGGGGGTTCTTTTCAGGTTGTACTCTACAGCTTGGGTAACAGACCAGTACCTATCCAGGCTAATAGCACACAGGTGGACTATAGAAGAGGTGCAGAACAGCACATCCAAAGCCAGGTAGATATCACACCAGAGGTTGCCAAAGTACCAATATCCCATTAACTCGTTGGCCAGAGAAAAGGGCATGACCAGAGCAGCCACCAAAATATCTGCCCCAGCCAAAGACACCAAGAAAAGGTTCTGTGGAGCTTTCAGAGCCCTACTAGTCAACACAGCAATAACCACAAACACATTTCCAACAATGGTGAAGATGATGAGAAACCCCACTATAGCTGTTAAGGTCCAGATGGCAGTAACTGTATATTGCCCTTTTCCAAGGAATTCAGAGGGAGACAAAAAAGTACTGACATTTTCCAACTCCATGCTGTGATTAAAGTGGCATCCATATAACTTCAGGTGGTTCTCTTTTTACCCCTCATTTCCAGTCATTGTCTCCTGCCTCCTCAGTTAGGGTTTCTTTCGTCAGCTTCAAGTATCTAGAAGAAAGGATCTTCCATTCCTTGCCGGTCCATGACAGCAAACCATAGACACGAATCCAGGGTGTATGTTCTCATTCTGATTGCCTGCTTTCCCTTGTCCATTGTGCTCCAGCAGGGGCAGTGTTCACAGCACACAGGCAGGAGGAGGAGGAGGTGGTACTGTGGAGAGCACTGACATCCTTAGTTTATAAGCATCCTAAGCATCTGCTCTTCCATCAAGCCCTGACTCAGAGCCTCTGTGTGTTTAACCTGCTCCTCCATCTGCAAGCCACGCATCTGGAGGGTATGATGGCATGACACCAACCCCTGTGATCTTTATCTATTAACTGATGCCTCTCCATTTCCCTGTGTATCTTATAGCAGTAGGAAACATTCTGCTTCTAGCTCTAAAGAAGAACATGTGCTGCTCTCTGTTCTAATTTACTGAATGGTTGGTAAGTCCTCTCTGTTCTGTCATATAGCAAATTGTAGTTGCCAAGAGGGGGGCTAATATTGTGTCATGCTGCGTCCATGCATCAGCCCTGATATTGTGACAGTCCATTGTAGGTGGCAATGGAGTAATAATAAGCATGATTAAGTCCATTGTCCTCCCCTGTTCCTCTCAACAGGAGCAGGGGGGGGGGGAGCAATGATCGGTAATGGGTAAATATTGATGAGTGGTTGAGGTTCTGTCTGCCCTAATCCTTCTTACTTAATCTAAAGAGTAGTGGGTAACATTGGATGAAAAATAACTAATTACAGTTCCTATTATTTATGGCTCTGCAAAACTAAGTGGTAACATTGAGTGGAACTGCGGATTTGTATGAGCATCTCACTGCACATACCCTACAGTAGCTTACAAAGAAATGACAGCAAGTGTCTATGTAACTGTTGTAGAACTACAAGGTCCAGCATGCCTAGCTTCTAGCTGATCTGCTTTTAATTTACCATTCCTCCTCCTATGAGTAAAATCTATTAAGAGTAGAAGAAAAGTGATCATTTCATTATATTGTTCTTCAAATTGTGTCTCAGTTTAACCCTTGCTGAATAAGTAGTTACTGGGGGACTAGACTTTCCAGTATGTTTCCCTACTGGTTCTACAATTAAAGACAAATTATGCCATATATATATATATATATATATATATATATATATATATATATATATATAAATATATATATATGAAATATATACATATTTATGATATATATGAAATATATATATATATATATATATATTATAGTTTCTATAAACTCAAAAACATATATATATATATATATATATATATATATATATATATATATAAATAACATAACATACATTTAAACTCACTGTTTATGTAGCTGCGGTGGAACTACAAGTCGGGGAGGCCGATTCATCAATAGCGCCAGGTAGCGACAGATGAGCGACTGTAGCGTGATTTTTTCAGCGCCAGCCAGTATTCGCTGTGCTTGGCCGGCGTTAGCTTGATGACAGCGACTCAGTCGGTGTGCGGTAATGTTGAATACGGGCTGGGGGGTCGCTGTTTCACAGGTCCAGCGTTGTATGTGAGCGCCTGACAACGAATGGCCAGAGCGAACGGCTAGCTTCATATTCATCAAAAAATCACGCTCCGAATGTGCTGTCGCTGTCCATTCCTTGTTTAAACCCCAGAGCGCTGGCGGCGATCTGTATTAACTAGTTTTTAACCCCTAAACAACCATATTTTTTTAATGTAACATTATACATGTTTTTAGAATCATTTTGTTATATGAATACATTAATCTCAGACCTGTTAGATCAATTCTGCACATATTTTTTTTTTTTTACTTAAAAATAAATCCTAACATTGCAGAAGTGTTCTCCGATTTTTTGACATTAAAAAAAAAATTTAAAAAAATAATACCAATTAATTATGATTAATTATAGGTTGCTCCATTGAAATGCATTGGACATCGCCAGGGAGCGACAGCTCATACCTGGCGCTGTGAGGGAATTTGCAGCGGCGCTGTTCGGTCCAGGCGGCTTCATGATGAATGCCGCGCTAGCCGTCGCTCTCGCCGGCGCTAGCCTCATTTTGCTTGATAAATGCGTCATTGTGACCGCCGCGGGCGTACTTGAGTCGGTAGTCGCCGTTAGCTGCCGCTACCTGGCGCTCGTCAGACACTACCTGGCGCTATCGCTTGATGAATAAGGGCATCAGTTATTCATTTTTTCTGCTTTTAACCTATACTCCTTGCCTTTTCTCAGGCACAGGGCAAGGATCCTCAATTTGGGCTCAGTGTAAACCTGTTGTATGATCATGAAAGGTTAAATCTCTCCTTCCATCAACCTGTCAATTCCCTCATTACTGGTTTTATCGAGCAACAATTGAATGGCAGCCTGATGCAATTGGGTAGTCTCAGAATTTTCCCATGTTCTCCTCTTACAATAACAGGGGAATAGTGGTTATGCAGCTACTTAATGAGTGGTAGGTCACATATGTACTTACCTGCCTTCTGCTGCCGAGGGCGTTGTTGTCAAATATCAGGCTTGGCCAATATTGATAATTTAGGGGTTAAAGAAGCTGGTTCTATGTGTCTGGCCAACTTTGGACAGCATGAACATTCACATATGTGCTCCCAGAAATGTACCATAGAATTGTAACACAATATCTGCAGGAAGGAATCGTCACGTGCCGCGGCTATGAGGGGCTGCTGCTGAACTGCAAGTGACAGAATGTTCCTCACTAGGCTTTTATCTAGGCTGCGTATTGGTACATTGCTAATGACCCCCCACCCTATTCATTTCAGCGTTTCTTATGCCCTTATTCATCAAGCGATAGCGCCAGGTAGTGTCTGACGAGCGCCAGGTCCCGCCAGCTAACGGCGGCTACCGTATCAAGTACGCCCGGCGTCGGCCACAATGACGCATTTATCAAGCTAAATGAGGCTAGCGCCGGCGAGAGCGACAGCTACCGCGGGATTCATCATGTAGCCGACTGCAACGAACAGCGCCGCTGCTAATCCCATCACAGCGACAGGTATGACCTGGCGCTCCCTGGCGTGGTCCAATGCATTTCAATGGAGCAATCTTTAAATAATCATAATTAATTGCTATTAATGTTTTTTTTTTTTTTTTAATGTCAAAAATCCTGTGACCACTTCTGCAATGTTAGGATTTTTTTTTAAGGTAAAAAAAAAAAGATTTTGTGCAGAATTGATATTACAGGTCTGATATTAATGTATTCATATTACAAAATGTTTATAAAAACTTGTATAATTTTACAATCAATAAATATGGTTGTTTGGGGGTTAAAAACTATTTTAAATCCATCGCCGCCAGCGCTCTGGGGTTTAAACAAGGAATTCACAGCGCGAAAAAATTCGGAGCGTGATTTGTTAATGAATCTGCAGCAAGCCGTTCGCTCTGGCCATTCGTTGTCAGGCGCACCCATACAACGCTGAACCTGTGAAACAGCGACCCCTAAGCCCGTATTCAACATTACCGCACACCGACTGAGTCGCTGTCAACAAGCAAACCCCGGCCAAGCACAGCGAATACTAGCTGGCGCTGTGAAAATCACGCTACTGGCGCTCATCTGTCGCTACCTGGCGCTATTAATGAATCGGCCTCCCCGTTTAACCCTTGTATGTTAAGTTGGATACCAAGATAATGTTTGTAATGTGTTCTCCTAACTGCAAATCACATTTAGTAAAGAAATAAACAACAGGTCCCAGAACGCTCAGCTATCAGTGTCACAAGAAATATGTATAAGTTTTTATTTTTTTACTTTGCTTGTGGGGAGGCTGATTTAAGACTAGCACCACATACTGCCATGTGAGCGTCTATGTAGCGGCAAGTGGTCGCTGCAAGCGGGTGTCTGGCGCAATAACCTAGCGTAACGGGCGGACAAGTGGCGCTGTACTATCCTGTCCAGCATTGATAAATGTGATGTCTGGGGGGCGCCGTAGAAGCACTCTCCCTGATTCACTGCAGAGCCAATCGAGAACGCTAGGTGGTGTCCTGAGGTCTATAGCGCTCAAGGCTACGCTATATCTAACAACAGGACAATGCTGCAGCGAGCTATAGGTAGCGCCAGTTAAGTGCCTCCAGCACTCAGCGCTGAAGCCTGTATTTAAGAAAAAACTACACAGCGTCGGTGCTCTAAAACTGGGCGCTCTAGCATCGAGCGCCAGATGCTATGTGATAAAAGTCTGTTTCTAAACACATATACACCAGCACCAGAGCGAAAACATATGGAAAGACATTGTTTTAACACTGTGACAATGACACTGCAATGGCCAACCTGCACATACAATTCTGCATAAAAAAAAAAAAATCACAATAAAAGTGTTTGGTTGCCGGGCAGGAGAGGACACACAATGATTTGAACCAAAAATTTGGAACATTACTTTAGGAAAAACGCTATTTATACACAACCTAATAAAACACCATTGAAATGTATGGGAGAGCGCTATTGAGCGACAGGTACTACATGGCGCTGCTGAACCTATTCAGCAAGGGTTACACTGAGCCACCACTAGTGATACATGTCACCGGATTGACTTTCATATATAAGGTTTTCACATACTACGTCTGGTGTTCACCTGAAGCTACGTGGCACTACCTGGCGTTAGCTTTTCCTAAATAACCCCCTAAATGTCAGTGAATGGCTTGGCGGCTGCTGAACATATATAACAGAATATAGAATTTTATAGGGAGAGAATGGGGATTTTTATGAGGAGAGAATGGGGATTTTTATGAGGAGAGAATGGGGATTTTTATGGGGAGAGAATGGTGAATTTTATGGGGAGAGAATGGGGATTTTTAGCTGCAGATTTCAAGACAGAAAGGTAAGAGCTTTTGCTGCACTATAAATTCCAGCATGTCCATCTCTTGCTCTCAGTTTTTGTTAACACGCCTTCTCTCACCTCAGGGTCAAGGATTTTCATCAAGGCTGAGTGTGACTGGGAGAAAAACATCTTTGCTGCTACTTCTTGTGCCTCTCAGCTCTGCCTCATGTAACCCGTGCTGGTCATTCAATGGTAATTGAAGGCCTCGCCTGAACAGAAGTGCTAGAATCTTTTAAGCAGGAAAATCTTTTAACGCTATCTGTATAAATATTGCTATAATAATGAGTCTGTACAGCACCATGTACCATGAGAAGGCTATATAAAACAACAATAGTAATAACTAATTAAAGTTTCCTGTCTAATACTTTATTTTAACCTACATGTATTTGCCATTCATGTGTCTTTAATTATTGTTATGTGTTAGTATAATACACTATTTATTAGCATTTTATTTTCATTGTAATATATATATACTGTCTTCTTTGGCAGTACTGTTAAATGTACTAACACAGGTAATACAGATAAGCATAAGCAAAAGCATAAATATATTTAAAGTGGACCAAAACCCACGTGTTTAACTAGGATCCCCTGAATTGCTACCCCAAATAAGGAGTTCCTTTTGCCAATTTTCTCTGCCCCTACTAATCTCAGATAATGGCGCCTGTTTTAGCTGTAAAGTTCCACCTTCTCCATTCATTGCCACTGTTATGTGTGGCAGTGATGTCATTGCCACACCAATATAATGACTGATCAGCTGTCATCCCAAAGAGAGGGACAGCAATGATTCAAAATGGGGATGATTCAAAAAGTAAAAATATCCATTTCCAGTGGTTTTTCACAGGTTCAGTAGGTTTTGGTCCACTTTAAAGTACATATATACATAGTACAGGGAGCACCTACTATAGGGCAGTAGGTTACAATCTAGGAAAGGGGTGTACAACTCCTTTTCACTGAGGGCCACGTCCACAATTCTGGTTGCATTCAAAGGGCCACTAATAACAAACGCAAAATGTAAACACAACCATTTAAATGTATGGTTACAAACAAAGAATTATTCTTCCCAAGACAAGTACAGAATTATTTTGCCCAGGCTAGCATAATCATTTTTCCCACTCTACCTGGCAATAGCTGGCAATAACCCCTTGCAGCAGATGTTGAGTGGGTTAGGTGGGCCCCCCTTGGGTGGTGGGAGCTGATTGCACACACTACTCGCTTTCCCCCTAGAATGTTAAAAAGTTGCACAGCAACTATTTTCTAGGCACCATGTCTGGGGGCCCAGGTTGGAGGTGGTACTGCGCCAATCCTGTGGAATACACCGGCGTGAAGATGTGCTGCAGAAATCTTGGCGTAACCAGGTCATCTAGAAGAGGTGCCACCAGCTACTGCAATCTGGCACCTGTCTGAGGGCCACATATAGAGGGCTGGAGGGCCACATCTGGCCCCCGGGCCTAGAGTTTGACACATGCGATCTAGAGTGTAAATGGAAAAAAAAACTATAGAATGGTGGAGAAAATAGAGTTATTTTAAAATAATGGTAATTATTAATGGTAATTAATAATGGTAATATACCAAATGTATATGCATTATTTTCCATGGGGATTAGCAGAACGCTGAAAAATAACTCCAAACTATAAAGCACACAGTTGTCCAGCATCTTGCAAAGTTCCTGCAATACAGAGGGGAAGGATGGGCCTGGCCCTATGTGGATAGACACATGATAAATGTGTAGATATTGGGTGATGTGATAGGTGCCTTGCCAGTGCTTTGGAGGATGAAACATCATTAAAACGGGGAGGCTGATTCATTAATAGCGACAGATAGCGACAGATAGCGACTGTTGAGCGACTGTAGCGGTATTTTGACAGCGACCGCTAGTAGTCGCTGTGCTTGCCCATTGTTCGGTGGATGATAGCGACTCAGTCGGTGTGCCGTAATGTTGAATACAAGATGCTGAGTCGCTATTTGACAGGTTCGCTGTTGTATGGGAGCGCAAGATAGCGACTGGACATAGCGACCGGCACCCACCATATTCATTAAAAAATCAGCCTTAAAAATTCCTAGCGCTGTGAAATGCATGTTTAAATCCCAGAGCGCAGTAGGCGATGTGTTAAAAGTAGTTTTTTAACCCCCTAACCACCCAAAAAAAATGGAATGATTTTGAAATAATATTCAAACCTGAATAGTTTAAAATCAGACCTGTAATATCAATTCTGCAAAAAAAAAAAATGTTTTAAAAAAATCCCCAAAAAATACATTTTCAAAGGAAGAAGTGTTCACAGATTTTCTTTTGAAATTTAAAGAAAAATATATTAAAAAAAAATTATTAATTAAATGCATTGGAGAGCGCCAGGTAGCGAGAGGTCATACCTGTCGCTGTTCAAGGATGTTCGCTGGCGCTGTGGGATGAGGCTGGGATAATGATGAATGAGTTGCTATATGGCGCTATCTCAGTCGCTAAGCAGTATCGGCTTGATAAATGTGTGATTGTGGAGGGGAGCCGGCGTTCTAGTTGCGGTACCTGGCTTTACTGGCCGGCTCCCCAGTCGCTATCTGTAGCTATCTGTCGCTATTCCTTGATAAATAAGGCCCTCAGGGAGGAGGGCTTCAGACCGGATCATATTGTGAAAAAATGCATTAAATGTCACATTTGAATTTGTCAAACACCATGTTGAAAGGAATTCCACAGAAACCAATGAGTGTGAGATAAGTTCTGGAGGCGAGAGTGTGAAGAAATAATATATAGTGGAAAGCTATGTTTAGACAAGGGGGTGTGTTTGACTAGCATCAGCTGGGGTCTCACAGGTGTAAGGCTGTTGCCTTATCCACTCCTAAGTGGCCAGGTTGAGAAATGATCAGATTACTATAGGGCAACTCCGTAGTTCCCTATCATTTCCTTAATCTGAGCTTGATGTACCTCTAAATTCATAGTTTTACTCCTTTCAGCTTACTTAACTTTAAACCCAACAAGAGTCAGCAATCATAAAAAATGATCGGTAGGCATATTGTAAGGTGACATTTGTGGACACATGGGGGGGGGGGGTCATGCAAAATATTTGGTGAAGCCAATAACACACAAAAAAATTACAAAAAAAATCCCCCAAAAAATCAACTGTAATGTGACGCCACATTTTTACAGTTTAGATACATTATTTTCCAAGTGATATAAGGATATATCTTTAAAGTTTAGAAAATACAACACCCTATACACAACACAACACCATTTTGTTCTGCACAACCCATAGAGTGCTGCTGTTTCCAAAAAAACAAATATCTTTCCCTCATTGGAAAATGTGCCTAAACTGTACGAATGCCCCATAACAGACACAGGTCATTTGGGGGGAAAGTGGTAGTGGTTCTTTTTTGTCTCTAAATGATAAAAAAAACTCTCCGGAATGCAGGTTGCAATCAACACTGCAAGACACACTGGCATCACCAAATATTTAGCATGACCCCTATGGTCATCAGTCCATAGTTATCGGATGTAGGTTGTGGTACTCTTGAAAAAGCCTCTGATCCAATCAGATCCAATCAGGACCAGCACCACTTTCCCGGAAAAAAAGGCTCAAAAGCACCCTCTACCACAAACCTTTGCAGAATGTGAGTATAATCCACCAGTATCAATGTGCAAGAATATTCCCACCAGCTTCCATAATGTAATAGGAAGAGAGCAAGCAAATCCTCCCCATGTACCCAAATATAAATGGAGAGTGTATGTGCAGATCCCCAGGCCTTCAAGAATACATAGATCGCAAGTGGACCCCACCCCACAGATCCAAAAGCACATGGAGCCTAATTTAGGGGGAGTCAGCACCACACAGCGCTATTTTTTGGCCTTAACGGCACTCAGCGTCAGTTTTAACAACTGAAAAAATGCTAACACTAATGCAGCCGCTGCCTAGCATTTTTTTAACTATAGTGCCAAAAATGATGCAGGGCTGGACGCTCTGGATAAAGCAGATGAAACCTGGCGCTGTAGCTCAAGATCTTATAGAGCACAATGGGCAGAACTGGATTGAAGTTTTTATAGTTATACTAAAGCGCCTGGTTGTTGTCCCATTGTCTCTGGCTGTTACACATGTTGCACTGTCCCAACCTTCAATCCATAGTTCTGAAGTTATTTGTAAAAGTATTAGAGCATTGGAGATGCAGGGAAAAATTGTGGAGAAAAGGTGGGTTTAGCAACACCAATGTGATTCAAGCACACTGTGTGCTTTACATATATCATAGTAAAAAATAAGTGCATTGTTGTGCCTCTAGTTTTTACTGCCAGCACATAATGTGACCAGAAAAAGGGATGTGAGATGCTGCAAGATAAGAGGGTCTTCAGCCTGCCAGCACATAGTGTGAGCAGAAAGGAGGGATGGGTTTCATGGCTGCAGAGAAATGAGCCAATGAGGACGTCTGGGGAGGGAGTGATGGGGGGTCAGTTCTCGGGCCACTGATGGTTCATTGAAGGTTCAAGTCAGCGCTGTGGAGACTGAAAGCTGAATGAACTGAGTAGACCGACATAGTAGGAAGGAGAGCGCTGGAGGGACTCAATGTAAGGTAATCTACTGATATTTATTTTTTGACTTGCCAATCACTTTAATGCTTTTAATCATAATAAACACATTTTTTTGTTCAGAACTTGCATTAGGACTTGTCAATAATTTAACACAGGACCTAGTTTTTTTTTTTTGTATTATTCAAATTGATTTTAATGGCTTCTTTTACTTAACAATGTGTTTTTTGAACACCAGCAACCAGCGCCAGAAAAATACAGCGCCAAAGATTTTAAGGAGGAAAAATTTCATAAATATGTTGGGGAGCGCTGGAACAGTTGCAGTATAAAGTGGCGCTCACTGGTGCTGGGATAATCAGCCGGTGAGTCCAAAAGGCGCTGACATAGGCCGGCCAATACCTCAGTGCAACAATCAAAGCTACTTAATTATCATTCTGAAAAATGCCTGCTAGTGTCAGTTTAGTACCCAGCACAGCGCCAGATTAGATGGAAATACCAGCACTCCGAAAGCTGGCGCTATAGCCACAAACAGTTGCTATTAGACGCACATCATAAATTAGGCCCATGGTGGGTACATTATAACAATTCTTAGGTGGATATTGCACTTCAACCCCCATGGTATACCGCTCCTGGATACTTAAAAAATATTCATCAAGTGAAGTGGGCCCACTAAATATTAGTGAGCCCCAGCACCTGCCCAGGTTTGCCTGGTGTTGGCTTGGGCCATGGTAGCAATGATATTTCTTTACAGAGAACGAATGACTTAAAGTGGACAACACCATTTTCACTATCCTGGGTTCTGGTCCACTTCCGCGGGGCACCCCGATCGGTGTCCTGGGGGGGTTTCACACAGCGGGGCATCCCAATTTCGGATGCCCCACGGGGAGGGATCTGATCGGCCTGGGAATCTTATAGATTCCTGGGCCGATCAGCCTGGGTGTTGGTCTACTTTAACAACCACAACATAACACCAAACTGTATAAAAACAGAATTCTTTATTAACATGTAAAATACAAATGCACTAAAAGGAAATTATTATATATTTTACATTTGTTTACTTTACCGCCACACTGGCACAAAACCATCATTTATTTTTTTTCTAGCAGTTTTGGCTACCCGCTCATGTAACCATTCTTAATGTACTTTGGTCTTTTATTTAATAAAATGTATTGTTTTCAGGCTTTCATTTTATTTTTATTGAGTTTTGAATTTTTACTTTCAAGCTAATTGCCAAAATAGGACAGACATCAACAGTTTCAAAATATGGAAGTAATAAAATGAAGGTAAAAAAAGGGGGTGGGAAAGGAAGGGAAGGGGGAGTAAAGAGTATGGGGTTTGCCAGTATTCTTCTGAATTTTGGCTCCTCATTCATGTAACTTTTTGAATTGAGTTTTGAATTTTTACATTTAAGCAAATTGCCAAATGGATCAGATGTCAGCAGTTTCAAAATATGTTACTAATAAAAGGTAATAAAATGGGTGGGAAAGTAAAAAGCTTAGGGTTTATCAGTATTCTTCTGAATCCAACTGGGGTAAAAACTAAACTAGGGTCCAGTATTTAAAAAAGTTTTTGTTTTCTATACAGAAATTCTCTCTGGCCTCTCATTTGGCCTGCACCATGGATCGGTGTCTATGCCAGATTCATAAGCAATAGATATGCTTCTGAAATGACAAGCTCACTTATATAATATAATATATGTTTATTCAGGGGTGAACCCAGCCTCTCTGCTGCCTGAGGTGCCCCTCCCCCTCCTCAAGAAAACCATGCAGGGGGTTTACGAAGTGGGCCGCACTCCATGAATAAAACATTCATTTATTAATTACGTTAAAAACATCTCCATAAATGCAGGCAAACCTCTAAAATCAGTGAAGTCGTGGACCATTTAGTCCGAATATTGCCAGAGGACCCCCAACACCCTGTTCTACCAGGTCCACGGCTTCACTGATTTTAGAGGTTTGCCTGTATTTATGGAGATGTTTTTAACATAATTAATAAATTGATGTTTTATTCATGGAGTACGAACCACTTATCCTCGTGTAACTCAGTCGGGCATGAGACTACCCAGGGTTGAGCACCCGGCTGCATATGTGGTAGAGCATTAACCCTTCCTTATCTGTGATTTGTTTACGAAGTGGGGGCAGACCAGGACAGCTGAACTACCAGTAGTTAACTTAAAAACATGAAAGCAGTGCAGTGCACCCCAGTGTGTACTTCCATATATAAAACACAGTTTGCCTATGGTAACCTGATAATGATACCCCAAAACGCTAAAGCAAAAATGCATACACTAATATATATATAGATATTCATAAAGTGACAAAAAAAATCACTGCCTAAACAAAAAAAAACAACAACAGTGTTTCTGGTCAGACAGAGGGGTAATATGTGTATCCTTCCTGTACAAGACTGCTCTATTGTAAAGCCAACAGCACTAAAAAGCCACCTAATACTTGACACGTGTCATAGAACAAGTGAATGTTTAGTTATCTTTAGTTATCATTTATCCTTTGATTGAATATTTGTTTGAATATTTTTCCTATGAAGGCCTTAAAAATGTTACAAAATATCTGAAGATATAAAATATCAAATGAAATCAAGGTTTATTGATCACATACCAACCCACGCATAATGCATGCAGGGAAATGTTTCTCTGTATCTCGGGAGGAGGGCCGTTGCCTGCTGAAACAACAAAACTCGTGTAAGAAAATGACAGATGGGGATGGGTGAGAATTTGTATTATTTGTGAGGATGTTGTTGCGCTTCTCTTTTGTCTATTACGCCTCTGCTATGTCTGCATGTGTGTTCGGATCTGGAATGAGCCACAAGAGGGCACTGCGAGCCCACAGATCTCCAGGCGCAGGGATAAGGCCAGCGGAGGCCACTAAATGAATGTGCTATTTTTTCCTGATTGCCAAGGGTTTATAGCATTAACCTTTTATTATAACAGCTTGTGCCAGGCACAGGGCCTTGTGACGTACATTGATGCCAGTGAACGTCATAGAAAATGACGCCTGTATGTTTCCAGCAGAAAGAATTGGTAAGTGACTGTAATTTACTAGTTGCTATGAAACACCTATTATTGCTTTAATGTTCTATTTTCTGTTATTTTTTTGTAGTTTTGTGTAACATCCTGAAAGGAGACAGTAATAAATAAGCCACCTTGCGGGCTATCAGAATCTTAGGCACTTTCTGTTATTTAAATCATTTATTATAATCACTTTTATTTGTCAAAGTAATTATCTATCTATCTATCTATCTATCTATCTATCTATCTATCTATCTATCATATAGATAGATACAGGGGCAGTGGGTGAGGACTCCCTGCCCATCGCTCTTTTATCGGCGAGGCTATAAGTATCTTTTTTTTTCTCCAGTGTGGGGTGGGGGGGTTAGCCACACTGCCTATGGGAATGGGATGGGAGATACCACCGTGCATATGGGGAATGGGATGGGGGGCGCCACACTGCCTATGGGAATGGGATGGGGGATACCACTGGGCATATGGGGAATGGGATGGGGGGTGCCACACTGCCTATGGGAATGGGATGGGGGTTACCACTGTGCATATGGGGAAAAGGATAGGGGGTGACACACTGCCTATGGGAGGGGAGGGGGATGCCACACTGCCTATGGGATGAGGGGGATGCCACACTGCATATGGGGATGGGATGAGGGAATGCCACACTGTCTGTAATGGGGTGCTTTAGCACAACATTTTGTTGAATCTTTTTTTCCTCCTCCAAATCCTATGTGCGTCTTGTGGGCTTGTGTGTCTTATATGGTGAAAAATACAGTATCTATCTATCTATCTATCTATCTATCTATCTATCTATCTATCTATCTATCTTTTTACCTATTCATAGTTCATTAAGGCACATGTGCAATTAACCCTTATTGAGAAAGTAACTAAGACACCCAAAGACTCCAGTCTACTTAGAAATACCAGCATGCACTCTTTCCCATGAACAAGATAATCAATAAAAATATATTAATGCAAACAATATGTTCACAGAGCTTGTTAATATCTTCGAAGGTTTTCATTGTTTTCTCAGTCCCCATACCTATTCTGCACCCACAGCATCTACCACACCTATAGAAACCTACAGGTGGGGCCTCAACTAGGGAAACGGGTTTGGGGGGATCTATGAAACTACGTACTAACTTGTCCCTCAAACTCGGCGCTCTTCTAAAAATGCAAACGGGCTTGGGGGGTAGTACGGGACCTAGCACAGGATCCTCCCTCAGAATGTGCCAATGTTTGCCCAAAACATTCTTTACCCTCTGGTGTTGAACATTAAAACCCGAAATAAATGCATACTCCATATTCGTACAGTTTCTTTGGACTCACCTCTTTGGACTTGGTAAGCAAAGTATCACGTTCAGTTGATCGAAATGACAGAAGCTGTGTATCGATCATACTTGCATCGTATCCCTTATCTATAAATCTCTGAGAGAGATCTGCTGCCTGTTTATCAAAGACCTTCACATCGCTACAGTTGCGCCTAAGGCGCACGAATTTCCCCCTGGGAATAGCACGCAGCCAATTTGGATGGTGACAGCTATCCCAGGGGACATATCTATTCCTGTCTGTAGCTTTGAAGTACGTGGATGTCAATAATTGTGAACCATCTATTCTAATAGTGAGGTCTAAGAAATTGACCTCCTGTGGACCGATCTCTGGTGTGAATTCCAGGTTACAGCTATTGGTGTTCACCAAAGCAAAAAAATTCCTCTAGAGCAAGTCTGGGACCCTCCCACAAAACTAACACGTCATCGATGTACCGCAGCCACAATTTTCGATGCGGCCACGGTTCATCGAAGACATGCTGAGACTCCCAAAAACCCACAAATAAATTAGCCATACTAGGGGCAAACTTCACTCACATCACTAACAAGCTCTGTGCACATATTGTTTGCATTGATTATTACGGAAGATGAAGGAATTTTTTGGCACGTTGAGCTTTTTTGTATTTGTAGCGCAGTATTTGTCCTTGTAATAAAAATATATTGGTGCATAGAAAAATAATAACCACAACATTTCCTTTTACTAATTTAACAGTAAATTCTTGCTCTCACTTTCTATGTGTTTTTCTCTCCCCTGTGCATTTTCCCTGTAGGAGTTATTTTCCCACAAGTGTCATTTCCTTGCTCTTTGGGAGGAGGATGTCGTTCACTTGACTATGACGCTTGCTTTGTAAACATGCTGAGACCTTAAAGAGCCTTCTTCAAACTGTGGAAGTACAAAACATTCTAGAATGTTAGCATTTACAGACCCCCCAACAATAAAAAAAAAACAACCACAAGCAATAGTGGACTGGCCATAGTGAGATTCCCGGTAGGTCGCAATCCTTTGAGGCCAGCAGGGTTTTCCTCCCCTACATGCAGTCCACCTCACCTAACAAGTGGAGCACTGCTGTTTATTACACCAATTTCACCCCCAGCCTCCTGGTTATCACCAATATTCCACCAACACTTTACCCCCCCTCCCCCTTGCAGGACAACCCATTCCATGCTCTGTTTCTGCAATGCTATATCCTTAAACAGAACCTTCACCCTGAAAAAGAGCCTATCTTATAATATATATATATATATATATATATATATATATTTCCTCCACCCTGTACATACAGATTTCCCACATTAAAAATCACCCTACCTGCATCTTCTGCATTTTCTGGCTACCTGCAAACAGGAAGTGTCTTCTGACTGTGCGGCTCTGCATTCTGAGATTGCTGTCCTTTTCCTGACCCTCAGCTTTGCTCTGTCTGTGCAGATATAACCCACCCCCCCTGCCCCTCTCCTCGATATGTGATGCTTCTGAGGCAAGATGGAGGCGTCCGTATCCTAGAGTCCTGAACAGAGTTGCAGCCCAGTGGGAGAAATGTAAAAAATGTAAAATATATTCATTTTAGAGGCTGAGAAATTGTTTTTTAAAGGTTTGGGCTATTTATTAAATGATGATGAAGGTCCAGTCTAACATCATGTCAGTAGGGGGCTATTCCCACTCGTCCCACTGTCTCTGCAGTACTAAAACATCAAAACCATCGCTTCTGGCCCTATCCACTCCTGTACATATTCTATTATTACAATTCTAAAGCCTCAATTAAGAAGCTCGCTCTACTGAAAACTAAACTCAACTCCCCTGCTAAATGTTCCATAGCTTTGGTGCTAAGTGGATCTGGGAGTTTCAAAATTAAAAAGTTTGCCCCGCGTTTTGAGGTTGCCTGCCCTGGCAGTGATTGCGCGCTTAGCCAGCCATACAGTGTCGCGCCAGTGGAGTCATTGCTCCTGGCAGGGAATGAGGTAGCTTGTTCCGGCAAGGTAAGCTACAATTTTTATTTTAACCCCCAAATCCACCTTAACACTGAATTGGGGCATCCGCACCAGCAGAGGCTGGACCTCCAGTTACATGGAAGTATACTGAAGGTGGTCCTAGCAGGATGTTGGGGGCTAGCCATGGGCCTTCAAAATCCTGAGCTCATTCTTGGCCTCAGTTGCTATTGGCCTCAGCACATGATTCATCTACCATTAAGCTATGCCTGTAGGCAGGTAGCATTTTTAATGGCCACTGCCAAACACAGATTATTATCAATGCAGTATGGCGAAGCTTGATGAATGACTCCAGATAGATTTCCACTTATCTAATAATATATACAACACTCCAGCCACGCCATGAATATTACAAATAAAAAAAACCTATAGGATATCTGTAGGCTTTAAGTGTATATACTAGAAGACTAGCTATGGCAATCTGGATGCATGCTTTCCAACAGGGCAGTTTGTAGGCAAAATAATGCTCAGAGTGGGAAGGAAAAAATCTGTCCCTCGCCAATACTATGGTGCTGCTGATGTCCCATAATGGTATGTGCCATACTGTGCCTCTAGTGCCCCCTCCTCATGACTGAGCCCAATATGGGAGATGAGGGCCCTGCACCACTAACTGTGGCCCTGACTTATCTGCAGAAGACAGGATGGCTGGGATAAAGGCACCTCCAATGGCCTTGGCACCAGGGCAAATGCTTTGCTTGCACTTTCCTAAAAACAGCCCTACCTTTCAGGCTTCTGTAGTACACCCGTCAATTAGAGCATGCCTCAGGGCTAGCCATTTATGCTGGATGAAAAATGAAAAAGGATCATGGATCAAGATGGTGTATGAGTGCTGCTCTGTTCACACACTGTCACTGTTGCATTGTGTTTTTTCCTTGCTTTTTGCCATTTTGCAGTGGTTTATCTGCCTATTGCAGTCCTACGTTGATTTCATTGCTAACTATCTACACCCAGCCCCCCTCTTTTCTCTTTCCTGTTTTCTAGCCCATCTTCCTCTGTTAGCATTTTCCTGCCACCTGTCAAATCCAGATTGCCTATTGTCATATGGTGAACCTTAGTGCATCACTTCAGAGAACACATTACTACTAATCTAATGATGTACACCAACTTAATTTATAAAAATCAAGTCCATAAAGCTTATGGAAAAAGGAAAAATGATCTAAAACACAACTGTAGAGTGTAAATATAAATATATATCTTGTGAATAGTGGCTTTCCCATCCACTGGTGTCTTCTCCTTTCATCTCCCTGCTCCTGCATACACATGAAAGCTGCCTATGCCAAAGACTTTGCTGCTGGTCTCTGCAGTCCTGCTCAGACTTTCTTTCTTTGGCAACCCGCTCCCATGGGGGTCAACCTTATCAGTTATAATAACTGCAATAAATCTGGAAGCACAACAAGCTCAAATGCTATTAGTTTAGTTGTAACTGAATACATTAAATTACGGTCATTTGGACATCATACCGCTTACTTTTATGAATATTGGGCTAAGCCTTTAGTAAGAAAACAGAAACACAGGCTGTTTTTGGACACTTGGCTGGGGATAGAAGGTGACGACATATAATTCCTACCTGGGTATAGGATTACTTTAAGTCACCAGATGTTAGGAATTTGCTCTGGTGGAGCATGGTGTAAAGCACATGTGTCAAACTCAAGGCCCGGGGGGTGGATGCAGCCCTCCAAGTTTTTTTATGTGGCCCGCTGTCAGCTGGCAGAGGCTGCTGTGGCCCTTCTAGCTAGCCAGGCAATTCAAGGCTACGGCACCTTCTTTGCACCTGCGTGTGGCACTGCTAAGTAGTCCCAGGTCCCAGGGGGGCCCTCAAGGGCCTTCATAACCAAACCTGAACTATGTATAGCTTATCTGTGGCATCCCAAAGTGCACATACACAGACAATACACTTTGGCATAATGTTTCTGTGCATGGGTAATACTTGCATCTAAATGTAAGGTGGGCTCCTAGAGTCAGACCTACTGGTGGGCCCCAGGTTTTCCAGGTCTGACACTGCTGCTAGGTGATGTGCCAGTACATTATGGATCGTATATTCTTGGGGAGCAGAGAATAATGTCTGCAGCTGTTTTGTCTCTGTGCAAACAGCTCTCACCATGCAAGGGGGCCCATCTAATCCACCCTAATTACTGCCACAGCAAAGGGGGCTACAAAGTTTTTTGCTAGCTGCTGCCATGTGGACTGGAAAAAAATGAATGTAGGGTTGTTTTGAGCAACATAATTTTGTAATGATACATTTAAATGGTCAGGTTTGCATGTTTGATGTTTGATATTAACCGACCCTTTGAAGGTGATCAGAATGTTGATGTGGCCCTAGGTGAAAAATGAATTTGACACCCCTGGTGTAAAGGATTCAAAAGAGATGATGCTAAAGAAGCAAAAGTTACGGATCAAGAACATGAGTGTCACTTGGTCAAAGAAACTAAGTGCGTGAAGATGAAAACCTAAAAAAGGGATAAAACCTGGGTTTAGGATATCCAGCTGTGTAAAATTTCCCAGATCGCTTTACTGACCTTATCACTGCCAGTGATCTCACATTGCATGCGTGTGCCCTCCTACCAGCAGGAGACGCCATGGCTGGCCAAAGAGGCTGTTGTTCTTCTGTAAGTGCTGTCCCTGTGGGATTTCTTTCCTTTCTTACACTTTATTTTAATTAGTTGTAGCTATTGGAGATGAGTGAACTTTCTAAAAATTTAATTCCGGTGATTCGTCTAGTTTCTCCAAGAAATTCGGGTTCATCCGAATCGAAACTTTAAGAATCGCTCATCTCTGGTGAAATACACACAGTACAGTGGGAACAGTGTAGGCCGGCCGCATTGTCAGCTGTGCAAGTCGGCTTCCACCACTTGCTGACATAGCGACCGGCCTTCCCCACTCCCACCATGCTGTGTGTATCGCACAGACACTTACCAACATGCCGACTTCCCCGTCGTTCTGGCCCAGCGACTCGCTGCAGGTGTAATGTGGATTGCATGCCAACTTGCACCCACAACCAGCCGCTGGGCCAGAACTACGGGGAAGCCGGCATGTCACACATCACGGTGGGAGCGGGGAAGCCTGCCTGCACTGTCAGCGAGCGGCGGAAGCCGGCATTCACCGCCGACAGAGTGGCTGGCCTCCCCCACTCCCACTGTGCTGTGTGTATCGCACACTTAACTACATGCCGGCTTCCCCAACATTCTGGTCCAGTAGCTGGCTGCGGCCGCAAGTTGACGGGGAAGCCGGCATGTCACACAGAACGGGAAGGCCGTCCACACTGGCAGCGGGCGGCGGAAGCTAACTTGCACAGATGACAGTGAAACAGTGAAGCCGGCTCCCCCCTCTCCTGTGTAGGGGAGGAGTGAGGAGCCGGCTGCACTGTCAGCTGTGCAAGTCGGCTTCCACCGTGCGCACTGGATCCAAGCATGGCACTGGAACGAGGTTGGTGTTAAGTTTTATATTTACCGCCCGCCTGAGGTGCCAGTGAATTTCAGGGAAGATTCAGTCAGCACGAACCGCCAAAAAAACACTTTCATGCCAAATCAAATTTTTCCTGAAATTCGGCACAAACTTGGGTTCTGACAAGACAGTTCTCTCATCTCTAGTGGCTATTGCCATCTGTGATTGAACTGAATGATACAAACCTCTCCACACCCCAACCCCCTGGCCTGACACTCCCCTGCGTCTCCCAGTGACGCCTTCCTTCCTAACTTTCTTGATTTATCTCTTTTCCCCCTTTCAAAATCATATTTCTTTATTCCACTTCAAGTACTCAATCAACAACAGGGGAAAAATATGAGATCATTCTCAACATGATTGGATTTAAAGCCCATCCCTCCCCGTGTTTTCTCTTCCTCTTTGGCTTTGTTTCTGTTTCTCCCTCATGGCTTCTCATCTTTATGGTGATAAATGTAAATGAGATGAAAGTGTTTATGAATTGGCATGTGGCGTTGCTGCTTCTTAACACACTCCAGATAAGTCATACGCAGCAGTGGAGTGTGTGACAATTGCACTCAGCAGTGTAGCACATCATTGCTCCTGGTACTGATTGAAATCAGCAAGAAAATGATGTTATACTGGTTTTATTTACTATATGAAGAAAGAATCATCGCAGACCTAGCGTTTGCAAAGCTAAATCTCTATTAAAATTCAACCCAATGGGGTTGATTAAATATTATCAAGAGGTTTTAGATTCACTTATATCTGGCTATAGAGAAAGTCAAGAGACGGCATTACATTCAAAATCAGCTGTAACTTGGTTGTGTAACTGCTTTTATTGATACAAGGTAAAATATTATTTATATAACGGTCTGTTTAGTTGGATCAAACATGGCTGGATTAGGCAACAGACATAAAGGCCTCCTGCCCCTGGGCTTCCAGCAGTAATATATGATTCCTTTGGACTGCCTTGTCAGACTTCCCGGACATAGGACGTTCAGCAGGACATATCAAACCATAGGATGGGCTCCCTATTCAGGTTTACTGGCGGACCAAGTGTAGGGGTCTAGATGTAAATAGGAACATACCAGATAGTTAATAGGAAACCCTCGTACATAGAGTTAATAAGATATTAAACCCATTTATGGTTTCTAGCCATGAAAGTCCAGGCCATAGACAATTATTGGGCCATAGACTTTAATTGAGACTGTTCTAGAAGGTAAGGTAGAAAGTGTTAGGGGGTTATTTAAGAAACACTAACGCCACACAGTGCCAAATAGCGTCAGGCAACGCAGGGCACAGTATGTGAAAACCATATATATGAAAGTCAATCTGGTGAGCGCCTCTAATAGCGTCATGTAGGGTCACATGTATCACTAGCAGTGGCTCAGTGTAAAGCGCTGGCGCTCTAGGTTCAGAAGCACCATGTAGTGCCTGTCGCTCAGTATCGCTCTCACATATATTTCAATGGTGTTTTATTTGGTTGTGTATAAATAGCGTTTTCCCAAATGAATGTTCTACATTTTTTGTTCAAATCCTTGTGTGTCCTCTACTGGCCAGAAACACTTTTATTGTGTTTTTTTTTAATGCCGAATTTGGGCACTTTGAACTCAGGACAGACACTCGCTTGCAGCAACCACTTGTGGACACTCTAAGTGCCGCTACATAGAAGCTCAAGTGGCAATACGTGGTGCTAGTCTTAAATTAGCCACCCCAAACCCAAGTTCATAAAGTTGCAGAACTTTAAAATATACTCTCTATATTAAACCAGGCCAACAGCCTTACACAGTGGGAAAAATACATTTCCAAAAATCACTTGCCCCATCTGCATGCAGCAGCACTTACATTTGCTTCTGCATCTACTCAATGCTGAAACTCGAATTCCCCAATTTTCTCCTGATTGCG
This sequence comes from Gastrophryne carolinensis, assembly GCA_027917425.1. Lineage (NCBI taxonomy): Eukaryota > Metazoa > Chordata > Amphibia > Anura > Microhylidae > Gastrophryne > Gastrophryne carolinensis. The sequence goes on along the minus strand of JAQIHN010000996.1, from coordinate 363,456 downwards.
TCCATCTTGGAGTAACTGGGAGGCTTCTTCCTTTCCCATCATCCCAGCCATGCTGCTGTCTGGAAATAGCCAACATACCCCACAATGCGAAGACACTCAGCGACACTTGTTTGCGGGCCACTGGCAGGTCCATAGGATGCCATTGAGGGAGGAATATTGACCACAACAAGAAGCAAAGAGGTTAATGTATTTTTTATGGGCAGTGCCCTGGGGAGGGATGCATATGAGCACTGTTTCCTGTAAGGGTGTTGATCGTGTTTAAAGTGAAGCCTGGAATCCATCATGACCAATTAAACCAATCCATCTCTCCAGCGGCGTCATCAAAGACCCATATATATGAAAGTCAAACTGGTGAGCACCTCTAATAGCGTCATGTAGCGTCACATGTAAAGCAGCGGCGCTGTATGTTCAGCAGCGTCACGTAACACCTGTCGCTCAGTTGCACTCTCCCATACACTTCAATGGTCTTTAATTTGTTTTTGTATAAATAGTTTGGATCCACTTTTTCCCTCTATTTTATCATATGATGATTGTTTTGTCTCTTCTGGCCACCAGCCAAAGACTTATATTGTCATATATTAAATTTTTTTTACTTTTGTCAGAATTGTAGTGTCAGTGTTACAGTGTTGAAACAATGTCATTCCATGTGTTTTCGCTCTGGTGCTGGTGTATATGTGTACAGAAAGACATTTTTTATATTGCGTCGGGCACTCGTTGCTAGAGTGCCCAGTTTTATAGCATCGATGCTGCTTTTGTGACTTTTTTCTTAAATATGGGCTACAGCATTGAACGCACTTAACTGGTGCTACCTATCGTTCACTGCAGCTTTGTCCTGTTGTTATATGTAGCGTCGCCTTGGGCGGCTTTCCCTCGGGGCGCTACATAGGCATTGATTCAGGGAGAGCGATTCTACACCGACCCCCAGGCATTACATTTTATCAATGCTGTACAGGATACTACAGCATCACTTGTCCAGCACCAAAGCTACGTTATAGCGTCAGACACCCATTTGCAGTGTCCTCTTGCGGACGCTCTAAGCGCCGCTACATAGACACACAAAACGCAATATGTGGCGCTAGTCTTAAATCAGCCTCCACGTCCTCTAAGTCTATATGGGAATATTTCCAAAGAGGTATAAAACTATAAATAAATGTTTAATAAAAATATAAAGATACATTTTTAACTTCAGAAACAGTTAGCAGATGCAAACTATTTTGCTGTTCTAATCTGGGTAATCTGCATGGCAAAGGTGAGTCTCATATTGCAGTAAGTTACACCTAGCTGCTAGGAGACAAGCCGCGTATTGGAAGGCTCTGTTCTGTAGCCAATTAGCCCTAGAATAGGCGGCATTCGACTGTCTGAAAAATTATCCTAGTTCAAAGCCAGTATAGGTAATCTCTTCTAGAACCGATCTTATTGCCTGCATCATAAGATTCATGTTAATGTGAAATCTACAAGGCAGTGTCAAGCCCTGTGGGAGACCTACCTTCTGGTTTAGTCCACAATCCCAAATCTCTGCTGCTAGCTTCACCTATAGCCAAACCCCCGTTTGCCGGGACTCTTTACACACCTCATCGGACACCGTTGTCCCCAGGACTCATTAGCACAAAGGTTCATGCACGTGCAGCATTGTTTTTATGATAATTGTTAACTAATAAATGCATTCATTTTTATTTTTAAAAAGTGCGGCCACTTTTTCTGGGTCCTTGGGTCCTGGGTCCTTAGGGAGGCTTCAGAGCCTCTCCTATTCTGTTGTGTTGTTTCGGCTATATGATCTCAGGGTCTGCACCCGGTCAATTTACTCCAATTGTCTCTGCTGTGCATATCCTCCTCTCTTTTCAGTAAGTGTTCTTACAGGGGTGAAGGCGGATGAACCAGAGGCAAGACTGGGCGATGGGTAAGCCGGGGTTATACACGGGTAATCGTCCTTACTAAGCACAGAACCAAAGGGAGAGGCAAGAGAAGAGTCAAAGGTCAAGCCAAGGGTCAAGCTGGGAGGTCACGGGTACGCAGCACAAGCGATGAGATGGATTTGTGGTCAGGGTACAGGCAGGTGTTGGTCCAGGCGGCAGTCACGGAGTGGTCAAGCAAGTCGAGGTCGGCAATGGAAACAATCAAGAATCACAGGTACTATCACACCCAGCATCACGGGCGGTCAGAGAACCTAAAAAATCTGTGAGCTGATTGCCCAAAGTGTGATGTTTAAAAGTAGTAAGATTATAGCTCATTGTCCCTTTAAACCAGGTAGCGCCTCATAGCGGCAGGCAGCATCTGGTGAACGCCGGGCGCTGTACACAAAACCACATTTATGAGAGCGAATCTGGTGAGCACCTCTAACAGCGCCATGTAGCATCCGATGTATTTTTACAGACGGCTCAGCCAAGTATCACCTTTCTCTCACTGTCGCTCTCTCTTAAAACAATGTAATTACATGTGTTTTCGCTTTGTTACTGGTGGACATGTGACTTTAATCACACAGCATCTGGCACTCTATGCTATAGCGACCAGATTTAGAGTGCCGACGCTGTGTGTGAGTCCTTTTTTGATATGTATGGTGTGGAGCACCGAGAGTCAGACGCACTGAGCTGGTGCTACCTTTTGCTCCCTACAGTGCTGTACTGGTGTTAGAGCGCCCAACATACATCATATTCATCAATGCTGACAGGTTACTACAGCGACTGAGGCGCTCTGTTACAGAGCCCGATAACCGCTTACAGAGTCTACTAGTGGTCGCTCTAAGCGCCGCTATACAGACGCTCATCTGCCTCCACCTTTCTGTCATTCCTTCTATTCTTGTTTCTTTCCTTCTATTCTTTTTAATTTATTCTTTCTTCCATCTTTTTGTGTTTCCTTCTTCATTCTATTTTTTGTTTTCTCCATTTTCTCTCTTTTTTCTGCTATCCTTCTATTGTTTTCCTGTCAGTCCTTCTATTCTTTATCCTTTCTTTCCCCCTATCTCTTATTTCTCCCATTGCTTCTCCCTGTCTTCCCTACAGTTTTCAGTCCTTTTATTCTTTCTTTGTTTCTGTCATTCATTCTATGCATTTGTTCTTTCTGTTTATTTCCATTTTTTAAAAATATTTTATATTCATACATGCAATTTTTATCGCTATGTATGGAGTATCATACCACACCGGCAAGGGGCCCACTGAGACTCTATCGTCCAAGGGCCCGAATAAACCTGGAGCTGGCCTGGGTTGTTGGGTGGTGTTAACAAGCCCATGTATTAGCTAAGGCTTTCAGAAGTCAGATTTTGGGTGAATATTATGACAGCAAAGTAGGCGTAGAGGAACTAATAGAGAAGAGAAAATAAATGTTCAGATGAGAATCCTATGCCACAATTCAGCCATTCCATTAACCTTGCATACACGCATCTGCATGCAGTGGTAATTACATTGCTGAATCCATATCTGAGAAACCACATGTGTTTTCACAATGAAATCCAATTAAATTGAATATTCCCCCACAAGTCACCCTGATTGGTTGTTATAATTTCACAATGAGAAGCATTATTTTTTACTTCTTATTGCTAACCTGTTTATTTCCAGCACCCAAATAACTGTTTTTGTTTTAGCATTTACCATGTTGTTGGGTAAGCTGGTCCTGCTTAAAGGAGCAGTATCGCGGAATTTGCATTAAAAAAGATAAATAATTAAATAGCCACTCAATAGCTTCTAACGTGTATAAATAATGTGGCGATAGAAAAAGGAAAAAATATCTGCCTTACTTTTAAATGGTATAATGACAATGGCTCAGTCCATTTGCTGAATAGGGGGATCTGCTGGGTTGTATTTAGTGAGCCGCTTCATTTAGCCCACTGGTCTCCTAGCAACACTTTACCTCAGAGGCTGACACTGTAATCAGTGGTAACGGCTGTGTGTGTGTGAGGTGCTGCTTTTGTTATGAGACCAGGTGACTCAAATGTGTAAAATCTATACAAAATAAACTAAACTGACTGAAAATGACTGAAGTTCTTCTTTGAATAACTGTGCAGGAAAATCTAGGTATTAAAGTGGAACAAAACCCTGAGTGGCCGACCCTGAAGTCTATAAGACCCGGCCATTGACCTTCCCCTTTGGACATCCTAAATCGGGATGCCCCACTGTGTGAAACGACCCCTGGATAACCACAGATCCTCCCATTTTTCTGGCGCGCTCACGCAGATAGTCATTTAGACAGGCCGGGCGGCCAGGAAGGTTACTGCTCAGGCTCCCCATCTGTGTGCAATCAGCGCTGATTGGATGAGAGCCCGCGCATGCGCTGTGGGACAGGGAAAGGTACGTTTTCACAGGCAAACTTGGGGATTTCACATATAAGGGCATTCCAAGTCGGGATGCCCCTAGGGGCACAAAACAAAACTCCAGATAGTGAAAATCCTGGGTTGGGCTTTGCTCAAAATACACAAAGCTGAAAGAAAGATCATATGGAGAAATGTGTTGAGAAAAGAGAGAGAAAATGGTAAACTGAAAGATTCTGCAGCAGAGCCAACATGAAGGGAAAACTGTCAAAATAAAATATGTTTAGAGCAAAAAAAACAGGATGTAAACATAAAAATCCAATGATGAAATAAAATAACCCACCCCCCCAAAAAAAACTGGTGAGTCTGAGATTCAAAACAATGACTCTCTGGTTCAAAGACTTTGAATTTACCAATCAGCTAAATGACTTCTAGAGCTTTTCTTTCTGTTTTAGATATATATGAGTTCTGGCCAGGCAATGTTGCAATATTATCTTATGCTGGACTGCTGCCAGCACTGAACAGCTGATACTTTGTTACATTGTTCCCCCCTCTCCTCAGCATGGAACAGGCCAGAGTGTCGCCCCCGACACTCAGCAGACATAAACATGAGCTATTAGTCTCCAGCTGCACAACACACACATCATTTTTTTCTACATTTGTAATTCTTACTCCAACACTTACTTTTTATTCTTTCCCCCGCTGGGCTGCCACTCTGTTCAGGTCTCTAGGATACAGGCGCCGCTATCTTGCCTTAGATGCATCACATGCCGAGGAGAGTGGGGCAAAAGTGCAAGAGATGGGGTTATAGCTGTGCTTTGCAAAGACAGAGCAGAGCTGAGGTCAGGAAAAGGACAGCAATCCCAGAATGCAGAGTGGCAGATTCAGAAGACACTTCCTGTTTTCAGGCAGCCTGTAACTCCATATACCACCATCTTGGATGTTTAAAGGCTCAGAAAATGCAGTAGATACAGGTAGAATGATTTCTAATGTGAGCAATCTGTATGTACAGGGTGTGGGAAACATATAAGATAGGCTCTTATTTAGGGTGAAGGTCCGGCTTAAGATCCCACACAGAGCAGCTTCCAGTTCTCCCACCTGCTCACCCTTTGAGCTAACAGTTCAAAATTCTGGTTAGCCAGTGGATTTCTTAGATGACTACCAGACACAGGTTTGAAGAGATCAACTCTCTTGGGCTGCTTCTATCTGGCGGGGCATCCTGATTAGGAATGCCCCACTGGTGTATAATCAGGCATCACCTATAAACTCACCTTTGCCTTATGACCACAGCACATGAACGGGCCACTCACTCACAGTTAGCAGCACTCTTTCCATTCAGATTTCCTTTGCTGCATTGAGATATGAGCCTTCCCTCACAGGTCAGGTCAGATAGGCCTGGAATGGGCGCTCATTTAGCTAGCAGTATGCTGGGGATGTAGCCATGGCACAGAGATGTGGTGAGGGCTTGTGGAAGAGGTGAGTGGATTGGATGATCAATTTGGAAAGCCCCCAAAAAGTGGTAGACCAACCCCCCTCTCCGAAACACTTACAGACCTAAGGGAGGTGTTGCTGCTCTTTAAATATATTGTCCTTGCAAAAAGAAAAAAAAAAGTATACTTACCTTTTGTTCCCTGCAGCTGCTTCATCATATTCCAGGATTATAAAACCTACCAGATACTGAGTTTTCACAACCCTGAAGACAAATGCACGCTGCACAAGTGGTACTAGTGGTACATGAACGAGTTACCAGGCATTGGGGAGCTCCAAATTGGTGAACTGGGCCCAACGCTACCTCAGTCAGGACCTATCTCATGACCCTGTAAGTTTTAGATGGTGTAGGACAAGCTGAATAGAAGACAAAAAGTATTTTAGAGGCTAATTCACTACTAACGGCAGGTATCAGCAGATGAGCATCTGCATAGCGGCGCTTAGAGCGACCGCTAATAGATGCTGTAAGAGGGTATCAGGCGCTGTAACAGAGTGCCTCAGTCACTCTAGTAACCTGGCTGGCATTGATGAATGTGATGTATGTTGGGCGCTCTAACACCTGTACAGTGCTGCAGGGAGCGATAGGTAGCGACAGCTCAGTGCGTCCCGCCATCGGCGCTCCACACCATACTCAAAAAAGGACACATACACAGCATCAGCGCTCTAAATCTGGTTGCTATAGCATAGAGCGCCAGACGCTGTGTGATTAAAGTCTGTTTTTGAACACATATCCACCAGTAACAAAGCGAAAACACATGGAATGACATGACATTGTTTTAACACTGTGACATTAACACAGTGCCCGACCTGTAATGACAATTCTGCATAAAAATATAAAAAGTAAAAAAAGTTTCTAAAAGTGTTTGTTTGCAGCCAGGAGAGGTCACACAATGATTTGAGCAAAAAAACAAAAATTAAAAATGTCAAACACGCTGTTTAAACACAAACAAATGAACAGCTATTGAAATGTATGAGAGAGCGACACTGAGCGTAAGGTAATACCTGGTGCTCTGGAAGCTAGAGCTCCGGCGTTATACACTAAGCCGCCTGTAATAATACATGTGACGCTACATGGCGCTCTTAGAGGAGCTCACCAGATCCGCTTTCATAAATGTGGTTTTGCGTACAGCACCCCGTAACCAGACGCTGACTGCCGCTACGAGGCGCTACCTGCCGCTATCCCTTCTTGAATAAACCCCTAAGTGTACTTCTATTTCCTAAAACAATCTCTCTTCCTGACCTAAACAAGTCCATATACCCTTAAAAGTTAAGGTTCTAAAATTGAAGCCTAACCTTTTTCCCTAAATGTAATTATACGTGGTGCTAATCTTAAATCAGTCTCCACATTTCTAACTATATTTAAGAGATTAGTTAAGCAAAATTGAGCAACAAATGGAAATGTCACAGTAAACCTATGTACACGGGGGAAAGAAATGAAAATATCTTGGTGATAAATTGAAAGATCATGGTAGTAAACACAAATAAATCCTCAGTGAATAAAAAAAGATACTGCAATAAAAAAAACACAAAAACAAATACATTTTAGCAGCTTTAGCAACTGCGCTGAACCTAATATTGCTGCTGAATTCCTGGTGGGTTAAGCTAAAGATATTACATAGCAAATCCTGGGCCTGTGTGTTTCTCGTGAAGTATGAAATTCTAAGTCATTAGATCTAGAAAACCATTTGAAATATTGCAAATAAAAGAAATGTTAATAATAAAAAGTAGCAGTTAGTTTGGTAAAAAATACAGTTTCTAAAGAAGTCAGTTAAAATTATAATTGTGCAGAAATTAAACTACAGTGTGTGGCACAAGCTATGATGTGGAGCCATTGTTCTGTGTTCGTTGCTATTTTAAGCTGCCAAGTATTTTTTAAAGTAAGTCATCTACAAGATCCACCATATTTTCTCTGATACTCTACAATGTCTTGTACATGCTGTTTTTAACTCTAATTAACTCTAGCTGAATTGCGTATTTTAGTATCTAAAAAAGTTTTGGAACCAATCAGTGATCTTTTTGGTATCTGTGACCCTACTGTCGAAAAATGTTCTGCTTGATCTCTGAAGACAAGAGGTAAATAGATTGTATGTATGTGTCATCAGGACTGAAAGGTATGATTCCTGTGTCAGTGGCACTCCATTTGGTCCAGTTGACATGACTGGACCTTAGGGCAGAGCCAGCTCCAGGTATATGCGGGCCCTTGGGCAAAAGTCTTAGTGGGCCCGATTGAGGTGTTTCATGTCACATGCCACATTACGTCATGCATCAGCTGCACTACCACCAATGGGTCATCTTCTGCCCTGATCGATCAGTTCTCACTGCCTTCTCCACTGCCATCAATCATCCTTTAGTCATTGCCACCTTCCTGGCTGTGTTGATTGTCCTCTGGTCCTTTTCGCCTTCTCCACTACTGCCAATCACCTGCCAGTTCTCACTGCTGCTGCAGATCATCCTGCAGGCTTGCTGCCTTCAGCATTGCCAATAAAGAGTCCACCATTGTTGCCAGCTCCTCCACTGCCACAAGGGGATCAAGCGCTGCTGCCAATCACCCTCTGGTTCTCGCCACCATTTGAGATTAAATCAATTGCCCTCCATTCATCACAACCATTGCTGCAGATCATTTCCTGTCCCTGAGGCCAGTCATGAGAAGGACTGCACTTGAGTTACCCTGCTTTCCAGTCCATTGGGTGGATCCCGCCGGAGAAACATCTTGTGGCCTAGTCCGAGTCTGAGTGGGTCCCCGGCCCTGTAAACGCAGTGCTGGTTCTGGCTCTACCACAGGAACTGCAGGAAAAAATAGGGGGACTGCAGGTAGAGGGCTAAGGGGGTAATTCAGCAATGTGTGCAGGACATATTGGGGTTGATTCAGAGTCTCCGTGGAAACTCACGTTTTTGTGAGAAAGTAAACTCGGCAGTGTAAAATCTCATAAACTCTGGATATTTTTTTAGTAGGACTGGCAACCAAATGAAAAAAATCACACAAAAGGAAAAATAATTCACCCAAAAATTCTCGTCTCCGAGCACGCTGGCGCCCCGCAAATGCGCCATTGGACCGGGATTCAGGTAAGGTTTGCGGGCGTCCTGGGGGGTTTCACACAGCAGGGCATCCGGATTTTGGATGCCCCGCAGGGAGGAAATGGATTCCGATCCTGCTGGGTTTTGGTCCACTTTAAACATCCAAGATGGTATGTGTATGTGATGTCAGTATGTGATGCTTCTGAGCCAAGATGGCGGCGCCCATATCCTAGCGTCCTGAACAGAGTTGCAGCCGAGTGGGGGAAAGAATAAAACGTAAGTGACTAAAAACCCGAAATCTATTAATTTTAGATGCTGGGGAATAGTTTTTGGGGGCTTTGGACTTTTCATTCAATGATGCTGAAGGTCCGGTTTAACTGTTTTAACGTGTATTGTGCATTTCATTTTTCATTGTAAAACTTTACAAGCACGCTGGCTTAGAAAGATGCCGTGCTTGTTATAATAAAGCTCATGTCAAATGTTCTCAGAAGTTCTTTAGAAAAGATTTTAGGAGTTCTGATTGAAACCACTGATTTCTTCCCTCTTTTAAAATTCTGTTTTAACGTTCATTAGGCACCCCGCTGAATCAATATGTAAGAGAAGCCAAGGAGAACATTAATACTCCACGTAAGGCTGAATTACAGTGACAAGAAAAAGTAGAAGAAAGTTGTTGAATAAAAGCTGCAAGACTGCTAATTAGAAAAATATTGATTTAAGCGCATAATAAAAATCGCATACATTTTGGAAGCCATTGTCAGAGGATATTAGTTGGATTATTCAGCATAATGTAGTAGCAGTGTGGTGCAAATGAGTTTCATATTTTGGCTGTAACATATTAAATCCTAATTCCGGCCTTTCTATTATTTTACTGTAGGATGAAGAAATGTATTGTTTGGCAATTATATTTTGCTATATTGAAAAATGAAAAAAAACATTTAGGTAAACTACATAAAAAAATTACAGATTGGACTTGCCTGTAGATGTACTCGTCGGCTGCCGGAGGCACCAGGGCAACTTGGGTGCAGTCAATGGCACCCATGACGTTGGGCATGTCGGCGATGTTAATATTTGCTTTAAAGAATCACAATTATTATTATATTATTATTATTATATTTACATTGGTTCACTTTGTAACACGTGAAATGCATTTACATCAGGGCCAGACTGGGGCCAAAAATCAACACAGGGAATTTCATGGTCCCTGGACACTCCAAAATATTACTACTGACCCCTCCTAAAGTGTGCTTCCTATTAAGTTGCACTCCATAAATGAGACCATAGCATTGCAGGGTCAGATCGTGGACTGGGTGGATATGGCTACTCTTAAAGCGAAAGTATTGAAGCTTTAGGATTCTAGGGTAGATCATGTGGTAGTGGAGGGTATGACCATGAGGCATATTTCATTGTAGGGACAGAAAATGGGCTGGTTTGTTTTAATTGGTGGCAAACTGGGGCAGCATATTGGGGGGTAGAGAGAGATTTGGAAGGCATTGTTTGGTAATTATATATAGTTAGACTATATTATATATAGTCTAGTTAGACTATATTACATTATATATAGTTAGACTAAATATTAACTATATTAAAGAGAAACATCGGACCGAAAATAAAAAGGTACCAACCCCTCCATCGGCCCCTACTTAACAGCTGCTCCAGGGCCTGATTGCTGCCCCCCTTGCCGGCTCAGCCATCTGTTAGTGACAGCATGGCTTAGCCGTACTTTTCAGACTCCTGGGCCGCTCAGCGAAGTCTCACAGGATTTCGAGTGGCCCCATTGCATTCCAAAAGGTAAAACCGGAGGGGGGACAACAGATTGGTGAGGTTAGGGGGAGGTTTTAACCTCCCCCCGATGTTCCTTTTTAAAGCAGACCAAAAAGTCACAAAAGGAGCAAACACATACCCTTATGATTCGGCTGTGCTTTGTATGCCATTCCCCCACTTCCGTATTCTCGTACTGAAGATTGTGCCTGTGATATCCTATAAGATGCTGCAGACTTTTACCCAGAGAGGCTGATTTCACCACCATCCTATTCAAAGAAATCAATAGCTCAGATAAGTGGGTTTCGAAGCAAGATGGCAGAGAAAGTGAGTGAACTTTAGTGAGGCAACAAAAACGGGACACCAATCGCTAATAAGCATTGAGCAGCATTGTTACAAATCGTTATAAATAAAATTAATTCATACTATTTTTAATTAAGGTTTGTTTTAATGTTGTGGTTTAGGCTTTTGGATTGCTGTTAGCCTCTGGTTCCTATGGTGCCTCTGGCTTTTGTGTAAAGCCTCCTGCTTTGTCGCTACAGACAAGTGGTAAGCTATAAAAAAGACTGAAGCAAGGCTAGAGGTTCACTCAACCCCCAACCCCACCACCACCAAGTCACTCTAGTATTGGTGAATACTGATTTTGGTTGTTGCTCTAAACAGGAAGCCTGAAACAAGAAATTTCTCATCAAGTCTATTACCCTACATTGCTCTTGCGTCCCCTGTGAATGTTGTTAGTCAATGGGGTTGGCCAGGTGGCTGTGCACATGCTTGTGCCACCTTGTCCTAACTTGATTAGTGAATGCCAGCAATGGGACCAGAAACCAGTCATTGCTTGTGGGCAGGATTTTATGGAGGGGAATAGCAAATTGAGATGCCCTGGAGCTCTGGGGGTTGTGAGCTGACCTCCAGTAATATTTGACTGCTACATTTTTTAAAACACATATTGAGTGTTTTGGTAATGTTTCCTCATTGCCTATGTGAAAACAAACCTTCCTGTTGTTTTTAATCTTTTATATTATGGCAAACCAAGCTAAAACACGGGGACTCCTCTGTCATGTGGAAAGGCACAGCTTGCAATTTCTGCTAGGGTGGTCCCTTGTTGTTACACAAAAACAAGACTTTAATAGAGAAATACATATTTGGCTCAGTGTGTTCACTACTGAATTATTTAACTCACAAACATTTATAATGCAGAGAGAACTTGAGAATTACCAGAAGAAAACACTAGAAATCAGAGGACCCTGGCAGAGGTGCTCTTAGTATAACGCTAAACATGTTTTAAGAGGTGAAAGCAATGGATTATCAGGAGGTCAGGCAGTTAATTTGCATAGCAATAGCAATATTTCATTTTTGGTATCATTATGTAGTTCATGAGAAACTATCTAACCTGACCTCTCACTGAACCTTATGCTGAGGTATGCTCCATCAGCTGATCTAATGTACAGTATGTAATGGCCCGTTTACACAAGCAGATAAATTGACCATTTGCACAGCAAGTGAACGACTATACAAATTTCATGCGATTGAACAACTTGTGTTCAGATGCCGAAGATTTGTTGCTTAACCACTCGTTTGTGCAGTCGCTTGTGCAATGCGCTGACTGTGCTATTTGTGGGCGACGTTTGTTTCCACATTACAAAGATCAAGAAGTCCACGAGAAGTTTTTGGTCAACCAAAACGATATGATGGCCAACCGATGAACCAATTCTCGTTCACCATTTGATCTCAGGGATCATTTCCACAGTGCAATTATCGCTTAACTGCAGTCGCATTAGCGTTTTCTCATTCGATAATCGCTCTGTATATAACCCTGATGACCAAGCCTTCAAAAAAGCTACTAGATACAGTACTTTGTTTAGAGTTCAACTTTTTAACAGACAAAAACATCAAATCAAATTGTAGGTTCCCCTCCGTTCATCCTGCCTTCTGGCCTGGAGTCTTTAAGCACCAGGACCTCTCACTTACCCAGAGGTCTTGGCCTGTTGGAAGATGCACCTCCCTTATGCCATTTGGGAGCTTACTGTCTGGTAGATACTTATCTTTTCCTTTCATGATCTGTCTACAAGAGTACTATGCATTTTTTTACAGCACTGAATCAAGCCTAAAGAGTCTGAAGCACTCCCACTTCATTCATTGTCTCTGACATTGGGGGGTACTGGTGTGAATGACACACTTTATTCATACCTACCAACTTTTCAGAGTGGGAAAGAGGGACATTTGTTAAATTAAGCCACACCCCCTCATTGATTGATGGATAGGAGATAGGATGTAACAGTTAAAACAATACAAACACTTTAAATAGGCAAAAGAATCATTTATTGATGCAGATCTGCATGTTACACCTCAAAGAGGGACAAATAAGAACAATGAGGAGCAAGGGGATATGGACTCAAAAGAGGGACAGTCCCTCCAAATCAGGGACACTTGTGAGGTATGCTTTACTGCAGGACCAGGTAGATATCATACTAGTGGATTGGGATGGAAGGACTTTTGGGGCCGAAAGGTGAGTATGTGTTTTTATCGTTGTCGACTGGTTTATCAGAGACCTAACAAAGTTTTTTCTGAAGATGGCAGTCAGCGGCCCTGTAGATCTCAGCCTATAATACAGCCTAATGTATATAATGGAAACAGCCTCTCTCCTAAGCAAACTGGTGTGAAGCTCTGTTCAAGCAATATGTACAGTACAGAGGCTTAATGGGTTTTGTTAGGGCTCCATGCTGTGCTCAGTTCTGTTTATTCTGGGCTTATGGGAAGCAGCACCTTTTTATCCCTGTATAGAATCCCTCTCGTCAGCTGAATTAATTGTAAAGCTTTGCACAACACAGAGAAGCAAGTTCTAAGCATCCATATTATTGTAAATCCTATAAATGTCAGAGGACAAATAAAAAAGAAAATCACCACCTAGAGAGAAAGTAATCCTTATAATATCAGCTCCACAGAAAGCTCACTTTATATGGTCTTTTTTTTAGAGTGTGTTATTTTATTTGAAGAAACCGGCTTTCCTGGAATGGGTATCTAACCGTTCTGCATGTCCCCAGTGATGAGATACAATATCTTCCTATTCCCCTCATGTCAAATAGGAGGCAATGGCTGCTGCCATGTGTGCCACCATTTCTTCTCTGGGAGGGAGAGATGGGGCATTAAGTTACACAGGCGAAAGCTTCCTCTTGACATGTATATTAAGACACTATGATTACTGGGACCCTTTAAAAAGATTAATTATTATTTCTAATTTTTAAACAGTTCCCTAATAAACATATGTCAATTTAAAGCACTGATGTCAAACTCTGGCCCGCCACGCCAGGCGGGTGGTCACATGCACGGCGCAGGGAGATTTTGGCCCCGTAGCATCACGCAGCCCAGGAAAGATGGCAGCGCCCACCACGCCGATCGGGCAATAGGCAGCCGGGGAAAGTTTTATTTTTCACCCACCCTGTATTAGCGCTAGGTTCGGGTGGCAGGGTGGTTTCAAAATGAGCACTCTGGCTGGACTGGCCCTTTACATAAGCCCAACAAAGACTGTTCTTCCTGCATCAGCTCAGAAAATATGGCATGCCCCAGAAAGTGCATTCTTTAATGCAATTGTTAAATCTATTTTGTGCAATTAAATTACACTATGGCTTGGGGATACCACATGGAAGGACAAACTCCCACTACAACGCGTCACCAGAACCACTGAAAGGATAATCGGTGTAAATATACCATCTGTTTAAAGCCACTTCAAGATGAGACTTAAATTCAAAAAATAATTAACAGAATAGAAAAAATAGAAAAAATAGTTAATGATCCACTTCACCCTGGTCACTGCTTTTTCACCTTACTGCCATTTAAACAATGGTACAGAGTTCACCTGGCAAGGACAATAATCCATTAAACAGTTTTACCCCTTAGCCATATGAGACATGAACCCTTAAAGAGGGACAACAGACCTCCCAATGAGTAGGGCTATTTCACTCCTCCCCAGGCCAGCCATTCCCAGGCCTAAAAAAGCTTAGCCGTACACTAATTGACAGCATCAGCTTTAACTGTCCTGAAGCTTTTGTCTGTCTTCTCTCCCCGCTCCCTGCCCCCCCCCCGCTCCGCTCCAAATATTGCAGCATTCCCCCCCCCCTGAGTGCCCAGTCTATACAGCAGACACTGCGCTGGTGCGAAATACAACCCCAGAACAGCGTCCTCCAACTCAGTTTCTATAAGAAAAGCATCACCATTTTTTTGTGACAGTACACCTTCAAAATGTCAATCTCCAGTGACCTGTGATCCATATGCTTCCAGTTCCAAATGTAGCCACCCCATATTAGGCCCAAGATACAAAGAAATTGCCATTCAAACATTGATCTTTCTGCTTTTGATGAAATTGCTGCAAATCCTTTACATATGACCCCAACCCCTTTATCCTAATCCCAATCTGGCAGCCTCAGTAGCAGTTTAAATTTAAAAGAAAAGAGAATCTAAAGCCCTGTAAATCAAGAGCCACTAAGCGCCAAGGTAAGAAAGCTGACAATGTAAATGTAATGCCCAGTTGGATACCCGCCTTTCCTCAGTCAGCATCCCCCAATCTTCACCACTGCTTCACCTATAGTAAGCCCCCATTTGCGGGGATACTGGCGATGCCTCACCGGACACAGTTGACCCCAGGGCTTGGTAACGCAAACGACAAAGGCCGGTGAATCCCCAGGTCACTGGACACTAGGCTCGAGGACTGGACAGCTGAAGTGTAGTCAGGACTGTAGCAGGGGTTTGGGTGCCAGATGGTTAGAAATCTGTGCAGTATCATCAGAGGATATGAGAGGGAAGTTGAGGTTGTGCCAATAGTAAAGGCGAGAGGTCAAGGATTTCCATCAGATGGTACCAAAGGACAAAGATGAAAAGCTGAGGTTGAGAGGTCAGGCCAAGTTCGTAACACAAGGAATAATCAAAGAACGCTTGAGATGCATCAAAGCGACTTAGCTAACATGGGCAATTGTGAGAGGCTGGCCAATCAGCTCAGTACTATTTAACCCTAGCCATCTCAGAAGCAGTGCTGGCCTGCAATGTTTAGCAGAGGGTGGATTGGCCATAGGGAGCACAGGGAGAATTCCTGGTGGGCTGCATTGATTTTGGAGCACAGGGTCACCCAGACCCTGTGCCAGAATTCACTCAGTCCTCCTCTAACTCTCTCTGAGTTCCATGCCTTCCAAGTCTCCACCTGATATATGGCACCATTGCATCCCCCTAGCAAGGCCTCCACTTATACTTAAAGCCCCAGCATCATAGCTGTAGGGGGCAGTATCTGTCCCTAAAATACTAATGATTCAGTTCTATTTCTTTAGGAGTGACCATTTCCACTCCTGCCCATAAATTGCAGGGCTATAGCCTGACCGGCCCTGAATCACCCTGGGGATAGGGCTTTATCAACTAAATTTCCGGAACTGATTTTGGGTCCCAGTCCACCCCTGGCCAATGTGTATACCAAAGGAAGATGCACAACTAAAGGGATGCCAGGAATGAACTGAAGCACAGCTATAGAGCACACGACAGGTGATATTCAGGCATGACTGTCAGGAAAAACATGAAATCCTTACAGTAAACTTGTTAAGGGGGGAACCATACAAATAAGCAATAATATTGTGAGCAAGAAAAGCTAACACATTGCAATTTGACATACTAGGGAGGAGACTTATCCTTTGTAAAAGAAGACAATGTCAAGCTGGACAAGGCTCCAGACATTTCATTTAGCTGAATCAGAGCATAGCTGTCTTTAATCTATATGTTAAGATGGACACAAATACTAACAACTCTGGGGGAAATGTGATGAGAACTAAGTCCCCTTATTCTGACTCCCCAGATGGCAGTAATGTGAATCTTGTAGACAGCTTCACCGTGTGTGTGTGTGTGTGTGTGTGTGTGTGTGTGTGTGTGTGTGTGTGTGTGTGTGTGTGATGTGTTCTAACTCCATAAGGATTGACAGATAGCTTACCCGGCTTGTCATGATTCACATAGATAAGTTTCAGAAGCTTTATTTCAGTACATAATCTTGCAATGAACACTTCTTACAGCAAGAATCTTGAAATATATGTTCAATACAGCAGGAAACTTGTGATGTAAACCCATAACAGCAGCAGGTAAAAAGACTGTAGACTGCAGGAGGGAGCAGCATGTGTGCACTGCTTGGATGCAAAACTAGAATGGCTGAAGGGAGAGGGGAAGAAAGGAGCTGCTTGCATCATAGCTAGACTAAGGAAGCCAGGAAGGGACAAAAGCAGTTAAAGGCACACTGCTCCACCTATGTAAATAAAAACTATATGAAGCACTTACCCCAGGTAAAATGAGACACGTGGTGTCTTAATGTATAGCTGGTCTTAATGTATAGCTGGGGAGAAAAAATACTTCTAACCACCATAACCTTTGTGGCAAAGGCCAGAAGATAAAAAGTGCGACAGCAGTTCTTTCATATTGCAGTATTATGGAGAATGGTGCAAACCAGCATATTGGATGTAGCATTTTTTTCTGCCTGGGGCCATTAACAATAACCTAAAAACTTCAATGAAGTTGAGCCAGATTTTTCAGAGTCTAAGGAAACATCATAATCCCTGCATACAGATAAGAAAGTATCCGGCAGAGACCAGCAAGGGTTTGGTGCTTTATATAGTAGAAAAAAAACACACATTTCTAGATCTTAATAGATCCGACAAAGGTAATTACAAACTTAAAGCAAGCACAGAAAGAGGAAGCCACCCATACACAAGTCTTTTATATCCATCTATTGAAACTGAAACCCAAGAGAGTTCGATGAGAGTAAGGCATGGTAAAAGCCATATACTGTAGAAAAGATTAAAATATCAAATTTGCCTTAGCTAACAATGAGTGCTTGCCTGAATGCCCAAGCCTTGTGTTAGGCTAAAGAATAAGACACTTATTTGAGATCAAATTAAGGTACAGATCAATGTCCTTGCTGACTCAGTGAAGGCCAGGATAAAAAGCCATCATATGCGGAAAAAAAAGAAAACCAACTGTAATAAGCCTCCATAATATTATTGAGATGCTGTAATGAACCACTGTATTGATGTATTGTATTGTATTGATTTATTTAAGCTGCTAAAAAGGTCCTTGAAATGGGCCTTCACCTGACATTCTTCACTTTACTATCGTTAATATGGATAGTTACTAATTTAAAAGAATGTTGTTGTCTGGAATTTTTACATATTTTCTCTTTTTTCTAATAGCGATAGGACCCGATCTTGGAAGAAGGTCTGCATGAAAGAATGTAGGGATCACAGCAGACAATGAAAAACCAAAGACCATGGAAGGAAACTGAGGTATTCAATCTAGGAGATCTTAGTTAAACTCTCCAATAGAAGCAGAAACAAGAGCAACTTTATTGAACGTTATTGAATTACATTCTATCCCTAAAATCCCTATAAAATTAAAAACCACACCCGGTGGACCACTTTCTGTTTTTTCTTCTTTGTTACTAAGATGGAAGCAATACTACCTTTAGCCCTGGATTTATTGGATTTAGTCTGCCCATGAGCAGCCGTGGCATCCCCACTATACCCCCCTCCCAAATTTGTGCTACCTGGCCAGTCCACAAGTGAGCTCTGAGGCTATAGCATTGCAAGGACAGGGTATGGCAGGGTTGATATGGCCAAATCATTGGGACGGTAGTAGTAAAGAGGCAGATAACGTTATAATGCGGCAGGGGTGTGTCTGTTGTTTCCCCCTAACAGGCGGTAAGGCTATAGCATAGGGGAAGAATGTGGGATAGGGGGTACAGTTGGCTAAGAAACAAGGGGGGAGGATGAAGGGGAAAGCAGCCGGCTTGGAATTCTCCCAGGTCTCAATAAGGTCAATCTACCCTTAGCCTTCACTACCTCCACTACCTCCACATTCACCCTAAATATCATAGATCATTATCATAGATCACAACTGCACTAATTCTTGTATTGACAGGTGCAAGGATTTCCTTGTGGCAGGATAGGAGATCATAGATCATATAAGATAGGAGCATGCTGTACATAAGGGAAGGGGAGGTACAATAGAAAACAATTAGCACAATTTTCAACATTATAGGGTGGAAATAGGTAAAAAAAAATCTATATGGCAAATAGCCCCCTATCCAGACATCCGTTTTAAGCCAGGGTATCTATACAGTAGGGGCTTAGTTAAAATCCATGTCCAGGCACATGCTAACTTCCTCTCACTTTATCTTGCTTGGCAAGGCATCTCAAGATCTCAGATTATATGTGAATGCCTTATGTATTTTAGGCAAAGCTTTTTTCTTCGCTTCAGCTCCTGGGTTGTGGCTGAGCTAGGAAGGGCATGTCAGCTGTGGGATCACTGTGACTTGCCATGCTCGCTCAAGCTGGGAGCACCAAGGTACCGAGTACTATTTTTGGTGTGTTCCTGGAGAAATGAAATTCAAAGGAGGGGCAAAATGTGGAGCCTTGCTACAGCTACTAATCAGCATTGCAGGAAGTGGAGTAGAGTCATGTGGGACAGTGATCAGGTAAACTGCTTGCTGTCTTATTATTGCTCTTGGGTTTACAGTCCTTTAAAGGGTAACAATCATAAATGTTTTAATGCCTCCCCCCACCTCACCACTCCTCTTTCCCCACAGCAGTCCAATATACAGATCAAATAATTCCAGCCCCACTTATAAAAAGCAGCTACTATTTATTCTGCAAACTTTCATGGAATCCTTCACTCCCAGATTTTGTCCTCAGAGAAGGTGCTGGGGAGGAAATCCACGATGGTCACAGCAAAGCAGAGATCCGCAGGAAATATCCAATACTCCCCTGCCTCACTGGTTACTTCTGGCAATGATGCTGGGGAAATCCAAGGGGGTAAACTACTGCCCATTGCTGCCAG
This sequence comes from Gastrophryne carolinensis, assembly GCA_027917425.1. Lineage (NCBI taxonomy): Eukaryota > Metazoa > Chordata > Amphibia > Anura > Microhylidae > Gastrophryne > Gastrophryne carolinensis. The sequence goes on along the minus strand of JAQIHN010000996.1, from coordinate 344,108 downwards.
GAAATCTGATGGAATGCTCTGCCACTCCACTGCATCACTGGTCAGTTATAACAGAAGGCCCTGGGGGAAATCCAAAGTTGGTAACACACAACAGTTTTGGGAGAAATCTCGAAGGGTAAATTTCCACTTGGTGAACTGCAGGACTTCACCACTGACTTACTGATCCTCTCTGAAAAAAAAGTGTTCTAAAAATCCAAAGAGACACACCAACATTGTCAGTGGATAGAAAGACCCAGCTCTGCTACCTTTCACGTTCTGCTCATCACATGGCTTCTAGCTTGTAAGACTGCCCACTGCAGTCCAAATTGGAATTGTCAATGTAAGAAGAAAAAGGAAAGAGATGAAGGAGGGTGGGAAGAGGAAAGGGGAAGATTTTCTTTAACCAGGAGCCTCCTGCTCTTGCAGCAGTTTAAAGCACCATCTTGGCAGTATGTTAAAAGCCTATAAATACAGGAAGTGTCTTTTGGAATTTTTCAGTTATTAACACCTCCAGAAACGTGTTTCTGAATTAACTACACTGTGAAAAAATGTCATACGTTTATAAATACCTACCTGTATATATATATATATATATATATATATATATATATATATAGTCGACTAGGAATTACTAATCTTTCTTTTTAATCACATTCATAATGTACATTGTAGCAAATAGTATATTTTGTTAGTTGTTTCTCTTCGAGTTAAAACTCGCTGCAAGATGGTTTGAATGCATTTTACCTTCTGCTTCTTTCAAGTAAGATTAACAGCTCATTATTATGCAGTGTAAAGATGATAGATAGTTAGATAGTAAAAGCTTTGTCTCATTTCTTCACTTATTTTATGTTAAACAAGATAAAGTTAGAAGCTGGAAACAGTGGCATATGGAAAGGGTCCTCAAAGCCTGTGGCATGGTGGCCAGGCCTCGAGAACTAACCTGTTACAGTGGAGCATCCTACTAATTGTGGGGAACAGGTGGATCTACTTTTAATAGGGAAGAGTGTAGTTTGTATTGGGCACATTCAATGTGGGGTCTATGAGATATTGTTAATCTGTTGTGAGATCTGGGGATCAATTTGCACCTATTAAACATGGGGACTCGGTTGCGTCCCACCAGGGGCCAGGGTTGTACTAGGGCCCCAATCACAGGCCCCCCATCAGCAAAGGCCACCCCCCTCCCAAGATGGACACTTGCTGGTCAGGTCCCACAGAAGGTGAGCAGCTGCACGAACATGGTGGGCCGAAGGAAGGTGTGCAGTGAGTGCACAGAGGCGGCGGAGGCAAGTGGATGGAGGCCGTGCAGCAGAATGGATGAGGCACATGTCTGGCTAGGTAAGTATGATGCTGGTGACATGCGTAGTTTCTAAAGAGGTGATGCAGATAGATTGTCCTGGGCCCCCTTGTTCCATGTGCAGTCTGTGGTATGGTATGTACACCCCTGGGTCCCACTAACACTTTGGCCTTGATTCAGTAAACGTTCCTTAAACTACCTCACGATCCACCTGCATCTCACGATCCACCGACTGGAATTATGATATACTTCAAAGCAAAGGAAATAAATTGCCGCATTGGGGGTCATGCTGAAGATTTGGTGAATCAAGTTCTTCTGTGCCTTCTTCTGTGCCTCTGAATGTGAATGTCCCATAGGGTGCTGTGGTTTCCAAGCTATAAAAAGTCCTTAACTTGTTGGAAAAATTATGCACCTCGCCCATAAAAATGCCCCTTAGCAGGGAGAAGTTAGAAAATTTTTATAGATTTAGTTTTTTACTGTGTATAAGTCAAAAATCCCACTCAGATGTGAGTTTCCATTCATACCCCGAAGCACACTCAAATGTGAACTTGATTTTCCAAATCTTTAGCATGATCCTCTCCGTTCTAGTGAAAGTTTTAGGTGCAAGTCCTGCTATATTTTCCTCCCTTTACTGAATGGCACTTTATTTTAACTTAGAAGGTTTGGAACAGCATATTATGGAATGTTGAGGGGAAAAAAATTCAGGTAATTAAAACATGCAATTATTTCTCTTTTGGTCCCAGGTGATAAGTTTATCTATGCTTTTGTGGACCAGTTTACCAAACCCTGCTCAAAACCTCAAAAGGAGAGGAGTGTAGCCCCCAAACTAAGGTGTCTATGAATGAATGAATTAGTATTTATTGTGACTCTTGCACCTGAGCCCCCACACCACAAAAATAAGTACATAATATTGTACTGAGGGGTTCTTTATGCTGGGCTTGGGATGGCAGGAATAGGGTGTGACAGCCTTAATTTAATTTTCCTTAGAAAAATTAAAGAGGAACTTTGCAAGCCCTGGATTCTAAAAGACTCCAGGACCATTTGAGTTCCTCTCTTTGGGGCATCTCGAATTGGGATGCCCGCTGTGTAAAAACCCCCTGGAGATACCTCTCACCAATCCTTGAGTCTTCACTGCATCTCTGTGTCGCGGCCACATCCCCGTCGACCTTTAGCTGTGCATATACCCACAACATGCCACAACAAGAAGGTGAGCGGGGGATGCAGCTGGTGGCACACTTGGCTCCCTTCAGCCCCAGTCGGCTGCTCTTAGCTGTCCAGATGGCTTAGCTGTCAGTGGAGCCGAGTGAAAGCGAGTGTGCTCATTGGCTGAGCGGGTCACTCGTCCAATCAATGCGCTCATTCTCATCCAAATCTGCACCATGGAAGCGACAGAAAGGTGAGTGTCTTGGGCAACCTGGGTACACACACACAGCCGGGCATCCCTAGAGAGGAACAACACCTGAAAAAGTCAAAATTGGGTGTGTTGTTCATCTTTAATATCTAAAAACCTTGTCACTTTTATAAATGACACATTCAATTCATATAATTATACAAAGAATAATAAAAGTGAATGTAAGAGCATGGAATTCAAATATTAATTGTATTAATATTAATTACATCTGTATAGTTTCTGAATTCAAGTGAGGAAATTAATGATACTGTATATGTATTGAGTGGTGCTTGAGATAATGAGAACATTGGAAGTGGTACTTGAAAATGGTTGGAAAACGCTGCCCATATTATTTATATATGTATGTACCTCACATTTGAATAGTTGCCAGATTAAACCGGACCAACACCCGTGACCAGTTCACTAAGTGTAAAGTAAAAAATGAATTGTCTCTGCTGCATCCAGCCGTCTAGCTGCAATCCAAATGCTGAATTTTCCACTTGGACCCTAATTAATTTAACACAGGTTTACATGGCTGCATCTACAATCATTTAATTGGCAGCCATGTCAATTTTATGTGGCTGGCATTTTCTCCCGTTTAGAGACCCCCCCAAAAAAACTCTTATCTGTCTGGGTTCCAGTATTGGGGGTCTCCTCATCCCCCGACCAGTGTCATCAACAGGACCGAGAACACAGATTCTCTGTTCCACGCTCAGCTACCGAGAGTTCAACCCCCCTCCTCCCACAGGGGCTTTCTTGCAAGAGCTCCTATACATACAGAAGACAACAAAAATCCCCAGGTTCACTCAGGTTCAGGAATATTCATTTTAGCTCCTGATGGTGGGGATAAACCACCTGAGGTTGATGGTAGTCTGAAAACCACAGACATAAACTCAAGAATCAGATATAAACCAGGAGATCAGTACAGAAAAATAATGGTCAAGCTGATCTGGGGTCGTAATGAAGTATCCAATTTTGGGAAGATTCAAGAGAATAGTCAAAAGTAGCCCAGTCACTGGAAGCAAGACCAAACAGCAATAGAAAGCATCAGCACAATCCATAGGTGCAACCACTTGCAGGGAGCCAAGATAACCAGAAAGAAAAGAAGAAAAAAACAAAATTGGCAAACCATGCTAGACAGACAGTTTGGCCATGTGGAATGGAGAGGTTCTCCTGACTACACAGCAGGTAGGCCCCAATCCCAGAGAAAAGTCCCAAAGAGCAATAGAAAGCATCAGTACAACCACTTGCAGGAAACCTAGGAGAACCTCTCTACCCCAAAGGCGAACCACAATGAAAAAAAACAAATGCCATGTGGAGTGGAGAGTTTCTCTTGGCTACACAGCAGGTAGGCTCCAATCCAAGAGAAAAGACCCAAAACAGCATTAGGAAGCACAGGGATGCAACCACTGGCAGGAAGCCCATCAGAACCCATGTACTTCACAGGAAAGCAACACATTTTTCTGCCATGACACAAAGGATTTCCAAGTATTGCCAAGACTGTACACAAAGGAAATGAACCTCTATTTAGAAAAATGGAGGCAGGAGAGCTCAGCAATGTGCCAGAGGGAAAAGTACAACATTTTAGCTTCTTGTCCTTGCTTGAGAATTCCTCCCAGGATGGATAAACAGATTTGGCCACATTCTGCCAGGTCTGGTCTTTCTTGCTTCTCATCCTGTACTCACTGGTGCTGGTGTCATACAGTTCAGGATGAATACAAACATATCTGATAGTAAAGACATGGCTATAGACAGCAGATGTTTCCACACGATGCAGATTGTTCAGCAGGTGTACCATACAGGTTACTGATATACCACTCCCCCATAGATCTCTATAGGTCAAATTCAAAATGATAAAGTACACTTCCTGTGTTTCAGAAGATTGGCTGCAGATATTCTGAAATGCAAACACAGACATATTAGCGATTTATCGGTGCATGCAAAGCGTTTCCAAATCGCTCCCATCGACTTGTTGTCAAGATTGTAAACGTGGGCCTAATCATGTGCATCGGCTGGTGCGCTCTTGTCCCCGTGAGTGTGCACGTACATGTGCCCTATGGGTGTCTCTATTTGGGCTGTGTGTGGGCAGAGGTGTGTACGGACACATAGGGGTGGTACGCCGGTGGCCCCTGACTCTGTGTTTGCTGTGCGCAGAGCTTTGTTAAATCCCAGGGCTGTGTGCTACATAATCAGCAAGATAGAAATGAACATTTTTTTCATATTTTCATTCTTGTACATTGTCCCATTCAGTGGAATATCATCTCAGACTTTTATATGACAGGTTCCTTTGGATGAGAGTCGATAGGGTTACTGGTGGCGTCAATTAGTGCGAGTGGCAGCTTAATTATACCCTGTCTGAAACTCAAAGAAGAAAATAAATCATCGTTCTGTCCTACAGGCACATAAGTCAGAATATCTAGAGTAAGTAATAATAAGAGTCTATTGCTTTAATTTTAATTCTCGATTGTGTCTCAGATAGAGGTATTCTGGCTTATTAGATCAATAATTCATTTACTTGTAGGTGCTAAAGAAGTGCGTAGGTTACCCAATGTACAGCTCCTAAAACGAATAGCATAATTTTAAAGCATGTTGCACTTAATACTGTGTTATAGTCATTACATTGCTGGAATCTGCCTCAGTTCTGTTATAATGCAATTCAGTCTACTGTAAATGAATACCATTGAAATCTATGGGGAAAATGACGGTTTTCATTCATCCAGGTCATGTTATATCTGTAGGAACAAATGAAGGCAACTGAACATGCTGTTTTATTTTCTTGAATACATTTTTCTAGCCATTCTACTGTTTTTCTCCATTAATAGTTACATGTACAGGAATCCACCAGTATAAGTAATAGTGCCAATCATATGTCTACCATAAACAGCGTGAGGGTAAGCACTGACTGAAGTTATGATGAGTTATTATGGAGGTGTTAACAAAACATTGTAAGTGGAAGACGATCGGTATCACACCCTCTGCCTCTATTCAAGCTTGCTGTCTTCACTTTCACATAAATGTCCTCTTTTACGCCTCCTTTAACCCTTAAAGGGCCATCTAGGTAGAGTAGCTGCCTGTCCAACTGTTAAGTGCCAGCTACGTCGATTCTACGCTAGTAATTTCTCACAGGGCCCGCCCAAAAAAAAGTCACCCCATTCTGGATCTAGGACCGGGGGTCTCCTCTTCCCAGGGGTGCCCCCCCCCCCCCCCGTGGTCTTCAGCGGGGCAAAGAATGCTCATTCCCTGCCCTACAAACCGGCTTCTGGCATCTCGTGGCCCACTGCAGAGGGAGTGAGTGAGATGACAAAGGAGGTAAGTAGAAGAAATACATTTTCGCTGTGTGTGTTTTTTTACATTTTACATACAGCCCAGGGGGGTGCAGAAAATCCTGAGCCCCGTGGCTATGCGGGCTGGTATCGGGAGGCCGGACGGTCAGCCTTCGCGCTCTGGTTTACCAGCCCCTCATAAGTGGTGCCCAGGCTGGTTCAACTCGGGAGGATTGAGAACCCTGCCTGTGTCTGTGACCTAAATCTCTATATATATATTTTCTTTTACTATTCAGACATCTACTCTTTGGTTATAACAGTGTTTGCACCTGTGTTTGCAGAGCCTGTTTGACTCTGGGCTTTGTTAAGTATTCCATTCTGTTCAATAGATGCAAGGGAATAGTCACACGCATGTTGTGAATGTACAGTAGATTTGATTTGATGAGAGCATTGAAAATAAGATTCTAAGTAAAAAAAATAGAAAGCCTTGGACTAAGAAGCAGCAGTCAGGCACTACAAACAAGAGGCTTACACCAAAAGTTGTACCTAGGTTTGCAGACATTAAAAAAGACACATATATTTACCGGTAATCATTTATAACATTATACAACTTTATTAAAACCAGAGCTTGTAGTTGCACATTTTTGCAAATATATAAATGTGAAGCAAGTTACACTCTCTTGCCCAATGGAATATCCCTGTAAATTGTGGTCTTATTTAGTAATGAACAAATCTTCTGAGATTTGCTTTGGCTTCAGTTCAGATGATTCATCTTGTCCTTGTTTTTGCCCAATCAATTTGTTCCAAACGGAAAGAAAATATGCGAATGCCTTTAACCTGATTTTAAGGGTAATTCCACATTTTTCAAAGTGTCTATTATGTCCTCAAAGTGCTGAGCATATCTGTTAATTATTTTCTTTTCCATTTGTTTACAAATCTGAAAAGCAGTTTTTTTTCTAGCAACAATCATGGTGTGTTTGGTGTACATAGCAGAGACTTCCTTACTGGCTTGCTAATCATCTGATTGGCAGAGGCAGGGATGCTGCACACTCCTAAGCTCACAAGTTTAACCCTTCCTGCTGTAATTCAGCCTATTCAAGTGAGGGGTTAACAAGCTTGTGTTCCAGTAGCTAAAGGGTTATTGACCCCGTTCTCACCTGGGGAGGTCATTACTGCTACTTAATGGTATCAAAGATGAGCTTTCCGTACGAGTGGAAAACAGCAATTAATGACTACCTCATGCAGCAGCTGGCCAGCTTCAAAACACAGTGCAATTTCTAACTGGCAAATGATGTGTGATGAGTGTTGTTTGCTGAGGCCATTTGAGGCCACTCTGCTTGTCAGCAAGGAAAACTGTGATCTTAATTGTGTCATTCCCTTGCTCCATGTACAGAAGCCAACTAGCCATTTAACCCTGGAGTCTCTGATGAGCAATTTTATGCAGTCACTGTCCATGCTGTCATGCCCAGTCAGCAGTGTGACATCCGAGAAGGTATTCAGTGGGGCTATTGTTACCCCGTGGAGAACTCAGCTCTCGTGCTAAAATGTAGAGATCCTGACATTCATAAAGATGAATTCAGGCATGGATAATGCCAGATTTTATCTCCCCCCCATATAGGAGCTCCCTGACTAGAGCATTGATCCCCAAGGATGGAAGTACCCTGACTGCTGCTGAAGCTGTTTTTGCCTCTACCCCCATCCCCTGGCCTTCAGAGACTTTTAAGAGCTAAATAAGACTGCTGCTGTTACCAACTTACACTGTTCACAGGCCTTAGGCATTCGGGGAGACTGCTGATAGGCCCACCTCCACTAGATGTCACAGGCCTTGGGCACACAGAGAGACTGCTGCTGCTGCCACCACCCACCTCCACTGGCTGTCATAGGCCTTAGAAGCTGAATAAGACTACTGATGTGGTTACCCACCTCCACTGGCTTTCACAGGCCTTTAGGGGTTAAGTAAGGCTGCTGATGGTGTTACTCAGCTCCACTAGCTTTCACGGGCTTTATGGACTTTATGAGACTGCTGGTAGACCCTGCATTGGCTTTTACAGTCTATTAAGGGGCTCGAAACAATTGTTATTACCCCCCTCCAGTGACTTTCACAGGCCTTTAATGGCTCAGTAAGACATCTGCAGCTGCTACCCCCCTCCCCTCCCCTCCCCTCCCAGGTCCCAGGGCCAGGGAGACAGAATATTGGACTTACCTTGCTCTCTGATGGTCACTTCTCGACCTAGTGTCACCCATAGACTATGTGGGCAATTCTGGGGCTGTCCTGGGCTGAGGAGTCCCCCAGTCACTTCTCAGAGTAGTAATGGGTTCAACAGCACCAGGATTGGCAGTGCTGCTGGTCTCCATTAAGCCTCAGTATGAGGAACTCAAAGGAGGGACAGGAGGAAGGAAGGAAGGACAGGAAGGGACCATACACACTGATTGGCAATGTGGGTGTTGCTCAAGGCATTGAAATATGCCCCTAGAATGCACGTTTTTTCTTTAGCCCTTTGGTTCAGTGCCAGCTGTGCGGCTAGCAGAGCCAAGAAATAGCGAGTAGGCTGATTGGCAGAGTGGCCCGCGCCTGCTAAATGGGACTGGCAGAAAGGTGAGTTTCCTGGGCAAACTGTGGGGACATCCTGAAGCAGTGGATCTCTCCTGGGGCCCCCTCTTTGTCCCTTTTATTATGCAAGCTAAAGCATCTATTTAAATGTAATGGACGTCACTACCCTAGACAGGGAAAAAAAGGGTTAAAGTGATTGGCAAGTCAAAAGTAAAAAAAGAAAACAGTAGCTTACCTTTCATTTAGTGGCTCCAGCGCTGTCCTTTCTCTTCTGTCTGCCTCCTTAAGAGGAAAATCACCTCCTCATTCTGATTTCCGGTCCATCAATCAGCCTTTGAGGGATTACGAACGGAAATACTCTCTGCCAGATGTCCTGAGTGGCTGTCTCTCTCTGCTGCTAAGAAACCCCATCCTCCTCCCTCCTCTCTGATCTGCAGCATCTCTCACCTCCTTATCTGATCACACTATGGACTGGCAACAATAACTACAGGCACAACAATCATAATTTATTTATTATGATAAATAGGGGTCTCGGGCACGCGCTTTAAAGACCACCCGCTATAAATATATACATCACATCACTGTTGCTACACTCACACCACTGATTCTCCTGCCCGCTGTCCTCACTCTGGCTGCCATGGCTACTTCTTGGGCCAGCGCATGCACACACCTGGGTCTGTGCAGCAGGTGGACGTGGCCTGTGTCAGCGTCTATTGAGGACCAGGCCACGCCCACCTGGTACACAGACCTGAGAGTTTGTGTCAGCGCACGCTGTACCTAGAGGCAGAAGCTGTGGTGGCGCCAGAAGCCAGAGTAGGGACAGTGGACATGTCTTATTTACCCTGCCTGGTAGCTCGCTGCTCCTCCATCGGCTGGCCTCCTAACCAGAATGGCTGTGGGCGCAAGAGGGCCCAGAATCAAGAGAGGGCCCGGAATAGAATAGTTTGTGTGACTCAGGAACAACATTCCCAGGCATCTATTCCAGGGCACTACTTGGAAGAGTTAATGGTTGAATGAATAGATAGTAGGTACTGTACACAGTAAGTAGTAAGCCTGGGATTCAGTGATTAAAAAAAAGTATTGGTAAGGGAATGGGTTGAAGTATACAAAGGGGGAAAAACAAGGAACAACAAGGGTAGTGAAGGGGACTACAGGATGCACTGTAAGGAATGTAAAGGAGGGAAACAGAGAGCATGTTAGGAATTGTGGGGGAAGGGGCAGCAAGAAATGTGGACAAAGGGCATTCCGAAAAGGCAGCAAGGGATGTGAAGGGGGGAATATAATGTGGAGCATGAAAAGCAAGGCAATGTGAAGGGGCAGGTAGCGAGTAACAAGGCATGGGGAGGCAACAAGGAATGTGGAGGGGGGAATATAATGTGGAGCATGAAAAGCAAGGCAATGTGAAGGGGCAGGTAGCAAGTAACAAGGCCTGGAGAGGCAACAAGGAATGTGGAGGGGACGGCAACAAAAAAACATGGAGGCAGCAAAGGAATATGTAGAGGGGAGGCAACAAGGAACATGGAAGTGGAGGCAGCAATAAATGTAGATAGGATACAGAAAGGATCAAGTGGGGCAAAGAAATATGGATGTGGGCAGGGAGCAAGGCATAGGTGGGAGGCAGCAAAGAACATGTGTGGGAAGCAAAGGAATGTAGAAGGAAGTTAAGGTAGCAAAGAACATGGTGGCGGCAGCAAGGAATTTAGGGGGAATCATGTCAGCCAGGAGCAAAGGGGGAGGCAACAAAGTACAAGCAGACGTGAAGCCATATTTACACTTATGTATTGGCAGTGCATATGAAAATGCAAGGGGGCTTAAGGTCATCATTCTCAAACACGTTCCCATCTTTGCATTTTGAGATGACAGGTTCTTTAAGAAAAGTTAAACCACATGCAGCACAACACATGCAGTATAACTAAAAAGATGTAGACATAGCCAAGTCATTTTAAAAATTGATTCTAAGTAATTAGAAATCCAAAATACCCATTTAAAGAATGAAATGCCTGAAGCTGAGCTGGTATCAAGTACAAGAAATGCACTTTAAAAAAAACTTCACGTCAGCTTCTTTGAACATCGAAAAATCATTTAAATGTGTTCCTGTCGAGATGTAAGTAAGGCTTCCCACACATCGTGCGGTTTCTTCAGGTAATTATAACGGCAGAGCTCAGCGAGACCTAACAACAGCACTCAACATGGCAAAATGTTTTTTTAAAGCTGGCAAAGACCTACCTTTATTTAACAGCCCATTTTTGAACGTAATACATTGAATTAAACTTTATATTTACTATCATCATTTACAGGATAACGTGTGCATGAAAAATAGTTTTGCAATTTGAGTGAAGTACAAAATGACTAGACACATGCCATGTGTTTGGGTCATTGGCTGAGGGAGAGTCCCAATCAATGAAGCTGTCTTTGGGATTTTTTAGTTAGGAGGTGGAGTGGGTGAAAGTAAGAAGGTAGAATTCAGGATAGAGCCAGAGAAAAAGGCAGGAGATTGAAATGATACCAGCAGTGCCGAGGCAAATGCTGCGGGTGCACTTTTGTTTCTGTAAGATTTTATTAGTGTAATTTGTCTAACTAATAAAGGAATTTTGTGTCATTGTATGGACGGTTCACTTATACAAGTGCCTCTCAATAAATTAGAACATCAAATGTTTATATATTTCAGTAATTCATTTCAGAAAAGTGAAACTCACGTATTTTATAGATTCATTACAGAGGGAGCTAGTTCATGTGCAATTAAAAATGATTTTCAATACAGAAATGATGGCCTACTGAAAAGTATGTATAGTATAGGCACTCAATGCTTGGTTTGGGCCCCTTTTGCCTGAATTACTGCACCAAAGCAGTGGGCATGGAGGAGATCAGCATGTGGCACTGCTGAAGTGTTATAAAAGCCCAGGTTGCATTGATAGCAGCCTTCAGCTTGTCTGCATCATTGGGTCTAGTGTATCTCATCTTCCTTGTGACAATATTCCATCGACTCTCTATGGTTAAAGTTTGCTGGCCAGTCAAGCACAGTAATGCCGCAGTAATTAAATCTGGTCTGGGTACTTTCTGTGCAGGTGCCAGGTCAGGTCCTGCTGGATAAACTATCAATGACTGTGGCAACTTCACACTGGACCTTAAAGTCCCTGTCCAGGCACACACTAACTTTCTCCCATCTTATCCTCCTTGGGAACAGTAAATAATAAGCAATTTCAAGGCACCTAAAAATCTCAGATTATATGGAAGTACCTCATGTATTCTAGGTGAAATTGATTTCTTTGCTTCAGTTTCTGGGTTTGTGGCTGAGCTGAGAAGAATTGTATCATCACATTATCTCTCAGATCTTTAACAAATTATGCTGTTGCTAATGGTAACCTAACTTGTCTGTCTTGACCCCAGCTCTGCTCTGTCTGTGCAAAGCACAACTATAACCCACCCCCTGTACTTTATCCCACTCTCCTCAGTATGTGATTCAAGATGGCGGTGCCCGTATCCTAGAGTCCTGAACAGAGTTGCAGCCCAGTGGGGGAAAGAATAAGTTAGTGACTAAAAATTTAAAATACATTAAGTTTAGATGCTGGAGAATAGTTTTTAAGGATTTGGGCTTTTCATTAAATCACGCTGAAGGCTGAAGGTCCGGTTTAAGCTCTGAACTGCTGGCCATTGTCTATATATATATATATATATATATATATATATATATATATATATATATTGTGAGGATCAGCTCTGGTAGACAGCAGGATGTTAGCAGTATAGAGGCTCAGAGGCGAAAAGTTCAACTTAAAATCCGTGTTTATTCACACATAAAGTCTATAACACAAAATATCCTTTTTGGGTTACATCACCTTTTCAGGAAAAAATGCCACAGAATTGCATCAGACAGGCAACGGCCCTTTTAAGTTTTTGTCCAAGCTTGCACACTTGTAGCCGAATCCACCTCGGGTCCACATGAAATAGCCTGTATAAGAGCTTCCAGCAAGGCACACAGAGTCTCACTCCACAAGTGAGCTCTAGACACAGCCAGTGCACAGCTGACTCCCTAGGCTATTTATGCGGCCCGCAAAACCCGGACCTGGGTAGGGGATGGAGTCCCACCCTGCTCTACTCCATCCCAGTAAAGCTTTCGGTTATAATTAAATTTTAGCAGCAGCCTGCCATTAGCAGCTGATGCTGGAGAAAACTACACAGCTTTACTGCACCAAGGCCAGGTACCTTGGTGCCACATACCTACCGTCAATGACGGCACCTTGCACCTTACCATAATATATATATATATATATATGAACAGTCTTACTTGTATACAGGAAATGTCTCTGCAGAAGCTTTTTTTGTGTTAGTCTCCCGTTCGACAGTGCTGTCTCCCGTTCGGTGTTATGCTCTGCCTGGGCCCAGTCTGGTCATTGGGCTAAATCAGGTCTCTCAGGCTTCATTTGGAATATAAGTGCAGTAAGAGAAAGTCACCTTACATGCTGGATAATATAGACAGGAAAAATAAGTCAATGTACAGGAAATACAACACAGCAGAAAAATGCAAGACTACAAATAAGCATTGGTAACAACATCTAGTGTCATAAATTTCAACTGGAGTCTATCTGGCAAAAGTCACCCAGCAATAGACCAAGCTAGGCTGTTACATGGTATAGTAACTCCAACAATTTCAAGGCTGTGATTATCACAGTTACTTGTGCACCTTTTTACTTCCAATGTCTTATTAATATGCTTGGATACAGCATTAGATTCTTTAGCAATGACCTTTTGTGGTTTGCTGCCTTGTGGAAAGTATCAATGACTGTCTTTGGGACAACTGCCCGAGTGAGAAAACTTGCTTTTTTAGAAAAGAGGTGCACGTGGTTACACTGTGCGTTGCGACTTCTAGATTCCCATTGAAGGAACCCAGTACAGTGGGAAGGGATTCCTTTGGACGGGCTTAGTCCTTCAATTGGACAAACTACCCGGGGGTGGCTTTACCTTCACAGAGATTATGGTAACTCCTAAAGAAACCAACTCATTATGTGAATAGGATCAGAAGTGAAGCAGGTTCTACCTATTAAATGAGTGTAGATAACCAACAGTGATGCAGTAGGTTACTTCCCCCATGAAAAATAAGACCCATCACTGGGGCAGAAAAGCCATTTATAGATGGCTTGCTAAACTTTTGAGCACAAGTTTAAGTTACCTTAAAATAGACATGGTAAAAGAACAACACTGTAGATTTTATCAAGTGCTCTTCCTACATAACTTGTTTTCAGAAATCTGTAGCATGATCAATATGCTTATGGCAATAAAATATTAATGTTCAATCTTATAAAAAGCATGGCTAAAGTGCCACTTAAACTGTATCATCCTAACATAGTTATGTTATCGAGGCCATTCACCCCATTATGACTTAATGAAAATGTCTTATGTGGCGTTAAAAAAGCAAATAATGCTGCACTCAGCCAAATGCAATTTAAATCAGGTGCTGGAATGGGAGTGACCATGCATTGGTTTGAAAAAAAAGCTGTTTAACCATTTTCACATACACACAATTTAAATGAAAAGCTATTTACCACTTCTTAGACACACACGCGCTATATGCTGGTCAACTACAGCAAGTTAATGCCTTTTCCGCAATAACCATGCTTCCTAATGCTTGACTTACCAAGACTTGTATACTTGAATGTATAGAAACAATGCAGCTTTTTTTTCATGCCTTTACAAAAGACAACGCTCTTTAATTTCCATGGGTCTGCGTGGTCTTTTGCAAAGTGACGGTGACTCACTGTTGTTAAAAGTTTATTTTTTGCAACTTACAAAATGAAGGATCAGTGTAGAATTCTAAAACCAAACATTTGCTCTTTGCCCTCAAAACAGCTTCAATCCTTCTAGGTACAGTTGCACACACTTTGGGATTTTGTAATACTGTATATTCAGATGGTGAATCAATTCTACCAAACAGGTGATAACTTCTATAAGTTCCAGATGTAGGTTTAAAGACAGCAATAACCTGGTATACCCATACCATACCCATAGTAAAAGTGATAGTTGCCCCACCCAAATACATAAAGTGGACCAACACCCTTACAAGAAACAGTGCTCATATGCATCTCTGTCCATATGTACTTTTTTATAGCTTCTGCCATGGTCGATGGGAACCCAAGTGGATCAGACCTTAATTAGCTTTTTTAGACTGAAGGTTTGTTCACAAATATTGTTGAGAATGGTCAGGTGATGCAAAATGTTAAAGCTTTATAAAACTCTTTTAACTTAAAGCGGTCCTTCACTCTGAATAAGAGTCTATTTTATATGTTTCCCACACCCTGTACATACAGATTGCTCACATTAAAAATCATCCTACCTGAATCTACTGCATGTTATGAGTCTTTAAACATCCAAGATGGCGGCTCATGGAACATCAGGCAGCCTGCAAACAGGAAGTACCTTCTGACTGTGCTGCTCTGCATTCTGGGATTGCTGACCTTTTCCTGACCCCAGCTCTGCTCTGTCTGAGCAAAGCAAAGCTATAACCCCCCCTGTACTTTTTCCCACTCTCCTCTCCTCAGTAAATGTGATGCTTTTGAGTCAAGATGGCGGCGCCTGTATCCTAAAGTCCTGAACAGAGTTGCAGCCCAGTGGGGGAAAGAATAATAGATAAGTGACTAAAAATTTCAAATATATTAACTTTAGATGCTGGGGAATCGTTTTTTTAAAGGTTTGGGCTTTTCAATAAATCATGGTGAAGGTCCGGTTTAAGAATATAGAAAAGTGGTTATGGTTGTCATTACCTTAGTTCTAATTGCTGAAAGAAATGGCAGTTAACAGGAACAGTGTAGAACATGAGAAGGTATGGAAGACCCAAAAAGAAAGCTTCATATAAGGTTGCTAGAAAGGCAAATAAGAACCCCCACTTTATTGCAAATAATCTTCAGGTAGATTCAGCAGACTCTTGAGTTGTACATTGTTCTACTGGTCAGTGACACCTGCACAAATATGGCCATGGAGTCATCAGAAGGAACCTGCTCCAGCATCCTCAACACAAAATTTAGCATCAGACATGTAAAAAAGAACATCTTAAAAATCTTGATGTGTTCTCCAACCATTAAGCATGAGGGTGGATCATTCTTGCTTTGGGCTTGTGTTGCAATAAATGACATGGGAAATATTTCATGGACAAAGAGGGGAATAGATTCAACAAAATTCCAGTTCCAATTTCTGGAAGTAAACATAATACCAAGTGTGAAAATGCTGAAGTTGAAAAGAGCACAAATGGATAATGATTCTAAACAACCACCAAATCCACAATAGACCCTCTCCACAGGAGCAAGCTGAAGGTTTTACCATTGACAGTACCCTGATTACATCACAATAAATATCTTTGGATAGACCTCAAAATTTGAAAAATTCGATTCGGCTGATTCACCGAATTTTCCGGGAAAAATCGTTTCGGTCCAAATTTATTCGAGACCAATCGCTATTAAAAACGGCTATTTCTGGCCGTCCAAGAGCCTCCATAGGGTTGCAGAAAGTTTTGCTTGGCTGTAACATGCATAGGATGCATGCTGGGTTAGTGAAATACTATTGTAAAGAAGTATGACATGCAGATCAGAGGCGTCGCTATTAAATTCGCTGATGCAGAGCAGCACAATTACAGAGCCTTGAGGTGGCATCAGCATGATGGGCCCATATATTGCCTGAAAGACACACAGTGGAGTTGGCAGCAGCATAGGGAGCCCAAATATTGCCTGAAAGACACACTCTGGACTTGGCAGCAGCATAGAGAGCACATATATTGCCTGAAAAACACACCCAGGAGTTGGCAGCAGCATTAGGAGCCCATATATTGCCTGAAAGACACACCCAGGAGTTGGCAGCAGCATTAGGAGCCCATATATTGCCTGAAAGACACACCCTGGAGCTGGCAGCAGCGGCAGCAGGAGCCCAAACATTGCTTGAAAGAGACACTGGACTTGGCAGCAGGAGCCCAAAAATTGGCCTAAAGACACACTGGAGTTGCCAGCAGCAGCAGCAGGAGCCCAGACATTGGCTGAAAGAGACACTGGAGTTGCCAGCAGGAGCCCAAAATTGGCCTAAAGACACACCCTGGAGCTGTCAGCAGCAGGAGCCCAAAAATTGGCCTAAAGACACACTGGAGTTGGCAGCAGCAGGAGCCCAAACATTGGCTGAAAGAGACACTGGAGTTGGCAGCAGCAGCAGCAGGAGCCCAAACATTGCTTGAAAGAGACACTGGAGCTGGCAGCAGCAGCAGAAGCCCAAACATTGCTTGAAAGAGACACTGAAGTTGGCAGCAGGAGCCCAAAAATTGGCCTAAAGACACACTGGAGTTGGCAGCAGCAGCAGCCCAAATATTGCCTGAAAGACACACTCTGGACTTGGCAGCAGCATAGGAAGCCCATATATTGCCTGAAAAACACATTGGACTTGGCAGCAGCATAGAGAGCTCAGATATTGCCTGAAAGACACACCCAGGAGTTGGCAGCAGCATTAGGAGCCCATATATTGCTTGAAAGACACACCCTGGAGTTTGCAGCAGCATGAAGAGAACATATACAGATTTTCAGCACATATATCTTATCCGAAGAATATTAATAAAAAGTAAGCATTTTCTCAATAATTACTTGTGGTCTGATGCGGATGAATGTCTGTAACTGGAGAGCAGCGCCTTAAATCTGTTTTGCACTATCCATATTTCTTTAGTGTTGGTCTGGCCCCATGATCAATCTACTCTAATGCATCAGGCATTGGTGGGTGGAAATTTTGGCTGATCCATGCCCGATTCATTTCCACGCAGGCCAGTCTCTCAAAAAAACATTTTGAAGCATACTGGAGCACATTGAATTGCTCTCATCAGAGCATCACATACGCACATCTAAGAGTTTCATCACTTTGTTCCTGTTAAAGTCTTCAGGGCCTAGTTACTACTTAGTGAAAGGCCATAGATAGTTACACACCTGCTGCTGTTATCGACAAATCCTCCTTTAAGTGTAGTGTAGCGCTTTGTCCTCTCCTCATATACGCACTAAGTATGTCAGGCAGAGAAGTGCCAGGATGGGCACAGAGAAGTTGCAGAGGCCTAAATTCATCAAGCAGAGGTTGCAGCAGACTAGGGGTGAGTGGCAGCAGGAGTCTCAGTGAGAGGCCTGATCTCCTGGTAGCGGTCATGTCTTGACCAGCAACCCATCTGCCATCATCCATTGGTTAACACGATCATCCACTGCATCACAAGTGACATCTGACACCCCCAGTCAACTGTCGATTATATCTTATGCTTTGGGTTCAGCTCCACTATTCAGTGAGGACGATCTGACGATCAGCAGCTACTGCCCAGCCAAGAAGTGGAAGAGACACTCGCCGCTTCTTCCACTAGGCGGGCAAGTAGTGATGAGGAGAGTGGCGTGGCAGGTGGTGTTGCAAGCGTTTTGGCTTCTTAAAGCGGACCTTCACTCTGAATAAGAGTCTATCTTATATGTTTCCCACACCCTGTACATACAGATTGGCCACATTAAAAATCATCCTACCTGCATCTACTGCATGTTATGAGCCTTTCAACATCCAAGATGGCGGCTTATGGAAGCCGCCATTTTATCAGGCAGCCTGCAAACAGGAAGTGCCTCCTGACTGTGCTGCTCGGCATTCTGGGACTGCTGACTTTTACCTGACCCCAGCTCTGCTCTGTCTGAGCAAAGCACAGCTATAACCCGCCCCCCTGTACCTTATCCCACTCTCCTCTCCTCAGTAAGTGTGATGCTTCTGAGTCAAGATGGCGGCGCCCGTATCCTAAATTCCTGAACAGAGTTGCAACCCAGTGGGGGAAAGAATAATAAGTTAGTGGCTAAAAACGTAAAATATATTAATTTTAGATGCGGGGGAACCGTTTTTTAAGAGTTTGGACTTTTCATTAAATCATGGTGAAGGTCCGGTTTAAGCAGACACTGTTGAGGAAGCTGAGGAGGACATCAGTGAGTTTTGAGGGCACTTTTAAAGGCTTGGAGTGATGGAGAGTGACAGATTAGTAAAATATTAGTAACATATTAACATATTAGTAACATATTAGTAACATAGTAACATATTATTAACATATTAGTAACATAGTAACATATTAGTAAAATAGTAACATATTAGTAACATAGTAACACATTAGTAACATAGTAACATATTTGTAACATAGTAACACATTAGTAACATAGTAACACATTAGTAACATATTAACATATTTGTAATTAGTAACATAGTAACATATTAGTAACATAGTAACATATTAGGCCTCAATTCATCAAGCAGAGGTCTCAGCAGACTAGGGGTGAGTGGAAGCAGGAGTCTCAGTGAGAGGCCTGATCTCCCAGTATCAGTTAGCGGTCGTGTCTTGACCAGCAACCCATCTGCCGTCATCCATTGGTTAACACGATCATCCACTTAACATGGCTATATGAAACATGTGTAGGCAGAAGGCGAAGTGTGGCCAGGGTCCCAATGTTGGACCCACAGCCCTGCATCAACATTTGCGTCACAATAAAGCGGCCTGGGAGAGTTGGCTCCAAAGTGGTGGTCCAGCCTGCTGCATTACCCAGTGGCACGCCGCTCTCTGCTCCAGCCAGCCAAGGCTCCACCACCTCCTATGTGTCATACCCATCCTCTGTCGCTCCAGATGTTTCTCCTCCTCTTAATCCGAGTCAGTCATTCCGCCAGCAATCCACTGGCCAAGCCATGTCCAAGAGACAACAGTATGTGCCCACTCATCCAACGTGCAGAAGCTAAATGTGCTCCTGTATAAGTTGCAGGTGCTGCAGTCCCTCCCTTTTGAGGTGGTGGACCTTTCAGAGAACTGATGGCTTGTGCCGAGCCGGGGTGGAGAGTCCAATGCTGTCATTTCTTTGCGAAGAAGGCAGTACCAGCCCTGTACAATATTGTTGAACAGAAGGTGGGCCAGTCCTTTAGCCTGTCAGTGTGTACCAAAGTGCACGGCAGTGCCTACATCTGGAGCTGTAACTACGGTCAGGGACAATACATATCCTTTAAGCCCCACTGGGTGATTGTGGTTCCTGCACAACCACAACAGCAACTTGGACAGGTAACTCCGCTGTGGCCTCCACGCTCCTAGGCCTTTGTGCCTGTGACAGTGCACTTGCACTTAGCAATGATGTCACAGAAAAAAGTGCCTAATTGACAATTACATATTAATTGTTAACATTTATCTTATTTGGACACATTTATAATAATAACATATAATAGCATATAACATAACAATAACATATAACACAATAACAATAACATATAAAATGTATCCATTTTTTTAGGTTAATTTTGTTTTTTTTTTTTTTCATTTTCTATTTTTTTTCATATTTTGTATTTTTTTATAAATATATATTTTTTCCATTGTCTTTTTTTAATATTTTTATTTTTTTTTTTACAATTTTTTTGTTCATTTTTATTTTTGTATTTTGTTTTTCTAAATATTTTTTTTTCTGTATTTTTTTTTACTTTTTTATTTTTTTCAGTGCCCTTCCAGCCTACCATGTGTGCAGGACTCGGCGGTTTCATGCTGTTCTTCCCATGGTTTGCCTTGAGCCACGGAGTCACACATGGGAGGAACTGCTAAAAATCATAAATCTCCACCCAAACTGCAAATGGGCACCCTGGTGACTGACAATGGGAAGAACATCTTGCCTGCGCTGCGACAAGGAAGCCTGAGCCATGTGCCCTGTATGCTACACGTGTTCATCCTAGTTGTCAAGCATTTTCTGAAGTCTTCCCCCCAGCTGCAAGACGTGCTAACAATGGGAAGGAAACTTTGCATGCACTTCAGCCACTCCTACACTGCCAAGCACACCCTTATTGAGCTACAGCGTCAGAACGGTATCCCCCCACATAGTCTGATTTGCGATGTTTCCACCCTCAATATGTTGGATCGACTATACGAACTGAGAAAAGCCATCACTGTTTTCTTGATGGCCCAAGTGGATAGGGGGACTCCCCTGTGTAACTTCAATGTTAACCAGTGACAGCTCATACGTGACACCTGTCGTTTGCTCAGGCCCTTTGAGGAAGCCAATTATTAGTCAGTCGCCAGGACTATGGGATGAACAATGTGATTCCACTGCTTCATGTACTACAACACATGTTGGAAACCATGGCTGGTCAGGGCACTGGAGACATAGCGCCTACATTTCAAGGCCACATAAAGCCTGTGAGGGCGGAAGTGGAGGAGGAGGGGGAGGGGGAGAAGCACAGTTTAGGTTTGACAAAATGGCCATTTTATCTAGTCATCTGACAGGAGAGGAGGAGCAGGAGCAGCCAGAGGAGCTAGAGGGTTGTGAGGAAGGCGAGACAGAGGACCCAGACACACCGTAGCAGTATGCTCCCTCCGAGTCACTTGCAGAAATGGCACGATGCATGCTCATGTGCTTGCGTAGTGACCGCAGAATTGTCTCCATTTGTCAGCGGGATGACTTCTGGCTCTCCACCTTATTGGACCCTCGCTTCCGGCACAAAATGGGGGCATTTTTTTACACCCACTGAGAGGGAGGACAAACTGACCTACTACAGAGACATTCCACGTAGTCAGTTGGCCGATGCCTATCTGCATGGCCGATGCCATGGTCCATACTGTGATGCCCAGCGGGACACCCCGCCTTCTGTAAGCAGGCAACCCCCAATCTCCACCGCCACTTCTGCCTATAGTCAAGCCCCGGTTTGCCGGGACGCTAGGTATGCCTCACCGGACACGGTTGCCCCCAGGTCTTAATAGGCACAAAGGATGGCTGCTTACGGTGAAGGCCGATGAACCACGAGGGTATCCCGAAGCCGAGGTCGTTCACAGGTAGTCAATCCGGAGGGTGCATCAGAGTACAGGGATGAGACAGGTGCGTAGTCAGGAGTAGCCAAAGGGTCGAGCCGGGAGGTCAGAGATCGCGGAGTATCCAGAGGGGCAAGCAGGTTCATGGCCAGACAAAGCAGAGGTCATTACAGGCAGCAGAATGGTCAATCAAGTCGGGTCGGAATCAGATAACAACTAACAGAATCACACCCTAATCACAAGCGACCCGCATAGTGAGGCTAATCATGAGCAGCAGAAAGACCTGGAGCAGGCCCTGAACCAGCAGTTAGTATCATACCTTGACATGACCATGCCAATGCACCTTGAGGACCCTCTGGACTTCTGGGTAGCCAAACTTGAATTCAAGCTGCAACTGGCAGAGTTTGCCCTGGGAAAGCTGTCCTGCCCAGCGAGTAGTGTGCCATCTGAGCGGGTGTTTAGTGCGGTGGGGGCCATAGTCATGCCAAGGAGAACTTGTCTGTCCACGAAAAATGTGGAGAGACTCACCTTTGTGAAGATGAATCAGGCATGGTTCAGCCAGGATTTCCAGCCAGCAATGGCTGATCCAATGGTAGTAGCTGATGCATGGTAGCTCCTTATGCTGCTGCCAACTCCAGGGTGTGTCTTTCAGGCAATATATGGGCTTCCTATGCTGCTGCCAACTTCTGGGTGTGTTTTTCAGGCAATATATGGGCTCCCTATGCTGCTGCTGCCAGCTCATATGTGTGTCTTTCAGGCAATATATGGGCTCCTAATGCTGCTGCTGCCAACTCCAATGTGAGCACTCTTAAAAGACACATGCTAGCATATTTGGGATGCCCCCGGTTAAAGGCAATGGCTGCTGACAATTTGACAACGTGACTTTCTTTACAAAATGCAACCAGTTAATAGACATGTACTCTTGAAATATTAATGCTAGTGTTTGGGATGCCCCCTCCTCACATACAAAGGTTGGCTCCTTTGATAGTGGAAAAGTGACGTTAATTATAAAATGCAAGCAGTTATTAAACAGGTAGTCTTGAGATATCTATGCTAGTGTTTGGGATGCCCAGTGGCCAGGGGTTTTTACAGCAGACACAAAAACAATTAAAACTGTGCTCTAGTTAGATGAAATCCCCTTGAAGAGCTGCTTGTGTGTAACAGATAGGGTTAAATGTGCTAATATGGGATGCCGAGTGGGCAGGGGTTTTTACAGCAGACACAAAAACAATTAAAACTGTGCTCTAGTTAGATGAAATCCCATTTAAGAGCTGCTTGTGTGTAACAGATAGGGTTAAATGTGCTAATATGGGATGCCCAGTGGGCAGGGGTTTTTACAGCAGACACAAAAACAATTAAAACTGTGCTCTAGTTAGATTAAATCCCCTTTAAGAGCTGCTTGTGTGTAACAGATAGGGTTAAATGTGCTAATATGGGATGCCCAGTGGGCAGGGGTTTTTACAGCAGACACAAAAACAATTAAAACTGTGCTCTAGTTAGATGAAATCCGCTTTAACACCTGCTTGTGTGTAACAGATAGGGTTAAATGTGCTAATATGGGATGCCCAGTGGGCAGGGGTTTTTACAGCAGACACAAAAACTATTAAAACTGTGCTCTAGTTAGATGAAATCCCCTTTAAGAGCTGCTTGTTTGTAACAGATAGGGTTAAATGTGCTAATATGGGATGCCCAGTGGGCAGGGGTTTTTACAGCAGACACAAAAACAATTAAAACTGTGCTCTAGTTAGAAGAAATCCGCTTTAACACCTGCTTGTGTGTAACAGATAGGGTTAAATGTGCTAATATGGGATGCCGAGTGGGCAGGGGTTTTTACAGCAGACACAAAAACAATTAAAACTGTGCTCTAGTTAGATGAAATCCGCTTTAACACCTGCTTGTGTGTAACAGATAGGGTTAAATGTGCTAATATGGGTTGCCCAGTGCGCAGGGGTTTTTACAGCAGACACAAAAACTATTAAAACTGTGCTCTAGTTAGATGAAATCCCCTTTAAGAGCTGCTTGTTTGTAACAGATAGGGTTAAATGTGCTAATATGGGATGCCCAGTGGGAAGGGTTTTTTACAGCAGACACAAAAACTATTAAAACTGTGCTCTAGTTAGATGAAATCCCCTTTAAGAGCTGCTTGTTTGTAACAGATAGGGTTAAATGTGCTAATATGGGATGCCCAGTGGGCAGGGGTTTTTACAGCAGACACAAAAACAATTAAAACTGTGCTCTAGTTAGAAGAAATCCGCTTTAACACCTGCTTGTGTGTAACAGATAGGGTTAAATGTGCTAATATGGGATGCCGAGTGGGCAGGGGTTTTTACAGCAGACACAAAAACAATTAAAACTGTGCTCTAGTT
This sequence comes from Gastrophryne carolinensis, assembly GCA_027917425.1. Taxonomy (NCBI): domain Eukaryota; kingdom Metazoa; phylum Chordata; class Amphibia; order Anura; family Microhylidae; genus Gastrophryne; species Gastrophryne carolinensis. The sequence goes on along the minus strand of JAQIHN010000996.1, from coordinate 320,484 downwards.
AGATGAAATCCGCTTTAACACCTGCTTGTGTGTAACAGATAGGGTTAAATGTGCTAATATGGGTTGCCCAGTGCGCAGGGGTTTTTACAGCAGACACAAAAACTATTAAAACTGTGCTCTAGTTAGATGAAATCCCCTTTAAGAGCTGCTTGTTTGTAACAGATAGGGTTAAATGTGCTAATATGGGATGCCCAGTGGGAAGGGGTTTTTACAGCAGACACAAAAACAATTAAAACTGTGCTCTAGTTAGAAGAAATCCGCTTTAACACCTGCTTGTGTGTAACAGATAGGGTTAAATGTGCTAATATGGGATGCCCAGTGGGCAGGGGTTTTTACAGCAGACACAAAACAATTAAAACTGTGCTCTAGTTAGAAGAAATCCGCTTTAACACCTGCTTGTGTGTAACAGATAGGGTTAAATGTGCTAATATGGGTTGCCCAGTGCGCAGGGGTTTTTACAGCAGACACAAAAACAATTAAAACTGTGCTCTAGTTAGATGAAATACGCTTTAACACCTGCTTGTTTGTAACAGATAGGGTTAAATGTGCTAATATGGGATGCCCAGTGGGCAGGGGTTTTTACAGCAGACACAAAAACAATTAAAACTGTGCTCTAGTTAGAAGAAATCCGCTTTAACACCTGCTTGTGTGTAACAGATAGGGTTAAATGTGCTAATATGGGTTGCCCAGTGCGCAGGGGTTTTTACAGCAGACACAAAAACAATTAATACTGTGCTCTAGTTAGATGAAATCCCCTTTAAGAGCTGCTTGTTTGTAACAGATAGGGTTAAATGTGCTAATATGGGATGCCCAGTGGGCAGGGGTTTTTACAGCAGACACAAAAACAATTAAAACTGTGCTCTAGTTAGATGAAATACGCTTTAACACCTGCTTGTTTGTAACAGATAGGGTTAAATGTGCTAATATGGGATGCCCAGTGGGCAGGGGTTTTTACAGCAGACACAAAAACAATTAAAACTGTGCTCTAGTTAGAAGAAATCCGCTTTAACACCTGCTTGTGTGTAACAGATAGGGTTAACCCTTTAAACGCCAGCCACGTAAATTTTACGTGGCTGCCTCTCCAACCGTTAAACGCCAGCCACGTAAAATGTACGTGCCTGACTTTCCCCATTAATAAAATAAAAAGTATAAAAAAATATCACTTACCTGACCCCTTGTTTGGTCCGGCCGGGTCTCCTCTTCAGCCAGCGGGGCTCCGATCGCCGATCGGGGCTTCTCCGGCTGCAGGGGAGGGCCCGGAATAGGGTGCCCCCCCCCCGTTTCAGCAGCCGCCGGATTGCCTGTTAAAAAAAAAAAAAAAAAAAAAAAATGACAGTTACTCACCTCCGCTCCCGCCGACTCCCGCCGCCTCTCCTCTTCATGGGGGGGGGCTCCGATTACCCCCCCCGGGTCTTCTGTCTTCTGGAGGGGGGCATAACAGCCCTCCCTCCGTCGCATCTTCCGATGGCGGCCGCCATCTTGGATTTTAGCCCCGCCCCTTCGGGGGCGGGGCTAATGACGTCACCGCCGGGTGTCATCGGGGCACCCGGCAGTTCTCCTCTCAGATGCCGGTGATGGCTGGGCAGAGAAGGAGGGAGGTAGGCGATCCTCCGATCGCCTGCCTCCCCCCTTCTCTGCCCAGCTGTCACCTTCATCAGATCGCCGTGGGACATTGCTTCTGAAGATCGGAGGTGAGTAAAGGTAAAATGTTTTTTTTTTTTTTTTTAATAAACATATTTGAAAACATGTGTGTTTGTTTTTATTTATACTTTTAACCCCTTGTGAACTGGTAAGGGGTCCATGACCCCTATACCAGTTCACAAGGCTTGGGGGGTGGCAAGTCACCTGCACTAGCGGGTGGCTTGCCATTAACCCCTGGCACCCCCATTACCTGCCTCCCCAAAGGCCAGGGGGGGGCAGAAGAGCCCGGGCCCACATAGGCTATGTGGGCTCGTAGGCTGCAGGGTGGGGGGGCACAAAAGCTGGCCCCCCCACTCTGTGCCTACAAGCCCCCATAGCTGGTCCCGGGCTGGTTACTGTGGGTAAGGGGGACCCCACGTCAATTTTTTTTTTTATTTTTAAGGGTTTTTAACCCTTAAAAATAAAAAAAAAATGGGGTCCGCCCCCCCTGGGAGGGGGGACCCTATGTCATTTTTTTTTTTGATTAACCCTTTGTGTTCTGTCATCCAGCAGCTATAAAAGGCTTCTAGCAAGTGAGCAGAAGCCAGTGATCGCCGAGGGACACAGTGCTCCAGGATGGATGGGAGGTGAGTACAGTGTAAAAAAAAATAAAAATTAATAAAATTTTTTTTTCTCTGCTTGTGTCTGTGTAATTATTTACATTTAACCCCTTGTGAACTGGTAAGGGGTCCATGACCCCTATACCAGTTCACAAGGCTGGGGGGATGGCAAGCCACCTGCGCTAGCGGGTGGCTTGCCATTAACCCCTGGCACCCCCATTACCTGCCTCCCCAAAGGCCAGGGGGGGGCAGAAGAGCCCGGGCCCACATGGGCTATGTGGGCTCGTAGGCTGCAGGGTGGGGGGGCCACAAAAGCTGGCCCCCCCACTCTGTGCCTACAAGCCCCCATAGCTGGTCCTGGGCTGGTTACTGTGGGTAAGGGGGACCCCACATCAATTTTTTTTTTTGATTTTTAAGGGTTTTTAACCCTTAAAAATAAAAAAAAAATGGGGTCCGCCCCCCCTGGGAGGGGGGACCCTATGTCATTTTTTTTTTTGATTAACCCTTTGTGTTCTGTCATCCAGCAGCTATAAAAGGCTTCTAGCAAGTGAGCAGAAGCCAGTGATCGCCGAGGGACACAGTGCTCCAGGATGGATGGGAGGTGAGTACAGTGTAAAAAAAAATAAAAATTAATAAAAAAATTTTTTCTCTGCTTGTGTCTGTGTAATTATTTACATTTAACCCCTTGTGAACTGGTAAGGGGTCCATGACCCCTATACCAGTTCACAAGGCTGGGGGGATGGCAAGCCACCTGCGCTAGCGGGTGGCTTGCCATTAACCCCTGGCACCCCCATTACCTGCCTCCCCAAAGGCCAGGGGGGGGGCAGAAGAGCCCGGGCCCACATAGGCTATGTGGGCTCGTAGGCTGCAGGGTGGGGGGGCCACAAAAGCTGGCCGCCCCACTCTGTGCCTACAAGCCCCCATAGCTGGTCCCGGGCTGGTTACTTTGGGTAAGGGGGACCCCACGTCAATTTTTTTTTTTATTTTTAAGGGTTTTTAACCCTTAAAAATCAAAAAAAAAATGGGGTCTCCCTCCCCTGGGAGGGGGGACCCTATGTCATTTTTTTCTCGATTTAACCCTTTGTAGTGTGGATGGTATTTGTATTTTTTTTGTGAATGTTATAAAATACTTGTTTCAGTTAGAGGGGTCTCCTGGGCAGGAACAGGGGGCTACCGATAAATATGTGGTACCGTTCTAATCGGTAGAAATGGGGCTTTCACATGCAATATGATTTTCCTTAATAAAATACATTTTTTATTTAAAATAAAGGAGTCAATTTTCTAAAAAAATTTATTTATTTATTTATTTATTTTTTTTACTTTACAATATTGTAAAAAAAAAAAAAAATTTACAAACAAGACATTTCATGTTAAAGTCTAAACTCTGCCACAAAAAGAAAATATGCCATTTTCTTGGAAATTCCTGCAAAAATCACAGTTAAACATCACGCAAAATGGTGAAAAATATCCTGTCAGGAGAGGGTGACAAAATCTCAAGTAGACTGGCAGTCAAAAGGTTACAGGTACCTATGCATGTTGGGTATTGTTCTGCTCGGGGGACCTTGCGCTTTCAGATTTAGCTTGTTTTTTCTTATTTGCATATTGATATTTTAGAAAAATGTGTTTTTTATTCTGCTTTTTTATACATTTTTTTGTGAAATCCTGTGCAACCTATGAATTCTTCGAGATATTACTTCCAGAAAGATGAGCCCACTACAACAAGCTGGGTACGCTTAGAAAGCTTAACATGTGTACTTTCAGGGAATATGGTTTATGGGGGATATTCCAAATGTAAAGGGTTGGTTTGGTAGAAAAAGCACAAGGTGCGCACTTTGTCTGCAGAGCTGAATATCTGAAGTAAAATTACCGTTATGCGCATGCTTTACTTTGGTGTGTTTGGCAACTCTTTCCTTGACAGAACCTATGCATGTTGGGTATCATTCTGTTTGGGGGATGTTGCTTTTTCAGATTTTCTGTTTTTTTCTGGTTTGCATATAGTTTTTTTTAGGAAAATGTGGTTTTGATTCTGCTTTTTTATTCATTTTTAGGGAAACCCTGTGCAACCAAAGAATACATTGAGGGATTACTTCCAGATAACTGCACCCATGTCAACAAGCCTGGTACACCTAGAAAGCTTGAGGTGTGTACTTCTAGGGAATAATAATAGTTTGTGGGGGGTATTTCAAATGTAAAGGGTGGCTTTTCTTGAAAAACTGCAAGGTGCGCATATTGCAAAGCATAGTTGTATTTTATCTGAAAATCTCCTAAAGCGTTGTTTCAGTTTGGGGGAGTCTCCTGGGCAGGAAAGGGTGTCTACCAATACATATGTGGTACCGCTGTAACCGAGAGAAATTGGGGTTTCACACGCAATAAGATTTTATTGACAAACTTACATTTTTTATCACAAAAAAACACTACAAGTTGTAAAAAATAGTTTTTTTTTATTTTTTTGCACAATTTTCACCCAAAAATATTGAGAATACACTTAGAAAATGACAAACAAGACATTTCATGTTAAAGCCCAGGCTCCGCTGAAAAAAACAATATATCACTTTCCTGGGAAATCCCTGGAAATCCCTTCAAAAATCACAGTTGAACATGGGGAGCGCAAAATAGTGCAAAATGGTCTGGCAACAAAGGGTGACAAAATCTCAAGGTAGGCTGGCGGTTAAAGGGTTAAATGTGCTAATATGGGTTGCCCAGTGCGCAGGGGTTTTTACAGTAGACACAAAAACAATTAAAACTGTGCTCTAGTTAGATGAAATCCCCTTTAAGAGCTGCTTGTTTGTAACAGATAGGGTTAAATGTGCTAATATGGGATGCCCAGTGGGCAGGGGTTTTTACAGCAGACACAAAAACAATATAAACTGTGATCTGGCTATTAAATCAAATGAAAATAAAAAAAAGCTTTCTCTGTCACTTTGTCTGCTGTCCCTGCCTCGATCTTTCCCTGGCTCTCTGTGGCTCTCCCTGTTTCTCTGTCTTTCCCTGTCTTTCCCTCTCTCTACCCAGCTCCGTTCTATCTGCAATACAACGCTGAAATGCGTACCAGCAAGATGGCCGCCGCTTATATAATGCTGTGACGTCACCGGGGTTCCTGGCTGCTGATAGGCTGCATGTGACCTTCCCATGATACCTTGCCCCAGGGGATATGTCCGGACATGTCCATCCACCATTTTACAATGCCTGTATTTGCAGTAAATGGAGTTTAAAGGAAAAATTTGATCGATCGAATCGCGGGGAAATCCGGATTCGTTCAGAATCGAATATTTCATGAAATTCGGAACGAATTTGGGTTCGTTGCTCATCTCTACTCAAAATAGCAGTGCATGCGAGACAAGCCAGGAATCTCAAACAACTGGAAGAATGCATGAAAATCCCTAAAAAGAGAATTGAAAGAATTGTGGCTGGCTACAACATGTGATACTTGGTACCAGCCATGCAGGGTGCCCAACATTTGGCTCTGAACTATTTTCCATTGACTTGTTTTTTAAAATGAAAAGAATAAATAAAAAAGGGGTTTTTGCTTAAAATAATTTAACTTTATGCCATTTGAAAATCATGGGGAGGCCGATTCATTAATAGCGCCAGGTAGCGACAGATGAGCGACTGTAGCGTGATTTTTTCTGCGCCAGCCAGTATTCGCTGTGCTTGGCCGGCATTAGCTTGATGACAGCGACTCAGTCGGTGTGCGGTAATGTTGAATACGGGCTGGGGGGTCGCTGTTTCACAGGTCCAGCGTTGTATGTGAGCGCCTGACAACGAATGGCCAGAGCGAACGGCTAGCTTCATATTCATCAACAAATCACGCTCCGAATGTGCTGTCGCTGTCCATTCCTTGTTTAAACCCCAGAGCGCTTGCGGCGATGTGTATTAACTAGTTTTTAACCCCTAAACAACCATATTTTTTGAATTTAACATTATACATGTTTTTAGAATCATTTTGTAATATGAATACATTAATCTCAGACCTGTTAGATCAATTCTGCATATATTTTTTTTAATTTTTTTTTTTACTTAAAAATAAATCCTAACATTGCAGAAGTGGTCTCCGATTTTTTGACATTAAAAGAATAAAAAAATAAATTAATACCAATTATTTATGAATAATTATAGATTGCTCCATTGAAATGCATTGGACATCGCCAGGGAGCGACAGCTCATACCTGGCGCTGTGAGGGAATTTGCAGCGGCGCTGTTCGGTCCAGGCGGCTTCATGATGAATGCCGCGCTAGCCGTCGCTCTCGCCGGCGCTAGCCTCATTTTGCTTGATAAATGCGTCATTGTGACCGCCGCCGGGCATACTTGAGTCGGTAGTCGCCGTTAGCTGCCGCTACCTGGCGCTCGTCAGACACTACCTGGCGCTATCGCTTGATGAATACGGGCCTTAATCTATATTTTAGGGGGGAAAACCTGGTGGTGCTACTGTTTTTTGTCTTAACCTGAATCCAAACAAATAGTGTGAATCCAACATTGCCTTTAGACCTCAAATCAATTTCCCACTATGATCATTGTGCAATTTATGGTTACTGCTGTAAGTTTGTGTTGAGCCATTCAAATGTAATCAACTTCTATTGATCAGATGAAAATATAGGCCTCAATAGCATGAATATATCAAGCAACGTTTCTGTTGTATATTACAATCAGGATAACAATTACAATGTTCTTTCACTTGCATTTTGTTTTGTTTTTGTATGGTGTGTATTGGCATCTTCTATGAGCCTGCGGATGGGCATGAGTGGATTAAATGGCCAAATTAAGTACCTACATGAGACCAACTGGGTGGGAGTTGGACAGTGGGATGCAATGTTGGGCCACTAAAATAGGCAGTAGTATAGTACCAATATAAAAAAGAAAAAAAATACAAAAACTAGCTTTCATTTACTCGAGTGAAAAAAAAAGTCAATTAAGTGTAGACTAATGTGAAACAGCGATTCCCAGTAATTGCTTAAACAAACTACTATTCTGTATTTGTTGCTAAGCACAAAGTTCAGAACAGGACTGAGCAAAAATCTGGCACAATCAAAAACCTAAAATATCTAAAAGAAAAAAATACCTGGTCCATCCCTTTTTGGAATTGATGAGGCCCTTGTTACTTCCTAAAAATGCCACCAAGACAATATGTTAGTGAATGGTGAGAGTTAAATAAATTTAACATTTCACTGATATTTTTTAATGGATATATGTATATTGTTTTAATAATTTCAGTATGTTTTTAATTGATTAATTAAAATGACTGATTACTAATACATTTGTTAATGTAATTTAAGTTAATAAAAATTACTTAAATTAAACTATTCTTTAATCATCTAATAAAACCATACATGCCACCCAAATCTTTCAAAGTTGGGACACCTTGGCTCAGCAATTATGCACACCCTGAATTAAACAGGAAACAGAAAAGGACATCTCCTCTTCCCTATTTACCCCCTTTTCTGTAATGATTTTCTCACATGCTTCACATGTATGTCTTCACCAATTCATTAATAAATCTGCATAATGCTAATCTAATAGGCAAACAGCTAATTAAACCTGCCTACACTAACTTGCTATGTACCTGCTACACAACTTTCACCATGGCCTACTCATCACACTCTCCCCAGCAAAATTTAATGTCATCCTTGACTTGGTAGCTTCACAAGCATGAGGAACAATGACTGTCTCCTATGACTTGTGATTTTCCTGAGGCACAAAGGAAATTCTTGTTAATATTTTCTATTTTTTCTAACTACTACTACTACTACTGTACCATGTCGGGGGGGCCGATTCATTAATAGCGCCAGGTAGCGACAGATGAGTGCCAGTAGCGTGATTTTCACAGCGCCAACTAGTATTCGCTGTGCTTGGCCGGGGTTTGCTTGTTGACAGCGACTCAGTTGGTGTGCGGTAATGTTGAATACGGGGTTAGGGGGTCGATGTTTCACAGGTTCTGCGTTGTATGGGTGCGCCTGACAGCGAATGGCCAGAGCGAACGGCTTGCTGCAGATTCATTAACAAATCACGCTCAAAAATTTCTCGCGCTGTGAATTCCTTGTTTAAACCCCAGAGCGCTGGCGGCGATGTGTGTAAAGTAGTTTTTAACCCCCAAACAACCATTTTTTTTTTATGTAAAAATTATACAAGTTTTTCTAAACATTTTGTAATATGAATACATTAATATCAGACCTGTAATATCGATTCTGCACATATTTTTTTTTTTTTTTCCTTAAAAAAAATATCTAACATTGCCGTAGTGGTCACAGAATTTTTGACAGTTAAAAAAAAAAAAAAAAATCAATTAATTATGAATATTTAAAGATTGCTCCATTGAAATGCATTGGAGAGCGCTAGGGAGCGACAGGTCATACCTGGCGCTGTGATGGGATTATCAGCGGCGCTGTTCATTGCAGTCGGCTACATGATGAATCCCGCGCTAGCTGACGCTCTCGCCGGCGCTAGCCTCATTTAGCGCGATAAATGCGTCATTGTGACCGCCGCCGGGCGTACTTGAGTCGGTAGCCGCCGTTAGCTGGCGGTACCTGGCGCTCATCAGACACTACCTGGCGCTAGCCCTTGATAAATAAGGCCCTAAGAGCTTCTTGACACCACATACCATCATTCTCCAACATGGCATACAGCTTTGGCAATACAGCACAAAGCAACTGAATAGGAACTCAGGATGGTGTCCAAGTCAAGTACCCTGATTATAATTCAGGGGATTTTACCTTGGGCTTAGGGTATTTTTCAATACCCTTTCCCCCGAGAAGTGTCAGCTAACAGCTGGAACCTTTCTATCCCCCTCTATCTACGGAAAGTAGCCTATGTGGGGCCTAGCTTTCTTATCAACGTGAAACTATATTCTGTACCCTATCTACTTCATCTTATTCAGCAGGCTTCTTCTAAGGTGGGTTTACTATATTTACATTTTATAAGGGGTATTTAACCATTTGTCATAAGATTTATTTACAGCCACAATTACTGTATGAAATACTCCAAAACATCATGCTTTAGAACATCACGGGTACTAACATATGTCCTGACCACTTTTCAGGGTGCAAGACACAATTTTGATCTCATGATCTCCCCGTTATTGAGAATCTTAAACATTCTCTTTGATGCAACAGCTGTACTAGTACTTCTGCAGCAGCTACTGATAACCATTAACCACCCCACACTCCTTTCCTACTGGTACATTTGCTTAGGACAAAACAAGTTGGCAACTGTGGCTGGAGAGAAGAGGACATGGACAAAATTGAGTAGAATTAAATCTGCAGGAGATTTGCTGACAAGACATGCCTATCGAAATTCCAATGAGGGGACTGGCTGCATGTTCCTTTAATTAGGCTTTCTTTAAAATCAATACACATTTCATAATGCCTAAAAAATATTCAATTGTAAAAGAACATTCTTCAGCAAAGGAGTACTTATCTATAGGGATGAGCCGAATCTGCCTCTATTCTGTTCTGGTGCAGAATAGTATGCAATATTCTGGTTCTGCATCACCTGAATCTAAATCCCATTAGTCTATGTGAAGGTGAGGAGGGTTATTTAGGATGTGATTTGGCAGTCTCTGCAAAGCAACTAAAGCAAAAAAACAAACTGTATGATGGGAAGACCACACAGTCTGGGGTGCATTAATCTTATTAAAAAGGCTCCTTAGCCAAAGTATGTATTTTTGGAGTAGACAAAGAAGCCCCCTTTAAAGATCTGAATGTAAAGCAAAATGATTCCTTAACAATAATTTATTTTTAAAAGAATAATCCCTCTTTAATTCATTTAAAACATTTGCATGCCATGCTGGAAGTTTCCATTAAAGTGGACCAAAGCCTGACCTGGTGTCTATAAGATGCTAGCTCTGGCACCAACGATTTGGGATGTCCTGCCATGTGAAATCCCGGCAGTTGCCCGCTTTTCTAACCTATCCAACGAGGCAGCAGCAACTCTCACATCATTCTCTGGCTCTGTGCTGTGTGCCCACCTTAATTGAATGGCTGACATGGCCTCGCACAGCCAAAGGATGCAGGGAATACCACACACTGATCATGAGTGCAAGGATTCCATTCAGCCAGCTGTACATTAATATGCACTGATTGGAGGAGAGCCATGTGCTGTGGCGTGTTGGAACAGTGAAAATCCTGGGTTTTTGGTCCACAGAATAATAATTGTATTGAAAGAATAACTCTAAAAGATTTTGAGATACTTTGAAATGGCTCATAGTAAACCTTTCCCAGGGGGAATAAGGTGGGAAAAACTTAGGGGCTGATTTATCAAGCACTTCTGCCAGACAGTGCCACATCAGTGCAAATAAAAGTAGTAAAAAATATAATAAACTAATTTTTTCACACCTGCGCATGTTGCCGCACTACAAGCAGGTCATTTACTAAAACAATAGCAGTGCAGCAACATGCTGAAAAAATTATAAATCATATTTTCCACAGTTCTAATTTGCACTGAAATGGCATTGTCTGGCGGAAGTGCTTGATAAATTTGGACCTTAGTGTGTGTCTAGACTGGGACTATATATTCAGTTGTTCAGCATTTGCTAGGACATTTCCTAGGAAATGTTTGCTTCTTTGGGCTTTAAGGATAAAGCTTATTGCAGTTAAATACAATAATTTAAGATTTGGAGCTTTGGAATCTACAATTATTGGTAAACATAAGAGTCAGCTGAATAGTATCAGATATGGTATGCTGCAAACATTCAGGAAGAAAAAACACTAAAGCCCAGACGATTCAATTATTTACTTGCTGATAGCAGTGTCTGGGCATCAACTTTTGCTTATTGCTGTTTCCCTGAACATGCAAGTGCTGAAAATCAACTCTACCCGAGTATTACAAAGATAAATGAAATATGTTTTCACTATATATCGTATTTTCAGCAAATAGGACGCACCCGGAAATTGGAGGAGGAAAACCGACAGTGTGCAGAATCCCCTCAATCACCCCATTACAGACCCCAACTTACAGGCAGTAAGCGGCATCCCAAATACAGACAGTGTGTGAGGCATCAGAAATACAGGCAGTGTGTGTGGCATCCGAAATACAGGCAGTGTGTGTGGCATCAGAAATACAGCCAGTGTGTGTTGCATCCCAAATACAGGTGTCAGGGACTGCTGGACACCCTTCTCTCGTGAGCCAACAATCCCCAATCTCCACCGCCTCTTGTGCCTATAGACAAGCCCCCGCTTGCTGGAGACACGGGTTATGCCTCTCCAGACTCGGTTGCCCCCAGGTCTTACTGGCGCAAAGATTGCTGGCTTACGATAAAGACAGATGAACTGCGGGGTATCCCAAATCAGGAGTTCATGCACCAAAGTCTGTAAACGTCAAAACCAAGGGGCAAGGCAAAGAGTAGTTGGGACTGGCAAGGGTCAAGGCCGGGTGATCACAGAAGCGCGGTATCCAAGGGGTTAAGCAGAAACAAAGTCAGACAGGCAGAAGGTCGGTTCAGGCAGCGAGCAGGAGTAGTCAAGGACGAAGCCGGATCAAACACACTAAGACGAGATTCAGAAGCACACCCAAGCTAGTAAATGGCTATAACAGGCACTGGTGGTTCGGGCGGGAAAATATTTAAATGGTGACTGACCAATGGGAAGGGGAATGTGCTGATTGGTGCAACACACGATCTCACCCCTGATAGGAGAAACTTCAGGGACTGGACCGCCCTGGCCAGTCAGGCTGTCCATTCCCTGACCTTCCCAGAGCAGAGGATTCCTGGGTCAGGATTGGTCCTTTTAAATCTGCCCCCGGCGAATGCGGGGGACATAAAGGGAACGTGCTAGCACGCAGGCACGTGCACGGCCGTCGGCTGCCGGTGCGCCCGACGCTGGAGGGGCGGCTGCCTGGCGCGGCCGCCGGAGGGGCTGCGCCACCAGTGAGCGTGCAGAGGCACCGCGGGACAGACTCCCAGGTAAGTTCCTTACAACAGGCAGTGTGTGAGGCATCTGAAATACAGCAGTGTATGAGGCATCCCAAATAAAGGCGGCGTATGAGGCATCCCAAATACAGGCAGTGTGTGAGGCATCCAAAATACAGGCAGTGTCTGAGGCATCCCAAATACAGGCAGTGCGTGAGGCATCCCAAATACAGACAGTGTGTGAAGCATCTGAAATACAGGCAGTGTATCAGGCATTTGAAAAACAGGTAGTGTGTGAAGCATCCCAAATTCAGGCAGTGTGTGAGGCACCCAAAATACAGGCAGTGTGTGAGGCATCTGAAATACAGGCAGTGTATCAGGCATTTGAAATTTAGGCAGTGTGTGAGGCATCCAAAATACAGGCAGTGTGTGAGGCATCTGAAATACAGGCAGTGTATCAGGCATTTGAAATTCAGGCAGTGTGTGAGGCATCTGAAATACAGGGAGTGTGTGAGACATCCCAAATACAGGCAGTGTGTGGCATCCCAAATACAGGCAGTGTGTGAGGCATCCAAAATACAAGCAGTGTATGAGGCATCCCAAATGCAAGCAGTGTGTGAGGCAACCTAATTACAGGCAGTGTGTGAGGCATCCCAAATACAGGCAGTGTGTGAGGCAACCCAAATACAGGCAGTGTGTGAGGCATTCCAAATACAGACAGTGTGTGAGTCATCCCAAATACAGGCAGTGTGTGAGGCATCCGAAATACAGGCAGAGTGTGAGGCATTCCAAATACAGACAGTGTGTGAGTCATCCCAAATACAGGAAGTGTGTGAGGCATCCAAAATACAGGCAGTGTGTGAGGCATCTGAAATACAGGCAGTGTATCAGGCATTTGAAATTTAGGCAGTGTGTGAGACATCCGAAATACAGGGAGTGTGTGAGAAATCCCAAATACAGGCAGTGTGTGGCATCCCAAATACAGGCAGTGTGTGAGGCATCCAAAATACAAGCAGTGTGTGAGACATCCCAAATACAAGCAGTGTGTGAGTCAACCCAATTACAGGCAGTGTGTGAGGCATCCCAAATACCGGCAGTGTGTGAGGCATTCCAAATACAGACAGTGTGTGAGTCATCCAAAATACAGGAAGTGTGTGAGGCATCCCAAATACAGGCAGTGTGTGAGGCAACCCAAATACAGGCAGTGTGTGAGGCATCCCAAATACAGGCAGTGTGTGAGGCATTCCAAATACAGACAGTGTGTGAGTCATCCAAAATGCAGGAAGTGTGTGAGGCATCCCAAATACAGGCAGTGTGTGAGGCAACCCAAATACAGGCAGTGTGTGAGGCATCCCAAATACAGGCAGTGTGTGAGGCATTCCAAATACAGACAGTGTGTGAGTCATCCCAAATACAGGAAATGTGTGAGGCATCCAAAATACAGGCAGTGTGTGAGGCATCTGAAATACAGGCAGTGTGTGAGGCATCCGAAATACAGGGAGTGTGTGAGACATCCCAAATACAGGCAGTGTGTGGCATACCAAATACAGGCAGTGTGTGAGGCATCCAAAATACAAGCAGTGTGTGAGGCATCCCAAATACAGGCAGTGTGTGAGGCAACCCAAATACAGGCAGTGTGTGGCATCCCAAATACAGGCAGTGTGTGAGGCATCCAAAATACAAGCAGTGTGTGAGGCATCCCAAATACAAGCAGTGTGTGAGGCAACCCAATTACAAGCAGTGTGTGAGGCATCCCAAATACAGGCAGTGTGTGAGGCAACCCAAATACAGGCAGTGTGTGAGGCAACCCAAATACAGGCAGTGTGTGGCATCCCAAATACAGGCAGTGTGTGAAGCATCCAAAATACAAGCAGTGTGTGAGGCAACCCAATTACAAGCAGTGTGTGAGGCATCCCAAATACAGGCAGTGTGTGAGGCATTCCAAATACAGGCAGTGTGTGAGGCATCCAAAATACAAGCAGTGTGTGAGGCAACCCAATTACAGGCAGTGTGTGAGGCATCCCAAATACAGGCAGTGTGTGAGGCAACCCAAATACAGGCAGTGTGTGAGTCATCCCAAATACAGGCAGTGTGTGAGTCATCCCAAATACAGGAAATGTGTGAGGCATCCAAAATACAGGCAGTGTGTGAGGCATCCAAAATACAAGCAGTGTGTGAGGTATCCAAAATACAGGCAGTGTGTGAGGCATCCCAAATACAGGCAGTGTGTAAGGCATCCCAAATACGGGCAGTTTGTGAGGCATCCCAAATACAAACAGTGTGTGAGGCAACCCAAATACAGGCAGTGTGTGAGGCATCCCAAATACAGGCAGTGTGTGAGGCATCCCAAATACAGGCAGTGTGTGAGGCAACCCAAATACAGGCAGTGTGTGAGGCATCCCAAATACAGGCAGTGTGTGGGCCATCCCAAATACAGGCAGTGTGTGAGGCAACACAAATACAGGCAGTGTGTGAGGCATCCCAAATACAGGCAGTGTGTGAGGGAACCTAAATACAGGCAGTGTATGAGGCATCCCAAATACAGGCAGTGTGTGAGGCATCCCAAATACAGGCAGTGTTTAAGGCATCCCAAATATGGGCAGTGTGTGAGGCATCTAAAATACAAACAGTGTGTGAGGCAACCCAAATACAGGCAGTGTGTGAGGCATCCCAAATACAGGCAGTGCGCAAGGCATCCCAAATACAGAAAGTGTGCCGCATACCCCAAAAGCAAAAAAAACCAGACACATAGACACACACAAACATACATTAGCAGCATCCGCTGCCTGATGTCTCTACACAAGAGTTCCCGGAGCACAGGTTCCAGCTTCTGGGAGGGTGTGTCCTGTGACTCGCACCAGTGTCATTGCAGTGTCACTGTCAGGCAGTGTCAGGATGTTTAAAGGCTCATAACATGCAGTAGATGCAGGTTGGATGATTTCTAATGTGAGCAATCTGTATGTACCGAGTGGGGGAAACATATAAGGCTCTTATTCAGGGTGAAGGTCCGCTTTAATGAACCAGCAGAGAGGCAGACCATGGAATTAGGAACACCTGGGAGTGGACAGGGAAAACCATGCACAATACAGAGGGAAATGACAGACAATAACACAGACCATATACAGAAAAAACAACAGGTGGTGCACAGCTAAAGCATCAGACTTGTACGTAGACTGGTATATGTATAGTATATCACTGGTTTAGACCCTGGTGATCCTTGCATCTACCTGCAGGGTGGTGGAAAAGGGATTCCTGGAAGCCACTACAAATAATTGTTTAGTTGTATTAATATCATTCATGACCACTATTCTAAAAGAAAAACAACTTATGTTTTCAGTGTTTTTATATTGACTTGCCAATTTTTTTCTTTTCATGAACAGAATGATAATATGTATTCATTGCCTTATAACTGAAAATATAATTGTGCTGGATTCAAGGGCTTCACTTTTGTCAATTTCCCTTTTGTAAAGAGAAATCAGATAGAAAAAATGTATTTCCTGTAGGAGGGAGACAACACATGTAATCATTTATTCTGTAATCATTAGGAAGATAGCATTGACTTGATTGTTCGCTATGTTTGAAAAGCACAATTAACATAATTCAATACATTCAATGAATAAGCCTCCATGTATCTTTTATCTTTTGATCTTTGACTAACACGTTTTTAATACAACAATAGCTAAGAGCCAGGGCAAGCGTCGGCACAAGGCATGCTTGGACAGTTGCCCAGCCCCCTGAAACTAGGAGGGGTCCACCTCATTCCCTCTACCTCTACCCTGGGAAGCCCCTCAGGACACATGGGCCGTTCAGTAACCAGGACTAAGGACTGTCAGCTAGAGGCAGATTGGCCTTTTGGAGAGCCTTTCTTTCCATTTATTCTTTATTTCTATAATTCCTCCTATTCTTTACACCATTCATTCTCTTTCTAATTTTCTGTCAGTCTTCCTATTCTTTCTTTCTTTCCTTCCTACTCTACTTTTTGCTCCCATTCCTTCTGTCTCTTTCCTGTCATTCCTTTAATTCTCTCTTTGTTTCTGTAATTCATTTTGTGCTTTTGTTCTTACTTTGTTTATTCCTTTTTTTTATATTTGTTTATATCTTTACATATGCTTTCTTTTTTGTCTTTCCTTTTCTTTTTTTCCTGCTTTCTTTTTTTTGTCTTTCCTTCTATGGGGGGCTTGGATGTGTTGTACTAACCCACCAGAGGTTCCTCCACTGTGTCCCAGGTACTGACCCAGAGCCACAAGCAGGGCAGAACAGGAGGTCCAATACTAACACAGGTTTGCCTGAAGTGTTCTTTGAGTTTGTTATTCATTCCAAGTTACTTTTGTTATTTAATGAATAAACCTTGCAGGGTTCAATACTACTTATAATTCCATGCAGAAAACACAGAAGTATTTACAGATTTACAATCAGGCTTCAAAGATATCCTCATATAATGTTTCTAGGAGTAAAGCAAAATTCTGTATGCTAATAAAAATACAAATAAAATTGGTTCAAGATAACCCATCTTGGTCGTGACCGTCTCGTTTCATCTCGGGGCACTCAAGACCAGGTTTTCAAAACTCTGAATGTTTAATGAAGATGTAAAGTAACCAATAGATTTGAATAATTAAGAAAAGAGAGAATAAAAGATAATAGAACAAATAAAAATAATATAAGAGATAAGCTGGAAGAAGAAAAGAAGAAGTCACTTGCAGATGAGCCCCCCCCCCCCCCCCCAACCCAGCAAGTCGAGCTTAGGTCCTGATATCATGTTATCTATGATCAGACTCGGACCTCCAATCCTATATATTTAATCCATGGGTCCAAGTTCAGGAAAACAGTTTTTCATTATCCATTAATGTAGAGGAGATATTCTCATTCTACATAATCTAGTTATGTTTCTGATTAACTAGTTCTATGTGTATGATATATTTACTAGATGATTCCGCTATAGCTATCTTAGCCACGAGAACCACATAGACTATAAATAAGAGTTATACTAAAGGCCACCCCGATTGATGTGCTATTGTCTCGGACTACACGTTGCACTGTCCTAAACTTCAATCCATTTTCCAAAAATGATCTTAAAAAATATAAGAGCATTGGAGATTCATATAAAAAATTAAGAGAAACAGTGGGTGTGGCAACAGCGATGTGATGTAAGCACACTGTGATAAGTGTAAGAGGAGGAAAGAGGAGGGCAGGGTTTCAGAGCTGCAGAGAGAGGCAGCCAAATAGGACGTCTGAGCAGGGGATGGGGGGTGTTTCCGTTCTTGGTTCACTGAAGGTTGATTGATGGATCAGATCAGTGGGATGGGGACTGTAAGCTGAACAAGGTAGTGATTTTCTTAACTAAGGAGACAGACAGAGGAGGAACCATAGCAATGGAGCCACTCAATGAGAGGTAAGCTACTGATATTTATTTTTTATCTTTTGACTTACCAAAAACTTGATGTTCAGCTATGGGAAATGTTTTGGATGTAGTGGCATGCTGATATTTTTCTACCTATGGGTAATTTTATTCAATTCCTCCAGTTCTATTTCTTCCCTTAAATTCTTCTCCTAGCTGAGCATATAAGGAGGTTTGATCGTGAGGGGCACCAGACAATCATAGATAAGTGATATTCCCCGTGCCTTGCCCAGAGTGCTCCAGCAATAGTTTT
This sequence comes from Gastrophryne carolinensis, assembly GCA_027917425.1. Taxonomy (NCBI): domain Eukaryota; kingdom Metazoa; phylum Chordata; class Amphibia; order Anura; family Microhylidae; genus Gastrophryne; species Gastrophryne carolinensis. The sequence continues at coordinate 302,761 of JAQIHN010000996.1, read as the reverse complement.
CAAATGGTGTACATTTAATTTCTTCTGTAACCCCCTTCAATTTAGAGAAAAAGTGGAATATTTGATTAGCCCTGAGCTTGTTTGTTCTTGTTTGCATATTGTTATTTTAAGAAAATGTGGCTTTGATTCTGCATTTTTATTCATTCATGTGCAACCAAAGAATTTATCGAGGTATTACCTCCAGGAAACTGTGCCCACGTCAACGTACTTCCAGAGAATACACCTCTTAAAGTGCTGTTTCAGTTTGGGGGTGTCTACTGGGCAAGTAAGGGTGACTACCAATACATATGTGGTATCAATGTAGCTGGGAGAAATGGGGGTTTTACACGCAATATGATTTTATTGAAACTGAACTTAAATTTTTTCATTACAAAAAACACAACAAATTGTAAAAAACTGCTTCTTATTTTCTTGCAAACATTTCACCCATAAATATTGAGAATACAAAAAAAAAATTACAAACATTTCAAGTTAAAGCGCAAACTCTGCTGAAAATAAAATATAATATTCCTGGAAAATCCCTTCAAAAACCACAGTTGAACATGTATAGGGCAGAATAATGAAAAATGGTCTGGCAACACCGGGTGACAACATCTATCAGTAGGCTGACACTTAAAGTGGATGGAAACCCGAAAATGGGTCCGCTGCTCAATCTATGCCCCCCCACCCAAGCAGCCAAGCGCTGCTGTTGGCTTGCCACGCCCTGTTGCACTTTTTGAGAGAGCATTTTGCTACAAAGGTTATCACCAAACCCAAAACTTTTAAGAACCCATTGCAGATAACTCCATGATGGAGAGTAAAAGGCCTTATGTACATACCCTGGTGTCACAGAAGTGACATCTGTCACTCGTCTTATCTGATCAGGCCTCTGTCTCCCTGGTACAGAACCTACCTGGTCTAAATGAACTAAATAAGGTAAAAAGTCTAAATGCCAAGATCTTGGTCACAATCTTTAGTTAATTATTAATCAAAGATATTGATTAGTTGGTCATTTCTAATGCATCCTTGCCTGGCTTGGGAAAAACATTTAGGTAAGTTAAATGTGCTGCTGCCAAGAAGGGGTCGGAAGATTGAATGCTATTAAAGAGTTTAACCAGATGTGGGCCAAGAAGGGTCTAAAATTTTTTATGATGCAATACTGAAAAGCCGCCTAGACCTGGGGCCTTGGAAGGAGTTGTTATTTTTATGGCTTGAAGTACTTAATTTGGGGTAAATACTTGATCCAGGATATCTCTCTGGTTAGATGTTTTTAACTATGCCTCCGCTTTGACCTCATCAAGTTTTGGGCTTTGGCTATATAATTTACTATAAAAGTTATAACACTCCTTAGTAATTAGAGAGGGGTTCTGTGATAGGTGTCCATTGAAATCCTCACTTTGGGTAAAGATATAGTTTTGAGATGGGGGGGCCAGTTTCCTGGCAAACATAGTTCCAAAGTTGTCCCTCTGAGAATACTATACCAGATCTCCATTCTTACTCCACCAAATGTCTTTCTCTGCCTGAGTGGTCAGTAAAAGATTCAGTTCTTGCTTCACTTCATCTGATCTAATGTCTGTTGGTGATGGTGTTGTTTATATTTACGGGACAATTCAGATAAAAGAGTCGATTTTTGTTGATATCCAGCTGGCTCTGTTTCTCTGCAGATATTTTAATTAGTTCACAAATAATTGTAGCCTTACAGGCTTTCCAATTGTTGGCTGAAGTAGTGTCCTCTGGTTTATGGATAGTAAAAAAAACAGAGATATCATTAATTAATTCCTCATATACCTTTTTTGCTTAAGATTGATTCATTAAAGTGGACCAACACCCAGGATTTTGACTATCCTGGGTCTTGGTCCACTTCGGTGGGGCACCCCCGATCGGGGTGCCCCGCTGTGTGAAACCCCCCCGAACCCCCGAACTCACCTCTCCCCGCGCTGATGGACAAGCCGCGGACAAGCGGCTCCTCCGCCGCCGCCTCCCGTGCGTCCCTCTTGACGCGCGCGTGCCCGCGTCGGCCATTCACAGACGGCCGGCGCGGGCGCGCACACGTCTACAGGGGCGCGAGGGAGGCGGAGAAGATAAGGTAAGGAGTTTGGGGTGTTTGGGGGGGTTTCACCCCGCGGGACATCCCGATCTCGGATGTCCCGCGGGGAGGGAGGTGATCGGCTCGGGAATCTTATAGATTCCCGGGCCGATCACCGGTGGGTGTTGGTCCACTTTAAGTCTCCAACAGAAAACCCCCTGGCTTTGGACAAAGATCATGAAAAGCAATAAGGACAGCGGAATAATCCAAACATGCCATGTCGTATCTTCTACTTGATGCTATATTGAATATTAAAGAGTAAGAAATAGATATAAGGGCTATTCTCGTGCATGTTAAGTGAGCCTGAGAACTTGCATTATTTTTAAATTGTTTAATGGTGGGTCGCAGTAATAATTTTCTCTGATGGGCCCTAGGTACTCCAGCTCAGCACTGGGCTCTGGTGCAGCAATACATTTGGGGCCTATTATTGGTCATAAAATAACCATCCCCATACTGTAGAGAGCTAAATATAAAGTTAAAGTAAAGTGCATATAATGTTGCATCTACTAGCTGATTAAAGAGGTACAAAATCTGTTTAATTAATAGTCTAAGCTGACTTCCCAATTTGGGATGCCCTGTCGAAAGATAAGCAAAAAACTAATGGTGCTGTTCTGCGAGGCCTAAAGAAAAGGTTGAGTGCATAGCCAGATTTCAGTATTTCTGCAAATGCTCACACTGCAGGGCATTTCAAAGCAGAATGTAAAAGAGAGTCCTCAGAATGCCTTGTATAGGATTTATGTTATTGTGCACCTGGATCTTTTTCAAATTCAATTAGTTCCACCTCATCCCAGATACCTCTTAAATGTGGGTCAAATTATGCAGCATGTCACCCCCCAATGCTAGCAGATAGCATGCCAGCCATCAGTACACTGTGAACTGGTATAAGGATCCCTTAGACCCGGTACCAGTTTACAAACAGTTTAAAAAAGAAAGAAAATACAGTTTTAAAAAAAAAAGAAAAGAACTTACCGTTGTTGTGTCTTCCTGCAACTGTTCTCCGCTAGGCAGTGAGTGTCCTCTCTACCGACTACCTTTTGGTCTGGCGTGCAATGGTCTGCAGCTGGCTGTCCCTCCCCTCCAGTGATGTCAGTAGTCACATGGGTGATTCCACAGAGGAGGAGTCTTGCCACTTCAGCAGGCAAACATAAGCTTGGCGGGACGCCAAGGAAGAAGGAGGGAGGAACTAACCCCCCCTCACTACAGATACCGAAGGACTTGCATCAACTGTGATTTTAAAACTGTATTTGTTTCCTTTTTTCTGTTTGTGAACTGTGGGGGGGGGGGGGGGGGGTCCATACCAGTCCACATTTAATGGTGGTGTCACATGGCGTGATGGCTGAGGCTATTGCATCCGGCTTTTGGGAGTACTGAATCCCAGAGACTAACGTGTTGGAGGGCTTCCGAACTGGATTTCCACGCTGTGGCTCATCACTATGGCAGAGCCAATGCCTAGTTTTAGAGGAGGTGTGGGTGCGGCTGTCTACTGTTCTGCTATGAAAAGTTAAGGATCTTTCCTATCCAGGGCTCACTGATGGCATGTGGGGGTACCAAGGGGTGCAAAGGAGGTTTTAGGTGCTATTTCTCCAGAAGTGCACTTAATTCAATCACATTGTCATGTGAATAAACAACTGTTAAACAGCAGATTTTCGGTTAATAAACGACACATATGACAACCATTTTTTTTTGTTTTTATTGTTATGGTGATTCAAACTATTTGATCAACAGCATATGCACTTTGCTCCCTTGTGAAGCTGTAATTGTTTCTTAGCTAACATTTCGACAGCGGCATAATAAAAAGTAATTATTTCACTGAAGATCTCTGCCTCTCATCGCCCTGCATGGTAAGTATCTAAATGCTGCAAGTTGGATTAATTCTTTGTCTGCCTTTGAAAGACTGTCTGAATTCCCGATTGGTCAGATTGCCTGCCTTCGAGTTCATTAGATTGCATTTTAATTAAAGTGCAGCTGTTTGAATTCTTATTACATTTCAAAGATTCCGGGCACATCAGCCAGGCGACAGCTCCGCTAGTTCCTAATGAATTATCTGACCAGCCACTGGGAATATTCCCCGTGAAGGAAGATTAGCATTTGTCTCATTTCTACAAATGAGACAAAGTAACCTTATTGTGCTAAAGTTACAGCAATATCTTCATTTGAGGTTATTAGGATCATTTATTAAAACTTCACAGATATTGGGGATGGTAAAATGTACTATGCAGAGTGAGCAGAGCTGAACTGAAGGCCGGAGGCATAACAACAGGGTGTGCAAAGGTAGCAACCACATTGGAGGCCACAGGGTTAGTGAGGTCTACTGGTGTCTTCTCTTCTGGGTCTAGGAAGGGTGAAAAGACAGAGATGCCTGTGAAGGGAAGAGAAGATGTTCAGTTAAGCTAAATAAAAATTAATCTGTTTCCCTGACCTAGGGGCATCCCCAGAAATTCATAATTGAGGTCCACACCCAAGGTATGTGCAGGGAGGCACACATGTGCCCAAGCGGGGAAAGTGTAAACCCCGGCCATGGGTGCTCCAGGCTGAAAGATGAGCCTGGCTCTTTCTAGGGTGCCCCGTGCTATCTTTGGGCATCCACGGCGCATCCAGCCAGGACTTCTATGGGTTTAGTAATGGAAGGAGCAGAGGGATCCCCCTCTGGAAGACAAGAGTGGGGCTTACCTTTATTAGGACATGCATCCTCGGACCCTTCTCCTGACAGTTTTGAGGCTGGATGTGTTAGGGAATGGAGTTTGGTTGCCCCTCGGTGCCGCCGGGATCCTGTGGGGACATCTGGTGAAGACCAACCTCCCTGGTGGCAAGAAGCTTCTCCATTGGGGTTGAGCTGCATCTGGCTGGATGGTTGTGTTCTGGCCTGGGAAGCTGGAATCTCCCACCTCTTCCAGGCTTGGGATGCCCCTTGGGAGGGAGGCGGGTGGCCTTATGCGGCGGGGTTCGCTCTGGCAAGCAACTTCCCCCCCTTTGCTGCTGTCCTCCAATGAAATAATGGATGAGAGGGTAGTGGGAGGAGTCACCTTTTTATAAGAGACAAGTGGGTAGAGTTGTCTTATAACAGGTAGGTAGTAGGAGGACTATACTATAGCCAGAAGGGGGTGGGACACCCATTTATAAGAGACCAGGAGGAGTGGAGTTAGACTTTAAAGTAGAACTTTAAACCAGTCACAAGGTACCCCTCACCCTGCTGCCATATCCTGGCACTGATGCAAGATGTGGGGGTTACATTGAAAAAAAAAACGTAACCTAATCCTTGGGTCAGCGCCGCTCCCCCAGTCTTTGTACATCCACCGCTCAGATTGACACAAAGCAGCATCACCCTGGGGGGAGCTCTTCTGCGCTTTCATTCAAGATGGTGGCGCCCAGTATCTGGAGTGCCAAACGAGCGGGCCCCTGCATAAGGTACGCTGGCAGGGTGGAGGGTCACCTTGTGCCTGAAGTTTCGTTTTAAGCCAGAGGGAACAAGGTGGAGTTGGGCCTTCATAATATGAAATGGGTGTCTCTCTATATACCAGGGGTATGGAGGGTGGCGTTTATGGTAGGTGACTCGGTGGGTCAGCCTATAAAATCCCAGTTTCGCACCAGATCAAGGAGTGGTAGGAGCAGCAAGAACAGCACAGGAAAGAGAGAACCCATGGGGGTGCATTTGGTGTGGAACTAATGGACAAGGAGCCACCTTAAGACAAAAGGGAGCGAGGCCGAGAGACAAGCCTGACCTCCGGTAAGGTACGGCTGCCCTTGTTGGAAACACTTGAGATCTGTGGAAATGTTGAACTCTGTTGGGAGTGATGCCCCTGGACTTTTGCTGATTGGTGCTAAGACCAGTGAGAACACTGGTAACCTTGAATTCAAGCTGTGACCAATATCCCTAAGGTGGAGAGGATGGTATCAACCATTGCCCTGTGCTATTCCTTGCCTAATTTACTCACTCAAAGTGGGATGCAGTAGGCCCTATGTTCGTACCAGATGTCAAACTCAAACATATGGGTCGATTCAAAGAAACATGTGACAGCTTTGATTTTGGTGCCGATCATCCTATTTTTCCCGAACGCTCGTGCGCTCGTATGAACTTGCGAGTGATTCTATAAGCTAATACGTTTCTATCCTAAAATGTACGTCCGTTCGTATGGCAGTTCGCAAATCAGACCTATGTCAGTTTCCATCCTGGATTTTCCGTTTCATTTCTCAGGTTGCAACATTGGTTTTGCCCTTTTTCCTTTTTTGTCTGGACGTAAATCCTTCTGATCTTTTGCCTGCGCACTACAAACTTACCTCATTAAAGTGCATTCTAAATATTTGTTTTTTTTTTTCTTTATTTCATTCATTTTGTAGTAACCAACCATTAATGAATGCATTTGCATAAGTAAATCTTACTTTGTTTAATTTTTAGTTAACTTGCATTTTTTACTTGTGGATGTAATTTTAATATTTTGGCTTCAAATGGTACAACTTAAATTTTTTTGTGTGGTTACCCACACCCTCTACATACAGATTGCTCTCAAATATAAAAAAACACCCAGCAACCTCTGCATGTTATGAGTCTAGAAACAGCCAAGATGGCGGGTCAGGTATTATCGGGCAGCCTGCAAACAGAAAGGGGCTTGTGACTGTGTTGCTCTGCATTCTTTGATTTCTGACCTTTCCGTGCCCCCAGCTCTGCTGTGTCTGTGCAAAATACAGCAGTAACCCACATCCTGCACTTTATCCCGCTCTCCTCTCCTCAGTAAGTGTGATGCATCTGACCAAAGATGAGCTAAAATAATTAAACAAAGCAAAGGTAAACAACTACACCAATAAATTCAAATAAAAAATATTATTCTAGTACATCAATTTAAAAATAAATAACAAAGGACATAAGTTTCTTTAAATAACGCAAATATATGGATGTATTGCAAAATAAAGGTTTACATGCAAAGGACTAATTAAGGTCCACATTAAAATGCTTTTATAAGGCATACATGAAATGTATTGAATCAGGTATGCATTGCCATACAATTTATGGCCTCGGCCATGCTGATACATGCAGTTCATTGGAGCTCAAGACGCGCAGACTCCTCCACATAGCCAAAAAACCTGTTCCAGAACAGCAATCCGACTGCTAAAAGGTGTCGGAAGTGGCTTTCTTTTAAAACGGATTTAGAGGTTGGAAAACTGCTCTCTGAATCACACGTTCGATTACCCTAAGTTTTATGTTTTGATCCTAAGTTTTATGTTTTGATCCTAAGTTTTATGTTTTGATCCTAAGTTTTATGTTTTGATCCTACAATTTAGGAACGAACTTCCGATGATCGTAAGAGCATATACGAATTCGTACGTAGGCTCGTGCGAGTCGGAAATGGCCAAAAAAACAGGAAAAAATGACTAACACCCACCCAAACTTACGAATCTCGATCCGAAATCAATTAACTTTTGCATTTTGAATCGAGGGGATAGACTTCTGGCTGAAGTCCATGTTCGGGTTTGGGAATCCGAAATCGCAAAGTTTGGTACAAACCTGAACTTTGTGGTTCGGGTTCGCTCATCTCTTACTGTGATCTGTGAAGTATACTGAAGTTGTGGTGTGATACGCTGCTATCAGAGATTGGCTGGTGTGAATCTACAGCTTGGATCTGTGATATGTGCTATGAGCTGCTCTGTGCTGAAAGATCAATAAAGATGAGCTACACTGGTTATGTCAAACTCTCCCTTCTTCCCTCACTAAGCCCAATTCTGGAGTAGAAAACAAGAGCGATGCCAGCTTTGCAATTGCTGCCCATGGCTTGAAGAATAGGTGAACTGGCTTAATCTTGACAGGAAACAGCATAGAATCACTTATTAATGTAAGAGGTAACCAATAGAGATGAGCCACAGCGGGGGACAATCTGGTTCTGGAGCCCTCTGGCTGGATAGTCCCCAGACTTTTAATAGAAACCACAATACAAGACATCACATTGAACAGCCAAATGAACTGGTATAAGGGACCCTTGAATCCCTTACCAGCTCACAGACAGTTATAAAAAAGTTAAAATAAAAATTACAGTTTGAAAATAAAATAAAAGTACTCGCCGTTGCTGTGTCTTCTTTCATCTGTCCCCTACCGGGCTGTCTCTTGACCTGTGTTACATTTTATTGGTTAATATGTATGCTACAGAGTTTATTTACAAAGTTTTAGCAATGTGCTTTTTACTGGTTTGCCCCCTCCTGAGCTCCTGTAGTCGAGATGTGATGTAAGCAGCTCCTTCATTCTCCCTTTTTCCTACTGTGTCTCAAGCAGTGCATGTGGGCTGCAATCTTCTGGCAACTAACAGTCTTTTTAACTGCTGTGTGTTCATTACAAGATTCTACACTGAATATAAAGATCTTCAGAAATCTTCCACGTGCCTCATCAGCTGAGTAACCTGTCCGATAAGCTTTATGCAGTAAGAACACCTCCGATACAGATACACACATAGACAAGGTGAAGCTGTCTCCAGGACCCACATTACTTACCATTTACTGAGTCAGAATACGGGTCAGAATACATCTTCTCGGCGGGTCTGGTCAGGGACTCCCTCCTGATCCAGTGGGCACTGGTCTGCTGCTGGTGGGGCACCTCTATTGCAGCTGCCCCGTTGGCATCTGTAGTGAGGGACACAATTTCCAGCAAATTCCAGGCCACCGAGACAGAGGCTTTTGTACCACAGAGGAGAAGCCATGGAATATCCCTCCATGTCCCTTCCCTCCAGTGATGTCATTAGTCACATTTGGGGGGAAAGGGATTCCATGGAGGCTTCTCCTCTGTTGTATATAAGCCCCTCTGCCCCTGCATTAACTTGGCGAGACACCTCCTCATTACAGATGCAATAGCTACAATAGCAGCTCCCTGGCAAAGAGATCACAGCCGCTAGACCAGGAGGGAGAACCTGACCCAGCAGACCTACAAAGAGGACGTCACCCAGCATGGCACAGATGAAGGACCATGCGGCAATGGCGATATATTTTACTAATTTTAAAAATGTATTTCTTTTTCAACTGTTTGTTAAATGGTAAGAGATCCGAGGGCCCCCCATTTCAATTCACAAGCTAGTGATGGCCGGCATTCCACCTGCCAGCATTGGTGGGTGGCTTGTCAGAAAATCTGACACAGTTCTTGCCGGTATCCAGGATGGTGCGAATTGTAGCGAATCTTTGAGATCCGGGGAGAATATAGCATTGTCCCGGATCCGAAGCCCATCATTACCAATCAATTCACCATCATAGTTGTACTGCAGAGCAAAGGCTGCAGCTAGAGGCATCTCAACCTTTTATCTAAACTTAATAGCAGATTGTGTTAAATTGGATTAGTCACAACTCATCGTGTGTCAGGCTTGACTCACTGTACATCACCGAGCACCTGTCATTCATTGCTTATTCATTTTGTTTAGTCATAAAGCACCTTTATGATTTCTTAATGTTTCAGCGTGATGGGTAATTTGGTCTTTTATGCTAGTAATTTAGAATATCCCTATTTTTAAGCTTACCTGTCATTCTCATGCAGTATAACTACCCATAATGCAGAGTGTCGGCAAAGTTAAGCAGCGCACAAGCTATCTGGCATAATAATTTCATAACGGGAAATCACCAGATCATTCAGAGATTGCTGGACAATGGGAACGGCTTGCAGGTACTTTGTTCAGGACTGGAATATCCCAAGTGCATGGACATGCAAGAGCAGGAATATAGTAGAGGCCCTTAATGGAGCATCTTTAAAACAACTTGTGATGTCACCAACTAGAGGAGATAACATTCTGGTTTTAGTTCTGACCAATGAGGATCTGGTGTCTGAGGTCAGGGTAGAAGAAAATTTAGGTTCCAGTGAACATCAATGCTTATGCTTCAGAATAAAAACAGACATTGCGCAATCCCACACTATAACCAAAGTGCTAGACTTTAGGAAAACAAACTTTACGGAAATGATGGATTATGTAGTAAGGGAATTAGGTGAATGGAACAGAGTAGCAGAAGTGAGATCCCAGTGGTCACTATTAAAAATGTCCATCTTAAAGACGACTAAGCAATATTTGAAACAAACTAGCAAGAATAAAAGGAAAAATAAACCGTTATGGTTTTAAAGACGACTAAGACGACTAAGAAATATTTGAAACACACTAGCAAGAATAAAAGGAAAAAGAAACCGTTATGGGTTACGTGGGAAGTCAGCCTAAGTATAAAGAAAGTGGAAGTGTAGCTGACAGAAAGCATACCTCTCAACTTTTCAGGGTGGGAAAGAGGGACATTTGTTAAATTAGGCCACGCCCCCTCATTGAGAGATGGATAGGAGATAGGTTGTAACAGTAACTTTAAATAGACAAATGAATCATTTATTGATGCAGATCTGCATGTTACACCTCAAAGAGGGGCAAATAAGAATAACTTGGGACAGTGTTGTTGTTCCTCCAAATCAGGAACACTTGGGAAGTATAATTAAATCGAGGGAAGCAAAACAGATTATAAATGCTGCTAAAGGGCAAAAGGAGGAAGAAATGGCCAAATCTGTGAAGAGAGGAGATAAAACCTTTTTCCGATATATTGGCGACAGAAAGAAGAAAAGCAATGCAGTCTCAAAAATTAGAAATAGGGAAAATAATTATATTGACAGAGATAAGACTGTGGCTGACTATCTGAATAGCTACTTTTGTTGGGTATTTATAGATAGTGGCTTTCAAACCCATAGCAGGCAAGGTCATAGCATAGCATTCAGCTGAGAGGGTCCAGCTCCGGAGTTTTTGTAGAGTGATATCTTAGCTGAGCTGGCACATCTAAAGGTAAGTAAGGTGATGGGTCTAGGTGGAATCCGCCCCATTGTTCTAAGGGAACTCAGATTTGTGATTGAAGCCCTTCTGACTGATTCACTTAACCATTCCCTTTCAGATGATTGGAGAATGGCCAATGTCATATGAATCCATAAGAAGGGGAGTAGAAAAGAAGTCAGTAATTACAGGCCAGTTAGTTTAACAACTATAGTGGTCAAACTCTCTTAAAGGAAACTCTCTTAAAAAACAGATAATTTCCCATCTAAAAATTAATGACCTGTTGGACCCAAAATCTTATTGATTTCTTTGACAATGTCACTAAAGTGTTAGATGAAGGTGGTGCTGTGGATATCGCCTATCTGGATTTTAGCAAAGCCTCTGACACTGTACCACATAAGGAGCTCATAGATAAGTTATTGAAGGTAGGACTCAATCCCTGGATAGTTCAGTGGATTTCCAGTTGGCTGAAGGATCGGTATCAGAGTGTTGTTGTAAATGGTGTGCAATCTGAACAAAGGCGAGTTACAAGTGGTGTGCCACAAGGCTCTGTCCTGGGCCACGTTCTTTTTAATATGTTGGTAAGTGACATAGGAGAAGGCTTGGTAGGAAAAGTTTTCCTATTTGCTGATGATGCAAAGGTTAGTAATAGGATGGACACTCCTGGACGTGTCTGCAGCATAGAAAACATGGGATACATATGAGTAAGAGTGCGGCAGCCACTAGAAAATTTGCAGCATAGAAAATGACATACCGTATGTTTCGCCCTGTAAGATGCACCTACCTATAAGATGCACCTAGGATTTCGAAAAGAGAAATTAGAAAAAAAATATTCTGAACCAAAATGGTGTGCTAAAATACCCCCTCCAAATTACCCTTTTATAGACAGTATGCAGAATTCCCCCAATCACACCATTACAGACCCCACATTACAGGCAGTAAGCGGTATCCAACATTACAGGCAGTGAGTGGTATCCAACATTACAGGCAGTGAGCGGTATCCCACACTTCAGGCATTGAGGGATATCCCAATTACAGGCAGTGTGAGGCATCTCAATTACAGGCAATGTGTGGGCATCCCACTTTACAGGCAGTGTGCAGGCATCCCAAATACAGTCAATGTGAAAGCATCCCAATTACAGGCTGTGTGTGGGCATCACAATTACAGGCAGTGTGCGGGCATCCCACATTACAGGCAGTGTGTGGACATCCCAATTAAAGGCAGTGTAAAGGCATCCCAATTGCAGGCATCCAAATTACAGAAAGTGTAATTGCCTCAATTGCCTCCACTGCCACCTCCATGTAGACGCCACTGCCTGCCGCCTCAAGCGCCCAGAGTGCCGGTTCCGACTTCAGTCATTGAGTCAGTGAGTCACAGGCCACGCCCCATTTGCTGTGCATTGTGGGTTTATGTCAGTTGAATTTAGGCAGAAGCCCAGCTGGGATGCTGGAAAAGGAAGCTCCAAAATGGATGCTACCTAAAGAAACTCGGTGAGGGGGTGTTTGAGTGGGTGCAGGAGCAAATGTAAATGCTGACAATGATTCAGTATTATGCAAGCAGATGGGGCAAGGGATTTTTGGAGAGTTTTTATTTTCCAAATGTGCAAGGCTGTTGGCCTATTTATGCTAGCAACCATCCCCACCCTTAGTACTATCTAAACCTACCTGCTACTCCCAAAAAATATCGAGGCTCTAAGCTTTTACTGCTCTTCTGTTTTATAGTATTAGGCTTTAAGAAGGACCTAAACTCTTCTTCAGAACTTGGTATCAGAGATTTCAGATCTGTGGCACCCTAACTCACTGGTAAACCTCACAATGAAGAGATATTTTCCACAAGCTGCTGGGCTTGTGATGCCCAGACAGATGGACTTTGCAATAAAAAGGTAAAAACTCCTTATTATAGGGCTTACTTGTGGTGGGATGTGTGCTAGGATGCAACTGCGACATAGCTGGATTCTCCCTGCTAAGTTGCAAAGGGTTAGTTCTGCTTTAAAGAGGACCAAAACCCACTCTGGAGTCTATGAGACTGTGTGAAACCTCCCAGGTTGGCCGATAACTCAGTTTCATTTCTGGTTCAATGACGCATGCGCGAGCAGTGGTTGTGTCCCCGCTATCCCTTTAGCAGGGCTCGTGCGGGGCATTTGTGAATGGCTGGCACGGGCTCGTTCCCTGTTAGTAGGTAGCAGGGATGCAGCAGCCAGCACGCTCGGATATGCTAGCATTAGACCAGATCCTGGATGAAGGGGCTCGAGTGGATCCTAGCACGCTGGTTGGACAAGTGGCCACGCATGCGAGTTTGTTTGGGTGACCTGGGGAGGTTTACACTGCGGAGCACTCGCGATCGTCGTGGGGACAAGGTCCAAAACCCAGGATAATCAAAATCCTGGGTTTTGGTCCACTTTAACTTTTGGGAATAAGCTGAGTGTGCTGCATCCAAAGCCTGTTACCAGTAAGTACTTTCTGTAGTTCTATAGTTGGATGCGCATTTTCTCCCTGTGTGTTTTTGCAATCTACTTTCTATACATTATTAAATCTCTTCTGCTCATAGTTGGTCCCCTGTGTGTATGGCTGTAATACGCTAAATGCATTTGGAACTATAACTGCAATAAAGAGAATTAAAGATTTAGTTTTCTAAAGTGAGTATTAAAGGACAATTATGGCCAAAAACACATTCACTCACCTTAACCTTTCAGAGAGATAAAGGAAACTTTTGATTCATTTTGATGCCGTGTGCCACATTTTATTATTTTTCCCAGATGATGGGGCTGATTGTCGTACCCGCTTCACCCCCCCACCTGAAGGGATGCTCATCCTCCTGAAAGCCCAAAAATAGTGCTAAATGCTCACATCTCTGCACTCTGATGGTGGCAGCGACCACATACAGTGCATTTACAGTTCTACCAGTGACCAACTGGCAAACCCAGTGTTAAAGGACAGCTGTCCCTCAAATTAAAACTAACATAGTATGTAGTCTAACATCCTGAAAACAGACCATGCCCCATGAATACAATAGACTATATTCACACCTAGGCCAACCTATATTCACATATTCACACCTAGCTGCCAACAACCTCAATAAAAGGAATCTTCCTAATTAGGTTGGGGGCAGACATTCAAATACACGATGGGCACTTGGGCATTAGATTATATTTCTGGGTAGCTCCTTAAGAATGTCATTTATGACTATATTAATGAGAGAGTCTTGTTCAGGCTTATAAGACCTTTCATTTGATATCAAACATGGTCTACATATATTGTCCACCTAGTATCAGACGCTGTATGATATATATTTGATGTTTAGGTTCATTTAACTAAGAAATTAATGGGGATCATGAATTTCTTGGTTACAATATGATAACATGCATATTGTGGGAGTTATACCCTTTATAAATTTAACATGTTTTAATTTATACATCTTACTGTGTGTGTGGTGGATAATTTCTCACACAATAGATTGAAGTTGCAAAGTATTTAAGGTATTAAATATATTTCATCTTAGGGCATTTCACTGGATGTATGAGGACATCCTCAGCGACCATCGGTTTGTATCAAATTAGTGGCCGCTTGGCTGATATGATTATTAGTATTTGTGATATTTATAGTATTATTCCCTAGTAGAAATATTAAAGATTAATGTGCAGCAAATATTAATTTAAATCATATTTTCCCATATTTCACCCAGCACACCCCACTGGCTGCTGGAGGTTAATTGAAATGCTTGAAAAGCCTGAAAAACAGAGAAGGAATCTCAAACATGGCAAGTTTTCTGCCTATTTTTTTGGCTTTATTGTTGACCTCCAACCAGCTGATATACTGATTCTGGATACCTGGGGGCTGCTGAAGCCTCCAGGGTTAATGAAGGAGTTTAGGCTGGAGGTCCACTTTAAAGTGGACCCTTGAAATGTTTTTGAGGTGAAGCAAGTAGAAAAAAGCTCTAGAAGTAATTAGAATCTCTCAGCGCTTTAGTAAATAACACTTAATGGCCTGAGGTGTAGCCAGGCTTTGTGGCACCCGGGGCAGAGATTCTAAATGGTGCCCCCCACCTGTTCTCAGGCCCCCCCTTTGGCGCCCCCTTGACCTGCTGCACCTGGAGCACGTGCCCCCCCCTAGCTATGCCCCTGCAATGGCAATGGCAATGGCAAAGCATGAGACTGATTATTAAAGTGGACCAAAACACAGGATTTTTACTATTTTACCCCTGATCGGGGGTGCCCTGCTGTGTGAACCTGAAGCTAGTCGGGGGGAAGATCAGGAGCAATGTTAGAAAATATTATTTTACAGAAAGAGTAGTAGATGCTTGGAACAAACTTCCAGCAGAGGTAGTTGAAAAATCAACAGTCACTGAATTTAAACATGCCTGGGATAAGCACACATCTATCCTAAGATAAAGAGTACATACAGTATACACATAAGGGCAGACTAGATGGACCGTATGGTCTCCTTCTGCCGTCAACCTTCTATGTTTCTATGTTTCTATGTGAACCCCCCCCAGGTCGCCCAATGTCACTCACCCTTCCTCGGTGCTACGGCGCATGCACAGCCTCTCGCCCACTCAGTGCGCTTGGATCCGCTCCTGCCCCTTCGTCCTGAAGCTCGTCTAAGGCGAACAGATCCACTGGCTGCCGCATCCCTCGCTACTCTTTCACAGGGAACATGCATGCGCCGGCCATTCACAAATGTCTGGTGCAGGTTCGCACCCTGCAAAAGGGAAATACGGGGATGCGGCCGTTGCTTGTTGGACCAGGAATGAGGGGGAGCTTTCAGCGACCTTGGGGGTTTGACACAGAGGGGCATCCTGAATCTGGATGCTCCGGGGGAGAGAGTAGGCTTGCCCTGGAGTCTCATAGACTCCTGGGGGCGTTTTGGTCCACTTTAAAGTGCATGTAGGGCTGTATTTGTCATTATGTACTTGAAGGCCTGTGCCTAGGGTGGCACAATTCAGGTGGAGGCAACCGTCTGACCAAAATGTGAACCCTAGTCCCTTCTTTCTTTTGGGATCTTGTTTGTCTTACCCTACTGAACATTTGCAATGAAGTCCAGCCAGGATTTGGGGGGAGCTGATTAGGGCAGAGGTGTAGTTAGGGGGCGCCCCCTGACCTGCTGCACCAGGGGCAAGTCCCCCCCCCCGATCCCCCCTAGCTATGCCCCTGCTTTGCCCTGGGTGCCAGAAAGCCTAGTTACTCCTTTGAGTAAGGGGTAAATAATGGCTGTGCTTTTGTGAGTCAAGATTAAAGGTTGGGATACCCCATGGAGGGCAATTTTAGTCTTTTAGACATTTCGGCTGGGTGAATGGGGTCCACCTAACAACATTATATATATATATATATATATATATATATATATATATATATATATATATATAGGCATTATGGAGCAACAGGAACTTAGGGCCTTATTTATCAAGGGATAGCGCCAGGTAGTGTCTCACTAGCGCCAGGTAGCGCCAGCTATCGGCGGCTACCGACTCCAGAACGCCAGGCTGCGAACACAATCACGCATTTATCACGCTAAATGAGGCTAGCGCTGGCGAGATCGTCAGCTAGCGCGGGATTCATCATGTTGCAGACTTCAGCGAACAGCGCCGCTGCTAATCCCATCACAGCGCCAGGTATGACCTCTCGCTACCTGGCGCTCTCCAATGCATTTCAATGGAGCAATCTTTAAATATTCATAATTAATTGATATTATTATTATTTTTTTTTTTTAAATGTCAAAAATTCGGTGACCACTTCTGCAATGTTATATCTTTTTTTTAAGGTAAAAAAAAAATAAAAATACAATTTGTGCAGAATTGATATTACAGGTCTGATATTAATGTATTCATATTACAAAATGTTTATAAAAACTTGTTTATTATTTTTTTCAAAAAATAAGGTTGTTTGGGGGTTAAAAAACTACTTTTAACACATCGCCGCCAGCGCTCTGGGGTTTAAACATGCATTTTACAGCGCGAGAATTTTTGGAGCGTGATTTGTTAATGAATATGCTGGGAGCCGTTCGCTATGGCCATTCGTTGTCATGCGCTCCCATACAGCGCAGAACCTGTCAAACAGCGACTCCTAACCCTGTATTCAACATTACCGCACACCGACTGAGTCGCTGTCAACAACCGAACAACGGCCAAGCACAGCGAATACTAGCCGGCGCTGTGAAAATCATGCTACTGTCGCTCATCTGTCGATACCTGGCGCTATTAATAAATCGGCCTCCCCGAGAACTTTTTGGGTAGTGGCTTTGGTAACTTGTTTTGGAGATATAAACCATCCAAGTTTTCCCTTTAGGTTACACTGTCAGTATTATCCTTCTTCCTATTCTGTAGCTACTTGCATGACACTTGAAGCCTCTCTCAGATACTCGGTACCTCACTGTTAGTACAATATATTAGGTGCACTGCTTTCTAAGGTGACTTAGCCATGAGGATGGAACAGTGCTCAAAGTATTTATGGTGGCTCATTTACTCCATGATTTGGAATGTTAATTAAATAGAGCTTCATGTTATAGTAATTGCCCGCGCAGTTGCATTTGTTCAGTTAATTAATCAATATACTGTATAATGCTGGCATGAAGTTGCTGTAGCGTTGCCTATCTTCATTGATCAAATGTGCAGAAAGGTATCAAGTTAAAATTCTCTATTCTTACCTAGAGCAATTTTCAGATTACATTGTGAGAAAAAAAATATGATCACCCGATCATAAAACAAGTCATATTCCAGCAACTCCCCGAAAAATAATTAATGAAAATAAAACTATTACCTTACCTTTTGAAATTCCACCATACTGGATTTTTCCACCTTAGTGGAGATCCCCAACCCAGCTGTCTTGGGGAGATCCCCTTTTATTCCGATTGGTCCTATGAGACCCCTAAAGCAAAATGTCGCCAGGCAGGTAATAGGGAAACAGGTGAGGTAAGGTAGAGAGGGGAGACACACACTAGTAACCCCATCATGGGGAAGAGACTGAGCAATGTGCAGAAAGACTAAACCGACCAGGTTTGACAGAGGGACAGTCATACCTTGAGGACCCCCTGAAAACGACTGCCCCACCAAATGCAGAATAATGGATGTCTGGGTGGTTTACAACTGGTCTGACTCTTTGGTTGAATGGCAGTAATGGAATGCAAGGACTTCTGAGCACTGGCTCAATCACCAACATCTTTTATGAACCAGATATTCATGTGCATGTGACCCATAATTAAGCCACATGATAAACCACACCCCCACCATGCCCATCACCCACAAACTGGTTTAAACTGTCCTACTTTAAGGACCACAAAAAATGATCAGTTTAAATAAGGCAGCCAAGCCCCGGAAGATGTAGCCTGTCAGGCCCTATCATTTTTTTTCGTGTTTGCAGGGTGATGACAATATTAAATTTTGAAAATTAAAATAAGTGAGTCTAAAAATGTCAGCCTTAGGGGCTAAACACCAGACTTGTGGGGAGTGGGGTCTTCTTGATCCTGTGGTGTTCTGTGGGGGTTGCAAGGTGCTGACAGTGTCGTTTGGCAAGAGCACGAATGTACATGACACAGCCTCTTAAAGTGGACCAACATCCAGGATTCCCGGGCCGATCAGATCCCTCCCCGCGGGGCATCCGAAATCGGGATGTCCCGCGGGGTGAAACCCCCCAGGAAGCCCAGAAACCTTAACCCCGTTCCAACGACGCATCCGCGGGCCGCGGCCGCATCTCGTGCTTCCCTCTAGCAGGGCGCGCACCCACGCCGCGCGTCTGTGAATGGCCAGCGCGGGCGCGCTCCCTGTTAGAGGGAAGCGCGAGATGCGGCCTCCAGCGCTCAGAGACGATGTGGTTGGACGCCGCTTGTACGTGCATTCCACAGCGGCTCTGAGCGCTCTGATTGGACGAGCGCCCGCGTAGGAGCGTGGTGAGGTGAGTGTTTCCGGGCGCTCTGGGGGGTTTCACACAGCGATGGGGGTGCCCCACCGAAGTGGACCAAAACCCAGGATAGTGAAAATCCTGGGTGTTGGTCCACTTTAAGAAACTTGTAGGGTACACTGTTCCCACTTAAGTAGCAGGTCTGTTTCCCTTCACTGACTAGGATAAGGTCCCCTTTACCCAAATGCCTGGGCCTATAGATCCCTCCCCAGGCTCCTAGGCCAGATATTAGGCCTACTCTTCCATTCTACTCGGGTTTGCAGCACATTTGTCTTACTCATTTTCTTTCTTTCAGCTTCCACTCCAGCTCAACAAAACTGTTCTATACTAGATCTTTTTCTTTTGTAGGTTCTGGTCCCTCCCAACCCAACAAATGTATTTTCCAAGGAACACAATAGCTTCAGTATGTGAGGAACAAAAAGCAAATACCTTAGTTATGTCTGTTCCAATCTGATTTGAAATGTTCCCAGCCCTTCTTCAGCTGATTTTGACTATCCTGAGCTTCGTTCCTTGCCCTTGCTGTGTGAAACCCCCCAAATCGCCTAATCTCACACACCCTTCCCCAGTTCTGCGGAGCATGCGCATCCTCTCGTCCAGTCAGCATGCTCGCATCCGCTCCCATTACTTTGTCCAAGAGCTCATCTAAGGCGAGCGGATCCGAGCATGCGGGCGGCCACATCCCCTGCTTCCCTTTAACAGGGAGCCCTACTAAAAAGATAGTGGGGGTGCGCACACTGTTCGCGCATGCGCCGTTGGACCGGGAAAGAAGGTGATTTCCGGGCGACCTTGGGGGTTTTACACAGCGCGGCATCCCAAATCTGTATGCCCCAGGGGGATTGAGTATGCCTACCTTGAAGTATCATAGACTCAAGACTCCAGGGTGGGTTTTTGTCCACTTTAAAGACTAAAATTATTCCTTCTCCCCAGGGCATCCCAATTTTCCCTATTTCACCCTATTGTGTGAACTCCCCCCCCCCAGTCACCTTGTCTACTCCCACTAAATAAAGCTAACTGAATACCTGCCTATCCCATAGCCAGAGACTTCTCCTATGTCTCATTGCTCATTTCTAGCATTGCTAGACTAAATGGGATGCCCTACCTGTTGTAACTTAATAACTGTCACCTACCCACTGTAAGACCAAACCATCACATGGACTTTAACCTACAAGTAAGTTAGGTCTATTTAAACACTAAATATATAGTACAATACAGTACATCCAACTAAGGACCTAATGGGATCAGAAACAAGCCATACTCTTAGGTATCTACCTGTCATTGGATGCTTGGGGTACATCCTCTGGTAGTTATTAGTAAAAGTGACTTTTAGTTTTCAGCTTATTTGTGTTATAATACATTTGACCTCCTTCCCTTAGCCCTCACCTACGTTTACCTGGATGTTTTGTCTAGACCACCATTGTGGAGTTCAGTTGCAGCAATGAACTGATAAACTGTTGTACCATAATGAGGTCAACAAACTGAGTTGCTGGTGTAAAATCAACAACCTAACCCTTATTACTGCAAAAACAGTGGTGATAGCATTTGATTTCAGGCAAACACCACTAAAATGTCTTCCGCTCCGTAGTGATGGAGTAGAGGTGGAAAGCTCAAAATTCCTGGGTAGGATGATATCAAATGATCTTTAATTTAACAAGCACATTGACCCTTTTCAGAAGAAAACTCAATAAAGGCTGTTTACTCTGTTTACTCTTACGGCTAAGGAAGTATGGACTACCCCAGAAAATTTTGATTGCTTTTATCAATGCAATTATAAATTCTTTGAGTTACACTTGACACAGTGACAGTGTGATATGGGGGTGTAACCCAGAAATAACTACTTTACCTTATCACAAAATCAGCTGAAAAATCATTGGTGCCCCCATACCTTCCATTGCTAGAGAACAGAAACATGGGCAGTTAAAGTCATTATTGATCCCTTTTCAACTGATTAGCGCTAGGACATAGGTTCAGGGAAACAACAAGACATAAAACCAGTTTTTACCCCCCTTGCCATTTGTGACAGCATTATTATTGCAGCCTAGAGGAATTTAGTAACATCTGCTGCTACTAGAGACAAGTGTTAACGATGCAGCCATAACACAGCAGTAAATAGCTGAAGTTGAATTAAATGTTGTAAATAACTTTACGCTGCAATGTTATGTGGCAGTGTTATGCTGAACTGTATTTTTATGTAGATGTGTAATGCTGAACTCAAGTAATGCCTACTGTGTACAAGTCAACATCTCTGGTCTCCTCCATTAATTGTTATCTACTACAATTTTCTTTCTGTGTCATGTGGAAGAGCTTACCAGACAGGTTTAGATTAAAAAACCAACACCCACCTTTCCTCCCCTGCAGCACATCTATACGTTACCCAAGCCTAATTTGCTCCTTAGGCACAAATATGCTGTAAAGGCTGCTGAAAACTATTTGAGTGTGTTTCTGTGCATTTTATCCAATTTTATTGGTTGATATGTGCCATTTTAAAGTGGACCAAGACCCAGGATTTTGATAATCCTGGGTTTTGATCCTTGCCCCCAGGGCACCCCGATCGGGGATGCCCCGCTACGTGGAACCACCCAGGGCACCGGAACAAACTCAGCTCTTCACGGTCCTACAGTGCATGTGTGGGCTCTTGTCCAATCAGTCTGCTCGGATCCGCACCTGCCCTTCGCGGGGAGGCCGATTCATTAATAGCGGCAGGTAGTGACAGTTGAGCGACTGTAGCGGCATTTTCAGAGCGCCCGCTAGTAGTCGCTGTGCCTGCCCGTTGTTCGGTAGTTGATAGCAACTCAGTCGGTTTGCCGTAATGTTGAATATTGGGCGAGGAGTCGCTATTTGACAGGTTCCGCGCTGTATGGGAGCGCATGATAGCGACTGGCCCTAGCGACCGGCTCCCACCATATTCATTAAAAAATCACGCTCAAAAAATTCTCGCGCTGTAAAATGCATGTTTAAACCCCAGACCGCTGGCGGCGATGGGTTAAAAGTAGTTTTTTAACCCCCAAACAACCATATTTTTGGAAACCAGAAAAAACAAGTTTTTTTTAAATAATTTTGTAATATGAATACATTAATATCAGACCTGTAATATCAATTCTGTACAATTTTTTTTTTAATTTTTTTAACCTTAAAAAAAATATCTAAAATGGCAGAAGTGGTCACAGAATTTTTCACATTTAAAAAAAAAAAAAAATTAATAACAATTATGAATATTTAAAGATTGTTCCATTGAAATGCATTGGAGAGCGCCAGGTAGCGAGAGGTCCTACCTGTCGCTGTTCAAGGTCGGACGCTGGCGCTGCGGGCTGAGGCTGGAATAATGATGAATGAGTGGCTATATGGCGCTATCTCAGTTGCTAAGCAGGATTGGCTTGATAAATGTGTGATTGAGGTGGGGAGCCGGCGTTCTCGTGGCGGGGCCCGTCATTACCGGCCGCTCACCAGTCGCTACCTGTCGCTATTCCTTCATAAATAAGGGCCTAAGCCTTTGTCTAATGCAAGGGAACGCACTTGCGGTCACATCCCCTGCTACCCTCTAACAGGGAGTGTGCTCAAGCCGGCCACTCACAAATGTATGATGAAGGTACGCGCCCAGCTAAAGGGCCGCTGCTTGTGCATGCACCAATGGACTAGAAAAGAAGGTGGGTTTCATGACAACCTAGGGGATTTCACCCAATTTTGGATGCCCCTGGATGGAGGGAATCAAGCGATCCTGGAATCTTATTGATTCCCAGACGATCACCATGGGTTTTGATCCATTTTAACACAGTTTTAGATGATAGATAAGCTATCCACTATGGTGAATGAAAACCCCTGATCTAGCTGTGTATATCCAGCTAGACTTTAGTTAAACTTTGCTATGCAAGTGTGTAATAAGTTGGTTCCTTGTTTTTATTTTTAACAAGGACTATTGGGCCATCCAGATATAATCTCAGCTATGGTGATTCAAGAAACAAGTATTTGGGCCGAAACCAAAAATCTTTGAGTGGATTTAATTGAAAATAGAACCAATAATATGAACAGTGTAAATAGTGTAAAGTTTCAAGTCCAGAATTTAAGCAGTGTCCATACAAACAGAAGCAATCTCCCTCAAACTAATTCAGCCAGGGCCTTTTGTCCTCTGCCCAGCCCCCGCCATACTGCCTGCGTGGCAATCCTTCATGTCTCCTCCATGCTGTGAGAGGTAAAGCCGACAGAAGAAGAAACCCCCTTTCCTCCTTAAATGTTATTCCTCTGGTCAAACCTTAATTTCTCCTCCCCCAACTCTTCCTGTTACAAACCCTGTCAACACCACTGGTCCCCACTACCACCTCCAACTTGGCATCCGCCTCGACCCCCAGCCAGGGTCACCACCTCGTCCCCCGCTGGAGACGCTGTCACATCCCCCACGGGAGCCACCAACTCATCCCCTGTGTCCTCCGCCAGAGCTACCGGCTCTTCACCCGATGGAGATGCCGCCTCATCCTCCACTGGAGCCGTCAGCCCTCCAGCTCCTGGTGCATGCACTGATGGAGGACAGGAGAGAAGGGTGCACGGCACTTTGTTGTGATGCCCCTGCATCACACCACATGGAAGGCACAGCACGCATTAGGAATAAGATGAAATCTTTTTTTAGGCCTTCTTATTTTGTTCCTCAGTTTTTCCTTAAACATTAGCCTGCCACAAATGGCTTCTTTGGATGGAAGGAGGGTTTATCTTCTTACCAAACTGCACGCAGGCCTTGGGGAAACATGTAACAGGCAGAACATCAGGATTCTCATGAAATAGGCCACAGTGTACCCGTAACCCTTTAGAAATATAACACTAATTTATGTTTGCACATAAATGATGAATAGTGAATAATTCTAATATGTTCCTTAAAAATGCAAAACATTTCTCAGGGGGGTTTAGCTTATAAATAAAGGAAAACACACAAACGATTGGCAGTTTAATCAATTATGTAGCTTTGGTTGTTTCGAAATTATTTGGGGGGGCGACACTATTTGTTTAGAGAATAAATGTGACAGTTACTAGAGCAAATTTGAAAGGCTAAATCTAGCAGCATTTTTATTTTAGTTTTAAAAGAACAGGTCACAAACAATGTATATTTCATTTTCTTATATTGAGGAGCGTTACTGTACTTCCTATCTGCAGTGGCCAGACAAGAAGGTATACCAAACAGGAATGACATGGGTGCCACAGTGACACAGTTACTAGCATACTCATTTTTTGTGTCAGTAACAGCATTTCCTTTGTGGCGACACCCATCAGTTTTGGTTGATTAAACTTCGTTGTATTTGATGACCAGACAGGAAGTAAGGCCATATAATCTCAATCAAGTCCTAGGACTCGATTAACCAAGGCCCTAACACATCAAAACTGGGCATGAAATGTTAGGCTTAAGAAGGTTTTTTTTTTTACTCACGTGTCATATTCCTTCACTGATATTTTAAATCCACATGAGTTGTAA
Organism: Gastrophryne carolinensis; assembly: GCA_027917425.1. NCBI lineage: Eukaryota > Metazoa > Chordata > Amphibia > Anura > Microhylidae > Gastrophryne > Gastrophryne carolinensis. The sequence goes on along the minus strand of JAQIHN010000996.1, from coordinate 278,608 downwards.
AGCTCTTGTGGTAGTTCACAAATATACCTCTAATGGAGCTTTAATAAGTCAAGCCTGTAGACAAAAGATCCATAAAGTCCCTATCCTATAGCCATTTTTTCTCCCCCACAGTGCCTCTGTGTGAGTCCTGTGTGCCTGTGCAGCTCTCCCATCATGGGCATCAGCATACTTACCGAGGGCGGAAATCCAGCGATTCAGCCTGCCACGGCTGTGGCCTCTCTCTGTTGCATCCTGGGGCCTTGTTTCCTCCCCTAAACACCTACTTGATTCATTCAAATGGGGGGGGCGGAACCATCCTTGCTGTGCCCCCCTATTGCAATTAATAGACAACGTATTTTTTGTTGCCGCAAAAGTATTATCCCACCTGTTACCATAGAGGGGTGAACTGTAAAGTCCCCTCTCCATGCACACACTAACTTCTTCCCACCCGATCCCCCTTGGAAACAGTGGAAACTCTGCTTCATTTGTATACAGTATCTCTGATCTCTAATTACCATATTTTTCAATCCATAAGTCGCACCCAGGGTTTAGAGAAACAAAATAAGAAAAAATTATTCTAAATATTCTGAACCAAATAATATGCTAAAATACCCCCTCTCAATCACCCCATTACAGACAGTGTGTAGAATCCACCCAATCCCCCTATTACAGAGAGTGTGCAGAACCCCCCATCACCCCATTACAGACAATGTGCGACAGAAACAAATGAATTGTCTGGCGAGGTAAGCTGTTTTTTTTTTTTGTGATGTGTCAGCACCAGATGAGGGAGGAAGGGGGGTTTACAAACAGGGACACCTGTCTGGACTGACCCTTTAAGAGAGGCCATAATTCTCTGGCTGCAGTCCACCTCTGCTGCCGGACTAATCAAAGGAATTAGTTGCCTTTAAGTGTTCCAAAACACTCCTGAATAAGGATTGCAATTTCCATGAGGTTGACGTCAACATACTCTACAGGTAGGATGATCTCCTCTGGTGACAGCATTGCTTACTCCTTTTTTGTATCCAGCTACTGCTGTAGCTACTGCACTTTTTAAGGGCTCACAGTCAGCCTGTTTCTTTGTTGCCAGATGACTGTTGATACTGATCTGTCAGCAGCATTGTTTAATGCATGCACCAGGTTAATCTGTAGTATTATCAATTTAAGTTTATCGATTATCGATTGACTGTTGTTTTCTTGACCAAAATGTAAATCCATAACCTCATTTTACATCTTCTTATTTTGTTCCCCAGTTTCACCTTAAACACAAGACTACCACAAATGGCTTTGCTTATTGGATAGAAGGAAGGTTTATCTTCTTGTGAAACTGTTGGGGAATCATGTAAGAAATAAAAAAATGTATAATCATGTAACAAGCAAAAAATGAGGATTCTCGTGAAATAGGCTAAAGTGTACTTATGCCTGGTAGAACTAAACACTATGAACTAAATGTTTGCTCATAAATGATGAATAGTGAATAATGTGAATATGTTCTTCAAAAATGCAAAACATTTTTCTGGGGGTTTTATCTTAATACACACATAAAAGATCTGTTTAGAGGATTGTAATGCTAGGGTGCAATATTTTCTAAATCTATGAGTATGTTTGCAGCCCCTAAAGGTTTAAGGCAATCGATATTTATCCCTTGCTTGCTAAGAGTACACTACAAATAGAAAAAAGGTCTTCTCCAAACTATAATCCTTATGCCATGTGGGTTAACAAAATGGCAGCCAATTCTGATTCAGTCAATCAGCACCCAGAGAAAAGAGGTCACATCCTCCTGTCCCCATAAGTAGGTCTGCCTAGTCCAGATACTGTAAAGCAGCATCATCCACAAAAGCAACATCTGTCTCACTAGCTGTCCCAAAGAGGTCTCCTTGTCTATCCGCTGCTTTGTGCCTTTGCCTCATTCAAACTAGCTTTGTCTTGTTCAAACTAGCTCAAGTCTTCTCTGATTGGCCAGTCTCAAATAAAATAGGTAGCTAAATTAGCATGTTAATACATACATAAAACTTCAACCCAGGCCAAAAAAACCCACCAAACTCGTTCTAAACAAAAAAAATGGACCACCCTCAATACTACTAGTACTTCTACTGAAATAGACCAAAACCCATCCTGGAGTCTATTAGACTTCAAGGCAGGCAGACTCCCTTCCCCCTGGGCATTCAGATTCTAGATGCCCCGCTGTGTAAAACCCCCCAGGTCACCCAGTATACTCACCTTTACCCGATCCAATGGCACATGCACGAGCAGCGCCCGCTCCTATACCTATAGCTGTTTGAGAATGGCCTGATAGAGGGTAGGGTGTATGCGGCCGCCGGCGCGTTAGGCTAGACTGGGCTGGAGCCGACGCCCTAGATGAACCTAGACGAGTTACCCAGACCAGAGCAATTAAGTGCACTGATTGGACGGGAGGCCGCACATGCGCCATAAGACCGGGGGAAAGGTGAGTTTGAGTGGACGACCTGAGGGTGTTCACACGGTGGGGCATCACACATCAAGGTGGGCAAGAACCAAATCCCAGGATAGTTCTGCCTTATTGTTTTCCTCTTTTGGAATGTAAAATAATTATTTGTGTGGGGATTGTGCCCCCAGAAATGAGATTTACTTATCAGCATACTGTTTCCATGTTTCTCATATTCCTGAGACTCCATTTTGCTACAGTGGGAGCGGTTTTCACGGCCTCGAGTAAAAAACATGAACTACAAGTCCCACAATTCTTCCAATGTAACAGGTGAACTCTTTAGCAGCTTTGGCCAAGTCGAAGCAGCCTAATGACCTCCCCAGCTGAGAACCCGGCCATTAACCCTTTGCTACTGGAACTCAACACTGTGATCCTTTCAAAATGAAGAAGCTGAATGTTAGCAGAATGGGTTAAACCAGTCATAGACATAGGCATATAGGATGAGACGCTCATGTGCTGTCCTCACCTTTTAATTTAAATTAGCTTCTTAATGTGTTAGATTTAATTAGTTGGCCATAAAAGTTTACAGCTACCGTATATACTCGAGTATAAGCCGAGTTTTTCAGCCCACTTTTTGGGCTGAAAAAAGCCACCTCGGCTTATACTTGAGTCAATACGGCGCCGACAGCCGCTCCCGCCGCCGCCTGCACTTCCAGGCTGCTGCGTGCAGGTCGTCGGTGGGCGTGCCCCATATGGCCGGCGTCCAATGAAAACATTGGACGCCGGCCATATGGGGCACGCCCACCGACGACCAGCGCGCAACAGCCAGGAAGTGCTGGCGGCGGCGGGAGCGGCTGACGGCGGCGACGGCGGCGACGGCGGAGGGAGCGGATGACGGCGGCGGCGGGAGCGGCTGACGGCGGCGGAGGGAGCGGCTGAAGGCGGAGGCGATGGCGGCGGCTGGCGGCGGCGGGAGCGGCTGACGGCGGCGGAGGGAGCGGCTGAAGGCTGGAGGCGGATGACGGCGGCGGGAGCGGCGGCGCTGAATGGAGAGAGCGACCGGCTGGAGGAGGAGGTTGGTGGCGGCAGCAGCAGCAGGTACCGTTTGTGTGTGTGTGAGTGTGTGTGTGCGTGCACGCTGGTTCATGCCCAGTCCTTTAGAGCAGGGGCAGGGCCAAAAAATGTGCCTTTCCTGTCCACAGCAGCATTAACCCTGCCTGTCCCTGCTTTCCCCCCAAGAATGTTTAATGCCTCGGCTTATACTCGGGTCAATAGCTTGTTCCACTTTTTTGGGGTAAAATTAGGTGCCTCGGCTTATACACGGATCGGCCTATACTCGAGTATATACGGTATATAGTGATAGAGAGAGGACACTAGGTGGCAGTGGTGAGCATAACCCCATAGACTAACATTAGACACATAGGGCTCGATTCAACAAAGGTAGAAAATGGATTTTTTGTGTGGTTTGGGCTTAAAAAGTTGCGATTTTGCGATAGTTATTTTTACGAGTGATTCAGCAACCTGGAACCATTGTAAAACACAAGTCACTCGAATTAAATTCGATTGCGATTGTAAAAGTGCTAAATAAATTAGTGGATCGAAAAATTTACTACTGCATTTTGCGATTCGAATATTTTACTACTGATTCAGGTGGACTTGATGAGCCACACACATGATATAAATTAAAGTGTTTCACACTAGTTTTTTGATGCAGCTTTCAGCAGGAGAAAACTCATTTTGCTCTTTCTCACAATGGAGCCCTTCTACTTTCTTTGCAATGGTAGTAAACTCTAATGGTAGTAAAAAATTCAATTCATAAGAAAAAAGCCTGAGAGTTCCACTGTTTGTGAATCACTAGTTAGGAAGACAAAAAATATTGAACTTTTTAGCCCTTTTTACTAATAGTAAAAAGTTCCATAAGAACAGGGGAAGGTACATGGGACCTTTGGGTTTTTACACTGCGGGGCACCAAAACACAGAATAGTCAAAAGCCTGAGTTTTGGTCCACGTTATAGAGTAAGCATAAGAATGGTGTACCATGAGGTTAAAGCTAGAAAAGAGCTGCACCCTGCACCCAGGGACACGTGGTGCTATGTGAGCAAGCTTTGTATAGAAAACAATGGACACATTTCTGCTTTAACCCTTTAACCGCCAGCCTACCTTGAGATTTTGTCACCCTTTGTTGCCAGACCATTTTGCACTATTTTGCGCTCCACATGTTCAACTGTGATTTTTGAAGAGATTTCCCAGTATTTCCCTGGACAATTATATATTGTTTTTTTCAGCACAGTCTGGGCTTTAACATGAAGTGTCTTGTTTGTAAGATTGTCAGTGTTTTTTAAATATTTTTATGTAAAATATGTAAAAAAAAAAAAACCCAAATTTTTTTTTACAATTTGTAGTGTGTTTTTGTAATAAAACATGCAAGTTGTTCCAGAAAATCATATTGTGTGTAAAAGCCCTATTCCTCCCGATTGCAACAGTACCACATATGTATTGGTAGACATCCTTTCCTGCCCAGGAGACATGTAAAACTAAAAAGAGCGACTGAGCTAATTTTCAAAGAAAATACACCATTTTGCTCTCCTTGCAGTTTTTTAACCAAAACACCACTTTTCAATTGAAATACCCCCCACAAACCATATGTTCCCTGAAAGTAAACACCTCAAGCGTTCTAGGAGTACCAGGCTTGTTGTTGTAGCTGCAGCTTTCTGGACGCAAGCCTTCCCGAAACTCACTGGTTGTACCGGATTTCCCTAAAAAAATAGCAAAAATGCAGCATTAAGACCAAATTTTTCTATAAAAAACATGCGCTAACCAAAAAAAACTAATCAAATCTGAAATGGCAAGGTCCCCTGAACAGAACAATACCCAACATGCATAGCTACCTCCAATGGTAGGGTTGCCAATTACCCCAAAGCAAAGCGTATGCATAACGGGCATAACGGGCATTTCACTTGAAATTTCCTGCTCTGCAGACAAAGTGCGCACCTTGCGCTTTTTCAACCAAAACACCACTTTTCAATAAAAATACCCCCCACAAACCACATGTTCCCTGAAAGTACACACCTCAAGCATTCTAGGCGTACCAGGCTTGTTGTTTTAGCTGCAGCTTTCTGGACGCAAGCCTTCCTGAAACTCACTGGTTATACTGGTTGTTGTGGAGGTTGGTCTCTGACCTTCCCCTCCAGGGCATTCCAAATCGGGATGCCCCTCGGGAAGGGCGCCGGAACCACCGAACTGGCCAGATTTACTTGTTGGTCATGGGGCACGGGCACCCCTATGGGCATGCGCTCGGGAGCCCCGTGACCAAACTGAAAAAAAACCCACACATATACACACACTCCCTCTCCAAAATCAACATCTATTTTTTTTTTAGTTTTTATTTAAATACCTTTTCTTCCGGGGTCTCTTCCTCAGCACTTCAGTCAGTCACACGTCCCTGACCCAGCAGGTGGGCGGAGTCCGGCGGCCTGCTCTCATGTCCCGCGCTGGCAATGCTCTATAACCAATGGCTGAGGCGGGGCAGGCAGGGCGAGGAGGCCAATCAAGATGCCGGCTGTCAGAGCCGACCGAGATGGAGGCCAGGTGGGTGCGAGCGCGGCCGCCAGGGAGCACATGATCGCCTGGGGGTGACAGGATGGATGGCTGCATGGGAGGGTGATAGGATGGATGGCTGCATGGGAGGGTGATAGGATGGATGGCTGCATTGGGGGTGACAGGATGGATGGCTGCATTGGGGGTGACAGGATGGATGGCTGCATTGGGGGTGATAGGATGGATGGCTGCATTGGGGGGTGACAGGATGGATGGCTGCATGGGAGGGTGATAGGATGGATGGATGGCTGCATTGGGGGTGACAGGATGGATGGATGGATGGCTGCATTGGGGGTGACAGGATGGATGGATGGATGGCTGCATTGGGGGTGACAGGATGGATGGATGGCTGCATTGGGGGTGACAGGATGGATGGATGGCTGCATGGGGGTGACAGGATGGATGCATTGGGGGTGAGAGTATGGATGGCTGCATTGGGGGTGACAGGATGGATGGATGGCTGCATGGGGGTGACAGGATGGATGGATGGCGGTATGGGGGTGACAGGATGGATGGATGGCTGCATGGGGGTGACAGGATGGATGGATGGCTGCATGGGGGTGACAGGATGGATGGATGGCTGCATGGGGGTGACAGGATGGATGCATTGGGGGTGAGAGGATGGATGGCTGCATTGGGGGTGACAGGATGGATGGATGGCTGCATTGGGGGTGACAGGATGGATGGATGGCTGCATGGGGGTGACAGGATGGATGCATTGGGGGTGAGAGTATGGATGGCTGCATTGGGGGTGACAGGATGGATGGATGGCTGCATGGGGGTGACAGGATGGATGGATGGCGGTATGGGGGTGACAGGATGGATGGATGGCTGCATGGGGGTGACAGGATGGATGGATGGCTGCATGGGGGTGACAGGATGGATGGATGGCTGCATGGGGGTGACAGGATGGATGCATTGGGGGTGAGAGGATGAATGCCTGCATTGGGGGTGACATGATGGATGGATGGCTGCATTGGGGGTGACAGGATGGATGGATGGCTGCATTGGGGGTGACAGGATGGATGGATGGCTGCATGGGGGTGACAGGATGGATGGATGGCTGCATGGGGGTGACAGGATGGATGGATGGCTGCATGGGGGTGACAGGGTGGATGGATGGCTGCATGGGGGTGACAGGATGGATGGATGGCTGCATGGGGGTGACAGGATGGATGGAGGGCTGCATGGGGGTGACAGGATGGATGGATGGCTGCATGGGGGTGACAGGATGGATGGATGGCAGCATTCCATAACGATCGCCTTTACCTGGCGGCGGCAGACAGGAAGCCGTGGAAGGGTGAGCGGGGAGCCGTCGGGCCTGCTGCTTGAAGTTGGCTCGCGTAAAGCCAGCTGATCAGCGGGGGGGGGATCGGTCTCACTCGCGGTCGGTCGGTCTCACTCATGCTGCGCCAGCGTCACCGGATGAGGTAAGCAGGGGGCGCCTGCTGATGACAGCTGCCGTGCGCCCCCTGCTGATTGGTCAGGGGAGCGATCGGGTGACTTGGGTCACACCCAGGTCACCTCCCCCTGACCCCTGGACTTTAATATCGCAGCCGCCGCCCGCGTGATGCCTTGAAACAGCAGGGGGCGCCGGCTGATGACAGCTGCCATGCGCCCCCTGCTGATTGGTCAGGGGAGCGATCGAGTGACTTGGGTCACACCCAGGTCACCTCCCCCTGACCCCTGGACTCCCTTCAAGCTGCATCCACAGCAACTGGCCCGCTGATGCCCCCCCGATGGCCGGAAGGTAAGGGAACGCTAGCCACGTAAAATTTACATGGCTGGCGGTTAACTGACGGAGAGGCAGCCATGTAAATTTTACGTGGCTGGCGTTTAAAGGGTTAAAGGAAACCTTTTTAATCCAGGTCCCTAGCAATCCAACCAAACCCCCCCCCCCCCCAAAAAAAAAACAACATACATGCCTCTTACAAATATTACTGTTTAATTAGTACTTCCACTACAGCATACCTTGCCTCTTTATTACATGTATCCACAATATTGGCCATGTACATACAGCTACACAGGCAACTTAAAAAGTTGAAAAAAAATGCATTTACATTTGCCCATTAAAAAAACTTACAACACCATGCAGCAGTCAGAAAACAATACTAAACAATAGAAAAAAAAATCAAGTACATTTTCCAATAATTTTCGCTTGCGACAGCCTTTTTACGAGCAAATTTGAAAATTTTACGAGTGATTCGTATTTAATTCAGCCCCTTTTCTGAATCACTCGAAGAAGTTACAAATTTACGCATCCGATACGATTTTTCGAGCAACACGAATTTATTTCTACCTTTGTTGAATCTAGCCCATAGACTTGAATGGAAATATGTGTCACTTAGAGCGGTCCTTCACTCTGAATAAGAGTCTATCTTATACGTTTCCCACACCCTGTACATACAGATCACATTAAAAATCATCCTATCTGCATCTACTGCATGTTATGAGCCTTTAAACATCCAAGATGGTGGCTCAGGGACATCAGGCAGCCTGCAAACAGGAAGTGCCTTCTGACTGTGCTGCTCTGCATTCTGGGATTGCAGACCTTTTCCTGACCCCAGCTCTGAGCAAAGCACAGCTGTATCCCCCCTGTACTTTATCCCACTCTCCTCTTCTCAGTAAGTGTGATGCTTCTAAATCAAGATGGTGGCGCCCATATCCTAAAGTCCTGAACAAAGTTGCAGCCCAGTGGGGGAAAAATTTATAAGTAAGTGACTTAAAATGTATTAACTTTAGATGCTGGGGGATCGTTTTTTAAGGGTTTGGGCTTTTCAATAAATCATGGTGAAGGTCCGAAGATTCTAGAGGTTTCTTATTGGTCTGAAGCAGGTGTTGACCAACACGTGAGACATGTGAGTGGGAGTGGGCTGGGTGGAAGCGGTAGTAGATGAAAGGATACAGATAAGGGGTTATTTAAGGGAAACCCTAACTTTAAGAAAATGTTATAGAAGTTGTCCTTGAGGGGAAAATACAAGTAATGTAAGAGAGGAGTAGAAGAAAACCAGCAGGAGGAAGGAAGCCACAGTATAGAAAGCAACAAGGAGAGCTTGCAAGGAAGGAAGACCTGTGATGACCCTAAAGTTCACCTAGAGAGGGATGTAAGACCAGCGGTAGGAAGGTAAAGCCTTGAGACTGGAATACTTGTGAGGGTGTGGAACTGTAACTTGTGACTGCCCTGCTGAAGTGATGAAGTGGATGAAGGCATGTACCATCAGAAGCTGCTGAATTTAGGCCAGTTGTGTTTTACTACAAAGAATGTTGTTCCTGGAGACCAGCAACAGCTAAAGAGTAAGTGCACCTCACCCCACACCAGCCTGAGTCTCCCTACCCTAGGTCCACACACCCTCTGGCACAAGCCAGAGGGCCCTTACAATTGCACCCCAGGGACGTAGCTTTTTGGGATTTTACCTAGTTTTACAGACTAGTCACTAGTCTAGTCAGACTAGTCACTGTAAAACCACACTAAAATTGCTAGCAAATGATAAATATCTAATGGAAAGTTCACAAGTTGTATAACGTGCAAATGTCCTTCTAAATTGCCTGACCAAGTGCCTTTAGTACGCAGCCCCCCCCCCCCCCCCCGGGCATCCAAAATCGAGATGCCCCGCTGTGTGAAACTCCCCCAGGTGGCCCTTTCACTTACCACGTTTCCTCGTCAAACTGTGTGTCTAAGAGCAGCGGCCTATCCCTCTAGCAGGGCCCGTGCCCTCACCAGCCATTTGTGAACAGCCATCGCGGGCACACTCCCTGTTAGAGGGAAGCGGAGTATGCGTCAGAGCTGCTGCTCTGAAACGCGCCATGGGAGCAGGAAGAGGTGAGCTGGGCTCAGCGTGCTGGGGGGTTTTACACAGCGGGGCACCCCCGATCGGGGTGCCCTGGGGGAAGGGACCGAAACAAGGGATAGTCAAAATCCTGGTTTTTGGTCCACTTTATTGATTGCATCATTAACATAATTAACAAATAAGGCTTTAATTGAAAATATGTGAAAATATATTTATAAAAATAAAAAAGAAAACAAATGATCACTGTGTGCTTGAAGCAGAAGGAACACATCTTATGATTAAATTATGATCTATTTTCAAGCAGAGAGAAAGGTCACATTCATCATAAACTAGAATTTCCATTTGCTTAAACTAATGGTTGCTATTAAAACGGTCGTAGGATGACATGACACAAAATATCTAACTTCCTTAAGAGTCTTAATATTTTTCGTCTTGCTTGCTAAATGACCTTTTAATACCCTGTTGTTTTTACGATGTGGATATGGTATTATAATTTGCCGAGATCCTTGTACTAGGTCGCCCGGGACCTGTAAAATGGTCAGAAAGCAGTAAAGCATTATTTGTTAATTTCCCTTCATTTGATGTATCTAGTTCATCACTTAAGCCGCTTAGGTGTTAATTAACTTGCGGCTTGGAGTGGAAAGTTGAAACAGAATCCGTTCCCCCTGGTTTCTATAACCCAGTGTAAAGGCATAATTACTCCCCTATGGACAAGAAGAGTTGGACAAAGCTAAAATAATTTAACAAATGCAATTTTAGTAGCTGTCTTAGCATTTGGAAAATTGTTACAAGTGACCCTGGTATACAGCCACAAACGAGGAGATGTAAGAACATGGCTCGGGGTAATGCAGTCAATATATTCTCAAGGGGAAAATAGAGCAGTAGCTGTTGTAGCACAATCCAAGATAAACACAATATGGAGATTGTGAGGAATAGGGAAAATATTATATTTCATTTTATCGCTGATGCCTGGCTTCCCCCTTTAAGATTCTCTGATCTTAGCAAATGTCACCCTTTATTTTCCCCTGTAACATTAAGGCTTTCTAGCCATAAACACGCACCTAATCTCTGCAGGGAGGAGAATTAGCATCACCCCGGCTCAGATCACAGACTCCCCGCTGATTCTCTCACACCTCGGGGCTGAGAAAGCCCCGTTGAGTCTAAAGCAGAGGTGACCCCCTAGAGATAGTTCCCTTGCATCAAACATCTTGGTCAGATAGAGAGGCCAGGATCCTTCTTCGCTGGGGAGGTGTGATAGCTTATTGGGCTTCAAAAGAATTGCCCAGGACCTGTGTCTGGGAGGAGGGAGGGTGGAGGGGCAGAGATCGAGCTTAAAGGTAGGCCAGGGAGACGAGAACAGGGTAATTCTCTAGAGGGAGACCACGCTGCATGCTTGCTGGATGTGCCCGTATCATCTATAAGCTCTTGACATACCCCCTTGTGGGAGCTTAGCATCACTACTCTACATCTGCATTTTAAGATAACTCTGACTGTTGTATCTCTGTGTGTAACTCACTGTAACCTGTAACCCACTTCTCAGAATGACATTTGTATTCATTCCACCATAGTCAAATGTTTGTTATCACTGCCTAGTGTGCTTATTGCATGAAAACCTGTATTTAATGTGAGCGATCTTTTTGCCTTAGCCAAGAATCTGGGTGTCCGGTGCATTGCTGGGCCTGGTAGTCCCGCTAGGTGGGCGAACGGACAGGGCTTTGGGAAAGCGGGCTGTGTGATCGAAGGTCCCTGAACGTTAGTTAGATCACATGACCTGCAGTTCCTTCACAGAGATGAACTATATCTAGTGGTAAGTTCCCTTTACCTCAGGAATTAATAAGGATATGAACAGTCAACACAGAATTCTGCTAAGGGTCAGTTTGGAAATGGGAAAAGCTGAGCAAGAGAAAACACAGGTTCAGGGCAACCAAGTAAGGGCAAACAAAAATGTGTTAGATAGTAGTGTGAGGAGCGTATCACATGAGCCAAGGTGACGCCACAGCTTCTGGAATCACACAATATGTTTTCCTAATCCCGGTCTGTTAACCAGTAAAAAAAACCCCGCTCAAGTTAAATTATTTATTTTAATGCGGTAAGCGCACACTAAGCAAAAAATACAAGAAATGAATAATACATATGCAGGTATGAAGTGTAGAATACAGGTTACAGGAAAGTAATTACAAACAAAAATATACCGATAAGTCAGGTTACCTTAGCCAAACTGATGATATGTAGTGGAGCAGGGCACCCAGGAAAGCATGGAACGCCCTGTGGATTTCTGGTCCTACCAGCATGATTGCCACCTGACCTTCCTCCAGATTTGCCCCCCCCCTCCCTTCTGTGGGCTGTCCCCTCCTCTCATTCCCCAGCCAGAATAATCTCCAGAAGCTTGTTTGGGTCATGGTTTCCGGTGCCAGGCATTTTGGCCTGATGCAGCACATCTGGTGGGTCCAAAGACTGGGGGTTGGATGGATCAGAAATGGAGTGCGCCATGTCTCAGGTTCTGAGTTTGTTACTGTAATGAGACATTTATATGTGGATGCACCTGGCCCTCTTGACTCTGCCCATGCCTTTGGCTTGTGGCCCTTCATTGACTCAGTGATTCCCGGTACCATATCAGAGCCTGGCTGTCTGATCTGCTTGAAGCTATATTGCCACCTGAGCTTCCTCAGTCAGGGGTCCCTTGCGATTCCTTTCAATCAGGTGAAGGAGCAAGTGAATCAGCAGGTGGTCTTTGAAATGGCGATTGTGTTGGAGCAGTTTGTTTGCTCATATCCCTGGCAAGGGCTTTTATTATCAGGGGCATCTGTTGGATGCTGTGTTTTGATGAAAGGGGACTGGGGCATCAGAAATACAATACAATTTTCCCTGTTTTCCACCACAAGTAGTATCTGTAGGAATACAACTGGGCTTGCTGTTTTTTTTAAAGATACTACTAGTAGTAGCTCAAATCCACATGCTCTGTTGACCAAAAAACAGTATGATAGTAGGGATTTGATTGCATTAGCATGCTATAAAGCATTATTAAGCTGCCTTGGGACGGGCGGTAACACAAATTGGATACAGAGGAGAAGAGGAGTAAAATAAGTCATTTATGTATCAAGTAGATAAACCAAGCATGATAACGAGGCAGGAAGCTGTGACATTTATTGTCTGTCATAATCAATACTGTCTTGACATCTTTCCAGGGCAATCTAATAACATCTTATAGCTCCCGCTATGCAAATACAATGAACATCTTACCTTCAAATTGTTTATGGTAAACAGATTGTGGGGGCTGGGGCTACCATATATTGCTGATAGAGTCCTGATCAAGAAATTTTACAATTGAGAAAGTCAATCAGATGACTGGGGAAATGTCTTCAAGAAAAAAAACAGCCAAAAGCCCCATTGCCTTGATATATATATATATATATATATATATATATATATATGCCTACAGATATACCATGACTTGTAGTAATGAGAGACTATGAGGCCGATTCATTAATAGCGCCAGGTAGCGACAGATGAGCGACTGTAGCGTGATTTTTTTCAGCGCCAGCCAGTATTCGCTGTGCTTGGCCGGCGTTAGCTTGATGACAGCGACTCAGTCGGTGTGCGGTAATGTTGAATACGGGCTGGGGGGTCGCTGTTTCACAGGTCCAGCGTTGTATGTGAGCGCCTGACAACGAATGGCCAGAGCGAACGGCTAGCTTCATATTCATTAACAAATCACGCTCCGAATGTGCTGTCGCTGTCCATTCCTTGTTTAAACCCCAGAGCGCTGGCGGCGATGTGTATTAACTAGTTTTTAACCCCTAAACAACCATATTTTTTGAATGTAACATTATACATGTTTTTAGAATCATTTTGTAATATGAATACATTAATCTCAGACCTGTTTGATCAATTCTGCACATTTTTTTTTTACATTTTTTTTTTACTTAAAAATAAATCCTAACATTGCAGAAGTGGTCTCCGATTTTTTGACATTAAAAAAAAATAAAAAAAAAATTAATACCAAATAATTATGAATAATTATAGATTGCTCCATTGAAATGCATTGGACATCGCCAGGGAGCGACAGCTCATACCTGGCGCTGTGAGGGAATTTGCAGCGGCGCTGTTCGGTCCAGGCGGCTTCATGATGAATGCCGCGCTAGCCGTCGCTCTCGCCGGCGCTAGCCTCATTTTGCTTGATAAATGCGTCATTGTGACCGCCGCCGGGCGTACTTGAGTCGGTAGTCGCCGTTAGCTGCCGCTACCTGGCGCTCGTCAGACACTACCTGGCGCTATCGCTTGATGAATAAGGGCAAAAGACAATCATGCAGAATGTTTGAGGAGACAAAGAGATTGGGATTCTAATGAAATGGAACACAATATTTCTGATACTCATAAGACTCACTAGAGCTGATTTGGCATCGGGAGAATTATTTTTCCTCACGCCTGTTATCTTGATTTTTTTCCCTCGGTGCAATTCAGAATCGTTTTTAGTTGTGCAAACTATTTAAACATTTGCAAAGCTAAAATGGTGCTAAATTGCACCAAGAAACAAAAACAAAATACATTTTTTGTTCTCACAAAAACGCAAGAAAAATTCTAACAGTGCTGAATCAGCCCTATCATGTTGTGGGGGTGATGCAGATTTGGTCAAGCACCCCTATGATGGGTCATTTTTCCAATGGTGTAAGAATATTTTTTATGTGATTTTTTTTTTGAAATATTAAAACAGAAATATTTTATACAATGCTTTTGTGTGTTCAAAAACTTTTCACAAATTTCAGTTAACACCAGAAAGCAAACCCAGAGGTAAACTTCCTTCACCAAATCTTTAGAATGACCCCTGTTGCCAGTGAGATATTGCACACCCTGGTTATGCAATGTTTGGGGTGAAGATAGCATTTTACTGTATATAAAATCTACTGGCCCTCTCACGATATTGGTGAACTGGTTGTAGTATTGGAATATATTTTCCTGCACTGAATCTTGAAATCTTTTTTTTTGCTGTAAAATGTTTCTTGCTTGAACTTGTCAAGATATTGAAAAATGGTGGTAAATGGTTTGGTGGTGGTGATGATAAGGATCATCAGTGGGCAATTTTTTTTTAGCAACACTGGGGACTGAGGAATAATATCACCTTTTTGTCATATGTGTATGACCAGCACTGGTGTTTCTGTTCAGATTTGGGATACATTTAAAGTTAAAGTGGACCAAAACTCACCATGGAGTCTATGACACTCCAGGGTAGCAATACTAGCTCCCCCGAGGTCACCTGGCAACTCACCTTCGTCCCTGGTCCAACAGTGCATTTGCAGACAACAATCGCATGCCTGCTATACCTTTAGCAAGGCGTGTGCCCATGCCAGGCATTTTTGAATGGCCGGCATGGGCACACTCCCTGTTAAAGGGTAACGGGGGCCACCAGTGCGGTCGGATCCGGACCGGAAAGGCCACACATGTACTGTGGGAATGGGGAAAATCTGAGTTTACTGGTGATTGCGGGGAGATACACACAGCAGGGCATCCCAAACCAGATGTCCCTACCCAGAGGAACAAAACTAAAAAAAAAAAGAAATGTACAGACTAAGGCCTGAAATCGGTAAAGTTTAAAAATGTAAATTCCCATGTTTTAGTATTAAATCTGTAAGTTTTCGGGTTGCTGTTCATTTTGCTGTGTTTTGCAATTTTTTTCATGTACACTTTCGCAAAATTAGGAAAAATGTGCCCAGTCGAAAAAAAAGGGGTGATTCTATTGCAGGCGTTTTTTGGCACACATGAAAAATTAGCCCAATTTGGAGGAGAAACCTATGCAGAGGACACATGCAATAGAGCCTTTCTATCGACTGGAATTTTAGCTTAGCCCCTCACCCCGGCCTGCATAAATAGCCAAATGTATACAGGTAACAACCGTGGCCACCATTAGGCCATTTCTTTCCATACAAGCCTAGGAACCTCGGCATCCTACCCAAGATCAACTGCATCTCTCAATTTCAATGCAGTGTCATCGCAATAGACGTGGAGGCTGATTCATTACTAACGCCAGGTATCAGCAGATGAGAGTCTGTATAGCGACCGATAGTAGATGCTGTAAGCGGGTATCAGGCGCTGTAACAGAGCGTCTCAGTCATTGTAGTAACTTAGCTGGCATTGATGAATGTGATATATGTTGGGCTCTTTAACACCAGTACAGCGCTGCAGGGAGCGAAAGGTACCTCCAGCTCAGTGCAACCGACTCTTGGCGCTCCACACCATACTCAAAAAGGACACACACACAGCATAGGCGCTCATGATGTGGTCGCTGTAGCATAGAGCGCCAGATGCTGTGTGATTAAAGTCTGTTTTTGAACACATATCCAAGCGAAAACACATGGAATGCCATTGTTTTAACACTGTGACAATAACACTTTAGTGCCAGACTTGTAATGACAATTCTGCATAAAAATATAAAAAGTCAAAAAAGTTTCTAAAAGTGTTTGTTTGCAGCCAGGAGAGGTCACACAATGAGCAAAAGATAAACACGCTGTTTAAACACAAGCAAATGAACGCCCATTGAAATGTATGGGAGAACGACAGTGAACAAAGGTAATACCTGGTGCTCTGGAAGCTAGAGCGCCGGCGCTATACGCTAAGCCGCCTGTAATAATACATGTGATGCTACATGGCGCTGTTAGAGTCACCAGATTCACTTTTTTAACCCTTTAACCTCCAGCCTACCTTGAGATTTTGTCACCCTTTGTTGCCAGACCATTTTGCACTATTTTGCGCTCCCCTTGTTCAACTGTGATTTTTGAAGGGATTTCCAGGATTTCCCAGAAAAGTGATATATTGTTTTTTTCAGCAGAGTCTAAGCTTTAACATGAAATGTCTTGTTTGTCATTTTTTAGGTGTATTCTCAATATTTTTGGATGAAATATGTGCAAAAAAACCCCCCAAAAACAATTTTTTACAATTTGTAGTTTTTTGTAATAAAAAATGTAAGTTTGTCAATAAAATCTTATTGCACGTGAAACCCCAATTTCTCCCGGTTACAGTGATACCACATATGTATAGGTAGACACACTTTCCTGCCCAGGAGACTCCCCCAAACTGAAACAACTCTTTAGGAGATTTTCAGATAAAATACAACTATGCTACGTGCTAAGCGCACCTTGCAGTTTTTCAAGAAAAACAACCCTTTACATTTGAAATACCCCCCACAAACTATATATTCTCTGGAAGTACACACCTCAGGCTTTCTAGGCGTACCAGGCTTGTTGACATGGGTGCAGTTTTCTGGAAGTAATCCCTCAATATATTCTTTGGTTGCACAGGGTTTCTCAAAAAAAGTATAAAAAAGCAGAATCAAAACCACATTTTCCTAAAAAAACCTATATGTAAACAAGAAAAAAACTGAAAATCTGAAAAAGCAACATGCCCCGAACAGAACAATACCCAGCAGGCATAGCTACTGTCAAGGGAAGAGTTGCCAAACACACCAAAGTAAAGCATGTGCGTAACGGTAATTTTACTTCAGAATTTCAGCTCTGCATACAAAGTGCGCACCTTGTGCTTTTTCTACCAAAACAACCCTTTACATTTAGAATATCCCCCATAAACCATATATTCCCTGAAAGTACACATTTTAAGCTTTCTAAGCGTACCCAGCTTGTTGTCGTGGGCTCATTTTTCTGGAAGTAATCCCTTGAAGAATTCTTAGGTTGCACAGGGTTTCACAAAAAAAATTATAAAAAAGCAGAATAAAAAACACCTTTTCCTAAAATATCAATATGCAAATAAGAAAAAACAAGCTAAATCTGAAAGCGCAAGGTCCCCCGAGCAGAACAATACCCAACATGCATAGGTACTATTAACCCTTTTAATTGCCAGCCTACTTGAACTTTTGTCGCCAGTTGGTCATTTTTCCCCATTTTGCGGCATGTTTAACCGTGATTTTTGTCGGAATTTCTTGGAAAATATATATATTTTTTTTTGCAGCAGAATTTAGGCTTTAACATTAAATGTCTTGTTTGTAATTTTTCTACTGTTTTTTAAATATTTTTGCGTAAAAAAAAACAAAAAAATAAATAAAATAATATTTTTTAAACAATTGTCTCCTTTATTTTAAATAAAACATTTTTTAGTAATAAAAACCATATTGCATGTGATAGCCCCATTTCTCCCGATTACAACGGTACCACATATGTATCAATAGCCCCTCATTCTTGCCCAGGAGACCCCCCAAACTGAAAAGAGCATTTTATAACATTTACAAATAAAATACTACTATCCACACTATAAACATAAGGGGTTAATTTAAAATGACATAGGGACCCCCTCCCAGGGGGGGGGACCCCAATTTTTTTTGAGAATTTTTGGCTAAGCCTAACCCCAAAAATAAAAAAAATAGTGCCCCCCCCCCCCCCTGGGAGGGGGTCCCTATGTCATTTTCTTTTTAATTTTAATTCTTTAAAATTTTAATTTTTTTTAATTTTTTCTTTTTAATCCCAGGGGGTGGGGGGACCCCATTTTTGGGGGGAATTCTAAGGGTTAGGGTTAGCCTAACCCTAACCCGTAAAGTGGACCAACACCCAGGATTTTCACTATCCTGGGTTTTGATCCACTTCCGCGGGGGTGCCCCGCTGCGTAAAACCCCCGAGAAAGGTATAAAAAACTCACCTCAGCCCGCTCCTACGGCGCATGCGCGAGCGCTCGTCCAATCAGAGCGCTCAGAGCCGCTGTGGTATGCACGGACAAGGGACGGACAACCACAGCGGCTCTGAGCGCGCTGGCAGCCGCATCTCGCGCTTCCCTCTAACAGGGAGCGTGCCCGCGTCGGCGATTCACAAACGACCGGAACGTGTGCGCGCCCTGATAGAGAGAAGCGCGAGATGCGGCCCGCGCATGCACCGTTGGAACAGGGATAAGGTAAGGCGATTGGGGCGTCCTGGGGGGTTTCACACAGTGGGGCATCCCGATTTCGGATGCCCCGCAGGGAGGGATCTGATCCGGGCCGATCAGCCTGGGTGTTGGTCCACTTAAAAAAAAAAAAAAAAAGTAGGGGGGGGGGGACCCCATTTTTGGGGGGAATTTTAAGGGTTAGGGTTAAGCTAACCCTAACCGTTAAACACTTTTTTTAAAATCACGTAGGGACCCTCATTTTTTTTGGAATTTTAAGGGTTAGGGTTAGCCTAACCCTAACCCTTAAAATGTAAAAAAAAAATGACATAGGGTCCCCCCTCACAGGGTGGGGGACCTCATTTTTTTTTTTTAATTTTAAGGGTTAGGGTTAGGGTTAGGCTAACCCTAACCCTAACCCTAACCCTTAAAATTAAAAAAAAAAATGACGTAGGGTCCCCCCTACCCGTCATAACCAGCCCGGGACCAGCTATGGGGGCTTGTAGGCACAGAGTGGGGGGGCCAGCTTTTGTGGCCCCCCCACCCTGCAGCCTACGAGCCCACATAGCCTATGTGGGCCCGGGCTCTTCTGCCCCCCCCCTGGGCTTTGGGGAGGCAGGTAATTGGGGGTGCAGGGGTTAATGGCAAGTCACCCGCTAGGGCAGGTGACTTGCCAGACCCCAGCCTTGTGAACTGGTACAGGGGTCTCATGGACCCCTTACCAGTTCACAAAGGGTTAACAGAAAAAAAAACACGGACACAAAATTTTTATTTATTAAAAAAAAAAAAAAAAAATTTACTCTTTACTCACCTTCGATCGTCAGCTCCTGTGTCCCTCGCTGATCTGCTGTCAGATGCCGGTGATCGGCATCCAGAGAAGGAGGAGGCAGGAGATCAGAGGATCTCCTGTCACCTCCTTCCAGGGCACCGATCACCGGCATCTGACAGCTAACAGAGCTGTAGCCGGTGATCGGGACTGGGAATGACGTCATAGCCCAAAGGGGCGGGGCTTAGCGGGGACGACGGCCCGGACTGACGTCGTTAGCCCCGCTTAGCGGGGCTTAGCGTCAAGATGGCGGCCGCCATCGGAACAGGAGAGGGGAGAGAGCCTTCCAGGCTCTCTCCTGAAGATCGGAATGACCTGGGGGGGGGGATCGGAGGCCCCCCAGGTGAAGAGGAGGGTCGGCAGGAGCCAGCGCACACAGAGGTAAGTAAATGTCATTTTTTTTTTTATTTTACAGGAAAAGCCGGAGGCAGCTGAAATGGGGGGGGGGGGCACCCTATTCCGGGCCCTCCCCTGCAGCCAGAGGAGGTACGGTGAACGATCGGAGACCACCATTTTGAAGAGGAGACCCGGCTGAATCAAACGAGGGGTCAGGTAAGTGACTTTTTAAAAAAAAATTTTTACTATTAGTGGGGAAAGTCAGGCACGTAAAATTTACGTGGCTGGCAGTTAACTGCAGGAGAGGCAGCCACGTAAATTTTACGTGGCTGGCGTTTAAAGGGTTAAATGTGGTTTTGCGTACAGCGCCCGGCGTTCACCAGACGCTGCCTGTCGCTATGAAGCACTACCTGGCTCTATCCCTTCTTAAATAACCCCCTTATATGACACACAGAACAGGCACAAGCACGGGGATGACAGTGATGACAGGCATGCCAGCAACAATGCTTCGTTAAAGCGGACCAAAACCCACAAAACATTTGAAATTAATTTGGCTAAAGCCCCTGCCTATACTCGCTGCTTAGAGTGTAGAACTAGAAATGGATATTTCCCCCTATCAAATTCTCCTGGAACACTGATTTCTTTTTCACTGTTCCTCACTGTAAAATGGCATATGAACACATATCTACCAGTAACAAGGCCAAAACACATGGAATGACATTTGGGTTGATTCAAAGAAACATGTAACAGCTTGGATTTGGCTCACGATCATCCTATTTTTCACGTCCGCTCGTGCGTTCGTATGAACTTGCGAGTGATTCAATAAGCAAATACGTTTCTATCCTAAAAGATACGTCCGTTCGTATGGCAGTTCGGGAATCAGACCTATGTCAGTTTCCATCCTGAATTTTCCGTTTCATTTCTCAGGTTGCAACATTGGTTTTGCCCTTTTTCCTTTTTTGTCTGGACGTAAATCCTTCTGATCTTGCGGCTCCGCACTACAAACTTACCTCATTAAAGTGCATTCTAAATATTTGGTCTTTTTCTTTATTTCATTCATTTTGTAGTAACCAACCATTAATGAATGCATTTGCATAAGTAAATCTTACTTTGTTTAATTTTTAGTTAACTTGCATTTTTTACTTGTGGATTTAATTTTAATATTTATGCTTCAAATGGTACAACTTTAAAATTTTTAGTGTGGTTACCCACACCCTCTACATACAGATTGCTCACAAATATTAAAAAACACCCAGCAACTTCTGCATGTTATGAGCCTAGAAACAGCCAAGATGGCGGCTCAGGTATTATCGGGCAGCCTGCAAACAGAAAGGGCCTTGTGACTGTGTTGCTCTGGATTCTTTGATTTCTGACCTTTCCATGCCCCCAGCTCTGCTGTGTCTGTGCAAAATACAGCAGTAACCCACATCCTGCACTTTATCCCGCTCTCCTCTCCTCAGTAAGTGTGATGCATCTGACCAAAGATGTGCTTAAATAATTAAACAAAGCAAAGGTAAACAACTACACCAATAAATGCAATCTAAAAATATTATTCTAGTACCTCAATTTTAAAATAATTAACAAAGGACATAAGTTTCTTTAATTAACGCAAATATATTGCAAAATAAAGGTTTACATGCAAAGGACTAATTAAGGTCCACATTAAAATGCTTTTATAAGGCATACATGAATCAGGTATGCATTGCCATACAATTTATGGCCTCGGCCATGCTGATACATGCAGTTCATTGGAGCTCAAGACGCGCAGACTCCTCCACATAGCCAAAAAACCTGTTCACGAACAGCAATCCGGCTGCTAAAAGGTGTCGGCTGTGGCTTTCTTTTAAAACGCGTTTAGAGGTTTCTCTGAATCACACCTAAACACATCCAATTAACCTAAGTTTTACGTTTTGATCCTAAGTTTTAGGATTTGATCCTAAGTTTTACGTTTTGATCCTAAAATTTAGGAACGGACTTCCGCTGATCGTAAGAGCATATACGCATTCGTACGTAGGCTCGTGCGAGTCGGAAATGGCCAAAAAAACAGGAAAAAATGACTAACACCCACCCAAACTTACGATTCTCGATACGAAATCAATTAACTTTTGCTCTTTGAATCGAGGGGATTGTTTTAACACTGTGACATTAACACTTTAGTGCCAGACCTGTAATGACAATTCTGCATAAAAATATTTTATTAAAAAATATATATAAAAGTGTTTGTTTGCAGCCAGGAGAGGTAACACAATGATTTGAGCCAAAAATGTTACATTTTAATTGCCAAACACGCTATTTATAAACAACCAATGTATAGGAGAGCGACACTGAGCGAAAGGTAATATGTGCCGCTCTTGAACCTAGAGCACCGGTGCTATACGCTGAGCCGCCTGTATTAATACATGTGACGCTACATGGCGCTGTTAGAGGCGCTCACCAGATTTGCTTTCTTAAAGTGGACCAACACCCAGGATTTTGACTATCCTGGGTTTTTGTGTAAAACCCCCCAGAAACCCCCCAAAACTCACCTCACCACGCTCCCACGTAGCCACGGACAAGCGGGTGACAGCTGCGGGCAAGACAGCGTGTCTGCCGCCGCCTCCCGCGCGCCGCTTTGACAGTGCGCGTGCCCGCGCCGGCCATTCACAAACGCCTAGAGGGGCGCGCGGGAGGCGGCGGCTCTTATAGATTCCCGGGCCGATCACCCCTGGGTGTTGGTCCACTTTAAATGTGGTTTTCACATACAGCGCCCGGAGTTCACCTGACGCTACATGCCGCTATGTGGCACTACCTGACACTAGCGTTTCTTAAATAACCCCCTTAGTTTGTGGTGACCTACAGGCACTGTAGGTCTGCTTTCAAAGAAATAGGAAAAAATAAATACATGTAGCTTGGTATCTGCAAAGGCTAAATGTATTTTTTATTTCAATTTCAGATTCATTTCCTAGTTAGAATTCTAATCTATGCAACAAAATGATCTACTGTTAAAGGAGAACACCAAATAGAGATGCCCCACTGTGTAAAACCCCACCGGAGCCCCTTTTTACTCACCATGTCCTGAAGCCCTCGCCGCATCTCTGTGTCGTGGCTGCATCCTGGCTCACCTCTAGCCACGTAATCACCGGCGCCTAGCCTTTTTTAATAGGCGGCACGGACACGTGAGTGGGCGATGTGTCCTGTGGTATAGTCAGCTCCCTTCGGCGTTGCTTGGCTACGTGGAGGCTGATTCATTACTAGCACCAGGTACCGGCAGATGAGCGTCTGTAGCGAGGCGCTCAGAGTGACCGCTAGTAGTCGCTGTGATCGTCTATGGTTCGCTGTTACCGACCACCTCAGTCGCTGGCCGGCATTGTTGAGTTTGATATGTGAGGGCCTTATTCATCAAGTGATAGCGTCAGACAGTGCCTCAATAGCGCCAGGTATCGTCAGCTATCAGCAGCTACCGACCCCAGAACGCCATGCTGCAAACACAATCACGCATTTATCACGCTAAATGAGGCTAGCGCCGGCGAAAGCGTCAGCTAGCGCTGGATTCATCATGTAGCGGACTTCAGCGAACAGCGCCGCTGCTAATCCCATCACAGCGCCAGGTTCGCTATCTGCCGCTCTCCCATACATTTCTATGGCAGACACTGCAATGTTTTTTTTCAGTGGGTTTTGTGGTTTTGTTTTTTGCCAAAAATGAAACACATGTTGTTTAGGATATGTCTGATGAATCTGTCTTGTTTTTGGTTATTTTTTGGTGAAAGATGTAATTTTTCTACTCGAATGTTGTGAGTGAAATATAAAATGCATCTCCTCCCACAAAACACATTAGCCTCAAATTAGCTTGCTTTCACAACACCCATGGCTTGTAAAGCTATTTTTTAGTCAGTCATGGTTGGCGCTCACGTTCGCTCATTGAAATTTTCAGCGCCCATGCTATTCTGCAGCCCTGTCCTTGTTGAATCTGTGGTGGTCAGTGTTTGTGCAGTCGCTGTTGTGATTCGCTATGTGCCGGCGTTAGCGTCGCTGTGCTGTTCATACATGTGCATTTCTGCATTTTTTCCTGAATTCACTTGCAGCGACCCCAGTCGTTCTTAATGAATACACTGTAGTTCAGAGCGTGCATATGTCCACATTCTGCAGGATTTTTTCAGGCGTACAAGCTCATAACAACCCGTTATGCATTCTCCTGTGTCCCACATTATCATGTTGTTGTATAGTTATATTGTGTTCTTATTTTATTCAGCAATCAACTTTATTTGTAATCAACCAGATCTGTTTTTGCTCTGACCTATGCATTACAGGATATTGAACACCCAGCTAAATCAAGCTAATAATTAATTGCGTCTTGGCCAAAAGCTTGTTGTAATGCGTAAATCTACTATTAGCGCAACTTTGCTTGCACGTAGCGGATATTAGTTTCTTCCTAGTGCGCGGAGCGTTTTTTTTTTTTTTGGTTAGCTTTCGTCATATCCACTTCCGGTTTCCTCCTTTGCGTTTCCACCATGCTGCCTAGGAGACGGATCCTGCGCCTCCCCAGCTCCTCCTCTGACTCTGGCACCCCCACCCCTCCCCCACCTCCCTCACCTCCCTCCCCTCCCCCACCTAACCCCCCACCAAAAGAATGCGTGTGGATAGCCGCGTAAACGGGCAGGTAGTTAAAGTGAGTATTTTTGCCTTGGATTATATGTTTAATCTGTTCTCAGTATAAATGTTTAGGCCATTGTTCTGATGTCATGTATTGATAACATTTTTTTATGTCATTTCTCATAGGATTTCTGCATCAAGCAGTATGACTATGCCCATGGGGGGAAGAAGCGCATTGCTCTGGAGGTGAAGGCCACAGTGTCCCGGCGCTTCAACACCAGGCTCAGTGTCCGAGCCATAGTGCAAAAATGGTCGGACTTCAAGCGCCGGGACCCTGAAGGTGTGTACCGGCTATATGATGCGTACGCTTCAGGTAAGTGGAAGTTGATGCTATGTTTATACTTTTTTGGAAATAATATTCTAAGCTGTGTACATTTTGGGTTGTAATTGTAATTTTTTTTATTCACCCCCTCAACACAGATAAGCGTCCTCCCCTGGGGAAACGTGGGAAGGGATTTCTCCCCAGCACGAGACAGGCGGACTCGGGGGAGTCATCGGGGGAGGGTCCCTCTCGCATTTCCTATTTAGAGGACCCAGCAGAGGAGTGTGCTGCTGGGGGGCTGGCAGGATCTAGCCTCAGCTCCTCACACTCTGACTCTGAGGAGTCACTCCAGCCAAGGGGCCACTCTCAAGTGGGGAGTCCAAGTGGGGTGGAAGATGTGGACTCTCCCACACTCCCTGAAGGAGCAGGGAGTGAGAGGGAGGAGGGTGGCCCTTTGGGTGGTGGATCTTCAGATCAGAGTGTGAGGAGCCGAGGCTCCACGCCTCCTCCTCAGAGCCCTCCCTGGGCTTCAAGTGGCAGCTCATCCCCTGGTGAGTGCAGATTTAGCCAGTGTTAGTCTGTGACAGGTTCCATATGGCCATTTGTACTTAGCCCTTGCCATTCCTCTATAATTTGCAGCGCATCATATAGCCGGCACCTCCAGGAGCTTTGCGCAAGGCCTTCTCCACGGGCATAGTCGTGGTAAGTGTTTGTTGTTATCCCTCACATTCCATATGTTATGACATTCCTTAAGGTGGACCAACACCCATTGGTGATTGGCCCGGGAATCTATAAGCTTCCCTGGCCAATCACCTCCCTCACCGCGGGCCCCCCCTCAAAGCCCACAAACTCCTTACCTCATTGGGGGCACCTCCCGCGCGCACCTTTAGATGTACACGCACCCGCGCTGTCCGTTTGTGAATGGCCTACGCGGGCGCGTGCCCTGTAAGAGTGACGCGCGGGAGGCTGCGGCAGACGGGCTCTCTCTCCGATCGGGGGGCCCCGCAAAAGTGGACCAAAGTTGTTCCGGCTAACACATGTTGCACACTCTACAAGTAAGATTCTACACTCAACTGAAAATTAGGCCTTAGCATTGCACTGTAAAGGTTATTGGCACATCTTGATGTGTCCATGTTGCACACATAAATAATTAACATGAACTCATGGACCAGTAAATATGCTAATGTCGGACAACATGTGTGTAACCATGCAAGCATTTGTTTTGGCAGACTCCCTAAACAGATGGATGTCAAATCGTCATGTGTCATTGGCCAACTAAATTTTGGTCTCTTTTGCTTTCTCCTGACAGATGTTGCCACGCAGACGGAGCCGGTCACCATCCTCCCCACCCCAACTCCCGGGACGTCCAGCAGCATGGGCCCCAGCCACAGCTGCGATGGTGAGTACATCCCACTTCATATGCCTAAAGACTTGGGACCCCTATGTCTTATTGTAAATTCTGGAGACATTTACAATGTACCTATGTCTTTTCTAAGCACACATCTAGGTTACATGTGTTTGTCCGACAATCCTAAATGCATGCATGCTTGAATGTTGGCTCCCATTCTTGTTTTTGCCACATAGTGTAAAATTGTGGTTTGTTCAAAACCAAATTGGCCTGCTAAGGTGGTGACCTCTAATATGCTTGGGCCAAGCAGTTTAATCGTTAGGACTTAGGCCCTGATGTTTGGCTGTAACTAACCAAAGAAATGTACACACTGGGACTTAGAACTTAATTTATTCCCAAGAGTTCAGAGTAAATGTATGCTTGGGATGTTGTAGCCACATTTAAGGCAGCCACTAGTACTCATATAATGGTAACACATAAGGGCACAGTGGCCAACAATGTGAATGTGTGGGTCAGCTAATTTGAGGCAATTACATTACATTGCTACATCTGTGTATGTTGAGCTCACATTCTATGTTTTGAATATGGTTTTTTTATACTCTCTACAGCTTGTGAAACCGAGCATCGCAGACTGTGGCAGTCTATCCGGCGTCTTCGCCTTATGCTGCTGGCCAAGAAGAGGCGTCATTAGGGTGGGGGGGATGGTTTTTGCTGCTGTGCGGCGGAATGTTGGCCCTGTTGGCCGCCTTGAGGCATAATAAATATTTTGTATTTTTCTAATTACAGTGTGTTGTGCCTTGTCAAGCATAGTTTAAGTGTCTAGCAACCCATTAGTTTGTAAATGTTGTTGTACCTTTGTAGCCATTTAATGTGTAAACCATAGTAAGATATGGTCACCAATGTGTGTCATACATTTCTGGCTACATGTACATCTCTAGATCTAGAGACTCATCCCTGACTGTGTTCTTAGCTATGTCTTTGAAAAAACACGATTTGGAGGTGGGGTACTCACATTTATTCTCCCAAAATTAACCAAAAAAAATAAAAACATCAAAATTATTGGCTTGGTGGCCTGGGAGGTTGTAATTCATTGCTAGGGGTGGTGTTGGGGGACAACAGTGCAGTAAAAAAAATAGACTGCTGTTCTATCAGCTGATGGATCAACAACAAAGTTTGGACCTGGCGCTGTAGCGATTGCTCCATGGCATGTGCAATGCGATCCAGTACCCTGTTTGTTTCCGCTTGTTGCCCATGTTGAACATCATGGAGCTGGCGCTGCAGGTCCGCAATTTGTTGCCGATCCACCAGCCCCTGATTTTCCAACGCCGCAATGCGCTCATTAGTTCCATCACGCGGCTGTTGGCGACTGTAGTCCTCCAGCATCCGGACCCCTAGCTCATAAAATTCTGCACTTGTCGGTGCCAGACCTCCTCTTCTTGTGTGTTCGGCCTAAAAAACCAAAAGAAAATATTGTAGTGAAGCTGAAACAATGCAGGTATGCCCCTTCCAATCATTCACCCAAAGTGTAACAATCAAACTAACCCTTGCTTGAGCCTCTGTAGCTTGGCCACCTGGCACTTGGGCAGACGGCACAGCTTGGGTTTCAGGTATGGCCTCCTGCCAAAACACAAAAGAAATAACATGTTACATGGTGGTTCCTGGACTACCCACGAACATGTCAATGTGGTTGTTTTTCACCAAAATAAGCCATGTTACCTCAGTGTCGTCCGCCCGAAGTAGTTCCGGGGTCTGGCTGCCAGAAAGGGGGAAATCCACATCTGAGAGATGGGGCAAGCTGGCATATGCTAAACAGGAAAGTCATGTTATTAGGTCAGTGGACAAAACTCAAATTTAATATGGATAGACTATCGAGGCCATACCTCGACAAAGTGGCAGATTACACAATAGCCAAAAGGGATCTTGTAAACTCAGATTGCTCACATGTATGTAAGAGGAAGATTAGCCAATAATTGGGCCAAACACTAACAGACACATTGCTCAAATTACACATACCCGCCATCTCACAGATGTCCTGAGTTAGGCCCTCACTCGAGCTTTGCCCTTGAAAATACATATTTAAACACAGCCGAATGAGTGGAATTTTGGCCTTCAGCATCTCCTCATATGGCCTGTAGGTACTCTTTGGACCCTGGATGGTCCCACTGTCGACATCAAGATCATGCTTCATCTGTTGCATAAGGGCCCTTCTCAAAGTGTAGAAGCGTTTCTTGCAGGATGGGCCACTACGTGGGTATTGAGCACTGCTAGTAAGCTCCTCCCCAATGGCATCCCACAATTTGCTCCTTTCTTGCTTGCCTATAGACTAGCTTTGGGAGCCAAATATTAGCTCCCATTTGGCCAGGGTAAGATGCACAAGAGTATTGTTATCCGCCAAATTAAATTCTGGCTCCCTCTTGGCAAATGGGCGGCTGGCCTTGGGTGCAGGCTCACCTTCGGCCTGGGCCCTTTTCCTTAAGGGAGGTCTGCGCACAGCACCAAACACACTCCTACTTGGGCCAGCTGTGGCCGGCAGATGTCCAGAATATGGCTCCATCCTGTAGCTGCACACACACACCACTATACAACACACAAGCACGCATACAGACTACAGAATGGCATCAACCTCTTTTAGGGGTGTGCAGGTTTTATGTGCTCTAACAACCAATCACAAACAGGTCCACTTAATTACTTCACACATACTGGCCAGGTGCTTGTAGCAACAGCTCCACTGCACTGAGTGAACCATGTGTGGTAGCCAATTAACTAATTACAGAGCTCATTAACCAAACAACACACAACCAAAGACAACAATGTACTCAGGTATATTAAACACTTGTAAAATGTGGCTCTACAAACGGCTATTTAAATTAAGAGCAGCTTACCTTTCATTGGTCCACCACAGAATGTTCAGTCATGTCCGTTAAAGCACGCAAGTATCTGCTCACTTACGCTAGTATGTTTTAGTGTACGCATGCGCAATCCGTTTCAAGCACACCTGGGTCAGCTAATTGCAGACAGGAAATAGCAGAGCAACGCAAAAGGCGGCAAAGCGGACCTGTCCTTTTCCCAAGTTAAGTATAAATGGCTGGATTTGACAACCTTCTGGTATTGTTACACTGTGGCAAAGGCTGTGGTGTGGTGGTGTGGTAGTTTGGTCCCTTAGTCCCTTAGCTCATTTTAGTGTCTGGCTGGGTTTGGTCCTCACTCTCTGTGGCTTGTTGGGTGATTTCTGACATCAGTGCTGTTTCTTTAGGAGATTGATTTTGTTGGCATATGCAAATATTGTGTAGCATACAGCAAGTGAGGCTTGATTTTGGGGCCTTTTGTGGGCTGTGCAGCAACTCCCCTCTTGGTTGTGCCTAACTTAGAAAGCACACTTTCAGCAGTCTGGTGGTTCAGACCACTATACTTCTAGTTTTGTGGTGAGCTGCATTGTAGTGAGTGTGTGAGGAGTGTGCTTGCTTGTGTGTGTGGTGTGTTTGTGTTTTTTTTTTGTTTTGCTTCTTTGGTATATCTTTTCAGTGAGTGTGAGATGGATAAGAGGGTGATGTATGGGTTATGGGTGCAGGGATGTGTGAGAATGCTGGAAGAACAGGAGGCCAGGGAGGAGGGTGCTGTGAGGCTTAGGGCACCCCGATCCTTTGGCATCCGTCTTTCAGTGTGGGATTTAAGTGACAAGCAGATCAGAAGCCGCTTCCGTCTGAATCGTGCAGCACTACAGTCCCTATATGATCAGATTAAGACCAAAATCGAGCCATCCACCAAACGCACCCAATCCATTCCAGGCATAGTACGCCTATGTGCCACACTTAATATTGTGGCACGAGGGAACTTCCAGGCAACCTCTGCCCTCCTCAGCGGGATCAGCCAGGCTACAATGAGCCGCATATTTATACAGGTAGTACTGGCTATTTGTGACCTGATCCCTGTTTACATCAAGTTTCCTGAGGATGAGGTTGCCCAAATAAAACATGCATTCTATCGCATGGGAGGGATTCCGAATGTGCTAGGGTGCGTGGATGGTACACATATCCCTTTCCGCCCTCCCCGTGCACAGGAGCTGCATTATCGGAACAGAAAACAGTTCCACTCCATGAATGTCATGGTGGTCTGTGACCATGACATGAAGCTGCGGGCCGTGAGGCTTCCCCGGCTCATGCCACGACTCCAGCAGTCAGTCCTGTGCCGGAAGTTCGAGAACAACGAAATGCCAGCTGGCTGGCTACTGGGTAAATAACTAACCATGCCAAAGTATTTGGCATAGAATATGTGGCCTAGTAAGCTAAATTAAAAATATTGGCAAAAATAACATGTACTAGTACTAATTGCTGTCTCTCTCATTGTGTTTATTCCACAGCGGATAAGGGATATGGGCAGAGAACGTGGGTCATGACTCCGGTCAGAAACCCACAGACCTCTGCCCAACAACGCTACAATGGAGCACATCACAAAACCAGAAGCATTGTGGAAAGAACCATTGGACTGCTGAAAGCGCGCTTTCTGTGTTTGGCACGCCCAGGAGGAGAGATGTTGTACAGTCCACAAAAGGTCTCCAAGATTATCCTTGCATGCTGTGTGCTACACAATCTTTGCATATGCCACAGAATCCAAGCCCCTGAAGAAACAGCACTGGTGCCCGAAATCCCCAACTTGCCCGCAGAAACGAGTGAGGACACCCAGACTGGCTTTGAGCTAAGGGAAAGCATGATCACTTAGTTTTTTGCGCTAAGCTAACTACCCCTCACTATCCAAGTACTGCACTACAGGGGAACTATTTGTTGGCTCCAATCATAATTTTTCCAAAACCACTATAAGGGGTGTGTAAGATGACCCAAACCACTATAAGGGGTGTGTAAGATGACCCAAACCACTATAAGGGGGGGGGGGAGTTGACCCAAACCACTATAAGGGGTGTGTAAGATGACCCAAACCACTATAAGGGGTGTGTAAGATGACCCAAACCACTATAAGGGGTGTGTAAGATGACCCAAACCACTATAAGGGGGGGGGGAAGTTGACCCAAACCACTATAAGGGGTGTGTAAGATGACCCAAACCACTATAAGGGCTGTGT
This sequence comes from Gastrophryne carolinensis, assembly GCA_027917425.1. Taxonomy (NCBI): domain Eukaryota; kingdom Metazoa; phylum Chordata; class Amphibia; order Anura; family Microhylidae; genus Gastrophryne; species Gastrophryne carolinensis. Next base: position 247,516 of record JAQIHN010000996.1, on the reverse strand, counting down.
AAGATGACCCAAACCACTATAAGGGGGGGGGGAAGTTGACCCAAACCACTATAAGGGGTGTGTAAGATGACCCAAACCACTATAAGGGCTGTGTAAGATGACCCAAACCACTATAAGGGGTGTGTAAGATGACCCAAACCACTATAAGGGGTGTGTAAGATGACCCAAACCACTATAAGGGGGGGGGGAAGTTGACCCAAACCACTATAAGGGGCGTGTAAGATGACCCAAACCACTATAAGGGGTGTGTAAGATGACCCAAACCACTATAAGGGGTGTGTAATATGATCCAAACCACTATAAGGGGTGTGTAAGATGACCCAAACCACTATTAGGGGAGGGAGGGGGAGTTGACCAACATAACAATTAGGGGTGTTGTGCAAGTTGGCAAAAACTGTCCCAAACCAAAAATTAAAAATGTAAATAAATGCTAAAAACAAAAATTATTTATAAATACTAACTACACTTTTTCTTCTTTTTTAGGCACCATGATGAAAAACCACCTTTATTTGTTTTATTTACTTGCACCAAAAAAAAATAAAAAATAAAAAAAAATCAGCAAAGAAACATGTTGCAATGTGTTTACTACTGAAGGTCCTAACATTGATTTCAACAGCAAACAAACGCGCAGGCGCTGTGTTGAATAGCGTGTGTCAAAATGACAGCGCCTACAAAGCTGATCTGAAACATCATATTCACCAATGTAGGCATTGTTCCCAACAACGCCAAGTAGCGACTGAGGAGGCCTGCTATAGCGAATCGCAGCCGGCCGTGGCGTACGCTAGCGGCGCTCATAGCGCCATACTTCAGGCGCTCATCTGTCGCTACCTGGCGCTATTACTGGCCTCTGAGTCGCCAGTACAGCTCTATATGGGAGCGAATGGTAGCGAATGGTAGCGACAGTGTGAGCGAATCAAACCATATTCATCAAGAAAACAGCCTCACACAGCGCCGGCGCTCAAAATTGTGTCACTGTAGCCCAGAGCGCTAGGCGCTGTGTGATTAATATCTGTTTTTGAACACATATCCACCAGTAACAAAGAGAAAACACATGAAATTACATTGTTGCAACATTGTGACATTAACACTTTAATACCAGAGCTGTAATGACAATTCTGCATAAAAATATAAAAAATCAAAAGTTTTCAAAAATGACTTTTTCTAGGCCAGGAGAATCACACAATTATTTGATTAAAAAAATAAAAAAATAAAAGAAAAACCCTGTTTAAAGAGAAGAAAAGGATCGTCCATTGAAATGTATGAGAGAGTGACAGGTAGCAACAGGTAATACCAAGCGCTCTGGAAGCCACAGCGTTGGCTGTATATGCTGAGCTGACGTGTCGCTGTTAGGCCCTTATTTATGAAGGAATAGCGACAGGTAGCGACTGGTGAGCGGCTGGTAATGACGGGCCCCACCACAAGAACGCCGGCTCCCCACCACAATCACACATTTATCAAGGCAATCCTGCTTAGCGACTGAGATAGCGCCAGAGAGCCACTCATTCATCATTATTCCAGCCTCAGCCCACAGCGCCAGCGTCCGACCTTGAACAGCGACAGCTATGACCTCTCGCTACCTGGCGCTCTCCAATGCATTTCAATGGAACAATCTTTAAATATTAATAATTAATTGTTATTAATTTTTTTTTTTTAAATGTGAAAAATTCTGTGACCACTTCCATGTGCCATTTTAAATAATTTTTTTAAGGTAAAAAAAAAAAAAAAAAATTTGCAGAATTGATATTACAGGTCTGATATTAATGTATTCATATTACAAAATTATTTAAAAAACGTGTTTTTTTTGGTTTCCAAAAATATGGTTGTTTGGGGGTTAAAAAACTACTTTTAACCCATCGCCGCCATCGCTCTGGGGTTTAAACATGCATTTCACAGCGCGAGAATTCTTTGCGCGTGATTTGTTAATGAATATGGTCGAAGCTGGTCGCTCTGACCAGTCGCTATCATGCGCTCCCATACAGCACGGAACCTGTCAAATAGCGACTCCTCACCCAATATTCAACATTACGGCAAACCAACTCGCTATCAACTACCGAACAACGGCCAAGCACAGCGACTACTAGCGGGCGCTCTGAAAATGCCGCTACAGTCGCTCAACTGTCGCTACCTGCCGCTGTTAATGAATCGGCCTCTTAGAGTCGCTCACCAGATTCGCTTTGATAAATGTGGTATTGCATTCAGCGCCCGGGGGTCACCGTTCGCTACCTGTCGTTACCTGTCACTGCCACTCACTACCTGGCGCTATGGCTTGATGAATAACCCCCTTACCCCTGGTTGCGCAGGCTCTTTCTCATCCGGGTCTGTGTCGTGGGAGCGACAGGAAAGTGAGTGGATGGGGCCACCTGCGGGGATACACACAGTGGGGCATCCCAATTCAGGATGCCCCCACTGAGAAGAACAACACCCCGAAAAGCAAAAAATCAGGCACGTTGTTCCTCTTTAAATAAATACAAATAATTTAAGCAAACATTAAATGTGGAATTATTTACCAGTCCCAGCTTTGCATCTCCAGATGTTCTCTATACCCCTCCTGAAGTGGGAGGAAGCAGCTGTCACATTGTACCCATAACATTAATGTACATGTATTTAGTTTTGCTGATCACTGTGCCGGTATATAAATTGGCTTCTTTGATGTAGATGGGAACAATTTGCACAGGAGCTAAACCTTTTTATGTTGCCCTAATTACTACAGCTGCGCTCAGATTTAGAGCCATTCTCTCCTCTGTGTTCCCTGGACAAGAGTATGAAGCTCTAATGTTCCTAGAGCTCCTATCTACAGGAGGAGGAGAATGATCAAACACTCCGCTTGTTAGTGAAGGCTTTAGCATGTTGGAGGAGTGGAACATGTACAGTACCACTGAAAATCTACATAGTTCAAAAGCAAAAGTGATTTTTGGTTCTTAGATTATCTTGCCCCTCCTTATATCCCCTCCTTGTATATGCTTCAAGTAATTATCCAGCCAAAAAATACAAAAATCTATACTTGAATTTTGTCCCCCCGCAGCTCCTCCATCCAGGAACAATACCACACCAACCTCTAAAAAGGGGAGCACCACTATGAAGTCAAAAAAGATAAATCACTTTTATTAGAACTAATACAAAAGCACCTAAAAACAACACATAACACAAAAGAAACTGCTCTTCTCCCTCAAATAATAATAATTGTAAACGTAGCATTAATATATTGGAGAAATATGTCAAAATCTTAATCTAAAGTGACATCCATGGAGAGGGGGAGAAAGACAGAGCAGCAGGCCAGACACCTGCGCACGCGGCTATCCGTGCTGCTTCTGCTTGGGTGAAGGTCCCTTCCTTGCAATGATTGGAGTGGCCACTCCCCAGGTGCGGAATTCCATCTTGCCGAGTTGCAGACATGTTGATCCTGCCATAGCCCCTCTATTACATGAAAGGAGTGGCTAAGCGTAGGGACAGCATTCAGGAGACAGGGATAGAAGACTCACGCAGAACAAAGTGGTGCTTGTTCTCCAGTATTAGAAAGAGCTGGACAGAGGAGTGGACCATTTCATGGCTTTCTATGCTTCCTACCTTGTGGGGCAGTTATGTCCTAGAGGTAGGGAAGCAGGTCTGTGACCGGAAGGTGGCAGGTTAGATTCGCAATCATGGGATATGACTGAAGTGCCCTTGAGCAAGGCACCTTTCTCCCCGGGTGCTGAGTTTAGGGCACCCCACCACTCGGACACATGTGCACTTCACTATTCCTTAGTTTGTAATTTACTTGTGTATTTGTAGTGTAGTTGTGATTTCCACAGTGCACGGATGGGTAAAATGCGGAGCAGGAATTCCATGTTTACAATTGCACTATTATCACTACCTAATAGTGGCAGAACTGTAAATTGATGTCGAATTGTGTCCACTATAGGGCTGATTCAACACCGTGCAACAAAAAGCAAACGCACCGACTCATGCCAAAAATTCAGGTGGTGGGTAGATTCAGAGAACCACATGTGAAAGATGGTGAAGGTTTTTCATTTGACATTTCGCTTCAGCGACATACATTGTTGCTATTTATTTAATAAAAAGAAAAACAAAAAATGGCCCCTAGCCTCCCTGAGCCAACCAGCTTGGGCACCAGACCTAGGGGGCTGGAACCCATATGCCCTGCCAATTTACCAGCCCCTATGCCATTGGGTACGGGTCCGTTACTGCACCCTACCAATGGGCACCATCCCTGGTACCCCAAAAAAGGGTGCGGTTAATGGGGTATTGGCCCCCTACCCTGTGAACTGGTTTAGAGGGTCCCCTGGAAGAACAACCCACCCATACCGAAGAGGATAGGAGCTAGTTAACCAGCAATGCCAGGGGCAGGCCCTGGGTTAGCAGCCCCTATGCCTGGTGCCCAGATTGGTTTATTCAGGGAGGAGGTGGCAAGGAAATGGTTTTCTTTTTATTGTTAACCAAACATAAATTAAAAAATATATACGACATCTGTGGCATGGCTTTTTTCATTGAATAAAACATGCCAGATTGTGGATTATTTACTCCTGCTAAATCAATAGTCTGTACAAATAACTCTCAAAAATAAAACATCTAACACACACAGAATCACCCTAAGTTTGAATTCTTGAAAGTTTTTCATGTGAAAATGTTCCGCATTTGTGGATTTTACCCACAAGTTGTGAAATTATTTGTGAATAATAATAATAATAAAAGGACTGCTAAATCTGCAAATATCGACAAATAGTGCGGAGATGCATTTTGCCTGGTGCTGAATCAACCCTATAACAGGGGCTTATTATACCTCAGGAATAAATATACATTTCTACATTCTACATTTACTCTTTAAAGGCTGACCAAAATCCATACCAACTGACCCCAAAAGTCTCCAGGGCCAGCCATTTCCCTGTAGCTGGGACATCCTCATTCCGTATGCCCTGCATTGTGAAACCCCCTGGCTCTCCATTCATTCAGATTAGATTTCCGGCTGATGTAAACTATTCTATTTGGAGGAGAGCCCACACACGCCCTGTGGGGTCACCAGAGAGGTTTCATTATCATTTGTCATTTGTCAAACCGATCTGATGTTCTTCAATGGGGAGCACAAGCGCCCAATCTCCGGCAGAAGCACACGCGCAGCCTTAAGATGCAGGGGATGAGTCCGCTGTTGCTCGGCATGGTAAACAATCAGAGCTGTTTGCCAAAATACATAGGCACAGCAAACTACTCAGATTGGACCAGAGCCTGTGTATGCGCTGGTGGGCTTGGGAAAGCTAATATAGGTGATCTGGGGGGGTTTCACAAAGTGGGGCATCACAATTCAGGATGCCCCGGGGGGAAGACCAGTGGCCAGTCCTGGAATCTTTTAAACATCAGAGGCACAAGCTCGACCCAAAATCACCCTTGCCCCTTTCTCATCCATGCAAGAACCAGACCACACCCAGAAACACATACAACGCCCACACCATTGCCCATCAATCCAAATTATTAGTAGCTCAGCTCACCAACCAAAAGCAAGAAAGGATTTGCTAGCTTCAGTTATGGTCCTTTCTGACCAGAAATTTAAGGGTCATTAATTGTACTATGGGGGTTATTCATCGAGGGATAGCGCCAGGTAGTGCTTCGTAGCAGCAGGTATTACCTGTTGCTCTTCCACAGGTTTCAATGGACATCTCCTTTCTTCTGTTTAAACAGGGTTTTTATTTTTAATTTTTTTTCCTCTCTCGAATAATAGTGTGACCTCTCCTGGCCTCAAGGGGTCATTTTTGAAAACTTTTTAGATTTTTTTGTTATTTATGCAGAATTGTCATTACAGGTCTGGCACTAAAGTGTTAATGTCACAGTGCTACAACAATGTCATTCCATTTGTTTTCGCTTTGTTACTGGTGGTTATGTGTTCCAAAACAGACTTTAATCACAAAGCGTTCAGATTTAGAGCGCCAATGCTGTGTGTGTGTCCTTTTTTGATAAGTATGGTGTGAAGCGCAGAGAGTCTGTTGCACTGACCTGGCGCTACCTCTCGCTCCCTGCATCGCTGTACTGGTGTTAGAGCGCCCAACATACATCACATTCATCAATGCCGTCCAGGTTACTACAGCAACCGAGGCGCTCTGTTACAGCGCCCGATACCCGCTTATGGCGTCTACTAGCGGTCGCTCTAAGCGCAGCTATACAGATGCTCATCTGCCGATACCTGGCGTTAGTTGGCGTTAGCCCGGAAGCAGACCAGCCTTGTGGGAATGGTCATGGGGGAAAGTGACATCAAAGGGAAGAGGAGTATACTCCCCTTCCTCTTTTGACCCCCGGCTTGGATGGACGAGCAGTCAGGACTGACGCTCGTCCATCCATCAGGTACCAGTGACAAAGTCACTGCGGCGGAGTTGCCCGGGGGGGGGCGAGTCCCCACCCCAAGCCCTCGTCTCCCCGCCGGAACGCGTCCCATCCCACCCCGCTCTCACCTTTTGTGGTTGCGCCGCTCCCTTGCTGTCTCGGTGGGCGGGGGGTCGGCAGCGTCATCCCCCTCCTCTCCCACTTGCTCCCACTCGCTACCTCTCGCTCCCTGCATCGCTGTACTGGTGTTAGAGCGCCCAACATACATCACATTCATCAATGCCGTCCAGGTTACTACAGCAACCGAGGCGCTCTGTTACAGCGCCCGATACCCGCTTATGGTGTCTACTAGCGGTCGCTCTAAGCGCAGCTATACAGATGCTCATCTGCCGATACCTGGCGTTAGTAATGAATCAGCCTCTAAATGTACAAGTACATGTTTCTTATATAAAAGCACAGTATGAGGCCTCTTTCTTATGCTTGGGAATTATCTGAGTGACCCAAACTGGCAATCAGAATACCTCATGAAAAAGTATTTTTAGATCACTCATTAACCTTTATGAATGAATTGTCTAAACTCACAAGCAGTAATTACTTCTTGAAATTGCTTTAAAAAATAACGAATTGAGGTGAAAACTCTTGTCTGAATGTCATCAGATAACAAATAGTTTTAATATTACCTCAAGCAGCTTATTCAGATCAGCATCAGCTTGTGTAAAGGGCCTGACAGAACCTGTTCCTATCGCACCTTTCCATGGCTGTCCATATTTCTCGGTACATTTCACCATGTGGTAAGGTCTTGACATGTACATTAAAGAGCGTTTATTTTCAATAGGTCACACATGGTTTATATCGTGTGCCTGTGCAACGCTTGATTCGGGCAATAAAAGAGAAAAACAACTCGCCCGATCGTCGTAATCCTCCTACAAACCTGACAAAGTGAGGATGGATTGATACTCTGCATATTAGCACAGGACCATAAATGACAGGTCAGTCAACCCATGACAGCAGCAGCCATGCCTGTGCTGCTCCAGGGATTGTATTACTGACCTATAACTTAAAGCGGTGCTTCACCCTGAATAAGAGTCTATGTTATATGCTTCACACACTCTTACATACAGGTAGAAGGCCCGTCCCTTTAGGGAGGGTAGCCAACATGACTGGCCTGCGTTCCTGCCCGGAAGCAGACCAGCCTTGTGGGAATGGTCATGGGGGAAAGTGACATCAAAGGGAAGAGGAGTATACTCCCCTTCCTCTTTTGACCCCCGGCTTGGATGGACGAGCAGTCAGGACTGACGCTCGTCCATCCATCAGGTACCAGTGACAAAGTCACTGCGGCGGAGTTGCCCGGGGGGGGGGGCGAGTCCCCACCCCAAGCCCTCGTCTCCCCGCCGGAACGCGTCCCATCCCACCCCGCTCTCACCTTTTGTGGTTGCGCCGCTCCCTTGCTGTCTCGGTGGGCGGGGGGTCGGCAGCGTCATCCCCCTCCTCTCCCACTTGCATCGTCGTCTTCAGGGCGCAGGGCCGCAGTAGAGCCGCTTCTCCCCGCCACCTCAGTGGGCGGGGAGAGGCGGTGACGTCACCCCCTTCTCCTTTCCTGTCTTCAGGCGGACGGGCGTCTTCACTCGGGCCGCAGTAGCACCGCTTCTCACCGCGTCTCGGTGGGCGGAGAGAGGCGGTGACGTCACCCCCGCCTTCAGTGCGGCCCGGGCGCAGGCAAGTGAGCCGCATCTCCCCGTCGTCTCGCCCGGCGGGGAGCTGCGACAGTGTCATCTCCCACCCCCCCGGGGAAGCATGGCGGGCGCACTGCGGCCGCCGATCAGTAAGCGCTCCGGCCCCTCCCCGCATCAAGCTGGAGGGGGGGCACCTTCCCACTCCCCTCCTCTGTCACAAAAGGGGGTCAGTTCCCTGCTCCCAGTGGAGCAGAGATCGGAGCTGGGGGCATGCTCTTTGCCTCCAGCTCCACTGGTGGGCCCTTCAAGCACCACACATGCTGCCCCCCGGCAGCACACACGCAGGGGTTTAGTGTGGGGCCCGCTTTTCACCTCCCCCTTTTTGGCACGCCCCCCCTCAGATCCTCGTCCCCACTACCCCTCACCGCCTCCCCCATCATTGCAGCGCGCCCCGCGGTCCCTCCGGCATGGCGCATCCCTGCGGCTTCGCCGTTTGACCTTTTTTATCAGCAAGCGGTGTTCGACCAGGAGGCGGCTCAGATGGGCGTTGCGGTCGGAACACCAGGATGGCGCGTCAAGGACGCCCAGGATCAGGCAGGCGGTCATGTGGTGGCGGCAACAGGGGACGTTGATCGGGCAGCTTCAGGGTCAGCAGCAGCGCTGGGACGTCCGGCGGGTAGCGGGTCACTGGGCCATTCGGGCACGGTGACCCAGGGAGTGGATCAGCAATCGGGCGGACCAGGCGGCGTGATCATTCGGCTTGGTGAGCCATACTTGATCGTCGATTTTATTTGTGTCGCAAGTTGGGGGTGGGGTTTCTGCAGGTGAGGGATTGGGCGGAGTCACAAGTTTTATGGCAGGGGTGTGAGATCTGTGGCGCAGGTGGGAGTCAGAGGCGTGTGAAGGGGCCGCGGGGCTGGGCGCAGTGCAGGGCCCAGCAGCAGTGTAAGCGGCGGGTCCGGCGGGCAGTACTGGGGGGGACGATGCAGCAGGTAGGGGCTGAGAGGGCAGGATGTAAGGAGGAAGGTAGCGGTGAAGACCCGGCGGCAGGGGGGGTGATAGGCCCGTGCCGATCTCGGACTTGGCAATGGGGCACTCCTACGTGTGTTTTGAGGGTCTGTCGGGGGGCATCTTAAACTGGAGGTAAAGGAAAAAATTTGGCGTAGGGAATATGTGGACATTTACGTGGCGCGCTAGAGCGTTTCGGGGTTGAGAAAGGGAATTAAGTATCAGAAGGAGGAGGATGAGGATAGAAGGCGCTTGCAGCTGCTACCAAGAAGTTTCGGGAATTGGCTGCAGGCGTTTGCTATACTGGCGAATGTGATAGGGGAAAATAATCCGGAGCACTGTTCACCGCTATGCTGCTACCTGGATACCATCTGGGAGGCCCACTGGGTGTATGATGGCTCAGCTTGGTTGCGGTATGACGAACAGTTCCGACAACTAATGGCGATAAGTGAGGGCTTGGGTTGGGATTACAGGGACATCGGGTTGTGGCTGAGGGTTATGAATGCAAGGTGGGGTGTACCGGCATGAGGGTTCAGGCTGCGGGGGAAGCCACTTGGTGGGGCAATGCTTTAGGAAGGGGGAGGTCCGCAGGGGTGCAGATGGTCCTGAAAAAAGGGGTGACACCGGTGAGAGGGGTGGAGATGCGTCCTTGGCTAAATAGGTTTCCCGATCAGGGGGGAGCTAAGTGACTGGCGGAAGGTTTGAGCTGGGTTTCGTGCTCCCATGTATGGCTTCTTGTGGGGCACGCTCTCTTATTAAAAAAAAAAAAATGGGACGGGTACGGCCGGAGGTAGTAAGGGAACAGCTGGGGAGGGAGGTGTCGTGGGGGCGGATGGCGGGCCAATTTAGCGACCCCCCTTTGGAGGATCTGGTGTTGTCCCCGTTGAGGGGGTGCCCAAGAAGGAGCTGGGCAAATTTTTGCCTCATTCACCACTTGTCTTTCCCGAAGGGAGTGTCGGTGAATGATGGGATAGACAAGGAGCTGTCATCGGTGTCTTATACGTCGCTTGACTTCGCTCTGGCCTTGGTGAAGGAAGCAGGCCCTGGGGCATTGATTGCTAAGACCGACATGGAGTCTGCATTTTGGCTGCTGCCGGTGCATTTGGATAGTTTGTACCTCTTGGGCTGTTTTTTGGGGGAGGGTAACATGTGGACCGTTGTCTGCCAATGGGGGTGCTCAATTTCGTATGCATATTTTGAGGCCTTTAGTTAGTTCCTGGGGTGGGTGGTGAAGGAGAGAGCGGGTGTCGGGTCCATCTCCCACTACTTGGACGACTTTCTGTGCGTGGGAATGGCGGGCACCAGAATATGTGGAGAGTTGTCGGCAACCATGTTGAAAGGGTTTGGGGCATTCGGGGGGCCAGTGGGGGCACGAGAAGATGTTGGGGTCTGGCAATGGTTATGAAATTCTTAGGGTTGAGATTGACACGGGAGAGAGGGTCTGCAAGTTGGCGAGGGACAAGGGGGAGAATCTGGTGGACGGGTTGGTGGGGGCCATGGAGTCAAGGAAGTTTATATTGCAGCAGCTTCACTCGGTGCTTGGTTGAACTTCGCAGGTCAGGTTTTGCCTACGGGGCGGGTGTTCACGAAGAGGTTGTCATTGGCAACAGTGGGCGTCAGGGAGCCGCATCACTTCCTCAGGATGACGGTGGCCATGAAGGAGGACATTAGGATGTTGGTCAATTTTCGGGAGTCGTTTAACGGGCTGGCAGATTGGTTGGAACAGATAAGGGGAAAAGAAGAGCTTCAGTTGTTTATGGATACGGCAGGTTCGGGTGGTTTTGGGGCTTATTTGGGGGGTCGTTGGTGTGCGGGCCCTTGGCTAAGGCAGTGGGTGGAATCGGCGCTTATAAGGAACTTGGCCTTTCTTGAACTGTTTCCACTGGTGGTGGCGGCGACACTGTGTGGGAGGGGGGGAAACAAGGTGGTTTGTTTTCGGTCGAACAACATGTCAGTTGTTTCGTTAGTCAACACACAGACATTGTCACCGCCGTCGGTTGTCGTGCCGCTTAGGCAGCTGGTATTGGGTTGTTGGCGGTATAATGTTTGTGCAGGGGGCGCATGTGCCTGGAGTGGAAAATGGGATAGCTGACACTCTTTTTCATTCACAGTGGGAGCGTTTCAGGAAACTGGATCCGATGGAGGTTGGGTGTCAGGCCCGAGTGGTCGGTTGGAGATTGTGTGAAACGCCTTTTGGTTTAATTCAAGGGTTGGTTGCACCATCTACTTGGGGGTCTTATGTGAAAACATGGCAGCAGTGGTGAGTCTTGGAGGTGGAATTCGGGGTACCGACCACGGAAGGGGACAGACGGAGCTTATGGGGAGCAGACGGATATGGTATGTGAGCGAGATGGTAGCGGGTGGTGAGATCTCGGTTGATAGGAGGACAAGAGGGTTGGTCGGATTTTACTAAATCAATTTGGGAGCGGCAGGCGTCGAAAAGTTGGTGGAAGGAGCACGGATTGGCGGACAGCAGGCGTCCAGTCTCATGGGGAATACTTCGAGGAGTAATTGGCATACTGCCCAGGGTGTGTTCGTTGTGTCTCGAAGCGTAGTTGTTTAAAGCGGCATTTTCGTTGGTAGAGGATGTGGTTGTCGAAGGACAAAAAAAAAAACTGATTGGGGGGGGGGTGTTTAGCTTACTTCTGGGGAGGTTGCCGCTTCGGGCTTCATGCCTGACTGCCGCTGTTGAAGAGTTTAGGAGGGTCAGGCCGAATGGGGGTGGTCCGCTGTTGAGGTATGAGGACGGTTCCTTCTATCGCGTTTTCAACTTCTGGCTGTATGTAGGAGATGCCTGGGGGGGGGCTTGGGTTTGCAAGTGGGGAGTACGGCACCCACTTCTTTCGGATAGGGGCATCCATCGAGGCCACTAGGCAGGGGCTCTCAGAAGAGATAATAAAGAGGCTGGGGAAGTGGGAGTCGGCGGTATGATTGGCGGATAGAGTCAAACGGTCATAGGTGATCGAGATGATCGTTTTTTTCACATTACCTACATCCCACCCTCCTCCCCTCTCCCTCTTCCCTTGTTTTTTGTTTTAAGATCGGCGGTCATTCTTTTCTATTTTGGTCGGCTCGATGAGCGGCGTTGGGAAGGTGCAGGTCGCATCTGGGAATACCGGAGGAGAGGGCACGATTGAGCTGGGCTGGTGTGAGAGGGCTGCAGTGGGGTGAGCTGCGGGAGCACACCTTGGAAAGGACATGGAGGTTGGGCCACCGGGAGTTTTTGCATTACAAGCGGGTGGTAGCAATTTGGGGAAAGTGCTGATGAGGCATTTAATCAAGCCCAACCCGGGACTTGTTTTCCTTGGGGTGTTTCCGGGGGTGGTTCTGGCGTGGTCACAAATGGTCCCCCGGTATGTGTGGCACGCTAGAGACTTGTTGGCCATAGAGAAGGTTCGGGTGATCGTCAACAAGGCAATAGCGTGGTTTGTAAGGTTGAATGGGGGGGTTGACGGTGGCATGTCGATGTTGGGGAATTTGGGGGCTTTTATTGATCGCATGAGGTGCACTTGCATGACAGGGGTATCGATCTGTTAACATGTCATTAAAGGAGTGGATCGACATGGCGGTGGAGTTGTGGCGGGCCAGGCAGCCCTAAGGTGTCAGCGCTGCCTGGCTGTGGCGGGTCTCCTCTCGGGTTTTGGGTCTGAGGTAGCAGGTTTAATTTGGTTGGGTATGCGGCTGTTTCCAGCGGAAACCGGCCAGCAAGGTTTTGGTTGGTAAGATAAGGAATTTGGTGGATCAATTAGGGAGGGGGGGGGACAGGGGGAATTTTGTCTTCTGGGGGTTAGCTCAGTTAAGCTCCCAGTCCTAGGAGGTACGCGGCCGAGCTTACATTGGCTTCCGCTTTGTGGCGCGTTTGTCTCTCCCCCCTCCCATGGTTGTCTTATCTTGGGCTTCTCAGACCCGGAAAAAAAAGGGGGGCCCTTTAATTGCGTGTAACTTATTTATATGTTTGGCTGTGGGCGATTAAATTTTAATCTTTCCAAAGATATGGTGGTTCAGAATCATTATTTGGTGGTGGAATTTAAGGGAGGTAAAGGCATATGGAGCGCTAGCCCAGTCATGCACACATTAAAAATCATCCTACCTGCATCTATTGCATGTTATGAGCCTTTAAACATCCAAGATGGTGGCTCATGGAACATCAGGCAGCCTGCAAACAGGAAGTGCCTTCTGACTGTGTCGCTCTGCATTCTGGGATTGCTGACCTTTTCCTGACCCCAGCTCTGCTCTGTCTGAGCAAAGCACAGCTATAACCCCACCCTCTGTATTTTATCCCACTCTATTCTCCTCAGTAAGTGTGATGCTTCTGAGTCAAGATGGCGGCACCCGTATCCTAAAGTCCTGAACAGAGTTGCAGCCCAGTGGGGGAAAGAATAACAAGTAAGTAACTAAAAACTTAAAATATATTAATTTTAGATGCTGGGGAATCGTTTTTGAAGGGTTTGGGCTTTTCAATAAATCATGGTGAAGGTCCGGTTTAAAGGAAAAGTACACATTTGTGGATTTAGGGGGAGCAGAAATGTAGTTACTGAAATTATGGGAAGACAATCTGGCAAAACTTTGGTCTGGCAGGAGTGGAGAACAGACTGACACCAGTGGTGCCCGTTGCAGCTTCCCCTATTATGGATGACAGGGAGACTGCAACAGCAGGAGCTGGAGGGTCAGAAGGCAACACAGGAGCCACAGACAGTACTGGAAGCCTGTTAAAATGGGTACCTCAGATCACAGCGACCAGAAGAAGCTCCCCATTTAGGGTGGAGAGTCTACAGTCAAGCCTGGTCCTTCACTAGGCCTCCCCTGCAAGGAAGGATAGACAGGACTACAAGCAAGCATAATCGTTGCCATGTGTAGGTGAACTCCAATCAAGGCAGGACTGGGTCCAAACCAGAGAGGGTAGTCAGCAGGTGCCAGGGTAGAGAGCCACAGAGGGTATTCAGCTGATGTCAGGGTAGAGAGCCAGAGAGGGTAGTCAGCTGATGCCATGGTAGAGAGCAAGAGAGGGTAGTCAGCTGATGTCAGGATAGAGAGCCAGGGAGGGTAGTCAACTGATGCCAGGGTAGAGAGCCAGAGAGGGTAGTCAGTAGGGGCCAGGGTAGAGAGCCAGAGAGGATAGTCAGCTGATGTCAGGGTAGAGAGCCAGAGAGGGTAGTCAGCTGATGCCAGGATAGAGAGCCAGAGAGGGTAGTCAGCAGGCGCAAGGGTAGAGAGCCAGAGAGGGTAGTCAGCTGATCCCAGGATAGAGAGCCAGAGAGGGTAGTCAGCGATCCCAGGGTAGAGAGCCAGAGAGGGTAGTCAGCTGATGCCAGGGTAGAGAGCCAGAGAGGGTAGTCAGCTGATCCCAGGGTAGAGAGCCAGAGAGGGTAGTCAGCTGATGCCAGGATAGAGAGCCAGTGATGGTAGTCAGCTGATGCCAGAGTAGAGAGCCAGAGAGGGTAGTCAGCTGACGTCAGGGTAGAGAGCCAGAGAGGGTAGTCAGCTGATGCCAGGGTAGAGAGCCAGAGAGGGTAGTCAGCTGATGTCAGGGTAGAGAGCCACAGAGGGTAGTCAGCTGATGCCAGAGTAGAGAGCCAGAGAGGGTAGTCAGCTGATGTCAGGGTAGAGAGCCAGGGAGTGTAGTCAGCTGATGTCAGGGTAGAGAGCCAGAGAGGGTAGTCAGCAGGTGCCAGGGTAGAGAGCCAGAGAGGGTAGTCAGCTGATGCCAGGGTAGAGAGCCAGAGAGAGTAGTCAGCTGATGCCAAGGTAGAGAGCCAGAGAGGGTAGTCAGCTGATGCCAGGGTAGAGAGCCAGTGAGGGTAGTCAGATGATGCCAGGATAGAGAGCCAGTGAGGGTAGTCAGCTGATGCCAGGATAGAGAGCCAGAGAGGGTAGTCAGCAGATGCCAGGGTAGAGAGCCAGAGAGGGTAGTCAGCAGGTGCCAGGGTAGAGAGCCAGTGAGGGTAGTCAGCAGGTGCCAGGGTAGAGAGCCACGGAGGGTAGTCAGCTGATGCCAGGGTAGAGAGCCACGGAGGGTAGTCAGCAGGGGCCAGTAGAGAGCCAGAGAGGGTGGTCAGCTGATGCCAAGGTAGAGAGCCAGAGAGGGTAGTCAGCTGATGCCAGGGTAGAGAGCCAGTGAGGGTAGTCAGATGATGCCAGGATAGAGAGCCAGTGAGGGTAGTCAGCTGATGCCAGGATAGAGAGCCAGAGAGGGTAGTCAGCAGATTCCAGGGTAGAGAGCCAGAGAGGGTAGTCAGCAGGTGCCAGGGTAGAGAGCCAGTGAGGGTAGTCAGCAGGTGCCAGGGTAGAGAGCCACGGAGGGTAGTCAGCTGATGCCAGGGTAGAGAGCCACGGAGGGTAGTCAGCAGGGGCCAGGGTAGAGAGCCAGAGAGGGTAGTCAGCTGATGCCAGGGTAGAGAGCCTGAGAGGGTAGTCAGCAGGTGCCAGGGTAGAGAGCCAGAGAGGGTAGTCAGCAGGTGCCAGGGTAGAGAGCCAGAGAGGGTAGTCAGGTGATGCCAGGGTAGAGAGCCAGAGAGGGTAGTCAGCAGGTGCCAGGGTAGAGAGGCAGAGAGGGTAGTCAGCAGGTGCCAGGGTAGAGAGCCAGAGAGGGTAGTCAGCTGATGCCAGGGTAGAGAGCCAGAGAGGGTAGTCAGCAGGTGCCAGGGTAGAGAGGCAGAGAGGGTAGTCAGCAGGTGCCAGGGTAGAGAGCCAGAGAGGGTAGTCAGCTGATGCCAGGGTAGAGAGCCAGAGAGGGTAGTCAGCTGATGCCAGGGTAGAGAGCCAGAGAGAGTAGTCAGCTGATGCCAGGATAGAGAGCCAGAGAGGATAGTCAGCTGATGCCAGGATAGAGAGCCAGTGAGGGTAGTCAGCTGATGCCAGGGTAGAGAGCCAGAGAGGGTAGTCAGCAGGTGCCAGGGTAGAGAGCCAGAGAGGGCAGTCAGCTGAAGCCAGGGTAGAGAGCCAGAGAGGGTAGTCAGCTGATGCCAGGATAGAGAGCCAGAGAGGATAGTTGCAGGTGCCAGGGTAGAGAGCCAGAGAGGGTAGTCAGCAGGTGCCAGGTTAGAGAGCCAGAGAGAGTAGTCAGCAGGTGCCAGGTTAGAGAGCCAGAGAGAGTAGTCAGCTGATGCCAGGATAGAGAGCCAGAGAGGATAGTTGCAGGTGCCAGGGTAGAGAGCCAGAGAGGGTAGTCAGCAGGTGCCAGGTTAGAGAGCCAGAGAGAGTAGTCAGCAGGTGCCAGGGTAGAGAGCCAGAGATGGTTGTCAGCAGGTGCCAGGGTAGAGAGCCAGAGAGGGTAGTCAGCGGATGCCAGGGTAGAGAGCCAGAGCGGGTAGTCAGCTGATGTCAGGGTAGAGAGCCAGAGAGGGTAGTCAGCTGATGCCAGGGTAGAGAGCCAGAGAGGGTAGTCAGCAGGTGCCAGGGTAGAGAGCCAGAGAGGGTAGTCAGCTGATGCCAGGGTAGAGAGCCAGAGAGGGTAGTCAGCTGATGCCAGGGTAGAGAGCCAGAGAGGGTAGTCAGCAGGTGCCAGGGTAGAGAGCCAGAGAGGGGAGTCAGAAGGTGCCAGAGTAGAGAGCCAGAGAGGGTAGTCTGCTGGTGCCAGGGTAGAGAGCCAGAGAGGGTAGTCAGCAGGTGCCAGGGTAGAGAGCCAGAGAGGGTAGTCAGAAGGTGCCAGGGTAGAGAGCCAGAGAGGATAGTCAGCTGATGCCAGGGTAGAGAGCCAGAGAGGGTAGTCAGCAGGTGCCAGGGTAGTGAGCCAGAGAGGGTAGTCAGCAGGTGCCAGGGTAGAGAGCCAGAGAGGGTAGTCAGCAGGTGCCAGGGTAGTGAGCCAGAGAGGGTAGTCAGCAGGTGCCAGGGTAGAGAGCCAGAGAGAGTAGTCAGTAGGTGCCAGGGTAGAGAGCCAGAGAGGATAGTCAGCTGATGCCAGCGTAGAGAGCCAGAGAGGGTAGTCAGCAGGTGCCAGAGTAGAGAGCCAGAGAGGGTAGTCAGAAGGTGCCAGAGTAGAGAGCCAGAGAGGGTAGTCTGCTGGTGCCAGGGTAGAGAGCCAGAGAGGGTAGTCAGCAGGTGCCAGGGTAGAGAGCCAGAGAGGGTAGTCAGAAGGTGCCAGAGTAGAGAGCCAGAGAGGGTAGTCAGAAGGTGCCAGAGAGGGTAGTCAGCTGGTGCCAGAGTAGAGAGCCAGAGAGGGTAGTCAGCAGGTGCCAGGGTAGAGAGCCAGAGAGGGTAGTCAGAAGGTGCCAGGGTAGAGAGCCAGAGAGGATAGTCAGCTGATGCCAGGGTAGAGAGCCAGAGAGGGTAGTCAGAAGGTGCCAGAGTAGAGAGCCAGAGAGGGTAGTCAGAAGGTGCCAGAGTAGAGAGCCAGAGAGGGTAGTCAGCTGGTGCCAGAGTAGAGAGCCAGAGAGGGTAGTCAGAAGGTGCCAGAGTAGAGAGCCAAACAAAGAATCACGAGGTTAGGGAAAGGACAACAGAAACAGAGATGCCTGTCGGAGCTGCAATAAGATCTGTGTGCATGAACACTAGCGCACGCATTTGGGCATGCATACTGCACAGAAGGTGCACTGAAGGCACACAGAAGGTACGCAGGAGGCATCGCATGTATGGCATGGGCACCATTCTGCAGATGTGTAAGTCAGAGTCATGTCTGCACACGCTCCTGACTGAAAACCTTAATGCAAACCTGAGCCTGTCGTCACATGTACATATGTGTCAATGCAGGGGAAGGGCAGTATTAATGTGACAATTATGGACAGGTTTTCAATAACAAAACAAAATCCCGAAGAAAAAATGATCCAAAGTAGTACTACAGAATGCACCATGCTGGCGCTCAATTATAATGTTAGTGCAATATGGCTCCTGATTGGCTGGGTTAGCTGTCTGTTACCCAACAAAAGTAGCATCCATCCGCATGTGGTTAAAAGGAAAATAAGCACAGTCAAAGCTTTGCTGGCAATTTTGCCTAGCGATTGGCTCTGCCAGAATATCAGGCCTAGGGTTGGCACTGGCAGCATAAATAATGCAGGTAATTTATGCAAGTTGGCTAGGAGAAGGGGCTTGCTGTAGGTGAGGCTGGTAACTCAATTCATCCTTCATCTAACGGAGACACTGGTGCATTACCCAGCCCCCCCCCCCCAGCACCTCTTTTCCTGCCATGACACAGAGCCCTTTTAAACTTCTTATTCAGGCATAAAGTGCTATAAGCCTTCTCAGTCTATTGAGTTAGCCAATAAATGGTATTATCTAACGGGCATGCCAGACCAGGCCTCAGTGCACCCACCTACATTGCAGTGAATAGGATGGGTGTGCCACCATCACTGTGATTGGACAGGGACATCCCTGTCATTGTGCAAAGGACAGGTCACAGTCACAGAGGTTCCAGTGATGGGAGATCAGGCTTGGATGTGTGGGAATTGATTGCATTGCATTGCATCCAGTGAGGTGTTCAGGACCTGAGTGGGATTGATCAGTAGGGTAGTTGATCAGTAACAAAGGTGATTCCCCTTTTATTAATTTATTTGCCTGGACAATCACTTGTTCCATGCACCATGCATAACGTATTAATATGGGGGCAATAGAAAATATTTGTTCCTCAAAAACCTGTGAATAAGCCACTGTCCTAAACCCCCGCCACACCCATCACCCTGTAAACTGGACTAACAGTCACAATTTAAGGTCCTTGTGCAAGCAATAAAGTCTTCTACATGAGCAATTTTGCTACAAGTTCATTTAAGGTTCTATGTGTAAATCGTGTTTTTCCCCACCACTGTTGCTTTGAAATGTACACTAGGATCTGCTGGAATGTGAAATAGAGTTTGAGACGTCCTGCCTGGTGACAGCAGCGTCTGTCCTTTCAACTCAGAAATTGTAATTATGTTTTTTTGTCTACATCACAGGTAGAAGTGTGAAGCAAACTAAATGTAGACAATTCAAGCTTTTCAATTCTTATACAGAAAAGGGATAGAATGGGAAGCAGACAGTTCATACCTCCCAACCATCACCACTTGTCCACAGGATAGTTGGGAGGTACGTCGGGCATAGAGAAAACGAATGCCCATCGCGCTGCCGCTTAACCCCATGCAGATGTTGCAGAATAACATGCAGATGCTGCGCTCTTGATACCTTACCTAGGAGGTAAGCAGAGGAGTTCTGCTCTGTTTTTAACTAGGTTTTTAGAGACAGATTATATGTTGCTAGCTAAAAGGGTTGTATATTGTCAATGATTTAAGATTTGTCCTCCCTTTGTCCTATTTGTCTTATCTCTCTAAGGTTAATTATAAATTGGTTTAAGCTGTGCCACCCCTCCTTTGTGTCTTATGTGTGGGGGGGGGGGGGTCTTTAGATGTATGGGGAAGGCTTTTGACTCGTCCCCCCATGTGCTGCACTCGGAGTATAGGGCAGTTAGAACTTCATCACACCTTTGCAAAAGTGTGCAAACTGAGACCTCTGTGTTCAATTAGATTTATGAAACAGATTACAGGATTGGTTGCTAGCTAACAGAGTTGTGTGCTGTGGCTCCTATAATATTTGTGTGGATGTTTCCCTTTAAGTTCCATACTAGGATTGCTACTTCTGTACGTGTTTGAGGTATGCTTATTGAACTTTTATGCTTTATTATGATGGGAGAGTAAAGTTAGGGACACTGCCACATAAGTTATGGGGGTATTTAAAAAAGTACAAAGTTGTTTTTTTTTTTTTGGAATAGTGAGTCTTATTCACTATTGTGAGTTAAAGAGTTCCCATACTGCGTCTAAAGAGCCACTGCTTGTGTCGAGGGCAGGGGGGGCATCCCGAATGGTGATGACCCACTGCACATAGCTCCCCCGCAACCTAAAAAATGTGTGCCCTGGAACTCACCTTTTCAACTCTTCAAGCTTCCATACCTACCTGACAGTTAGTTGCCAATTGCTGTCATAGCAATTGGCTGCTGGCAGTCACATGGAAGCAGTCCCAGAAAAGGTATTTGGGGTTTGGGTTTTGAGGGTTGTGGGGGAGGAGACATTACCAATCAAGATGCCCCCAGACATGAACAGCAGTCCTACACCACCCTGCAGGGTGTGGGACCACTTTAATGGGCCATTAGAAGTGCTTATGGTTAAGTCTTGGATGGTGAACAATTGGCTAAAGTTACTCATGCAGAGTATTAAATACAGAGAGGACCCTGGAAGCTAGTGGGGGCAGTAATAATAAGGGAAAGCAGCAATTGACATGGCTTTATTGGGAAATAGCTGTCACAGACTGTCTAGGCAAAATCTTATGCCAGCCCAATACCTTTATCCGGCCTTCAATGTCCAGTTTCTTGAATGAAAAGAGAGACTTGTATGCTGATTGAAAGTTCATAGCAGGCTATTTTAATTAATCAAGTCACCTTTCATCTAATAAAATTAAATCTGAGACAAGTAAACTTCAAAAGATCAACATGATTGTATACAAGAGTGACAAGCATATAAAACAATTGTTATCAAACAGAAGGAAACAAGATTTTTGTGCCCTTGTCTTTGCATACATAATAAAGAAATTAGGTTTATAGCAGTTAAATAATCTCATTGTGAGATTCAAGATATGACTTGCTTTTGAAATGTTATAGAAAAAAAAGTGTTATTTGAAGCTAAAGTCTGAAGTTGAAGAAACAATAAAGAAAAAAAAAAAACTAAATAAGATGGAAAGTCACTTGTGCATATGGATGTGGATTAATTTAACAGTCTTTTACAGTTGTCATATTTCAACATTCAACCATATTTCATACTTTGATACAAAGAGCCAAGGCCACATGTATCTACCCCCCACAGCGACTGGCTGTATTACAAACATGCTAAGTAACAGGATCTGACCTCTAGCTCTAACTCAACTAACTAACCTAGATTTTCCCCCTTAAAGTGGACCAACACCCACGGGTGATCGGCCCGGGAATCTATAAGATTCCCGGGCCGATCACCCCCCCCCCCAAACACCCCAACTCACCTACCTTATCTTCCTCCCTCGCGCCCCTGTAGGCGTGCGCGCCTCCGCGCCGGCCGTCTGCGAATGGCCGGCGCGGGGGCGAGCGCGTTCAAAGTGACGCGAGGGAGGCGGCGGCGGCCGCCGCCGCTTAGACGTTCAAGATCTTCCCTTGTACGTCGGCGCTGGGAGCGGGGAGAGGTGAGTTGTTCGGGGGGTTCGGGGGGGTTTCACACAGCGGGGCACCCCGATCGGGGGTGCCCCACCGAAGTGGACCAAGACCCAGGATAGTCAAAATCCTGGGTGTTGGTCCACTTTAAAATGCAAGTCCAAAGTGGAAATAACCGCCCACCCTACATCCCTCCCCCGACACTGAGGCACTTACCTCACCCGGATGCCACTTCTGTGGCAGCCACGCGGAAACTTCACAGAGCAGCATCCCCCATTATGTGCATGCACCGGCTTGAGGCTGCACACAGAGTGGGGCAAACCATTTTGTGCTTCCTGACCAAGACGCTTGAGGGGTGATCTAATGTGATGTATAAATATATTCGGGGTCAATACAAAGATCTGTCCCACAATCTATTTATACCCCAGAGTTTAACTATAACCTGAGGGCATCCGCTAAGGTTAGAGGAAAGGTGCTTTTTCCACCGACATAGGAGGGGATTCTTCTCTGTAAGAGCAGTGAGACTATGGAACTCGCTGCCAGAGGAGGTAGTAATGATGGATACAGTAAAAACGTTGCCTTGATGCCTTCCTGACATGTAATAACATTTCCAGCTATGGCTACTAGACCACTGGAAGGAGATAAACAGGCTGAACTGGATGGACTAAAGTCTTTATTCAGCCTTACATACTATGTTACTATGTTACAAGATAGCTGTGCCCAGGTCCCCAAGCACCGGACGAGCAGTTCTGGATAAGTTAAGATTTTTTTTTTTGTTAAAACAGCCCCAGCATGCCTCAGCATTGGGGGAGGGGACTTTCACTTTAAAGAAGACCTAAACCCGGACTATGCTTTGAGCTTTATAGTGCGTCCTCTAGAATCCTGTTGTTCCATTGTCATTGGTCTACACGTTGAACTGTCTCAAAATTCAATCCATTTTCAAAAAGACCTTGTAGTTCCTAAGTTAAAACCTGTAGTTCCTTAAATTAAAAATGAGGAGAAGCAGTGGGTGTGGCAACAGCGATATGATGTAAGCACACAGTGTGCTTTACATATATCATAGTAAAAAAATAAGTGCATTGTTGTGCCTCTAGTTATTACTGCCAGCACATAGTGTGACCAGAAAAGCGGGGTCAGAGATGTTGCAGGTGTCTCCAGTCTGCCAGCACATAGTGTGACCAGAGAGGAGGGCTGCATAGCTGCAGAGAGAGGCAGCCAATCAGGATGTCTGGGCAGAGAGTGGGGTGTGTGTCTATTCTCAGTCCACTGAAGTTTGATTGAAGGTCCGGGTCAGTGGGGTAGAGACTGAAAGCTGAACGAGAAAGTGATTTCCTCACTAAGTAAACTGTCTTTTCAGGAAGGGGAGCACTGGAGGAACTCAATGTAAGGTAATCTACTGATCTTGTTGTAGATATTTGTAAATTATCTGTCCCTAGTGACAAGTGTATCTACTCCTTGCACATATATTTTGCCTTCAGCAGCATTGTGCTGCTGACTAGGTTACCATTATATGTTATATGGACCTGGTCACCTTTTCTAACACATTTGCATATTTTTTCACCTACAATCTCAAGCGTTGGTGTGCTTTCATATGTTAAACTGCATGTGTAGACATTCCCGCAATAAATAAAAAATAGTTGTTAGATCCCTTCTGCATCACCCACATATGACTGGTCTTATCTTAGCATTGTAATATGAGGTTAGGTAGGCTCTATTTTAGGGTAAAAATTGTTGCTTCATGGTTAGAGAGCGTCTAGGTATATTAAATATAAGCAATAGCAGCCACTATTGTGTGTAATGTTTTTCTTTTTTTGTGTACTGGTAAGGGGTCAAAACCATCAACCAAAGCAGATATCAGGAGCAGAAGATGAAGAATCGAAGTAGTGTGTGGCAAGCAGTTCAGGTTGTTAGTCATTTGGTAAGCAGAGATCATAGGCAAGTGGCTCAGGTTTGTAGTCGGTTGGCAAGCAGATATCGTGGGAAAGCAGCAAAGAAATTTGAATGGCAGCCCAGAAAGAGGTCAAAATCCAAAGAGGCAATCAAAGAGAATTCAGGAATCACGGACAGGACAAAAATCCCCCAAAAGAAAATATCAACTTAGAGCCTGGGGTTGGTATCAATAGGCCATTGCACATGCACATTGGTTCATGGGCTAGGTATACTGCGTGTCAGGTCCCGTGGGACGCCCACCTTCCAATTAAGTCTGCAACCCCCAATCTCCACTGCTAGCTTCGCCTATAGACAAGCCCCCGTTTGCCGGGACGCTGGACACGCCTCATCGGACACGGTTGCCCCCAGGACTTCTTAGCACAAAGGATGCAGACTTATGCAGGGGAAGGCAAGCGAACCAGGAACGAGACTGGGTAAGGTCAAACGGGCAGGGGTCATACACGGCAGATCAGTCCAATGAAGCGCGGTACAGGAGGATGAGACAGAAGAATAGTCGAGTCGAGCCAAAGGTCACGCTGGGGAATCACAGATACGCAGTACAGAGGAGCAGGCAGAAATCGTGGTCAGGAAAACAGGCTAAGGTCGGTCCAGGCAGCAATCAAGGATGGTCATACACGGCAAGATACGTAGACGGAACAGACACCAATTCACACCCAGCAGCACGCTATCACGGGCAAGGATCAAATGCAATAGGAACACCTTTATAGGAAGTGGCCGACCAAAAGCAACCTTGGGCTCATTGGCCCAGAACTGATTACCTCAGGCGGGCGCGCTGTGTGCAGCGCCGCCGGAGGGCATAAATCCTGAGTGCTCGCGCGCGTGCGCGAGCACGATCCTGGGCGTCAGGAGCGCGCCGCGATGCCGGGGACGCGGCCGCTTCAGACGCCGCTAGTGACGGAGCCACCCGAGCCGCGGCGACGGAAACAGCTGAGCGGCTGCTCGCGGCGGAAACAGCCGAGCGGCGGCCGGGGACGGAAGCCGTCGAGCCGCCGCCTGCCGAAGATGCCGCCCAGCCAGCGCTCCGGCCGACCGACTGCAGCCGGCGCGGGACCGAAGGCCGGGTGAGTGCGCGGTCCCATTGACACTGCGCATGTGAAAGACTGTTCATGTAAATGCGGTTGACAATCAGCAAAGAATAGTGGTTGCTAACCCAGGGATAGGTCACAATTCAAAGAGGCAATCAAAGAAAATGCAGGAATCAAGAACAGAGCAGGAGCGACCAATAACATATCTTCTGGTGCCATGTTAGTGCCAGGGTTTGGTATTACAGACCTTTCCCTGTGCACACTGGTCCATTGGCTGTGCATACATATATGAGATGTAAAGCTGCTAATTTAAATGAGGTAAAGAAAGGGGTGGCGAAGAGGTCAACCAAAAGAGGAGCACCACAATAGTAAATCAAGTATGAATAGACTTTATTGATGAAAAAACACAATTCTGTGATACTCAACTGTAGAATTGTTTTTTCTGTTAATCCATTCCAGGCCGTCCTTATTCAATACGATTGGGTGACTCCTGCCCGAAGGGGCATGACTGCAAGACAAAAGCGTGGCTCCGCCTCCCAGCCTATATCCTTCCGGCTGACTTCCTAGATTCCATTTAATTAAAAAGCAGTATAACCAGCCGCCCGGGAGGCATACCTATATCTCTTTGGAGACAAAAAGGCTGGAGATAACATAAAAGACTCCTCTCTCTGATTAGAAATATGTACCATTTCATTTTTTTTCTTTTATATATCCACAAGACTAGGCATCCAAGACATGGATATATCAACCTAGCATTCTCTTCAATGCAAAATATTATTATAAAAAAGAAGAACACCATAAAAAAGGTATCAAGGATAGATCGTAACTTCCTATATTCCCCTAAAAGAGGCGGGTTGGACAGCCTGGAATGGATTAACAGAAAAAACAATTCTACAGGTGAGTATCACAGAATTGTGTTTTTTCTTCCAATCCATTCCAGGCTGTCCTTATTCAATACAATTGGGACATCTAAAAGCAGTGCCAAATATGGGCGGGATCCCATACCCGGAACAGCATGGAAGTTCCTTTCACTACCGCCTAAAGAACTTTTCGACTAAATACAGCGTCAGCTGAGGCCCTAACACTTACCTTGTAAAATTTGGTAAATGTATGAACCGAAGACCAGGTGGCAGCTTTACAAACCTGTTCCACCGAGGCCTGATGCTGAAAAGCCCAGGAAGCACCATTGGCCCTAGTGGAAAGAGCTGTAACCCAAAACAAGGGGCTCCTTCCCCTTGGCAGAATAGCCTCTTACCACTGTCTGTCTAATCCATCGACTGATGGCAGACTTAGCTGGTGGAAGACCTTTCCGTGGACCCTCAGGTATGACATAAGAAGTCCAAACTATGGAAAGATTATGTAGTAGTGAGATAATACCTTAGTGCCCTCACTACATCCAACAGTGAAGAACACCCCTTCCTTATTAGACACTGGAGCAGGACATAAGGAAGGCAAACCATCTCTTCATCAAATGAAAAGATACCTTTAGGAAGAAAATCCTAAAACACTCAAATAACGAGGCTTACTTATAAGCTGCTAATTCAGAAAACCGCTGGCTGAAATTATTGCCACTAAGAGATAACCATAAGCGCCCTTAAAGTTAATGACGCATCTACCATGGTTCAAAAAGGAGGACCCTGAAAAACAAGTTCAGGTCCCAAAGCCGGCAGAAGTGGATTATGAGTAGGCCGCACCTGAGCGTCTCCTTGTAAAACAAGTTCTGATAAAAACATTCTCAGCTATGGGTTCTGCTAATTCAGAAAACCGCTGGCTGAAGTTATTGCCACTAAGAGATAACCATAAGCGCCCTTAAAGTTAATGACGCATCTACCATGGTTCAAAAAGGAGGACCCTGAAAAACAAGTTCAGGTCCCAAAGCTGGCAGAAGTGGATTATGAGGAGGCCGCACCTGAGCGACTCCTTGTAAAACAAGTTCTGATTAAAACATTCTCAGCTTGGCTTTCTGCCAAGATAAAGGATTCAATAGCCAGGCAGTCCAAGCCAGAACTGTGAATTGGGATGCCTTAGAGGCCCTTGTGTGAGAAGATCTGGATCGTCGCCTCCAAAAGATGCCCTCTGACATCCTTGCTATGTCTGAGAACCAGCTTCTTCTTGGCCACAGAGGAGTCACCAGAATGGTTGGGACTTCCTTGTGAGCTAAACTTTTTTAGTACACGACCCAGGAGTGAAATCGGAGGGAAATGCATAAAGAAGCTTGAATGCTGACCACTAGAGAGTCAGGGCATCTGTTGCTATTGTTAGAGGATCCCTGGACAGGGACAAACTTCGGATCTTCCGACTGTGCCCTGATGCAAGAACTATGTCTGGGATCCCCCAGCACATGCATAGGGATTAAAAAATCCTCTGGCTAAGAGACCATTCCCTCTGATGTAGGGCTGTTCTGCTGAGATGAACGGCCCACAAGTTGTCCACTCCTGGTATGTGTACCACCAAAATACATGGAACCAGTTTCTCAGCCCAAAGTAAAAACCCAGCTCACTCCATCAGGACTTTACTGCTTCTGGTGCCCTCATGGAGGCTGATATATACCACCGCCGTCCGATTGTCTGTTTGAATCCGGACGGAATGCCCCTTCAGATGGTATGTCCAATGTCTGAAATACAATAGAATCACTCTCAATTCCAGGATATTTATGGAGAGTCTGCTCTCCTTCAGACTCCATTGTCACTGAATCGTTTGCGACTCCATGACACTCCCCCAACCATATAGACTGGCATCCGTGGTGATGATCTTACTGTACTGGAAGAAAGAATTTGCCAGTCTGAAAAGGCTGAGGACCAGGCTAGAGACCGCCTTGCTGACTGTGTCATGTAAAAAGAGTGATCCAGAGTGTGTGGGTCCCGATCCCAGATTGTGAGCAATTCCATCTGCAGGGGTCTTGTGTGAAACAGTGCAAAAGATACTGCCACAAAGCAAGATACCATCAGGCCCAAAAGACATATTCCTTGATGAATCTTCGCGTGAGGACAAGACAAGAGACCCTGTACCCTGGCCTGAAGTAAGAGTCACTTCTGTGTTGGAAAAACACTTTTGCCTGAGACGTGTCTAATGACAGTCCCAGAAAAGAATAACTCTTCAAGCTATGAAATGATGTCTGACTTAAGAATTCGACTGGATAGTCACTATATCCTTCTGGGTCCCCTGACATGATGGGGCCCATATCAACCGATTATATGTATCCTTCACTTCTTAGAGAATTACATGAGACCTGCCAACACCTTGGTAAACACCCTGGTGCTGATGATAGACCGAAGGGTAACGCCACAAACTGAAGATGTAAGCCACCTACAGCAATGTAGATATGCATCCTTATATATACACTGTGGTTATCAAAACTCCAATCTCTAAAAAGGCGAGATATGGCAGATCTCAAAGCTTCCTGAAAATATGAGCCAAATGCAGAAGTTTCCCCCCCACACCTCAAGGGCGGGGGCATCCCTTCATGCCTGAGCTGGCTTCGAAGGGGATCTGGCTTTATTCTGCCAGACACCTGTTGCCTTAGTTTGGAACTTTGGGATAGAAGATAATTTTTTCTTTTTTCTTTTTGGAATAAGACAAAGAGGCCGAACCTCTAGCCGGAACCCCGGAGTATTAGAGGCCCTGCGGAAGCAGTATTAGACTTCGGCTTTTGTAGCAGATTAGATCATTTACCACTATTAGCATGCTTTACCATGTCAACCAAGCACTCCCCAACAGACGCCCCCCTTAAAAAGGAGTTCTGTCATATTCCTTTTAGAGGCTATGTCAGCTGCCCATTGCTTAAGCCATAAAGCATGCCTTAAGGCGACCACCAGAGCTGGGCCTCTGGCACTTAACCACATCAAATCCACTACCAGTCAAACTGATCTTGAACAACTGGAGCATGGCTTCCATGAATGACCCAAGAGTCATAGAGACCAGATGCTCCCAAAATTCTATGAATGTAACACCGGCCAGCCCAAGGCCGACCCCATAAAAGATAAGCATGACATGCCACCTGATCCACGCATTTATCCGCTGGATACTTTGGAGAAGTCCTATCAGAGGATGGCAAAACGAAAATCTTAAAGAGACCTGGCACCAGAGCATCCACCACAGGAGGGTAAGACCATAATTCAATCTGATCTGGAGGAAAGAGATACATAGTATCTTGTACTTTAGGCATGGCCGGAAGACAACCTGACTTCTGCCATTCCCTATTGATCAGATTATAATAATGCATATGCTCCGCAAAATCCTCCAGAAATGGAGGAAATCAACCATCCATCCAACTTCTCCTTAACCGGACACCCCATGTGTAGAGGACTCTCCAACAGATAACTTCCTGGGAGACTATGGCAGACAATATCCTCTTCCACTCAGAGGAAAAAATCTTTTCTTTTAAAATATTTTTAGTAGCCAATACTCCATTATGACACTCTATAGGTTTAGGACCACTTGAGGGCTGCCGACAGAGTTTAAAGACTCAGAAGGAGACTATGGCAGCCACAATATCCTCTTCAAATTGGAGGAAAAATTATTTTCTTTAAAACCCTTTTAGTAGCCAATACTTCATGATGACTCTATAGGTTTAGGACCACTTGAGGGCTGCCAACAGAGTTTAAAGATTCAAAAGGAGACCATGGCAGCCACAATATCCTCTTCAACTCAGAGGAAAAAAATATTTTCTTTAAAACCTTTTTAGTATGATGACTCTATAGGTTTAGGACCACTTGAGGGCTGCCGAAAGTTTACAGACTCCGAAGGAGCCTATGGCAGCCACAATATCCTCTTCAATATACTCAGAGGATTTCTTTTTTCTCTTTTTTTTTTTTTTCAAAAAACCTTCTTAGTAACCGGTACGATTCACATCACGGTCCGCATGAAAACTGCCAAGGGGTTTCTCAGAAAGCACCGGCGATAAGGGTCAGAGACCCTTCAGGGAGGAGACAACTGTCTCCCTATCCACTACAACCGTGGCATAATCCCTGCGCACCGTGCTATCCTCATCCAGTGTCACTGCATGCAACTGGATATGGGGTAAATCTGATAAAGACCAGATGACTACCCCCGATGCCCCCGCCATGGTGAATTTAATAATACTAGTCTATGACCATGGGGATCTGAGACCAAGTATATATAAGTTCTCGACAGTCACAAAACTACTGCGAGTCCTTGAGGGTAGATCACCATATAATTATATATTACAATATAAGTTATATATTACCTTGCCCTTTCCCAATCAATAATAAATAAAAGATTAAATTAAAAAATGACCTACCAAAAGGTTTAGGTCCACTTGAGGGTGGCTGTGCAGCGGCTCAGAGCAGCCCTTTTGCTGGCCAACTACCCCAGAAATTATGTGCAGCCAAAGGGGAATTGCGATCTCTGGCGATGACCTTGCCTAGCCGAAAATGTTTAAGCTTGGTCGGCGAGAAAAACGTGCCCTGTCGTGGAGGAGAACTGGTCACTTCAGCGGAGCTGGTGACTTCGCTAAGCAGAATATCTTCCAGCGTCCCCGGCTAGAGAAAACGCGCAGTACCACTGAAAAGAACCGAAGATCTCAGCGGAGCTAGCTGCTACGCTAAGCCGGAAGTCTTTCCACAGAGGTGGACGGAGAAAGCGCTCTGCGCCCGGTACTCGGAACTTCGCCAAGCCAAAAATCTTTCCACAGAGGCAGACGGACGAAGCACTCTGCACCTGGTACTCGGAACTTCGCCAAGCCGAAAAATCTTTCCACAGAGGCGGATGGAGGAAGCGCTCTGCGCCCAGTACTCTGTACTTCGCCAAGCCGAAAATCTTTCCACAGAGGCAGACGGACGAAGCGCTCTGCACCCGGTACTCGGAACTTCGCCAAGCCGAAAAATCTTTCCACAGAGGCAGACGGAGGAAGCGCTCTGCGCCCAGTACTCGGTAATTCGCCAAGCCGAAAATCTTTCCACAGAGGCGGACGGAGGAAGTGCTCTGCGCCCGGTACTCAGATCTTCGCCAAGCCGAAAATCTTTCCATGGCGACGGACTATTTCCTTGTTGCAGCTTTAGCTCCGCCCCCTAAAAAGGGGCGCAAATTTTGAATTTTTCAACCAGAAAACTCATGGTAAAGAGCAATAAAAAACTATAAGAGAGGAAAAATCATTCCCTTGGTCACCCCCAATCAGGCTCACCAGACAAAAACCTGTGGATGCTTATACTTTTCAATGAAAGCCTTCAGCCAGAGTGCCAAAGCACTACAAAGCGCACACTGGACCCTGCGCTTACCTTACCATCCTGATCCGGATACAGTTTTACGGAACTTCGACAAGCCGAAAACTGAGGAGGCATAATGGGTCAATCCAGATCAGAGCAGCATAAGGGACCTAGGAAGACAGACAGGATCTTGCCCCCGCTTCAAAGGTATAATCTGAGAAACAAAAAAAAGTAAATGGAAGAGGAGTCTAGAGAGCCATGCATTCATCCCAACTGCAAGAATGAAACTGGAATCTAGGAAGTCAGCCGGAAGGATATAGGCCGGGAGGCGGAGCCACGCTTTTGTCTTCCAGTCACGCCCCTTCGGGCAGGAGTTACCCAATCGTATTGAATAAGGACGGCCTGGAATGGATTGGAAGAAAAAAGATCAATGCATGAAGATTTAAAACCAACATGAAACACAACACACTTTAAAAACAGAGTCTCCCACCCCAATAGCCTTTCTAAGCTGTAATAAAGTTAAATATGGACAAGGGCCCTTTTTGTAAAAAAAATTGGTACATACCAAGCCAAAAATGTTTATGTTGATTTGTTCAAAAAAAGGGGGGTATTAATATTTAAATATTTAATTTTTCGGTATTTGTATGTGCAGTGGCCAGCACTGAATGCTGCAACAGCTGCTACACAGCTGAGGGTTTGTCACAGTTTCGCCACAGTGCTTGAGGTACATGTGCCATGCAATTGGAAGTATTGTCTCAAGTTTGCCCCTAGTGGTCACATAATTGTCATTACATGTTAGGCCTACGCCACATATTGTACAGTGTTTATTTGTTCCTCCAACTGTCATTTAAGCTGATGCAGAGTGAAGTCTATGACTCCTCTGTCACCTGACCATGCCAACCAATGGCAGGGCAGAGGGAGCCAGTTTCCTCCAGCCAGCCCCTGTTGGTCTGGGGGGGGGAAAAACCCTGGGGAGAGAGAGCAGCTCCAGCCCCTGAGCTGGCTGCATGTGTGTCCCAGCTTTCTTCAGAAAACCTACTTCAGGCTTAGGCCTATGTCAGCCTTATTCTCCTACTCATCTCCACCTGTAACCGGTCACCCAAGGATGTTCACAGGACAGTTCTACCTCAGTAGGATAACTTTATTGTGTAAGAAGCCTACTGCCCGGATCGTCTGGAACCGGAGGGTCACCCGCCAGCAACCACAACTAGTCTAGCTCTCATGCTAGTAGTCCACGCGCCTCTATGCGGTCTCCGTGTACGAGAGCAGCTTCATGTTCAGTAATTCTCAAGTTAAGTAACTCAAGTCATCTCTACCTGTGCCCTTGCGGTGGGAATCTCGATCTCCAGGATCAGGTCTGTAAACTCTTCTAAAGTCTTCTAACGTCAGCCCAAGCTAGTATTACTACTCCCAGCACCTCTACAGCCCTAAGGCTTCAGCATAGACTCTCTCACTCTGCATCAGTAACCACTAAAGTCCTGTTTAAAGTTACTAAAGTTACCCTGGTTGCATCCAGAGGAAAGGACATTTACTTTGACACTTGTTCCAGCAATAAAAGCAACGTTGTTTATCCGAACCCTGGCATTGCTTTCTTCAGTGGGTGCCTTGACTAGGATACAGCGGGAACTGCAATGGTTAACTAGCCCTGGGGTCAAGACTACCAGCCACCAAACCCTCGAGCCATACACCGTGACAAGTGTACTCCATAGGCTATCCCCAGGGGGTTACTCCATATGTATTTTCTATTTAATTCTATCCACTGGGCTAAAAAAATGAGTAATAATTAATAATTGATGCCCAATCCCAGCCCTAAAGTGAAAAAGTGCATGCCTTAATTTCTTACTAATTATCACATATCACAATGCAAAAAATAAAAAGATGAATGAATACCAAACACGTGTATTTGTCTAAAAAGTGCAATTGTCATTAATATATATAAATAAAAACAGGGGGAATATGTGCAATCCAAAGGCTCAATGATCACTCCGAGCCCAGTTCATGGAATCAAACTATATCAAGCAAAAAGTAGAAGTACAAGCCAAATATAGTACAAGTACAAGTAGAAGTACAAGCCAAATATAATTAACAAATAACAACTGGAGCAAACTGACCATGGGTGCAATGAAATATAACAAAACAAATATATTAGAAGCCACAGAGGGATACAAAAAGATAAAGTAAAACAAAATACTACCATTAACTAATGCACATCGCAGCAGCCGGCGTCCCTGCTGAAGACCTGGCGGACATCCCCCAGTGCTGGATCCTGGACGGAGGAAACGCCAGACAACGTAGATTCTATGTGATTGACAGTTGAAGAGTTATCGATTTCTGTTTGCACATGCCGACATTAAAGCAATGAATGATACATTTTGTGTCAGCCAAAACAATACGACACTCAACCAGCAAGCAAATTCTCGTTGATCACTTGATCTCAGTGAGCATTTCCACTGATCTGTTATCGACTGGTTGAGTTTACTTTATCGATTCGCTAATTATTCTGTGGAAATGGGCCATTAGATATGACTATAGCTTGTGGAGTCAATGGGTGGCATGTTAGATTTGCTTGCTCCAGAAGGTTTGTGAAGCAACCCCAGGAGGCCTTGATGGCTGGATGGTCTCAAATTCAGGCGTTGCTACACAAAAGTGTATTGTGCTGTGTTACCTATCAGTAGACACAAACAGGGAGAAGAAGCAGGAATGTTTTTTTCTCAGCACGGTCAGTTCTTTGTCACATAGTACAGCAGCAATTATATATTACAATCTTGGGCTTACAATTAACAATTTAACTGTGAGGCATCTCAAATCAGGCCCAGAGCGGTCCTAAAAACTTTTCAGACTTTAGAACTGCTTTGAAGTGGACTACAGACTAAAAGTCCGGTGTGAAACCCACTGGTTTCACTGTATACTCACCTCTACCCTCCATCACACAGCCCATTTGCAGGCCTCTGGTGGCAGTCCCGTGCTGAATGTCATTGGGACCACACTGCCCAGATGGAATGAGGATGCTGTAGGGTGCTGCAGAGTGCATTAAGCTTAGCCTCAGCATCAGGATCAAAGAAACCAATAGGGTTTCATGGTGTGGGATATCCCAAATTCTCTTTTACTTTTTCCTTAATTTTTGCATGAAAAAAAAATGGAAAGAGAATTGTTCCAATGTAAACCAATGGGCTCTTTCACGTCTTTTAGCTGCATTGTGGAAAATGCACCATGCAGCCACTACAACCGTGGCATAATCCACATAGAAGCCTTTGTGCAACACAGGTAAAGCGCATGTATTGTGTTGTACTGTAGTTGGATGCTCCCTGCAAGCTCCCATCTATCACCACCAGTCTCCACTTTCCGATCTTTGGTTCCTAAGCTTCTAAGCTTCTTCCTCTTCATCCCCGGCTTCACCCCCCTACAGATAGAAGGTATCTGTGCCTGGGCAGGTGCTGCAGCAGCACCCTGGTACCCTAACAGTGGTTCCTTTTTTCCGAAGAGCTATAATAACCATCGGTGACACCATTGGTGCAGGCCAAATGTTGAGTATAAAAGGGACCTTAAAGTAAGTCCAAAAAAGAAAATAACACATTTTTATTCCATATATCCCACAAGTTGTATACTCGTATCTCATTAGAAGGAAACCTTGCTTTAGCAGATGAACTCACTGAGCTGTGGTTTAAAGCAAGGTGAATTATATTCTACAAAACACTGCACAAATCGCAATCCTTAGAAAATCGAGGGTTATTTAGATAGATTGTAAATTTGGTCGTTGACTGAAAACAAAGATAAATTAAATCATTTGTAATAGGAAGAATGAGTTTGTTTAGTTGTGATCTGCAAAGTGATGCATAACCGATCGCTCTGCACACACAAGGCAGCTGGTGGCCACCTGAGGCTCTGTACCAAGAGCCGATTTGAAATGTGGGATTGGTGATGAGTCAGTGCCTTCAAGTGGTCCAAAATTAAGCTGAGCAGCCAAGGTACCAGCAATCCTCCACATTTATCAGGATAATAACAACAAGGTTTGTTCTTACAGTTACGTGTGTACGTTAGATAGAATATATTTATTGGCTCAGGAGTCCATGACTGATATAATGACTACATGATTAAATAAATACAATTCTGTTAGACTTTAAAGATGTTGTTGCAATAGGATTGTTACTAGGCACAGGGATATGCCTAGGGATATTCCTTTGGGGAAAATAATTAAATGAAAAAGGGATTGTGCCCAGTCAGCGACATTGTTGGAATCTGTGGATACTGCAGAATGGAGAATCTGCCACAGTATTTCCCTAAAAAAAATCGCTCTTCTCGGTTTATCACTGCTATTCTTTTCTATGGCATTATCAATGTCTGTTCCAATTTACAGGTGTCCACGATCCTCTCTATTTCTATATTTCTCTAGTCCCTGAAAAAAGTTTAAGAAAGCCTCATACTAATCTGGCTCTGAGTAAAGGGACAAAATCTAAGCAAGTAATTAATACAGAAATGTATATAACTAATTGTAACACATCTTAACACCCCTATAAATTAAAACCAGCTACAGCAAATTATAAAAAGGGCAGCAAGCAAATAGACAGGATGTTATAAATAAATTAAAGTCTCTATCAAGGTGCACACCAACTTCCTCCCATATTTCCCTTGGGAGCAGTGTAAAATGATACATTTCAAAGCATCTCAAAATTTGTAAAGATAGGTAAATACCTTTTTTATACTAAGCAAAGCAGTTTTTTCACTTACATTTCTGGGTGGTGGCTGAGCTGGGAAGGGCTGTATGAGTTATAAGCATGCTCTGCTGTGGTCAGAAACATCTACCATGGTGGCCAACCATGCCTGCTCAAGCTGCGAGCTCCAAAAGACAGAAAAAGAGTGGGAGGATGTCCCCATCCTATGGGGAATGGGATGGGGGAATGCCACTCTGTACATGGAGAATGGGGTGCAGGAATGCCACGCTGGCTGTAATGGGGTGTTTTAGCACAACATTTGGTTTAGAATATTTGTTTTTCTTATTTTCCTTTTTTCCTATTTTCCAAATCCTAGGTGCATCTTATGGGGGTGAAAAATATGGTAAATAACACAACATTATAAATAATAAAATCTAAAAGCAGTAAATATATTGCTTATGCGTAGATTCTTATAAATGCTTATAGATCTGCCTAGGGGGCAGAAAGCATGTATCTTTCTGCACATCCATAACCATCATCCGTGCATGTATAAACTCACACAGATGGGATTTTTTCGCAGCCATTTCTTGCCATTCTGCATGCATGCATGTAAGCACACTTTTGCCTCCATGCAAAAATAATTTTTTGAGAGGCACGGAATAGACTTGACTGCAGTGCTGCATACAAATAATGCATGTGTAGCATATAAATAATTAAATAACTTTACTCTGTGTGTGAGCATTTTTTTTACCCTGAACTGGTATGGGGTCCTTGAAACCCCTATAACAGTCCACTGGGCAGGCGGGTCGGCAAGTCACGACTTTAAGTAAGTGACTTTCAATAGCCCCCACCCCATTATCTGCAACCTAAAAGCCCAGGGGGATGCAGAAACGCCTTCAGGGCCGGGGGCGCTGGTCTTTACTTGCCCCCATAGCTGGTGCACAGGCTGATTTTACTGGGCCCCATACTATTTTTTATATAAGGGTTTAACTCCCAAAATAAGAAAAAACTCATAAAGTGCTCTTTTTAGTTTGTGGTATCTCCTGATACCTATGTGGTAATTAGGGATGAGCGAATCGATCCGGACGAACCCGGATTCGATCCGAATTTCAGGAAAAATTCGATTCGGATCGAATCCGAATTTCCCCGCGATTCGATCACTCGAAGTTTTCCTTTAACATCCATTCATTTACATTACAGGCATTCTAAGATGGCGGGCGGGACATGTCTGGACATGTATCCCGTGCCAGTGCAAGCTGGGGCAGTCACATGCAGCCTATCAGCAGCCAGCAAGCCCGGTGACGTCACACAGCGGTATTTAACGGCGGCCATCTTGCTTTTCCTCATTTCTCTATTGCATTCGTGACAGACAGACAGAACGCTGTGTAGCTGAGGCAGTTAGACAGGCTGGAGACAGGCTGGAGACAGGGACAGACAGGGACAGGCTGGAGACAGGCAGGAGACAGACAGGAGACAGACAGAAAGCCAGGGAAAGGTAGGAAAAACGGAGCTGGCTGACAGGGAGATTTTTTTTTTTTCATCCAGCCTTTGTTAGCGTTTTCAGGCTGCTTATAGTAACTAACTGTGCATATATACTGAACTGATCTTAAGTCTGCTGTGAGGCATCCCATTCTGTGACTAAAGCAGCCTCTATTTAATAGCATAATAAACATTTGCACTTATTCTCATAGAAATCAGGCCTGATAAAGACACTTTTGCTGTGCATGCTCTCTGGTTTTTGTGGCACTGGCATCCCATTCTGTGACTAAAGCAGCCTCTATTTAATAGCATAATAAACATTTGCACTTATTCTCATAGAAATCAGGCCTGATAAAGACACTTTTGCTGTGCATGCTCTCTGGTTTTTGTGGCACTGGCATCCCATTCTGTGACTAAAGCAGCCTCTATTTAATAGCATAATAAACATTTGCACTTATTCTCATAGAAATCAGGCCTGATAAAGACACTTTTGCTGTGCATGCTCTCTGGTTTTTGTGGCACTGGCATCCCATTCTGTGACTAAAGCAGCCTCTATTTAATAGCATAATAAACATTTGCACTTATTCTCATAGAAATCAGGCCTGATAAAGACACTTTTGCTGTGCATGCTCTCTGGTTTTTGTGGCACTGGCATCCCATTCTGTGACTAAAGCAGCCTCTATTTAATAGCATAATAAACATTTGCACTTATTCTCATAGAAATCAGGCCTGATAAAGACACTTTTGCTGTGCATGCTCTCTGGTTTTTGTGGCACTGGCATCCCATTCTGTGACTAAAGCAGCCTCTATTTAATAGCATAATAAACATTTGCACTTATTCTCATAGAAATCAGGCCTGATAAAGACACTTTTGCTGTGCATGCTCTCTGGTTTTTGTGGCACTGGCATCCCATTCTGTGACTAAAGCAGCCTCTATTTAATAGCACAATAAACATTTGCACTTATTCTCATAGAAATCAGGCCTGATAAAGACACTTTTGCTGTGCATGCTCTCTGGTTTTTGTGGCACTGGCATCCCATTCTGTGACTAAAGCAGCCTCTATTTAATAGCATAATAAACATTTGCACTTATTCTCATAGAAATCAGGCCTGATAAAGACACTTTTGCTGTGCATGCTCTCTGGTTTTTGTGGCACTGGCATCCCATTCTGTGACTAAAGCAGCCTCTATTTAATAGCACAATAAACATTTGCACTTATTCTCATAGAAATCAGGCCTGATAAAGACACTTTTGCTGTGCATGCTCTCTGGTTTTTGTGGCACTGGCATCCCATTCTGTGACTAAAGCAGCCTCTATTTAATAGCATAATAAACATTTGCACTTATTCTCATAGAAATCAGGCCT
Organism: Gastrophryne carolinensis; assembly: GCA_027917425.1. Lineage (NCBI taxonomy): Eukaryota > Metazoa > Chordata > Amphibia > Anura > Microhylidae > Gastrophryne > Gastrophryne carolinensis. Next base: position 209,829 of record JAQIHN010000996.1, on the reverse strand, counting down.
GATAAAGACACTTTTGCTGTGCATGCTCTCTGGTTTTTGTGGCACTGGCATCCCATTCTGTGACTAAAGCAGCCTCTATTTAATAGCATAATAAACATTTGCACTTATTCTCATAGAAATCAGGCCTGATAAAGACACTTTTGCTGTGCATGCTCTCTGGTTTTTGTGGCACTGGCATCCCATTCTGTGACTAAAGCAGCCTCTATTTAATAGCATAATAAACATTTGCACTTATTCTCATAGAAATCAGGCCTGATAAAGACACTTTTGCTGTGCATGCTCTCTGGTTTTTGTGGCACTGGCATCCCATTCTGTGACTAAAGCAGCCTCTATTTAATAGCATAATAAACATTTGCACTTATTCTCATAGAAATCAGGCCTGATAAAGACACTTTTGCTGTGCATGCTCTCTGGTTTTTGTGGCACTGGCATCCCATTCTGTGACTAAAGCAGCCTCTATTTAATAGCACAATAAACATTTGCACTTATTCTCATAGAAATCAGGCCTGATAAAGACACTTTTGCTGTGCATGCTCTCTGGTTTTTGTGGCACTGGCATCCCATTCTGTGACTAAAGCAGCCTCTATTTAATAGCATAATAAACATTTGCACTTATTCTCATAGAAATCAGGCCTGATAAAGACACTTTTGCTGTGCATGCTCTCTGGTTTTTGTGGCACTGGCATCCCATTCTGTGACTAAAGCAGCCTCTATTTAATAGCATAATAAACATTTGCACTTATTCTCATAGAAATCAGGCCTGATAAAGACACTTTTGCTGTGCATGCTCTCTGGTTTTTGTGGCACTGGCATCCCATTCTGTGACTAAAGCAGCCTCTATTTAATAGCATAATAAACATTTGCACTTATTCTCATAGAAATCAGGCCTGATAAAGACACTTTTGCTGTGCATGCTCTCTGGTTTTTGTGGCACTGGCATCCCATTCTGTGACTAAAGCAGCCTCTATTTAATAGCATAATAAACATTTGCACTTATTCTCATAGAAATCAGGCCTGATAAAGACACTTTTGCTGTGCATGCTCTCTGGTTTTTGTGGCACTGGCATCCCATTCTGTGACTAAAGCAGCCTCTATTTAATAGCATAATAAACATTTGCACTTATTCTCATAGAAATCAGGCCTGATAAAGACACTTTTGCTGTGCATGCTCTCTGGTTTTTGTGGCACTGGCATCCCATTCTGTGACTAAAGCAGCCTCTATTTAATAGCACAATAAACATTTGCACTTATTCTCATAGAAATCAGGCCTGATAAAGACACTTTTGCTGTGCATGCTCTCTGGTTTTTGTGGCACTGGCATCCCATTCTGTGACTAAAGCAGCCTCTATTTAATAGCATAATAAACATTTGCACTTATTCTCATAGAAATCAGGCCTGATAAAGACACTTTTGCTGTGCATGCTCTCTGGTTTTTGTGGCACTGGCATCCCATTCTGTGACTAAAGCAGCCTCTATTTAATAGCACAATAAACATTTGCACTTATTCTCATAGAAATCAGGCCTGATAAAGACACTTTTGCTGTGCATGCTCTCTGGTTTTTGTGGCACTGGCATCCCATTCTGTGACTAAAGCAGCCTCTATTTAATAGCATAATAAACATTTGCACTTATTCTCATAGAAATCAGGCCTGATAAAGACACTTTTGCTGTGCATGCTCTCTGGTTTTTGTGGCACTGGCATCCCATTCTGTGACTAAAGCAGCCTCTATTTAATAGCATAATAAACATTTGCACTTATTCTCATAGAAATCAGGCCTGATAAAGACACTTTTGCTGTGCATGCTCTCTGGTTTTTGTGGCACTGGCATCCCATTCTGTGACTAAAGCAGCCTCTATTTAATAGCATAATAAACATTTGCACTTATTCTCATAGAAATCAGGCCTGATAAAGACACTTTTGCTGTGCATGCTCTCTGGTTTTTGTGGCACTGGCATCCCATTCTGTGACTAAAGCAGCCTCTATTTAATAGCATAATAAACATTTGCACTTATTCTCATAGAAATCAGGCCTGATAAAGACACTTTTGCTGTGCATGCTCTCTGGTTTTTGTGGCACTGGCATCCCATTCTGTGACTAAAGCAGCCTCTATTTAATAGCACAATAAACATTTGCACTTATTCTCATAGAAATCAGGCCTGATAAAGACACTTTTGCTGTGCATGCTCTCTGGTTTTTGTGGCACTGGCATCCCATTCTGTGACTAAAGCAGCCTCTATTTAATAGCACAATAAACATTTGCACTTATTCTCATAGAAATCAGGCCTGATAAAGACACTTTTGCTGTGCATGCTCTCTGGTTTTTGTGGCACTGGCATCCCATTCTGTGACTAAAGCAGCCTCTATTTAATAGCATAATAAACATTTGCACTTATTCTCATAGAAATCAGGCCTGATAAAGACACTTTTGCTGTGCATGCTCTCTGGTTTTTGTGGCACTGGCATCCCATTCTGTGACTAAAGCAGCCTCTATTTAATAGCATAATAAACATTTGCACTTATTCTCATAGAAATCAGGCCTGATAAAGACACTTTTGCTGTGCATGCTCTCTGGTTTTTGTGGCACTGGCATCCCATTCTGTGACTAAAGCAGCCTCTATTTAATAGCACAATAAACATTTGCACTTATTCTCATAGAAATCAGGCCTGATAAAGACACTTTTGCTGTGCATGCTCTCTGGTTTTTGTGGCACTGGCATCCCATTCTGTGACTAAAGCAGCCTCTATTTAATAGCATAATAAACATTTGCACTTATTCTCATAGAAATCAGGCCTGATAAAGACACTTTTGCTGTGCATGCTCTCTGGTTTTTGTGGCACTGGCATCCCATTCTGTGACTAAAGCAGCCTCTATTTAATAGCATAATAAACATTTGCACTTATTCTCATAGAAATCAGGCCTGATAAAGACACTTTTGCTGTGCATGCTCTCTGGTTTTTGTGGCACTGGCATCCCATTCTGTGACTAAAGCAGCCTCTATTTAATAGCATAATAAACATTTGCACTTATTCTCATAGAAATCAGGCCTGATAAAGACACTTTTGCTGTGCATGCTCTCTGGTTTTTGTGGCACTGGCATCCCATTCTGTGACTAAAGCAGCCTCTATTTAATAGCATAATAAACATTTGCACTTATTCTCATAGAAATCAGGCCTGATAAAGACACTTTTGCTGTGCATGCTCTCTGGTTTTTGTGGCACTGGCATCCCATTCTGTGACTAAAGCAGCCTCTATTTAATAGCACAATAAACATTTGCACTTATTCTCATAGAAATCAGGCCTGATAAAGACACTTTTGCTGTGCATGCTCTCTGGTTTTTGTGGCACTGGCATCCCATTCTGTGACTAAAGCAGCCTCTATTTAATAGCATAATAAACATTTGCACTTATTCTCATAGAAATCAGGCCTGATAAAGACACTTTTGCTGTGCATGCTCTCTGGTTTTTGTGGCACTGGCATCCCATTCTGTGACTAAAGCAGCCTCTATTTAATAGCATAATAAACATTTGCACTTATTCTCATAGAAATCAGGCCTGATAAAGACACTTTTGCTGTGCATGCTCTCTGGTTTTTGTGGCACTGGCATCCCATTCTGTGACTAAAGCAGCCTCTATTTAATAGCATAATAAACATTTGCACTTATTCTCATAGAAATCAGGCCTGATAAAGACACTTTTGCTGTGCATGCTCTCTGGTTTTTGTGGCACTGGCATCCCATTCTGTGACTAAAGCAGCCTCTATTTAATAGCATAATAAACATTTGCACTTATTCTCATAGAAATCAGGCCTGATAAAGACACTTTTGCTGTGCATGCTCTCTGGTTTTTGTGGCACTGGCATCCCATTCTGTGACTAAAGCAGCCTCTATTTAATAGCACAATAAACATTTGCACTTATTCTCATAGAAATCAGGCCTGATAAAGACACTTTTGCTGTGCATGCTCTCTGGTTTTTGTGGCACTGGCATCCCATTCTGTGACTAAAGCAGCCTCTATTTAATAGCACAATAAACATTTGCACTTATTCTCATAGAAATCAGGCCTGATAAAGACACTTTTGCTGTGCATGCTCTCTGGTTTTTGTGGCACTGGCATCCCATTCTGTGACTAAAGCAGCCTCTATTTAATAGCATAATAAACATTTGCACTTATTCTCATAGAAATCAGGCCTGATAAAGACACTTTTGCTGTGCATGCTCTCTGGTTTTTGTGGCACTGGCATCCCATTCTGTGACTAAAGCAGCCTCTATTTAATAGCATAATAAACATTTGCACTTATTCTCATAGAAATCAGGCCTGATAAAGACACTTTTGCTGTGCATGCTCTCTGGTTTTTGTGGCACTGGCATCCCATTCTGTGACTAAAGCAGCCTCTATTTAATAGCATAATAAACATTTGCACTTATTCTCATAGAAATCAGGCCTGATAAAGACACTTTTGCTGTGCATGCTCTCTGGTTTTTGTGGCACTGGCATCCCATTCTGTGACTAAAGCAGCCTCTATTTAATAGCATAATAAACATTTGCACTTATTCTCATAGAAATCAGGCCTGATAAAGACACTTTTGCTGTGCATGCTCTCTGGTTTTTGTGGCACTGGCATCCCATTCTGTGACTAAAGCAGCCTCTATTTAATAGCACAATAAACATTTGCACTTATTCTCATAGAAATCAGGTCTGATAAAGACACTTTTGCTGTGCATGCTCTCTGGTTTTTGTGGCACTGGCATCCCATTCTGTGACTAAAGCAGCCTCTATTTAATAGCATAATAAACATTTGCACTTATTCTCATAGAAATCAGGCCTGATAAAGACACTTTTGCTGTGCATGCTCTCTGGTTTTTGTGGCACTGGCATCCCATTCTGTGACTAAAGCAGCCTCTATTTAATAGCATAATAAACATTTGCACTTATTCTCATAGAAATCAGGCCTGATAAAGACACTTTTGCTGTGCATGCTCTCTGGTTTTTGTGGCACTGGCATCCCATTCTGTGACTAAAGCAGCCTCTATTTAATAGCATAATAAACATTTGCACTTATTCTCATAGAAATCAGGCCTGATAAAGACACTTTTGCTGTGCATGCTCTCTGGTTTTTGTGGCACTGGCATCCCATTCTGTGACTAAAGCAGCCTCTATTTAATAGCATAATAAACATTTGCACTTATTCTCATAGAAATCAGGCCTGATAAAGACACTTTTGCTGTGCATGCTCTCTGGTTTTTGTGGCACTGGCATCCCATTCTGTGACTAAAGCAGCCTCTATTTAATAGCACAATAAACATTTGCACTTATTCTCATAGAAATCAGGCCTGATAAAGACACTTTTGCTGTGCATGCTCTCTGGTTTTTGTGGCACTGGCATCCCATTCTGTGACTAAAGCAGCCTCTATTTAATAGCACAATAAACATTTGCACTTATTCTCATAGAAATCAGGCCTGATAAAGACACTTTTGCTGTGCATGCTCTCTGGTTTTTGTGGCACTGGCATCCCATTCTGTGACTAAAGCAGCCTCTATTTAATAGCATAATAAACATTTGCACTTATTCTCATAGAAATCAGGCCTGATAAAGACACTTTTGCTGTGCATGCTCTCTGGTTTTTGTGGCACTGGCATCCCATTCTGTGACTAAAGCAGCCTCTATTTAATAGCACAATAAACATTTGCACTTATTCTCATAGAAATCAGGCCTGATAAAGACACTTTTGCTGTGCATGCTCTCTGGTTTTTGTGGCACTGGCATCCCATTCTGTGACTAAAGCAGCCTCTATTTAATAGCACAATAAACATTTGCACTTATTCTCATAGAAATCAGGCCTGATAAAGACACTTTTTCTGTGCATGCTCTCTGGTTTTTGTGGCACTGGCATCCCATTCTGTGACTAAAGCAGCCTCTATTTAATAGCATAATAAACATTTGCACTTATTCTCATAGAAATCAGGCCTGATAAAGACACTTTTGCTGTGCATGCTCTCTGGTTTTTGTGGCACTGGCATCCCATTCTGTGACTAAAGCAGCCTCTATTTAATAGCATAATAAACATTTGCACTTATTCTCATAGAAATCAGGCCTGATAAAGACACTTTTGCTGTGCATGCTCTCTGGTTTTTGTGGCACTGGCATCCCATTCTGTGACTAAAGCAGCCTCTATTTAATAGCATAATAAACATTTGCACTTATTCTCATAGAAATCAGGCCTGATAAAGACACTTTTGCTGTGCATGCTCTCTGGTTTTTGTGGCACTGGCATCCCATTCTGTGACTAAAGCAGCCTCTATTTAATAGCATAATAAACATTTGCACTTATTCTCATAGAAATCAGGCCTGATAAAGACACTTTTGCTGTGCATGCTCTCTGGTTTTTGTGGCACTGGCATCCCATTCTGTGACTAAAGCAGCCTCTATTTAATAGCATAATAAACATTTGCACTTATTCTCATAGAAATCAGGCCTGATAAAGACACTTTTGCTGTGCATGCTCTCTGGTTTTTGTGGCACTGGCATCCCATTCTGTGACTAAAGCAGCCTCTATTTAATAGCATAATAAACATTTGCACTTATTCTCATAGAAATCAGGCCTGATAAAGACACTTTTGCTGTGCATGCTCTCTGGTTTTTGTGGCACTGGCATCCCATTCTGTGACTAAAGCAGCCTCTATTTAATAGCATAATAAACATTTGCACTTATTCTCATAGAAATCAGGCCTGATAAAGACACTTTTGCTGGCCAAAGCCCTACTGGACCCTGCCAGGTCCATTCCTGCCCAGGGCATCCCATTCTGTGACTAAAGCAGCCTCTGTTTAAGACCATATAAGCATTTGCTCTTATTATATTTATATTATAAGACACTTTTGCTGGGCATAGGCTTACTGCTGCCTGCCAGGTGCACTTCTGTTGAGGCATCCCATTCTGTAACATAGCATACCCCTCTTTATTTACACTAAGCAGCTCTCTTATTTACACTAAGCAGGCCTGTTGGAGGCTGAGTGTTACTGCTCACTTTTGGTGTGCATTATATTCTGTTTTATATAGACCCACTGCTGCCTGGGGGTTCTTAAAATATCACCTACTACCACGCCAGTTAGACTATGTCGGGCAGACAAGTGCCTGGAAGTGAAAAGAGGAGTGGCAGAGGCCAAGATTCCGCAGGCAGAGCTCGCATCAGACTGGGGGCCAGTAGCAGCAGGAGTCACGCTGAGAGACCTAATCTGCCAGTATCTGCTAGCGGTCGGGTCTCCACCAGTAACGCATCTGCCGTGGTAGATTGGCTGACGCGCTCATCAACAACATCATCACAACTTACATCTGAGACCCCCAGTCTAGGGTCGGTAGGTTCCTCTGACACAACCCTGAGTTGGCATGCCCCGAGAGCAGTCCCTGTCCTCCCATTGCCTCTGTCCTACGCCGTTCCCTCCCCCAGCGACGTATCCTATGCTTTGGGTTCAGCTCCACTCTTTAGTGAGGAGGACGATCAGATACAGGAGGACAGTCAGCAGCTACTGCCCAGCCAAGAAATGGAGGTGGCTTCTTTAGCTAGGCAGACAAATAGTGATGTGGACAGTGTCGTGGGTGCTGCGAGCGTTCCAGCTCCTGCGCCAGACACTGTTGACGAATCCACGAACATCAGTGACGTACAGCCACAACCCGGTGATGATGATGATGATGACGATGAAGCCGATCGCACTTGGGAGCCGGGTGATGAAGGGGCTTCATCGTCATCATCAGGAGAAGAGGGGCGCAGGTTGCCCCGGAGTCAGCAGCTGAGGCAGCAAGGTGGTAGCAGTCAGCATGGGGGCACAATTCCAAAGGCTGGAGCCGGCCGGGGCCGGGGCCGGGGTAGAGCACCTGCTGTGCGGCAGTCTACCTTATCGGGAGGTAGTGGAGCAGGGGTTCCTGGAGTTGGCAACAGCAGCAGTGAATCAGTGAGGCCAGGGGGTGGGAAAAGTAGCTACTCGGCAGTGTGGCAGTTTTTCCTGAGGCATCCGCAGGAGGGTAACATGGCCACATGCAAGATATGTAGGCAAAAGGTGAAGCGTGGCCAGGGTCCAAATGTTGGCACCACGGCCCTGCGTCAACATATGATGCGTCACCATAAAACGACCTGGGAGAACCGAGGCTCCCAAGGGGTGGTCCAGTCTGCTTCCTCACCAAGTGAGCTCCCAATTTCTGCCAGCCAAGGCTCCAGCACCTCAGCCGAAGGCAGCTGTGCGTCACACCCATCCTCTGTAGCTCCTGCTCCTCCTCCTCCTCCTCCAAGTCATGCATCCCGCCAGCAATCCATCAGCGAAGCCATGTCCAAGAGACAGCAGTATGCGCCCACTCATCCTACGGCGCAGAAGCTGAATGTGCTCCTGTCCAAGTTGCTGGTGCTGCAGTCGCTCCCTTTTCAGGTGGTGGAATCTGCACCTTTCAGAGAACTGATGGCTTGTGCCGAGCCGAGGTGGAGAGTCCCAAGCCGTCATTTCTTTGCCAAGAAGGCAGTACCAGCGCTGCACACTTTTGTTGAACAGAAGGTGGGCCAGTCCTTGAGCCTGTCGGTGTGTAGCAAAATACATGGCAGCGCCGACATCTGGAGCTGTAACTACGGTCAGGGGCAGTACATGTCGTTTACGGCCCACTGGGTGAATGTGGTCCCTTTGCAGCAGCAACTTGGACAGGTCACGCCGCTTCGGCCTCCGCGCTCTCTGCCCATTGGGCCTGTGACACCGTGCGACTCGGCCTCCTCATCCTCCGCCATCTCCTCACCCTCCACTGTAGGCTCAAGTCTCAGTGCCCCTCCAGTCTACCATGTGTGCAGGGCACGGAGGTGTCACGCAGTGCTTCACATGGTTTGTCTTGGCGAACGGAGTCACACAGGGGAGGAACTGCTTAAATGTATTCATCAGGAAATCCAAACATGGCTTACTCCGAGAAAACTTAAAATGGGAATCATGGTTACCGACAATGGGAAGAACATTTTGTCTGCGCTGCGCCAAGGAAGCCTGACCCATGCCCCCTGCATGGCTCACGTCTTCAATCTGGTTGTCAAGCGGTTTCTGAAGTGTTCCCCCCATCTGCAGGACATCCTAACAACTTCACGGAAACTTTGCATGCACTTCAGCCACTCCTACACCGCCAAACACACCCTTCTTGAGCTACAGCGTCAGAATGGTATCCCCCAACATAGTCTGATTTGCGATGTTTCCACCCGTTGGAATTCCACCCTTCACATGTTGGACCGATTATATGAACAGAGAAAAGCCATCACGGATTTCCTGATGATCCAAGCAGATAGGGGGACTCCCCTGTGTAACTTCAATGTCAACCAGTGGCAGCTCATACGTGACACCTGCCGTTTGCTCAGGCCCTTTGAGGAAGCCACTTTATTTGTCAGTCGGCAGGATTACGGGATGAACGACGTGATTCCACTGCTTCATGTACTACAGCACATGTTGGAAACCATGGCTGGTCAGGGCACTGGAGACATGGCGTTTACATCTTACGGCCACATGAACCCCGTTGGAGCTGAACTGGAGGAGGAGGAGGAGGAAGAGGAGGAGGAGGAGTTGCCCAGCGAAACACAGTTTAGGCTTGGCGAAATGGCTGGTTTATCTAGTCAGCGGACAGGAGAGGAGGAGCAGGAGCAGCCAGAGGAGCTAGAGGTTTTTGAGGAAGGAGAGACAGAGGACCCGGGCACACCGTGGCAGTATGCAGTGGAGATGGAGACAGGTAGTCCATCCGAGTCACTTGCGCAAATGGCACGAAGCATGCTCACATGCTTGCGTAGTGACCCCAGAATTGTTTCCATCTGTCGGCGGGATGACTTCTGGCTGTCCACCTTATTGGACCCTCGCTTCCGGCACAAAATGGGGGCATTTTTTAAACCCACCGAGAGGGAGGACAAACTCAACTACTACAAAGACATTCTACGTAGGCAGTTGGCCGATGCCTATCTGCGCCATGGTCCATACTCTCGCAGGTCTGACTCGAGGGGACCTCTGCGCTCACCTTCCACTGCCATGGCCGCTGGGGGGGTTGGCAGCAGCAGCAGCAGAAGCTCCATCAGCAGCAGCAGCCTCAGTCTTCAGTCGCTAATGAGTAGCTTTCTACACCCGCATAGTGAGGCTACTCATGAGCAGCAGGAAGACCTGGAGCAGGACCTGAACCAGCAGGTCATGTCATACTTTGACATGACCATGCCAACACACCTTGAGGATCCGCTGGACTTCTGGGCAGCCAAACTTGATTTGTGGCCGCAACTAGCAGAGTTTGCCCTGGAAAAGCTGTCCTGCCCGGCAAGTAGCGTGCCATCTGAGCGGGTGTTTAGTGCGGCGGGGGCCATAGTTACGGCGAGGAGAACTCGTCTGTCAACTAAAAATGTGGAGAGACTCACCTTTGTCAAAATGAATCAGGGATGGATCAGCCAGGATTTCCACCCACCAATGCCTGATGCATGCGACTAGATTCAGCATGGTGCCACGTTTTACACTTTACAAATGGTGCAAAACATATTTATGTCTTTAGGCCATTTTTTGGGCTCCTGCTGCTGCTACTGCCAACTTCTGCCAACTCCAGGGTGTGATTCATCCAATTTTTGGGCTCCTGAAGCCAACTCCAGTGTATATTTGGGCTCCTGCTGCTGCTACTGCCAACTTCTGCCAACTCCAGGGTGTGATTCATCCAATTTTTGGGCTCCTGAAGCCAACTCCAGTGTATATTTGGGCTCCTGCTGCTACTACTGTCAACTCCTGCCAACTCCAGGGTGTGATTCATCCAATTTTTGGGCTCCTGAGGCCAACTCCAGTGTATATTTGGGCTCCTGCTGCTGCTACTGTCAACTCCTGCCAACTCCAGGGTGTGATTCATCCAATTTTTGGGCTCCTGAAGCCAACTCCAGTGTATATTTGGGCTCCTGCTGCTACTACTGCCAACTTCTGCCAACTCCAGGGTGTGATTCATCCAATTTTTGGGCTCCTGAAGCCAACTCCAGTGTATATTTGGGCTCCTGCTGCTGCTACTGTCAACTCCTGCCAACTCCAGGGTGTGATTCATCCAATTTTTGGGCTCCTGAAGCCAACTCCAGTGTATATTTGGGCTCCTGCTGCTGCTACTGCCAACTTCTGCCAACTCCAGGGTGTGATTCATCCAATTTTTGGGCTCCTGAAGCCAACTCCAGTGTATATTTGGGCTCCTGCTGCTACTACTGCCAACTTCTGCCAACTCCAGGGTGTGATTCATCCAATTTTTGGGCTCCTGAAGCCAACTCCAGTGTATATTTGGGCTCCTGCTGCTGCTACTGTCAACTCCTGCCAACTCCAGGGTGTGATTCATCCAATTTTTGGGCTCCTGAAGCCAACTCCAGTGTATATTTGGGCTCCTGCTGCTGCTACTGCCAACTTCTGCCAACTCCAGGGTGTGATTCATCCAATTTTTGGGCTCCTGAAGCCAACTCCAGTGTATATTTGGGCTCCTGCTGCTGCTGCCAACTTCTGCCAACTCCAGGGTGTGATTCATCCAATTTTTGGGCTCCTGAAGCCAACTCCAGTGTATATTTGGGCTCCTGCTGCTGCTGCTGCTGCCAACTTCTGCCAACTCCAGGGTGTGATTCATCCAATTTTTGGGCTCCTGAAGCCAACTCCAGTGTATATTTGGGCTCCTGCTGCTACTACTGCCAACTTCTGCCAACTCCAGGGTGTGATTCATCCAATTTTTGGGCTCCTGAGGCCAACTCCAGTGTATATTTGGGCTCCTGCTGCTGCTACTGCCAACTTCTGCCAACTCCAGGGTGTGATTCATTAAATTTTTGGGCTCCTGAAGCCAACTCCAGTGTATATTTGGGCTCCTGCTGCTACTACTGCCAACTTCTGCCAACTCCAGGGTGTGATTCATCCAATTTTTGGGCTCCTGAGGCCAACTCCAGTGTATATTTGGGCTCCTGCTGCTGCTGCTGCCAACTTCTGCCAACTCCAGGGTGTGATTCATCCAATTTTTGGGCTCCTGAAGCCAACTCCAGTGTATATTTGGGCTCCTGCTGCTACTACTGTCAACTCCTGCCAACTCCAGGGTGTGATTCATCCAATTTTTGGGCTCCTGAGGCCAACTCCAGTGTATATTTGGGCTCCTGCTGCTGCTGCTGCCAACTTCTGCCAACTCCAGGGTGTGATTCATCCAATTTTTGGGCTCCTGAGGCCAACTCCAGTGTATATTTGGGCTCCTGCTCCTGCTGCTGCCAACTTCTGCCAACTCCAGGGTGTGATTCATCCAATTTTTGGGCTCCTGAAGCCAACTCCAGTGTATATTTGGGCTCCTGCTGCTGCTGCTGCTGCCAACTTCTGCCAACTCCAGGGTGTGATTCATCCAATTTTTGGGCTCCTGAAGCCAACTCCAGTGTATATTTGGGCTCCTGCTGCTACTACTGCCAACTTCTGCCAACTCCAGGGTGTGATTCATCCAATTTTTGGGCTCCTGAGGCCAACTCCAGTGTATATTTGGGCTCCTGCTGCTGCTGCTGCCAACTTCTGCCAACTCCAGGGTGTGATTCATCCAATTTTTGGGCTCCTGAAGCCAACTCCAGTGTATATTTGGGCTCCTGCTGCTACTACTGTCAACTCCTGCCAACTCCAGGGTGTGATTCATCCAATTTTTGGGCTCCTGAGGCCAACTCCAGTGTATATTTGGGCTCCTGCTGCTGCTGCTGCCAACTTCTGCCAACTCCAGGGTGTGATTCATCCAATTTTTGGGCTCCTGAGGCCAACTCCAGTGTATATTTGGGCTCCTGCTGCTGCTGCTGCCAACTTCTGCCAACTCCAGGGTGTGATTCATCCAATTTTTGGGCTCCTGAGGCCAACTCCAGTGTATATTTGGGCTCCTGCTCCTGCTGCTGCCAACTTCTGCCAACTCCAGGGTGTGATTCATCCAATTTTTGGGCTCCTGAAGCCAACTCCAGTGTATATTTGGGCTCCTGCTGCTGCTGCCAACTTCTGCCAACTCCAGGGTGTGATTCATCCAATTTTTGGGCTCCTGAGGCCAACTCCAGTGTATATTTGGGCTCCTTCTGCCCCTCATAGTGATGCCACTTCAACTCTCTGCAATTGTGCCGCTCTGCGATTCTATTAGCGATGCCTCTGATCTGCATGTGATATTTCTTCAAAGTATTATTTAACAAACCCAGCACGCATCCTGTGCGTGTTACAGCAAGGCTGAATGGTTTACAACCCTATTGAGGCTGTAGGAGGCTCAGAAATAGCCGTTTTTAATAGCGATTCGTCGCGAATTTATTCGGGTCGAAACGATTTTTGTCGGAAAATTCGGCGAATCAGTCGAATCGAATTTTTCAAAAGTTCGCTCATCTCTAGTGGTAATGTTGTAATCGGAAGGAATGGAGCTTTTACATGCAATATGATTTTCTTGAAAAACATGCTTTTTATTAAGAAAAGTGATAAAATGTAAAAAACTTATTTTTTTCAACCAAAATATTGTGAGAGGAACAAAGAAATTACACTTTACACAATTAAAAAAAATACATTAAAACATTTCCTCTTACAGCCCAAACACTGCAAACAAATCCCAGACAATTCATGTAAAAATCAAAATTAAATATACATAGCGCAAAATGGTGAAAAATGGCCAGGCATCTGAAGGTGACAAAATCTCAATTAATCTGGCAATTGAAGGGTTAAAAGACTAATAGAAACGCCAAAAAAGAAAAAGCTATTTAGCAGGACATTCCCAGCAGCGGACGGCCTTATTTGTGCCGGTCGCTGGCTTTTCCATGGGACATCCCAAATCGGAATGCTCTGCTGAGTGAAATGTCCCAGGGCCCATAAAAACTCACCTTTCCCTGCTCCAAAGGCACATGCATGGGTTCACATCCAATGAGAGCTGCCCACTATGACGGGGTAATTTGGCAGGTGGCATGTAAGCATACTTTTGCATCCATGCAAAAATAATTTTGCTGCATAGAATGGACTTGACTCTGACTCTAGTCTCTGGCGCTCTACTCTACAGGGACCAGATTTAGAGCGCCGACGCTGTGTGTGTGTCCTTTTTTGATGTGTGGAGCGCCGAGAGTCAGTACTGGTGTTAGAGCCCCCAACATACATCACATTCATCAATGCCGGCCAGGTTACTACAGCGACTGAGGAACTCTGTTACATCGCTCGATACCCGTCTACAGTGTCTACTAGCGGTCGTTCTAAGTGCAGTTATACAGACGCTCATCTGCCGATACCTGGCGTTAGAAATGAATCAGCCTCTTGCACAGTTTGAAGGGATCTTATGTGCTATGTTTCATATGGGTACAGGCAAAAATAAGCTGAACAAGCTGTTGGCAGGGAAATGGTTAAACAGATGTTCATTATCAATTGTTAGAAAAAAAAAACTAAATTGTATTTCACCAACTATACTCAGCGGAAAAAAAAATCCTCATACAATAGGAGAAATCAAGTACTCTTGTGTTTTCTTCTGAGGCATGGGTAATTAATCTCCCACATACGACCATTCACATCCTATAGAGGTTAATGCAGCTTTTATAGAAACTTTGCATTTGTTTATACAATTTAATAATACCATTCTAAGATGGAAAATACATCAAAACAGCCCACAAAAGGAGGGTTATTACCACTCCTCCATGGCAGATCTAGAATAGAAGCAGATGGTATGACAGAAATGGATTCTATAAAGAGCAGCCTAGATACGGCAAGACAATACAAAAGGACTTGTACTGCTGTACACATATTTTGTACACTTGTAGTATATTTATTGTATATCTTTAATGAGTACTTTTTAGGTCCATTAACAAAAAAATGCCTGACAGTATAAACACTGGACGGGATGGGCTCCAGCACAGGGGCTCCCACCTCTTTGGGGCCTCTATGGCTCCCTGCCTGGGACTTCAGTTCTGAGGATACTTTGGCCCTTATTCATAAAGGGATAGCGTCAGGTAGTGGCTGGCTAATGACAGGTAGCGACAGGTAGCGACTGGTGAAAGCCGGACACGGCATGCAATTACACATTTATCAAGCAGAATCTGTTTAGCGACTGGGATAGCGCCATGTAGCGTCTGATTCATCATTTTCACAGCCTCAGCGAACAGCGCCGGCGTTCAGCCATGCACAGCGCCAGGTATGACCTCTCGCTACCTGTCGCTCTCCCATACATTTCAATGGACGAACATTTTCTTCTCTTTAAACGGGGTATTTGTTTTTTTTATTTTTTTCTAATAATCACAAATAATTCTGTGACCTCTCCTGGCACTGAATAAGCAGTTTTTTTCACATTTTTTTTTATTTTTTTATATATTTCTTCAAAAATGACATTACAGGTCTGCCATTAATGTGTTCATGTTACAATGTTGTTACAATGTAATTCCATGTGTTTTCTCTTTGTTACTAGTTGATAGATGCTGGAAAACACACTTTAAACACACCGCCTCCTGCGCTCTGGGCTTCAAACAACTATTTTTCAGCGCCAGAGATTTGTGAGGCTGTTTTTTGCTGAATATGGTGTGAGTCAGTCGCTATGAGCAGTCGCTAACATGCGCTCCCATACAGCGCTGTACTGGTCAAATAGCGACTCCTCACAATGTATTCAACATTACTGAACAGCGACTGAGGCGCTATAAACTAGCCACTCACGGGCAAGCACTGCGACTACTAGCGGGCGCTCTGAAAATGCCTGCTACAGACGCTCATCTGTTGCTACCTGCCGCTAATGATGAATCAGGCTGCCCGTTTCAGGTGCAGGCAGATGAGATGAACATAAAAAACCTGCACAAAGTGCACTTGGTCCAGCACCATCAAATACACATATGTTAAAAACATAAAATACATTAATCCTCACAGACATTTAAAAAAGACATTCTAATACATAGCCCAACCCAGCAAGAGGAACCCAATTAATTCTAACCATCTGTGTAACTCATATGATATTAGCATCACATAGATGCATTTATATTAATCTACCCAAAGTGGTTATGTGCAGTATTAAAGTGCTATACATGAATGTGCAAAAATATAAGAAACTACCAAGGAAATAATCACCTCAGTGAAAACATGGATTAACCTCCTGCTGAGTGGGACCATCAATCACCCACGTGTTCCGTGACGGACTGTCACTTCCTCAAGGTGCCACTTCAAGATGCTGCCCATGCTTCCACTCAAATAGGCCGGGAAAGCGCGCCAGCACGTGCCCGCCCCCAACTTCCAGCGCACAACAGCCCCGGCCGGCGGCTGCGCTCTCGCCGGAAGCGGGACCTGACAAACGCCCCCTGCCAGACCCCGCCCATCCACAAATGACGTAGTGACCGTGCCCCCGCCCGCCCCCCAGACCTCCCCCAATGACATGCCCCACACGGCAACGCTGTATAGCAGCGCGAGTCATGGTAACGGGCACAGGGACGAGGGGGGCGGTCGAGGGCAGGGCCACCACCGCAGTGACCGAGCGGCAGATGGACATTAGCTCGTTGGAGAGCAGAGGCAGCACCGAAGTCCCCACTATAAACCATCATAAATCCCATATACAGACAAACAAATATATAATCAAATATATATAATCAATATATTTCAATATATAATCAAATATATATAGTTTCTTCAGAAAATAAATACAAGAAATACATGTATATAATATGGATCAAATCGAATCAAATCAGATTGAATCAAAAACATGGCTCACAGTTACAATATATTTACAACTAAATTATTCACATATCCAAAGAGAGGATAGCATAAGAGGACCATATCAATTATGTACAACAGTATTATAATAATTTAAGGGATATTTATACATAAAGATGTCCCCATCCCGCTCCTATATTAATAATATACAACGTGAAAACAATAATAATAATAGTGATGAACAACCTAATATAAATCAATAATAACAAGTGCTGGCACAATACCCCAAACGCAATACCCCCCCCCCACACACCTCCCCCACCCCCCACCCCACAAGTGATCACCCACAAAATTGTATCTGCATAATCCCCCCAATCCAAACATCCAAAAATTAAACACATAATATGTGAAAATCACAAAAAACAAGAAAAAATACATGTGTACAAAAAGAATATGTAATAATCAATGCAAAAACCACAAAAAATCAACCAATCCACCACAACAATTAACTCATGGGAATGCTCCTCTCCACACCTTCAAAGATTTTAATATCGTGATCACACATTGTTCTTCCGTATCAGAATGGGTGAAGGTCAAGGATCTCAGTAAATATCTAAGAAAATAAAACACCAACATAAGATACACACCCAAAAAGTTTTTTTCCTTCCATCATAAGTGCCATAAAAATGACCTACTCCATATCACCCCCCCCCCCACCACCCCAACAAGAACGGGATGAGCACATAAGTAACCACTATTGTCTCTAAAAAAACCCTCACAACCTAAATAAGCATCAAATATGTTGTAAGATTATTAAATCCCAATACATAGGACAGATGACAAATACTCATCTACCCAAAAAGGGCTCAAAAGATGCATCCTCATTTAAACCCAATGGAGCAATCGTATTCAATCGATACATCCATTTTAATTCATTCTGTAATAGTTTGCGTTTGATGTTTCCCCCTCTAATGCCCAATTGTATTTAACTCACTCGAGGTTCCTTTTTTAATGTTCTCTCGTCCTTCATGCTCACCTTAACTCACTCACTGTTCCTGTTTTAATGTTCTCCCATCCTTCATGCTTACCCTAACTCACTCGTGGTTCCTTTGTTAATGTTCTCCCGTCCTTCATGCTTACCTTAACTCACTCGCGGTTCCTGTTTAATGTTCTCCCATGCATAATGCTTATCTTAACTCACTTGCGGTTCCTTTTTTAATGTTGTCCAATGCATAATGCTTACCTTAACTCACTCGTGGTTCCTTTTTTAATGTTCTCCCGTCCTTCATGCTTACCTTAACTCACTCGCGTTCCGGTTTAATGTTCTCCCATGCATAATGCTTACCTTACTCACTTGCGGTTCCTTTTTTAATGTTGTCCAATGCATAATGCTTACCTTAACTCACTTGCGGTTCCTGTTTTAATGTTTTCCCATGCATAATGCTTACCTTAACTTACTCGCGATTCCTTTTTTAGTGTTGTCCCATGCATAATGCTTACCTTAACTCACTCGCGGTTCCTTTTTTAATGTTCTCCCGTCCTTCATGCTTATCTTAACTCACTCGCGGTTCCATTTTTAATGTTCTCCCATCCTTTATGCTTACCCTAACTCACTCGCAGTTCCTTTTATAATGTTCTCCCGTCCTTCATGCTTACCCTAACTCACTCGCGGTTCCTTTTTTAATGTTCTCCCGTCCTTCATGCTTACCTTAACTTACTCGCGGTTCCTGTTTTAATGTTCTCCTGTCCTTCATGCTTACCTTAACTCACTCACGGTTCCTGTTTTAATCTTCTCCCATCCTTCATGCTTACCTAATGTTCTTAATGTTCTTGGGTTTTTTTTTTCCTTCTTGATTTCTTCTGGTGTTTGTTTTTTTGGCCCTGTGTTCATGTCTAAATAGTTAAACTAAAATAAACAGGAAACATCGTTGAGTTTAACAGCATTTATTAGTTTACATTTTTTTTTAAACGTTATTTGCCTTGTGTGTTTGGCATTTTTTTTTGTAAACAAAATATATATTTAAAATTTGGTAAAATATTAAATTTTAAAATTTTATAAAACTTAACAATATAAAACCAAGTGGCTGGCCCCAGGATTCTAGTTTTCACTGGTCCCCATGGAAGCAGCAAGCTCCTGGATGTCGCCCACCAGTCGATACACCGTTGCGGTAAGCTTTTTCAGTCTCTCCTGTGGGGTTTCTGTGTAAAGGAAGCAATAATTATTTCTAGGCATATACATGTTTGCTAGCTGTGGAATGAAATATTAGTAAGGTTACAGCAAAGGCATGAGGTCTTTATGCTAAGGGATTAGGCTAGGGATCAGGCCATAGGTCATTATGCTAAGGGATTAGGCTAGGGATCAGGCCATAGGTCATTATGCTAAGGGATTAGGCTAGGGATCAGGCCATAGGTCATTATGCTAAGGGATTAGGCTAGGGATCAGGCCATAAGTCATTATGCTAAGGGATTAGGCTAGGGATCAGGCCATAGGTCATTATGCTAAGGTATTAGGCTAGGGATCAGGCCATAGGTCATTATGCTAAGGGAGAAGGGCAAACTTTGTCAAGACCTGTAAAATATGTTTACTTGTAATGTCAGATTATGGACCTTATTTATCAAGGTCTAGCGCCAGGTAGTGTCTGACGAGCGCCAGGTACCGCCAGCTAACGGCGGCTACCGACTCAAGTACGCCCGGCGGCGGTCACAATGACGCATTTATCACGCTAAATGAGGCTAGCGCCGGCGAGAGCGTCAGCTAGCACGGGATTCATCATGTAGCCGACTGCAACGAACAGCGCCGCTACTAATCCCATCACAGCGCCAGGTATGACCTGTCGCTCCCTGGCGCTCTCCAATGCATTTCAATGGAGCAATCTTTAACCCTTTCGCTGCCAGCCTACCTGCAGCATTTGCCACTCCCTGTTGCCAGACTGAGTTTGACTGTTTCGCGCTACACATGTTCAACTGTCATTTTTGAAAGGATTTCCAGGGATTTCCCAGGAAAATTATATATTGTTTTTTTCAACAGAGTCTGGGCTTTAACATGAAATGTCTTGTTTGTATTTTTTAGGTGTATTCTCAACATTTTTGGGTGAAATGTGTGAAAAAAATTAAAAAAAATATATTTTTTTACAATTTGTCGAGTTTTTTGTAATAAAAAATGTAAGTTTGTCAATAAAATCTTATTGCGTGAGAAACCCCAATTTCTCCCGGTTACAGCGATACCACATATGTATAGGTAGACACCCTTTCCTGCCCAGAAGCCTTTTATAGCTGCTGGATGACAAATGGTTAATTCAAAAAAAAAAATGACATAGGGTCCCCCTTCCCGGGGAGGGAGACCCCATTTTTTTTTGGATTTTTAAGGGTTAAAAACCCTTAAAAATCCAAAAAAAAAAATGACGTGGGGTCCCCCTTACCCAAAGTAACCAGCCCGGGACCAGCTATGGGGGCTTGTAGGCACAGAGTGGGGGGGCCAGCTTTGGTGGCCCCCCCACCCTGCAGCCTACGAGCCCACATAGCCTATGTGGGCCCGGGCTCTTCTGCCCCCCCCTGGCCTTTGGGGAGGCAGGTAATGGGGGTGCGGGGGTTAATGGCAAGCCACCCGCTAGGGCAGGTGACTTGCCACCCCCCCAGCCTTGTGAACTGGTATAAGGGGTCTCATGGACCCCTTACCAGCTCACAAAGGGTTAATGTGAAAAAAAAACACCACACAATAATAAAAAGTATTTTATTAGAAAAAAAAAAAATTTTTTTTTACTGTACTTACCTTCGATTGCAAGCTCTTGTCCCTCGCCGCTCAGCTGACAGATGCCGGTGATCGGCATCCAGAGAAGGAGAAGGCAGGAGATCAGAGGATCTCCTGTCACCTCCTTCCAGGGCACCGATCACCGGCATCTGAGAAGCTGAGAAAGCTGAAGCCGGTGATCGGGACCGGGATGACGTCATAAGCCCCGCCCCCAAGGGGGCGGGGCTTAGAGGCAAGATGGCGGCCGCCATCTTGAAGAAGAGAGGAGAGAGCCTCCCAGGCTCTCTCCTGAAGAACGGTAAGTCCTGGGGGGGGATCGGAGGCCCCCCAGGTGAAGAGGAGGGACAGCGGGAGCCAGCGCACACACAGGTAAGTGAATGTCATTTTTATTTTTTTTTTTTATTTACAGTTAGCAGCTGCTGCTGCAGAAGCGGGGGGGGGGGCGGCCTATTCCGGGGGCTCTCCTGGAGCCATCCGACCCCCCACGGGGGATCGGATGGCACCAAATTAAAGAGGAGACCCGGCCGGATCCAACAAGGGGTCAGGTGAGTATTTTTGATTTTTATTTTTTAAACTAGAAGCGAGGAAAGTCAAGCACGTAACACCTACGGGCTTGGCACTTAAGGCCCAGCCAAGCCAGCACGTAGGTGTTACGTGCTTGGCACCAAAAGGGTTAAATATTCATAATTAATTGATTTTATGTTTTTTTTTTTTTTTTTTTAACTGTCAAAAATTCGGTGACCACTACGGCAATGTTAGATATTTGTTTTAAGGTAAAAAAAAAAAAAAAAAAAATATGTGCAGAATTGATATTACAGGTCTGATATTAATGTATTCATATTACAAAATGTTTAGAAAAACTTGTATAATTTTTACATTTAAAAAAAATGGTTGTTTGGGGGTTAAAAACTACTTTACACACATCGCCGCCAGGGCTCTGGGGTTTAAACAAGGAATTCACAGCGTGAGAAATTTTTGAGCGTGATTTGTTAATGAATCTGCAGCAAGCCGTTCGCTTTGGCCATTCGCTGTCAGGCGCACCCATACAACGCAGAACCTATGAAACATCGACCCCTAACCCCGTATTCAACATTACCGCACACCGACTGAGTCGCTGTCAACAAGCAAACCCCAGCCAAGCACAGCGAATACTAGCTGGCGCTGTGAAAATCACGCTACTGGCGCTCATCTGTCGCTACCTGGCGCTATTAATGAATCGGCCTCCCCGTCAAGCCAACATTGGTTTCATAATGTCAGTATGGCATGCACCTCAGGGGCGTCATCTGGTGGCCTCTCGAAAGGACGCTCTCCACCCGCTACATTGACATTTAAAAGAATAGAAGCAGGGAATGAGTGTGTGTTGACAGTGGATGTACCTGTGTGTGCTTCAGTCAGACAAACATACCGGAGTCTAGTCGTTCCGGCATCTGGTATGACTCCCTGGTGACGCGCTGTTGCCCCACCTCTGTAGAGAGGTCTAGTGGCTGCTCGGAGCCACCTACAGAGGAGGGGGAGGACCTTGGCCCTGGAGAGGCACCACCCTCACTACGCCCAGATCCATCCCGCACTAGCCGGACTACTCGCCTTCGGGTGGGTCTGATTCGGAAATCCCATTCACTCACTAGAAGATAATACCATTCATAAGGCCTAAATATGGACTTTTGTTTAGCTTACAAGTAATAGTCATGTACTTACTTGGGAAATGTACAGCGAAGAATCGCCTCACCGGGGCCTCTTCCTTCTTTTTAGGTCCGACCAGTATTGGATGATCTGGGTAAATGTGTAGATGGTGCCGCTGTCGGCTTCAATTCTGGCCACGATCTCCAGGGCCAACGTCCTCTTCTGGAAGTCATTCGCCAGGTAGTCGTACCTGGCCTCCATCATCTGAAAGATACAAGTGAAACACATTGGATTAGTCAAAACATCAGACTAATCACAATCACAGTTACAGCAGGTTGCTAACTTGCAGTCAACATAACATTTCTAGTGTTCCGCTATCCTTCTAGCTGCCATTTTGTTGTTGCGCACATGTGCTCACTAACTTTTGGTTGGGACGCCGTTAAAATTCTAAATGTGCCCCCCACTGTTTGGGCCTGCGCTGGCTAATTGCATATGCATGCATTTCGCATGCAAATCAACGTCCTGACCCCACACTTACCAGCATTATGGTCTCCTGCTGCTCGCTGGTGAAGAGCGTGGGTGCCATTCTGAAAGCCTTGCTCACCAGATATGTTTCCGGGATGCACACGTCCGTACGCACGCTTATATGAAAGTGTCATACACAGTCATAATTATTTAAAGGGTACTTGGAGAAACAGCTGAGTGTCTCTACAGATATCACTATGCCAGCAAAGAAAGCTAGCCGCAAAACCCAAAAATCCTCTGAGAGCCATGAGCGTAGTGCCGAACAGCATGAAAAAACCTCCGCGACGACTGCAACTAGGTCCCACAAAACCTGTGCCCACTCGCATTCAGCCAGAAAATCCAGTTGCCACAATAAGGATCCAGTGGAACACACTCCATCCACCTCCAAAGCTGCCCTATCTCGGAAGGCGAAGGAGACATCCTCAAGCAAGAATGCTCCCCGGCCCACAACTTCAAAAACCCAAAGCAGCACTACTAGTAAGGGCAAAGGCAAGACTCGTCCTAGAAGCCCTAGCCCCCCATCCACACCCTCTCCTGCTCCTTCCCAATGTCAGGAATCAAACGTGGAGAGCCTGGGTCACCGGGCAGCTCATCGGCAGTCACTTCTTTGGCAAGTCAGCCGATTACACCCAGCCCCCAGGCAAGTCCAGCACAATCTATCATAAGTGAAATTTCTGGCTACTCTACGCCTGCAACTCACCCACGAATGTCACCCAATATTCCACCCACCCATGAAGAGCCATCCAGGGCAACCTTAGGGCAAAACCTGCGGCGTGGCACGTTGAGCGGCACTTTAGTGAGCCCCAAAGCATGGCATTGGCAAGTGGGGTTTCGGACCACTTTCATGAGCTGTATGGCAGAAATTCTAAAGCCACCAGCAAGGTACGCAAGAACCAAATATGGGAGGAGATCACCAGACAGGTCAACTGTGTGGGGACTGAAAGGAAAGATGTAGAACAGATCCAGAGGAAATCTTCTGACCTCAAATATGCCGTGAGACAGAAGAGGAATAAGCAAAGGCAGCAGGGGTACATATGGGTGTGGTGATTTTTTTTTTGGAGGCGGGGGTTTGTTGTGGCCAACCTTGTCATTAATTGTGGACATTGTATTTTCAGGATGCAAACAGGAGGAGGATTCCCTACTAAACTGCAGTACACAGCAGCTGAGGAGCTTGTCCTTGGACTCCCATCGGCCTGACAGGGCTTATCCGGGGCCCAAGACACTGACAACTTTGACATTTGCGAAGGTATGTATTGTGAGGATATTTCTATAACATTTGTCTAGCATAATTTAACTAAACCAACCACGAGACACACACAGGCGTATCTGGTTGGACCGGGGGGGGGGGGGGGGGGGTCTGCTCACAGGCTTCAGTAGTTCAGGGTTGTGCAAAAGTGTGCATGTTAAAGCACTGGTGGAGGTGTTAGTTAAAATTTGGTGCGGGTGCATTAAAGGCAAGATAATCCTATGTTTATGCAAGTTAGGTTTAGGTGTTAACTTGACTTTACTGTAACATTACAGCTCCTCAGAATTCTCAGGCAACTCTGCAACCCTCAACCTGTTTGCCCACTGCCACCACTTCACGGCAGCCAGTCCAAACATATTCAACACAGGACCAGCAGGATCTGGTAAGTGTACTGAGCAAGAAATGGTGATGCATATGCATTATGATGACTACTTCAGCAAACATATATTGGGCCTAATATCTTACACAGGTTATTTTATCTATCCCTAATGGATGCCATCCACCATCTGGAGAAGGAGGAGAGCATTAACCTGGCCCCACTAATGCCAACCCAGCCACATCAGGTGTCACTGCCCCAGCAGCATCTGCCAACAAATCCTCTGCAGCAGAGACTAACACGCCCTCTGCCGGCAGACCACCATGGGCAGCAGCAAGAGACAGAACCAACTGTCCCACGTGCTAGCTCTGCTGCAGAGGATTTGCCTACTACATCTGGCCTGGTTGCTAGGCCTAGAGCTCCAGCATCTGCACGTGCCCCAACCAGGGGAAGTGGAGGATGCCCTCAGGCACGACGCCATGTCAGCCAGACGAGGCGTGTGCAGATACTGGAGACAGCATGGTGGAATGATAGCCGCCGCTTTAGGTCAATGAACCAAAGATTAAGAGAGGAGCTGGCTGCACATTTAGTGAACTTTAATAACAACTTCGCAACCCTGATTGATGAAATTAGGAATATCAACAGCCAGACCAACAGACATAGGGAGGCTATGCTTGAGCAGTGGCAAATTATGAATGCCACACAAGCACAGATGTTGGCCGTACTCCAAGCACAACAAAAGCCTTAGAATGTCAAGCCAAAACATTTTCATTTTCCTTGTATTTCATTCTACATCTTTCCTCAACATTCCCACACTATTGACTTGTCTGGTGATCTCTAAACATATTTGGCCATTTGAGCCTAGGCTGGTTGTGTTAGAATTTTGCCCATAAAGCCCATAAATGAGATCCTGCAATCGTGGGTGGGTGGAATATTGGTTAACTTTCTTGGGTGACAAACAACCCATTCATAGCTCAGACCTGTGAGCATAAAGTTTTAAAAAATATTGTTTTGCAGTTGCTTGGGGGCAGGGTGTCATAGGCTGGCTGGCCCTTGAACTTGCAGCCGTTGAGCTGCACAGTGACTTAGGGTTGCCTACATTGTAATGCAGAAATAGGGCACGAGCTGGAGAGGGTGTGGTTTGGGGACTAGGGATTTCAGCCATCATGGGCCCCTTGCCCTTAATAATAGTGCATGCATGCCATCGATGTCCATGCATGCGCGGTGTGATCGGACTTCTGCCATGGCGATGCACAGCAAGCCGTTCAGCTGCAGACGCTCATACTCCTCCCCGCCCTCCTCAAACATGTTAGCAGCTTGCTTTCACCTACAAAATGACCCCGTAAGTCCAGCGGAAGCAAACCCGTTTTATTGAGTGGGTTGTCAGCAGCAATCAAGGCTTGAAATCACCCACCATCCCATACCAATCACGTAAGTTGGCCGAAATAACGGCAAATTGCCGATAAACATACGTTTTTCGAAAGCGCGTATACGCGTTAGCGTAAACGCATATTTGCATGAAAAATGTAACGTAGAAGCCGAAAAATCATGTAAAAACTCTCAAAAAATACACGTGCATGTGCATGTGAAAGCGGCTCTGAATCAGGGCAAATGTCTTTAATCTAGATTCTAATGGCCAACAACTAACTAAAGTGAATGCAATCAATTGCTAATTGGTTAGTAAAAAGTTCGGCTACAGTCAAGCGAACAATGAGAAATGTTTGTTGAGCGAACAGGTGTGCCTTGGACCTGTGCTGAAGGGCATAGAGGCTGGTGAAGCTACAGGGCCAGGGATGGCTGTTCAGCCTTCGAGCCCTGAGTTACCAGCCCTATGCCTACAAAAATAAGGGGCTCTTGGCTTAGTGCTGCCTAAAAAGCAGCCAGAACTGTGAGCCTAAAACTCTCTCCCACATGCCTATCTCCCACATGCCATACATGTGTGCGTGTTTCCTTGAATTGCCCCACATCAGTACATATTCCACATGTGAGGGGAGGCAAGTTTCTTTGTGTATTCTTTTTTCCTAACCGTGCTTAATCAGCCCCTATATTATACCTTGTGATTGTAAAGCACTGCGAAATATGCTGGTGCTATATAAATAAAGATTATTATTATGTCTCTGCCTGTAGTTCTTGGATTCTGTTATCTGGCATAGTTCGCTGATTGCCCCTTTGCCTTAAAGTGGACCAAAACTATCCTGAAGGTTTGTTTTCTCAGAGAAACCTTTCTCGGATCCGGTGTTTGACAGTACAGACAGTTCTTTTTATTTTATGTGAAAAAGTACACTGTATACAATTTAAAAAGTCAAGTCAGGAAGACTACTGTGGTTTAATTACAATAAGCAGCTGATCGGCAGATAGCCACCTGCTGAGCTTACTGTTCTAATCAACACAAGATCGAGCTATTTAAATTCAACTTTTAGAGAACACATCAGAAAAATGTTCTCTCCGGATTTCTATGTCTGCTTTTAGATTTAGTACCCGATTTACTAAAGCTGTACTGGTTGCACATCACTGGTTTTGCATTTAACTGAAAAAGTCTGTTTTGGTGTTTTTCGTTCAGCCAAAATGCTGAGCAACCCATCAACCACTTTCTACACCCCCCGCAGCCAATCAGGGAGGCCAGTAGGCCAACCATCTTGCTGTGCCTCCCCCCGCCCACCAACCAGCCGGGAAGGGGAGCAGGCATGGCCGGGAAGTGCTGCCTGCTATGGAAGCCCCCTGGCTTTGTCAAAGTCTGCTATGGAAGATGTCCATACGCCAGCACCGCCCTGCCAAGCCCTGGTGGCTGCCTCTGGAAAAGACACAAAGCCGCATCCCCCAGGTCCGTGGGTGCTCCCACCGCTCATTCGCTTGAAGATGGGGACAGAGGAGCCGGGGGATGTGGCTTTTGACCAAGATGGCGACGAATAGGATAAGGTAGGGTTTTTTTTTCTTTGTAGTCTTCAGTGTAGTTCCACTTTAACAGAAGGATACCACATGCTTTATGGGGAAACCACAGCAAGAATCATTTACACAAGAGCTGTTTAAATGAAGACATTTAATTTATACGCCTGTGACAAAGGTACAATTCAGAAATCCAGGCTTAAAGCTGATCCGTACCTACAATTTACTGAGCTACTATTCTGCATTTTTGTTCTGTTAAAAGTGAAGGAAGTCAAGGACAGAGAACACAATTTGAAAGTGTCCGGTTGCTACAAAATGGCTTTGCTTGCAGTTTATTTAGCAGAAAAACATAATATCAGCACTATTCTGTGGATATTCAGTGGAATCTTGGTGACACTCATATATTTTCTGTGCCAGTAATTGTCTTCTGCCCCAACTTATCCAAGTGTACCGATGACACTTTGCTGCTTCTAATGATCATCTCTTCTTTAGGAAACACCCATTCCTTTTTGTGTGCCAAACTAACGGCACAGGCTTTAAAATAAGGATACTTTCCACCCAACTCCAAAGCAGCTTCCTCCCAGTCTTGCACTCCTGCCAGTCATTTTTACACACCTCAGATGGAGAGGTCCTGCCGAAGCAGTGACTGGCATTGCATTGAGGTGAATAGATCAGGGAAGCTGTAAGAATGCACTGAGATGCATGAACACCACAAGACTCGAAACAGGCACATTCTGAGAGGCTGATTTATCATTAGCGACAGATGAGCGTCTGTAGCAGGCATTTTCAGAGCACCCGCTAGTAGTCGCAGTGCTCGGCCGTGAGTCGCTAGTTTATAGCGACTCAGTCGCTGTTCAGTAATGTTGAATACATTGTGAGGAGTTGCTATTTGACCAGTACAGCACTGTATGGGAGCGCATGTTAGCGACTGCTCATAGCGACCGACTCACACCATATTCAGGAAAAAAACAGCTTCACAAATCTCTGGCGCTGAAAAATAGTTGTTTGAAGCCCAGTGCGCAGGAGGCGGTGTGTTTAAAGTGAGTTTTCAAGCATCTATCAACTAGTAACAAAGCAAAAACATATGGAATAACATTGTAACATGAACACTTTAATGCCAGACCTGTAATGTCATTTTTGAGGAAATATTTAAAAAATGAAAAAATTATGAAAAAAACTGCTTTTTCAATGCCAGAAGAGGTCAAAGAATTATTTGTGATTTTTTTGAAAAAAAAAAAACCCGTATAAAGAGAAGAAAAGGATCGTCCATTGAAATGTATGGGAGAGCGACAGGTAGCGAGAGGTCATACCTGGCGCTGTGCAAGGCTGAACGCTGGCGCTGTTCGCTGAGGCTGTGAAAATGATGAATCAGATGCTACATGGCGCTATCCCAGTCGCTAAACAGATTCTGCTTGATAAATGTGTAATTGCGTGCCGTGTCCGGCGTTGACCAGTCGCTATCTGTCGCTACCTCTCATTAACTAGGCGCTACCTGATGCTATCCCTTCTTAAATAAGGCCCTGAGTGCTTATGTAGTTCTGTTTCAGTGCAATAAAATGTATTACCTTTGATCTGTCATACTGTAAACAATTAAATCCACCAATTAACCAATATCTCCTGGATGGCTGGCCAAGTATGTAAACAATTATTATATGATTAATAGAATACTAACGCATGCCTGGCTAAGCCAGATTTGCACACAATTTAACAACTAAACCAACATATATATATATTTATTAACAGGGCCGAATTATGAGGAGGGAGCAAGGGGGGCCTCCACTAACCTTTGGGTAATGATATGGTCCAGGGGGCTTTTCAGTCTTTCGCCACGGGGCTAGCAACAAAGATATCAGCAGCGGTGGGGCCCCCTGCGTGCCTGGGTAGCCAAAGCCACCACAGGGCAGGACGGAGAGTTTAGAGCAGCAAAACTGCAGTGATGGATGCGTGCTACAGTGATGGGTGCAGAGCTGTCAATCGGTGGCCGCTCACCGCACATAAGCCACCAAGCACAGCTCAATGCAGGGAACTGTTTTCTGCTGGACCAGCTGAGCGACTACATGACCCCCACCCAGAACGGCAAAGCAGGAGTTCCCGAGCGGCACGCACCCGCACAATCTGACATTCCAGTAAATGGGCGGGTGCCAGACAAGCACCAATCAGTTACTTTGCTGGACTATTATATTAAAGGGAAAAAATATATAGGGCCTCCACCAGATTTTGTGCCCAGGAGCACCCACCACACTTGATCTGGCCCTGATTATTAATAACTGGCCAATGGTAACGCAACTTTTAGACATCTGGCACTTCAAAGACACACTGAGACAAATGGTAAATAAAGACTTACATTGGGGTACAATAATACAACATACAATCAAATAATACATAAACAACACGGTACAGCACGCTAGGATTGAGAGTTATATGTCAGGCATATGTATAATGTATACAATAGTTAATGCAGACTTAAGAGCATTCAAAGAAAACCCTACAAGCAAAAGTTATATTTACCCTCCTGACAAGGGAACCTATAAGCGGACCTCCGAGCTGGCAGCCTCCTGGCTCTTTCCAGGGCTCTCCTATCCTCCTAAGGCTCCCTCCCTTTTCCTGACACCTCTGTCCCCCACTCTCGCCTATCACCCGTCAGTTGTACTCCCATATTCCTTTGATGTCCAGACTTGTCCTCTTCGTTTCGCTACCCTGAAACTTGTGAAAACTTGTTTTGCTGGACTCTAGGCGGGTAGATCTCAGAGTTTCTTTTTCCATTAAAGTTTTAAAGTGGAGATATCTTACCTCTACTTAGGTTGAGATTCCATCAGTTTGCAGACTGCGGCTTAGACTCATAGTGAAGACATCCAATGTTATGTGCAGTGGCCTCCAGTTTCCGTCTCGTATAGATTGGTAAGTATAGCTGCTTTGGGAGGGGTATTCAGACAATGGGTTAACAGAGATACTGAATAGTAAGTGGGGCTCAAAATTACACCCCCGGGCCCTGCATTAGAACAGTCGTTGAGCCTGTGCAAATCCACCATTTGTTCCCCCAGAGCAGGGGCTGTGAGTGGGTGCCTACAGCAAAATGTTTCTCCAGGAGCACTGGGACTGGGAGGCAGCTACAGGGTGCAATAACCTGTTGACAGGGTGACTGGGTGAGGTGGGACTCCCTGGAAAACCGAGTGACTTGGCCTGTCTGACATGGTGCAGCATGCACAGAAACCTGTTGTTGTGCTCCTTAGCCACTGTGAAATGTGTCACGGTCAGTCGATAAATCCACACACAGACCAATTGCAGCTTAAACAAGGCAGTTCCACTTTCTAACATTGGCAGTATAGCATAACAGGTTTCATATTCACAGACCAGGGCTGTCACTTCCAGAAAGTAAAGTCATTATATCAACTTATCTCAGACAATATCACAGTTCACAATTAATCAAAATGCTCTGGTGGTCCATCCAGAGATGAGCACTAACTTAAAACAGCTTGGGCAGGGAATCACACAGAAGAGCTGCTCCACTTTAACAACAATAGACACTATCTGGGTTCTACTGGCCACGCCAGCAAATTACTTAAAATCAGTTCAATGTCAAGGGACAGCACTCCCAGCCGGGTTCAACACTCACCTTCCCCTGGTCCTATGATGCATGCATGGCCTCCGGTTTAATCAGTGCACTCGACTGCGCTGACGCGACCTCATCTAGGCCAGTCTAAAGACTGCAGCCGAGTCTTGACGAATGCAGCCAAGCACACCAGCACCCACATCCCTGCTAACCTCTAACAAGGAGCATGCCCGTGCCGGCCACTCACAAATGCCTGACATGGATGCACTCCCTGCTAAAGGAATAGCCACTGCCTGCACATGCGCTGTTGGTTTGGGAAAGAATGTCAGTTATACTCCCATATTCCTTTGATGTCCAGACTTGTCCTCCTCGTTATGCTACCCTGAAACTTGTGAAAACTTGTTTTGCTGGATTCTAGGCAGGTAAATCTCTGAGTTTCTTTTTCCATTAAAGTTTTATGGAGATATCTTACCTCTACATAGGTTGCGATTCCATCTGTTTGCAGACTGCGGCTTAGACTCATACTGAAGACATCCAATGTTGGTTTACCAATTTAGATAATCCTTGAAATCGAGGGAATTTTATTGTTTCTGTTAATTTTGGCTGACATCTGTGAAGAAGTGACCTCCAGTTTCCATCTCGTATAGATTGCTAAGTATAGCTGCTTTGGGAGGGGTATTCAGACAATGTGTTAACAGAGATACTGAATAGTAAGTGACACCCCCGGACCCTGCATTAGAACAGTCGTTGAGCCTGTGAAAATCCATAATTTGTTCCGTCAGAGCAGGGGCTGTGAGTGGGTGCCTACAGCAAAATGTTTCTCCAGGAGCACTGGGACTGGGAGGCAGCTACAGGGTGAAATAACCTGCTGACAGGGTGACTGGGTGAGGTGGGACTCCCTGGAAACCGAGTGACTTGGCCTGTCTGACATGGTGCAGCATGCACAGAAACCTGTTATTGTGCTCCTTACATGAGTTTAGAGTCAGTTATAGGGTTTTGCCACCGGAGGGCACTGTCTTTTTATGTTTTTTAAAGAGTTTTGTCTCTGTATATGTGTATATAGATTCTTTGTTGTGGTACTTTTTTGATATTAAACATGTTGAATTATTTTATCTTTGGTTTGTGCGGCCTCATCTTTCAGGCACCCGTTTGAGTCTGTGCTGGCAGACTCACAGTCTTGGAATACAGACCAATTGCAGCTTAAACAAGGCAGTTCCACTTTCTAACCTTGGCAGTATAGCCTAACAGGTGGCATATTCACAGACCAGGGCTATCACTTCCAGAAAGTAAAGTCATGGTATCAACTTATCTCAGACAATATCACAGTTCACAATTAACCACAATGCTCTGGTGGTCTGGCTAGAGATGAGCACTAACTTAAAACATAAGAGCTGCTCCTTTTTAACAACAATAACCACTTTTTGGGTTCAATAACTCTACTGGCCACGCCAGCAAATGACTTAAGATCAGTTCAATCAAGGGACAACAGCACTCCCAGCCGGGTTCAACACCCTCCCCCTGTCCTATGGCACATACACGGCCCCGGTCTAATCAGTGCGCTCGACTGTGCTGACGCGACCTCATCTAGGCCAGTCTAAGGACTGAAGACGAGTCTAGACAAATGCAGCCAAGCGCACCAACACCCACATCCCTGCTACCCACTAACAGAGATCATGCCTGCTCCGGCCATTCACAAATGCCTGACATGGATGCGCTCCCTGCTAAAGGAATAGCCTGCGCATGTGCTGTTGGTTTGGGAAAGAATGGGAGTTTACCGGGCGATCTAGGGGGTTTTACATGGTGAAGCATCTGGAATCTGGATGCTCCGGGGGAGGGATTCAAGCGGCCCTGGGTTTTGTTCCACTTTAAGACTTTCCAATCAGGGGCAGCTTTCCGGAGTCCAGGCACTTCTCTCGGCCTCGTCCACTCCCATGGCAGAGGGATCCTTCACTGTTAGTTCCACACCAAGGCACCCCCCAGGTTCCTCCTGACAGCCTCCTTCTTCAAGCATAAACCCTTGTACTCCAAAGCAGTTTCTTCTTCTGCGCCACAGACCCACCCAGTGACCTACCATCAGCTCCAGCCACTGTTCCTGGAGACTCCACTCCTTTCTTCTAGTTCAGGGCCTAACTCCACCCTTTATTCTCTTATTAATGGGAATCCCAGCCTTTTCTCTGGTTATAAGACAACTACTCATAATACCTACCTGTTATAAGATAACTCCACCTACTTCTCTCTTTTTATAAGGTAGCTCCTCCCCCTGCCCTCTCATCTGCCATCCTAATTGAGGACAGCAGCAGAGAGGGCAGGGAGTTGCATGCAAGGATGAACCCTGGCATGCAATGCCACCCTCCTCTACGGAGAACTACACCCCATAGGGGCATCCCAAAACCTGAAGCATTGGGGGATACAACACCATCTTCCCAGGCCTGGAAAAAGCTGTTCAGCCAGACACAGCCCCGCCTCACCTGACAACCTGGGACTCCTGCAGCTTCATGCCACTGGGGTGGCTAATCCACGCTAGACGTTCCCGTGGCACCATGAGGCAACCACCTGCCTCCCCCCCGACCACAGCCGCTGGGACAATGACTGAGGATGCAAATCCCATGCCAAGGTAAGTTACACTCTCGCTACCCTTGTCTAGGCCTAGGGAAACCTCTGTGCCCTCCCTACTAACCTTTCCCATTCTATTCACAGATGCAGATCAGGACCTGCTTGGATGTGCCGGGGACGCCCAGGAATAGCACAGGGTTTATCCTACTACCCTTGTAGTAAATGCTAAAGCATAATAAGTGAAATAGTAGGATTGCTCGCCTTGTAACCGACATATAACAACCCTCTGCTGGGAGGGTTCTGGAAAACTCTTGTGTGTGTGGGTGGGCGGGGCCATCCATGAGAGAGAGGCTGGTGAGTCCTTCCTGCAGCTATAAAAGGCACAGCACAGCTCTGAGAGACCAGAGGCCATGAGGTGGGTCACAGGGAGCACTTCTTTGTTTGGATGTGTTTCTGAGCCGCATACATTTCAGGGCCACATAAATTATAGGGCCACAGTGATGTTTTTGGTTGAAACCAACCCTCTCCTTATTTACCTCACTGCTGAACTATGTGAGGGGTGTAAAGGCTTATTTCTTTGTGTGTTATTCACTGTGTGAAGCCTCCCGCGGTTGGAGGTCGTCCTTGGTAATTTTATTTAGGAGAGTTTTTAGGAGAGTCGTGACAACTTGAAGAAAGAAATATCCGCAAAATACTGAAAGAAACAGCAGTATTTTAGTCAGCAATAACAGGACTGTTATTTTCAACCAAGATTGTTTGGTCTAAGGATAAGTGAACTTTTCTCAGTTCTCCTCACTATTTACAGCATAGTTACACATTTACAGCATCATCTACCTGAAGTTTATTATATAGAGTTAATCTTACATTTTAAACAGATTGTGTGGGTATTGATAGATTGTTTGAATTACACAGAGCAGAGAGTGTGTTTTAAAGTTATCCAAATAGCCATATATGTTAAAGTAACCTAGGGGTTTATTCATCAAGGGATAGCGGCAGGTAGCGCCTCATAGCGGCAATACCACATTTATGAAAGCGAATCTGGTGAGCGACTCTAACAGCGCCATGTAGCGTCCAATTCATCATTACAGGCAGCTCAGCGTATAGCACCAGCGCTCTAGCTTCCATAGCGCCAGGTATTACCTGTCGCTTTCCCATACATTTCAATGGACGTTCCTTTTCTTCTGTTTAAACAGGGTTTTTTGTTTTTATTTTTTTTTCTCTCAAATTAATAATTATGTCATCTCTCCTGGCCTAGAAAGAGACATTTTTTAAAACTTTTTAGATTTTTTATATTTTTATGCAGAATTGTCATTACAGGTCTGGCACTAAAGTATTAATGTACAATGTTACAACAATGTCATTCCATGTGTTTTCGCTTTGTTACTGGTGGATATGTGTTCAAAAACAGACTTTAATCACACAGCGTCTGGCACTCTATGCTGTAGCGCCCAGATCCAGAGTGCCGACGCTGTGTGTGTTTTTTTGTTGAATATGGTGTGAGTCGCTGAGAGTCGGTTGCCGTGAGCTGGCGCTACCTTTCGTTCCCTGCAGTGCTGTACTGGTGTTAGAATGCCCAACATACATCTCATTCATCAATGCCGTCCAGGTTATCACAGCGACTAAGGTGCTCTGTTACAGCGTCTGTTAGCAATCACAGCGTCTACTAGCGGTCTCTCTTAGCACCTCTGTACAGACGCTCATCTGCCGATACCTGGCGCTAGTAATGAATCAGCCTGTCTGACACAAGTTTAGCCTTTGTTGAGATATCCCCCCCCCCCCCCCCATATTCTTCAAAAGTAGAAATTCCACAAGATTCTTCATTTATTGCCTTAATCCAATGGCTACATTTATTATACACCAACTATTGTGTTCAATACTTTGCTGAATATTCAACTGTTAAATTTGTTAAATTCTAAATTGGTTCTAATTTATCTGGTGTGGTGTGTTTTATTCCATTATTCATTCTACCCCACACATCCTCACAGCGCCATATTCCCGACATCTGAATGTAATCCATATTCTGTGGTGGTGTCAGCGTTTCCAAAAAGTGCTGCAGATGGACTTTTATGATGCAGAATGGGCACATCTGCCACACGCTTATTACAGAAACACCCAGAACACACTCCAAACGCCCCATTTTTAGTCACAGCCATGATGTTACCATGACAACTATGTTGTGCGCTGGTTTTAAATGTGACGAGGGTGAAGCATGATATTTGCCAAGTTAGATGTTGTGTACAGATGTGAGCATTAGCACAAGATGAATACCTTCCAGATTTGCCACAGAACTACAATTAGGACCATTCATTAATGTGTAGGAATACTATTCACCTTATGTGGAGAGCAACAAATGGTTGTTATTTACTAATTTGTGCACCTGCAGAGGATTAATAAAGCCAAGCATATGGCCAATAACAAGTACGTTCACTATTTTGCAAATGTGCAACATTGGATTTCTTTTCGAATGATGGTGCATATTAAAGCGGACCTACAGTCAAAAATGACTTAAAGTGGAGCAAAACCCAGCACAATCGGATTCCCTCCCCCCCGGGACATCCAAAATCGGGAAACCCCCCCAGGTCGCCTTGTACACTTACCTTGTTTCCCGGTCCAACGGCGCATGCGCAAGCTGCAACCACATCTCCGCTATCCCTCTAGCAGGGTGCATGTCCGCGCCAGGCATTTGTGAATGGCCGGAGTGGGCATGCTCCCTGTTAGAGGGAAGCGGGGGATGCGGCCGCCAGCACGCTCAGAGCCGCTGGCCTTAGATGGCGTGATGTTAGCAGTTCCGAGCACGCTGATTGGACGAGAGGGCGTGTCGTAGAACCCGGAAGAGGTGAGTTGTGCTCGGCGATCTGGGGGGTTTCACACAGCGGGGCACTCACAATCGGGGTGCCCTGGGGGAAAAGGACCAAAACCCAGGATAGTCAAAATCCTGGGTTATGATCCACTTTAAACCAGACCAACACAACAAACAGTGCTCATATACAGGGCAATTTGGATTGCTGCACATAAAAAATCATTTACCTTTTTTCTTCTAATGTAGTATTCATTTGCAGGCCACCTGCAAACAGGAAGCACTGCCAGGCTACCTGTTACTGTGCATTGTCAGTTATGTCAGTTGAATCCAGGCAGCAGCATAGATATAATTAAATGTCATTTTTTTAATCAGAAGAACATTATGTATAGTTTAGTGATGAACAAGCCAAACTCATAATTCAGCCCGAATTTCAGGAAAAATTCTATGCGGCACAATCCCATTTTTTGGGGTTTGTGCCAACCAAACTTTTCTCTAAAATCCTTAACTCACTGCTCTACTGTTCTGTTGTCCCTCGCTGCTCTACGGCCATGTCCTGCACCACTCTTGGCAGAAGTCCAAGGCCCGGCTGGGCTCCTAGCATCTTGCTTGCCGCTGCAGAGAGGGGATATTTATACCAGGAGTGAACTGATGTTTTCATTTTTAAGGGTTAAACTATTAAAAGTAAATAAAAGCGACACAAATTAGTAAATAATCATCATTTGTTGCTTGCCATATTGGGCAAATAGTCTTCCTACAGATTAATTGACCTCTTACCAGTGTCGCCCAGGTAAAAACTGGGGTACCTAATCTCTCATAGAAATCTCTGTACAGCCTAGCTATATAATAAATAACAGCAGTTATGGAGTTAACCACTAGAGCAGGGATACTCAATAACTTTTTGTAGAGGTCCGCTCGTAGCAGTATGCCGCAACCTGAAGGTCCAGAATCGGGGGTAGGTTAAAATCAGCGCACCAGGGGGTTATATATTCCACAAGCATAAATAAAGGCTGCTTGCCCCCCCCCCCCCCCCCTCCGGCATTTTATCTATTTGGCATTGGGGGGAAAACAAACATCAACTTTTTTTTTGGTTTGACCATGTGGAATCTACAGCTCTTACCTTTGGTGCACTGATTTTAAAGGAGTAGAGATAAGAAAGAGAGCTGGTTGCGGAAGAGCTGGGAGTATAGGGATAGTTGGGGCAGAGTTGGAAAAAGAGAGATGCATGGGACAGAGCGGGGAAAAGAGAGATGCATGGGACAGAGCTGGGAAAGGACAGATTGATGGGGCAGAGCTGAAAAAGAGAACTGGGATGGGACAGAGCTGGGAACAGAGAGAGATGCATGGGACAGAGCGGGGAAAGGACAGATTGATGGGGCAGAGCTGAAAAAGAGAACTGGGATGGGACAGAGCTGGGAACAGAGAGAGATGCATGGGACAGAGCTGGGAGAAGAGAGATGCATGGGACGGAGATGGGAAAAGAGAGATGCATTGGACAGAGCGGGGAAAAGAGAGATGCATGGGACAGAGCTGGGAAAGGACAGATTGATGGGGCAGAGCTGAAAAAGAGAACTGGGATGGGACAGAGCTGGGAACAGAGAGAGATGCATGGGACAGAGCTGGGAAAAGAGAGATGCATGGGACAGAGCGGGGAAAGGACAGATTGATGGGGCAGAGCTGAAAAAGAGAACTGGGATGGGACAGAGCTGGGAACAGAGAGAGATGCATGGGACTGAGATGGGAGAAGAGAGATGCATGGGACGGAGATGGGAAAAGAGAGATGTATGGGACAGAGCTGGCAAAGGACAAAGTGATGGGACAGAGCTGGAAAAAGAGACTCATGGGACAGAGTTGGGAACAGAGAGAGAGGCATGGGACAGAGCTGGGAAAGAGAGATGCATGGGACAGAGCTGGCAAAGGAGCTGGCAAAGGACAAAGTGATGGGACAGAGCTGGAAAAAGAGACTCATTGGATGGAAACAAAGAGAGATGGGATGGGACAGAGGTGGGAAAAGAGATATGCATGGGACAGAGCTGGGAAAAGAGAGATGCATGGGACAGAGCTGGGAAAAGAGAGATGCATGGGACAGACCTGGAAAAGAGAGATGCACAGGACAGAGCTGGGAAAAGAGAGATGTGTGGGACAGAGCTGGGGACAGAGAGAGATGCATGGGACAGAGCTGTCAAAGGACAAAGTGATGGGACAGAGCTGGAAAAAGAGGCTCATGGGACAGAGCTGGGAACAGAGAGAGAGATGGGATGGGACAGAGATGGGAACAGAGAGAGAGATGGGATGGGACAGAGCTGGGAAAAGAGAGATGCATGGGACAGACCTGGAAATGAGAGATGCATAGGACAGAGATGGTAAAAGAGAGATGCATGGGACAGAGATGGTAAAAGAGAGATGGATGGGACAGACCTGGAAAAGAGAGATGCATGGGACAGAGATGGTAAAAGAGAGATGGATGGGACAGACCTGGAAAAGAGAGAGATGGGATGGGACAGAGCTGTGAAAAGAGAGATGCGTGGGACAGAGCTGGAAAAAGAGAGCTGGGATGGGACAGAGCTAGGAAAAGAGAGATACATGGGACAGAGCTTGCAAAGGACAAAGGGATGGGACAGAGCTGGGAAAAGAGAGAGATGGGATGGGACAGAGCTGGGAAAAGAGAAATGGGATGGGACAGAGCTGGGAAAAGAGAGAGATGGGATGGGACAGACCTGGGAAAAGAGAGATGGGATGGGACAGAGCTGGGAATAGAGAAATGGGATGGGACAGAGCAGGGAATAGAGAGATGGGATGGGACAGAGCTGGGAATAGAGAGATGGGATGGGACAGACCTGGGAAAAGAGAGATGGGATGGGACAGAGCTGGGAATAGAGAAATGGGATGGGACAGAGCGGGGAATAGTGAGATGGGATGGGACAGAGCTGGGAGAAGAGAGATGGGATGTGGCAGAGCTGGGAACAGAGAGAGATGGGATGGGACAGAGCTGGGAACAGAGAGAGATTGGATTGGACAGAGCTGGGAACAGAGAGAGATGGGATGGGACAGAGCTGGGAACAGAGAGAGAGATGGGATGGGACAGAGCTGGGAAAAGAGAGATGCATGGGACAGACCTGGAAATGAGAGATGCATAGGACAGAGATGGTAAAAGAGAGATGCATGGGACAGAGATGGTAAAAGAGAGATGGATGGGACAGACCTGGAAAAGAGAGATGCATGGGACAGAGATGATAAAAGAGAGATGGATGGGACAGACCTGGAAAAGAGAGAGATGGGATGGGACAGAGCTGTGAAAAGAGAGATGCGTGGGACAGAGCTGGAAAAAGAGAGCTGGGATGGGACAGAGCTAGGAAAAGAGAGATACATGGGACAGAGCTTGCAAAGGACAAAGGGATGGGACAGAGCTGGGAAAAGAGAGAGATGGGATGGGACAGAGCTGGGAAAAGAGAAATGGGATGGGACAGAGCTGGGAAAAGAGAGAGATGGGATGGGACAGACCTGGGAAAAGAGAGATGGGATGGGACAGAGCTGGGAATAGAGAAATGGGATGGGACAGAGCGGGGAATAGAGAGATGGGATGGGACAGAGCTGGGAATAGAGAGATGGGATGGGACAGACCTGGGAAAAGAGAGATGGGATGGGACAGAGCTGGGAATAGAGAAATGGGATGGGACAGAGCGGGGAATAGAGAGATGGGATGGGACAGAGCTGGGAGAAGAGAGATGGGATGTGGCAGAGCTGGGAACAGAGAGAGATGGGATGGGACAGAGCTGGGAACAGAGAGAGATTGGATCGGGCAGAGCTGGGAACAGAGAGAGATGGGATGGGACAGAGCTGGGAACAGAGAGAGATGGGATGGGACAGGGCTGGGAAAAGAGAGAGATGGCATGGGACAGAGCTGGGAAAAGAGAGATGGGATGGGACAGAGCTGGGAAATGAGAGTTGCAGCAGGGAAAGGTGAGTTTTTCCTGGAGCCCTGGAGAGGGGTGGGGGGTTCACACAGCGGGGGCATCCCGATTCAGGATGCCCCAGTGAAAAGCAGCGACCAGCCCTGGTATCTGTTAGATTCCAGCCCAGCCGCTGGTGGGTTTTGTTCCACTTTAAAGGTATCCCTGAGCACCCCAATCCCCTGCATTCCCCCCACCGCAAAAAATACAATTCTGTGAGTACTCACCTGTAGAATTGATTTTGTAGTATACAGTACGTCCTGTTTCACTAATATTCTTTACGCTTGGGATATCCGCCACAAGGTGGCGCAGTGGACTGCAGGAGAGACTTGTGGTGTCTCCTGGCCCTATAAAAGGACAGGAACCTCCCACAAATTCCCAGTTTTACAAAGCAGTTAGACAAGAAGCCGGGAGAAAAATAATGAAGGAAACCCCAACCAAACATCTGAACAAATCACCATACAGAGGTAACCAAGAATAATGTTAACAAGCGAGGGGTGAAACAGGACGTGCTGTATACTACAAAATCAATTCTACAGGTGAGTACTCACAGAATTGTATTTTTCCAAGTATACAGCATGTCCTGTTTCACTAATATCCTTTACGCTTGGGACGTCCAAAAGCAGTGTCCGTAAATTAGGATAGGATCCCCAAGAACAACAGCAGGCAGGTTAAACCACTGCCGCCTGAAGAACTTTGCAGCCAAAAAGAGCATCAGCTGAGGCCCTAACATCAACCTTGTAAAACTTGGAAAAAGTATGAACAGAAGACCAAGTTGCGGCCTTACAAACTTGTTCAACAGAAGCCTGGTGCTGAAAGACCCAAGAGGCCCCAACAGCACAAGTGGAATGAGCAGTAAGGCGGAAGGGAGGTTCCTTTCCCTTAGCAGAATAGGCTTGCACCACTGCCTGACGAATCCCCTTGCTGATAGTGGACTTAGCCAGAGGCAAACCCTTCCTAGGACCAGAAGGAAGAACAAAAAGAGCATCAGTCTTCCTGAAAGATTCAGTAGCTACCAGGTAAAAGTTCAGAACCCTGACCACATCTAAAGAATGCAGAGTCCTCTCCTTGGAATTAGCAGGATTAGGACACAAGGAAGGCAAGACAATGTCCTGATTGAGATGAAAAGCAGACACAACCTTAGGCAAGAAATCTGGTTTAAACCGAAACACCACCTTGTCCTGGTGTCGCTCAAAATAAGGAGGTTTGATGGAGAGCGCCGCCAACTCAGAAACACACCTGACAGAAGTGATAGCCACCAAAATTGGTACCTTAAAGTGGACCAACACCCCCGGGATAGATTCCCGGGCCGATCACCTCCCTCCCCGCGGGACATCCGAGATCGGGATGTCCCGCGGGGTGAAACCCCCCCCAAACACCCCAAACTCCTTACCTTATCCGCCGCCTCCCTCGCGCCCCTCTAGACGTGCGCGCGCCCGCGCCGGCCGTCTGTGAATGGCCGGCGCGGGCACGCGCGCATCAAGAGTGACGCGCGGGAGGCGGCGGCGGAGGAGCCGCTTGTCCGCGGCTTGTCCGTCGGCGCTGGGAGCGGGGAGAGGTGAGTTTTTCGGGGGGTTCGGGGGGGTTTCACACAGCGGGGCACCCCGATCGGGGGTGCCCCACCGAAGTGGACCAAGACCCAGGATAGTCAAAATCCTGGGTGTTGGTCCACTTTAAGAGTCAAAATGGGCAAAGCGGCCTCACAGAGAGTCTCAAAGGGACGACCCTGCAGGGAAGATAATACCAGATTCAGATCCCAAACTGGTAACATAGGTTTACGTGGCGGACGCACATGATAAACGCCCTGGAAAAAAGTCTTAACCAAACGGTGACTGGCAAAAGATCTTTGGAAAAAAATTGCCAGAGCTGAAACATGACCTTTGAGGGTACTAAGTTGAAGGCCCAAATCCAAACCATGTTGCAAGAATTCCTGGAAATAGAAAAACCCCCGACAGGGAAGAGATTTGGACTCACACCAAGAAATGTAAGCATGCCAGACCCTGTAGTAGATAAAGGACAAGGACTTCTTCCTAGCCCTAATCATGGTATCAATAACAGAGGCAGGCAAACCCTTTTCCATCAAGATGGGGATTTCAGCAGCCAAGCCGTCAAAGCCAGGGTTTGTAAATTAGGATGGCACAGCTCCCCCTGAGTGAGCAGATCTGGATCCTTGGGTAGGACGTACTGATCTACTGCCAACTGCACAATGTCTGCAAACCATACCCTTCTTGGCCAACAGAGGGCCACCAGAATGGTTGGCACCCCTTCCTGGGCTACCTTGCGCAGCACCCTGCCCAACAGAGGAAATGGAGGGACACATAGAGGAGCCGAAACCCCTTCCAAGGCATTGCCAGCGCAACCGTGGCAAAGGCCTGAGGATCCTGTGACAGAGAGACAAAGAATGGACGTTTGTGATTGTGACATGAAGCAAACAGGTCTACATCCGGCAGACCCCAGCGGTGGCACAGGGAGTGAAACACCCTGTTGCTGAGGGACCACTCCTCCAGCTGAGACATCCCCCTGCTCAAAGAGTAGGTGTGGGGGTCAACTGGGAAAGGACCAACCTTATCGCCCGCAGTTCCAGAATGTTGATGGGGGCATGAGCCTCCTGAGGGCCCCACTGACCCTGGAACTTCAGAGACTTCCAAACCCCCCCCCCAACCTGTCAGACTGGCATCTGTGGTGACAGTCTCCCAGCACGAGGCAGAAAGGTCCTGCCCACTAGGAGATTCCTTGAGTCCAGCCACCACGAGAGGGACTGACTGACCAGAGGGGACAGAACAAATGTCTGATATAGGGACACAGGGTCCCGATCCCAAACTGACAAGAGGTGCAACTGAAGAGGTCTCATGTGAAACTGAGCATAGGGAACCGCCTCGAAGCATGACACCATCAGCCCACCAGCTGCATCCTCCGTCGAATGGAGGGATGAGGGCAAGAA
Organism: Gastrophryne carolinensis; assembly: GCA_027917425.1. Lineage (NCBI taxonomy): Eukaryota > Metazoa > Chordata > Amphibia > Anura > Microhylidae > Gastrophryne > Gastrophryne carolinensis. Next base: position 167,080 of record JAQIHN010000996.1, on the reverse strand, counting down.
ATCAGAGACTGTGCCTGTATCTGCAGGCTCTCCACCTTCTGCTGAGGCAGAAAAACCTTGACCTGAGCTGTATCCAGAGTCATGCCCAGAAAGGACTTCACCAAGGACAGAGACAGAGAAGGCTTGGGGTAGTTGATCACCTAACCGAAGGACTCGAGCGTGGAGACCACCATCTGGGTATCCAGCTTGGCTTGATGAGATCTCAACAGAGCCATCACCCCCGCCAGCACCTTGGTGAAGACCCGAGGGGCTGAGGTAAGACCGAACGGTAAGGCCACAAATTGGTAGTGCTGATCCTCCAGAGCGAACCTGAGAAATCAGGTAAGCATCCTTGATGTCCACAGAAGTCATGAAATCGCCCGGGCGCAAGGTACTGACCGCCGAGCGCAGAGTCTCCATGCGAAAATGCTTGAACCTGACAAATTTGTTGACGCGCTTCAAATCAAGGATGGGCCTCAGGGACCTGGGAACAGTGAACAGATTGGAAAAGTAACCTCTGCCCCTTTCCTGGAAGGGCACCAGGCAAATGACCCCCAAATCCAAAAGGCTTTGGACCGCAAGCCGCAAGCCCTGAGCTGACAAGGGATTTTGAACCTTCCGGGATCTGATGAATCTTGGGGGCGGCCAGGCTGAAAATTCTATCTTGTACCCAGAGGACACCACCTCCTGAATCCACCGGTCTGAGACGCGCGGACTCCAAACGTGAGCAAAGAGCCGCAACCGTCCCCCCACCTGGATGGGTGAGGGCGCCTCCTCATGCTTGAGGGGGCTTGGGGGAAGATTTGGACTTGGGACCCCATGAGAGACCGGGGTGACCACGGCCTCTACCCCGGCCCCAAGGGTCTCTACGTGCCCCCGCAAATGGTGCACCCCGACCGGACCTGGGAGCACGAAAGGAGGGGAGGGAAGAACCAGCCCCCCGAAAGGGCCGCGCCTGCCTCCTGCGTTGAGGCAGCCTACCATCCTTAGCAAACAAATCCAGACGCTCCCCAAAGAGCCATAGCCCAGTAAAGGGGAAGCCAGTGAGAGCCTTCTTAGCAGCATTATCAGCTGCCCACTGACGCAGCCAAACAGAGCGGCGTATAGCCACCAAAAGGGCAGAAGTCTTACCACACCTCCTGACCGCATCATCCATAGCAGACAGAATAAATGCCACAAATTCATAGCAAAGCAGGAGGGATCTATACTCCTCCCCCCTATTGGCATCCAAGGCATTATCCAGAAGGCACTTGAGTATCCCTTTAATAGCAAGAGCCGTGATGGCAGAAGCGCACACAGGGAGCAGCGCAGTCCCTGCACAAGCGAATGCGCGACAGGCCAGCTGATCAACATGCCGGTCCTCATCATCCCTCAGAGTAGAAGTGTCAGGGGAATGCATGACCAGTATTGGACAACCCAAGCACGGGAGCATCCACCTCGGGGGGACACGACCAGCGCTTAACCACATCAGCAGGAAATGGATACCTCCTGTCCCAACTCTTAGGCACCGCGGGCAATCTGCTAGGATATTCCCACTCCTTGAGCACCAAATTATTGAAGTGGATCTGCTCAGGGAACTCCAAGCGTTGTTTAACAGTGTGAAAAAGCTCACCCTGCTGCCTCTTAGCCGGGACAGGAGGTGTAATACACAGTACTTCAAAAATGTTAGCCAACAGCCTGTCAGTATCCTCAGGAGACCATGAGTCTTCTCCAAAAGGAGACCCAGTACCACCATAAACCTCCTGCTGCTCCTCAGAGCAATCAGAATCAGAGAAAGTTCCCCCTCTTCTAGGGGGTACAGGCCAGGGAAAGAAAACTGTCCCTCATCCTCCTCAGGAAAAAGGGAAACAGCGGGAGTAGAATGCCGCTTCTTGCCAGAAGCCTTACGAGGGACCGGCCCAGCCATATGCCTTTCCAGGCTGGCCACCCGCAAGGCCAAGTCATAGTTTGATTCCCCACTAGCATGTCCCTCACTAGGGGTCTAATGCAGGCGAGGGGGGGGGGGATAGGTGATGTAGAAGGGGGTGCAGAGCTGGGCAGCGTAGCAGGCAACTCAGACTGCAGCACAAGTACCTTCTGAGCGCAGGGCACACATACCCTGACACTGTCACTCACAGGGGATACCCCACACGCGGCACACAGCTGGACTTGTCCCGAAGGAACCCCAAGCACATTATCCCCGGAAGCCTCCATATGGTGATTAGAGTTGGCACACTGGCAAGTATAGGGTTAAGGCTAACAAGAGCCACCCGGGATGCCCCAAAACCCCGCTAGGGAAGGTGGGAGAAGGAAGGGAAGAGGGCCGGGAGAAACCACAGACATGTTTATCCCGCCTGAAAGACATAAGAAAACCACACATAACATTCCCATAATGCGGTGACAAGAGCACAATACAACCCCGAAGGGGACTCACGGACCAAGAAGGCGATCGCACATCCAGCGGCGAGCTGCAGTACCGCAGGTCAGGAGAAGACAAACTCCAAACAAAATGGCCCCCGCAAGGACCTTGAGGGGCGGGCCGCGGAGGTATGACGCAAAAAGCGCCATCCGCTGGACCTGCCCCCCCCGAAGAGCGCAAATCGAGCTCCACGTGACCCCCCAGCGCCAATGACAGCGCAGCAACATGAGGAGAATGTCGCCACCAGCCACAGAGCGCTGCACAAAATGGCGCGGTGGCGAGTGCGGACAATAAGAGTAAAAAGCAGACAAAATACAATGTGAAATACACCGCCTACCCCCCCACCCCCGGAGAGCTTCTCAGGGAGAGAGCGAGGCAGGGAAGAACAACGGTAGGTGCACCCAAAGCATGCTTAGCTAGGAAGGAGGGGGCAGTGGAAGGGGGGGGCAAGGGAAGGCCCACAATAAGGCAAGAAGGGGCATCCCACAAGGCTCACCATAAGCCTGAACCGCCTACCCTTGTAGGTACAGGGATTGTGGTTGGAGCAGCGCTCCTCCAGCACCTGACCCTGGCGCTGTCCTACCTTCACCCAAACCAGGCAGCCGAGACTGGGAGGCAGTGGGTCCAGAACGGGTGGAAATAGTCCTGCAGGGCCGCAGGCTGGTAAGCCCCGCTCGCCTGCGTAATATAGAGAGCCATCTTCTATCTTCGCAGTCCAGACTGCAGAAGGAAACTGGGAATTTGTGGGAGGTTTCTGTCCTTTTATAGGGCCGGGAGACGCCACAAGTCTCTTCTGCAGTCCACTGCGCCGCCTTGTGGCGGATATCCCAAGCGTAAAGAATATTAGTGAAACAGGACGTGCTGTATACTTGGAAAATAATAGTTTTTGTCTCTTTCTTCCCATATTCAGTTTTTGTCCCCCCACCCCATCATTGACAGCCAGCCATCGTTTACCAGCCATCTGCAACTATCCCAGGAGGCTGAGCGATGCACAATCATAGACGTCCTGCTTCGTGCACTGTTTTATATCTGCCGGGCAGCTGCAAACAGAACTATGCCGGGCGTGTTGGATATTGAAAAGGGCCCTGCAGAAAGTCTTTCAGTCAGTGCCGCTCAGCCTCCTATGATCGAAGCAGGCAGCTGAGCTGGCTGCCTCTCTATAACTCATCCGCTTTGTCTTCTCCTGCCCCATCACACATGCTGTCTTTTCTCCCATTCGCCGCCCCCGCCTCCTGTCTTTCCTCCCGCCCACCGGCCCCACCCCTGTCTTACCTCCCGGTCCCGCCCACTGTCTTTCCTCCCGCCCACTGGCCCCGTGGCTGCTGTCTTTCAGTTCAGCCGGCCGCTGTCTCTCCTCCCGCTCACCCTGCCCGCTGTCTCCTGTTGACAGCACCTGTCTCTGCTCCCAGCTGTGGGGTCCGGACACCTAGCGGTCGACGGGTTAAATACCCCTGCACTAGAGGCTGCTGTGAGAGAAGTGACATCAAACACAGAGGTGATATACGTACTGACACTTCCTAGAATAGTCAGTTGTCTCGAGTCTGATCTGAAAGTGTACAGAGTGAGAACCAGAGAGTGTGCCGAGCAGCACCCGAGGGAACCTGCATTTGAGAGAGGAGAGCGAATACTGTGGATAGCAATTACACACAGAAGCGGAGAGAGATATAGTTTGCCCAGCCAGCCAGATCAAGACACAGAGCCTCTGACAGAGACATCCGTGTGGGCCTAGGAGGAGCAGTGAGGAGTACATTGAAGACCAGCATCTAAGGTACCGAAGTAGCATAGTCCCAGCCCCTAGAGTTACCCCAGGAGAGACTGCTTACTGTTGCTGAAGTGGTAGTTGTGATTGCCTTAATAAACGTTGGAAAGAGACTTCTGCAGTGTGTAGTGACTTCACTGGCCCAAACCCAATATTCCTCAGAATTCCAAGAACTCGTGACAGCTCGCCCCACATCATCCGGCCCTGGTGGTGGCGTGTGGGTTACACCAGTTCACAAATAGTTAAATGTAGTAGCAAACCTATAGAAGTTCAGGTTAGGCAAGTTCGGGCGAACTTTGAACACAAGTTCAGTTTGGGTACCCAAACTAGACCCGAACCTCATTGAAATCATTGGGGACCTGAACTTTGGTGGACGATTCTGCCACTGGAGGCCCCTTGACCAGCTTTTCTCGGTTCGGCCAAAGCCTAACTCAAACACGCACTTTAGGCTAAAATCTATGTTCGGGTTTGGAAACAGAAATGTTCGGTGTGCTGCTGCAGGAAGTGGCTGTATACGTACCTGAACCCCGTGATCCAGTGGGCATTTTTTCCTCTGTCAAGGTTGCCCTTCATGTCATTTTGGGCCATTTTTGACTCCCAAAGTTCGGGCCCCTATTCATTTCAATGGGGCCTGAGTCCTGGCAAGTTCAGTACCCAAACCAAACCGAACTTGCCGAACCCAAACTTTAGAGGTTTACCCAACACTACCCAACACTAATTAAATGTAAAAAAAAGACACTGACACTAGAAAAAAAAAAATTTTTTGCCCCATAGCTACCACTAATCCATTGCTGATCCCTGTGTCCCTTGTCTGCCTGGAACGGAGCAGGACATGAGCGGAGGACATTGCCCATTGGTGGAACAGTGGCAGAGGTAAGCTTGTTTTTTTTTATTGGAATTTCTTAAGGGAATTTGTTGAATCGCCCGAATCAAACTGACACAGCTGGCTAGAATTAAAATAGACCAAAATCCTGTTTGGTCGGCTATGTTTCCCTGGGTCATCGTAATTCTCATTCTGATTATAAAAATGTACCTTTTCATCAATCCCAGGTACATGTCTGGGACTCCAGTGCCTGATGCACGCACCCGTATTAGGTCTATTTAAACAGCAGCAGCAGCAGTGATGCTGGCCTAGCACTGTGCATGTCTGCTGTTTACTATAAGCCTTCTATGTTGTTTATTCATGTCCATGGCATAGAATTCAGATAAGAGGAGAACCCATGCATGCCTCAAGGGAAAGCATGCCTCATTGTGTTGCTCATCTATAGCTGAGTTCGATTTGAGCACAGCTTAGCTGTAATTGCCAAAAAAAAAACCTCCATTAAGTGTATTGTGCTGATTAAAGAGGAGGGGATAAGCAGAGTGGTTTGAATGTCACAGTTAGCTGAGGGGTGTCACTGGCAAAAACTATTTCATTGCGTCTCGGGAGCAAAGGTTGTACATTTAGTAATAGTTATTAACTAAGGATTTTTCTTTTCTCAAAAAACACATATTCTAAGTATGTCACACACCCCGCTTCAGATATCCATAACACATGGGCAATACCTCCTTAAGAGGCGACTTCTTGCAGAGATGATGCAAAGAAAAAAGCCCCTCCCTGCTCCACAAACACCTGGGACCTCCCACTCATCACCCAGTTTCCATCTCTGCAAGACGGCGAGCAAGTCAGAAGATGATGCCTCCTCCTTGCTCAGGGGGAGTTAAGGTAGCCGGGGTTGCCCCCGGCCCATTTGTTTTTATGTTTCCGCTCGGTTCTTGTTTCCCTAGGGATCCCTGTTTGTTTGTTGTGTATGCCTCCTCAGCTGAGGCTGCGGGCCGAGCGAGGGTATAGAAGCACCCCTGGTGCTGAGGAGCTGTGCTCCCCCCCGTGAGACCCTATTAGAGAGGGTAGGCGGCGGTCCGGGTTGGTGATCCCGGTTTGGGATGCCCCGTCCCTGAACATGATCCTGGGGGGGGGGTCCCTCCCTATTCCCTTGGGGGTTGGGGTTGTTCTGGTCCTCCCTCCCTTCCTCCCTTTTCCCTATGTGTGTGTGGGGTCAGTGTGATTGTGTTTTAGACACTTTACTTCTGGTGCAGCGCTAGGCACTGGTGGGGGCTTCAGGCGTGAGGTGAGTTACCTCACGCCTGTGCCTGACTGAGGGGGGGGGGCGGGGCCGAACGGCGGCGCGCTGCCGCGGCCCGACTGCCCATTACCTGGGGTGGCTCCCAGGGGGTGCCCCGCTTGGCGGGGGCACCCGCCTGGTACTGTATTCGGGCGACGCGGCCGCGGCGCCGGTTCTCCAGGCTGGGGCTCTGTTACTTTTTTCCTTCCCCTCATGGCGGGGAGGGGGCGGGGCCAACTCGCGGCGCGTCATCGCCGCGGCCCCGCCCCCCTCTCCTGTCCAGCAGCGCTGTGGCGCGTCTGTATGCATGTTGATGAGCGGGGGGGGGGGGGGGGGTGCGTGCTGTCTGGCGCGGGCGCTAATCGCGCTTTTTTCCTCTGGCCTCTCCTGCGCTCCTCCTCCTCTCTTCTTCCTCTGAGGCCTTCCCGCGCTTTCCTGGCTCCTGGCATCAAACTGTGAGTGGCCCATTGGGCCCTGCTTGGCTTCTTTTCTTAGGTTTAAGGGTGACATATTTCATGAGTCTGCATCCGGGATTAGAGGGTCCTTCCCTGTCCTTAATCCCTGGGGGCCATTTGCATTCCTCCCACACGGGACATTAAAGGGGCATCCCGGGTAGCCTACTGGCGTAATTCCCTGGGTCTTAGCGACCACACAAAATCACTTTTATGGAGGCATCCCCTGATACGGGGGCGGGTACCCCTTCGGGGCATCCCAAGAAGTGCATATTGTGCGGTGTGTCCTTTTCGGGGGACGATGTACTGCTATGTATTCCCTGTGCACAGCTAACCATTACCCGGCAGTCAGGATCCCAGACTTCGGGATCAGCACCGTCGGCTGCGTCGTCTCCACCTCCCACCCTGACGCAGGCTACGTGCGTTGCGGTCAAGGGCAGGGATTCGCAGGCTGATATGTGCGCCAGATTGGCAGCTCTGGAAAAGATTGTTTCCTCGTCGGCCGCCCGTAAGGCCCCGGCCAAGAGAAAACATTTGTCCCCGGCCCCGCCGGGGGATGACGGAGACGATATTAATTTTCTTGACTGGTCTGAATTGTCTGTCCCGGAGGACGGAGAGGTGTCCGATGGGTCAGAGGTTACTGACGATGAGTATTCTGCTAGTGCCGATGCCGAGTTTAGTGAGCTGGAAAATCGGCGGACTCCTTTCAAGCTCTTGCCTTGATGTTGGAGGTTCTGAACATCTCTCCTCCTGAAACGGCATCGCAGCAGGATGATGAGCTGTTTGAGGAATCCAGGCCGCGCTTGGAATCCCTACGCAGCGGCATTTTGACAAAATCATTGACAGGGATTGAGCAGGCCGGCCCGGCTCCCGGGCATCCCGCAAGGGTGGGATAGGAAATATCCCTTCCCTGCTGTGGTGGTCAAGCGCGGGGCTTCCCCGCCCGAGGCCGACGCCCCGGTTCTGGGGTTATCTAACTCCTCGGTCCTAAATAGACCTGATTGTTCCACCCTCAAGGACGGGGAGGATAAGCGTATTGATCAGATGGCTTGCCATGGTTCTATTAGCGTCGGGTCGGCCATGCGGCCTGTCTGTGCCTCTGAGCTTATGGTGTTGGCGGCCAGATCCTTGGTTAGGGAACTGTTGACGTCTTCCGGACTTCGTCCGGGGAGTAATGGGTTCCTTAGTCTCAAACGCTGTGAGCTGTTTTTATCCTTTGTATTGACAGCCGGCCTTACTAGTGACTATTCGGCGGTCGGTATGTCTGCGCCAGTGGGCGGCAGACTTTATGTCCATGAAGTCTCTGACGGCCCTACCCTTCGTGGGGTTGAGGCTCTTTGGTGAGACTTTGGACTCAGTCTCCCAGGGTGGTAGGTTACCGCAGCGAAAGGAGCAGCGTCGCTCTTTTCGGGGGGCGACCTCTACTGCCCCTTCCTTTCGGGGGGCCAGATCTGGAAGAGGATCTACATTTCGTTCCTCCAGTGACTCGGGGAGCAGGGGCAGAGGACGTGCCCGCTTAGGATACCACTGGGGTTCGGAGCCCAAGCCGGCTATCTAGCCTGCTCAGCAATAAGGGGGCGCCCTCACCCTTGTGGGTGGGGGGACGCCTCAGGCACTTCTCCCAGGTTTGGGATCAAGAAGTCTCGGACAGGTGGATTCGTGAGGTTGTGTCTTCCGGCCACGAGCTAGAGTTCGAGCTCCGCCCCCCCTCCAGATTTCGGAGGTCTCGGATGCCTTCAGAGCCCTGGCGGCTCAGGGGCTCATGGGGGCAGTATGGTGTCTTTTGGACATGGCTGTCATTCGTCCCGTGCCTGTCTCGGGACGGGGCGAGGGCTTCTATTCCAATCTGTTCACGGTTCCCAAGAAGGACGGGTCGATCCGTCCTGTCCTGGATCTCAAGCTTCTCAACAGGTTTATCAGGCCGCGCAAATTCCGCATGGAGACCTTGCGCTCGGCTATTCAGTCTCTCCGTCAGGGAGATTTTCTGACGTCCATAGATATCAAGGATGCTTATCTGCACATTCCGATTTTTTCCAGCACACCAGAGGTTCCTCAGGTTTGTAGTGGAGGACCGTCACTTTCAGTTTGTGGCTCTTCCTTTCGGCCTCACCTCGGCGCCCCGGGTGTTCACTAAGGTGCTGGCGGGGGTGATGGCACTGCTCAGAGTCCGGGGCGTTCGCTTTGTATCCTATCTGGACGGTCTGCTGATCATGGCGTAGTCATTCAGCCAAGCGGAGTTGGACGCCGGTGTGGTGGTGTCCACTCTGGAGAGGTTCGGTTGGGTGATCAATCACCCCAAGTCTTCCCTTTGTCCATCCAGGATTGTGACTTTTCTGGGGATGTCTCTGGACTCCTCGCAGGCCGGGGTCTTTCTGTCCCAGGCCAAGATACTTTTGCTCCAGGAGTTAGTGCGGCTACTCTTGACAGCTCCTCGGCCGTCCATCCGGATAGGGATGAGGCTGGTGGGATTAATGGGGGCCTCATTCGAGGCAGTTCCCTTTGCCCAATTCCATACGAGGACGCTTCAACTTCATCTGATGAAGGTTTGGGGCAGGTCACCACTGTGGTTGGACCGGTCCTTTGGTTTACCCCTCAAGTTCATCGATCCCTTCAATGGTGGATGGGGTCGGTCAATCTGGGGAAGGGCAAATCCTTCCTGGCCCCTTGCTGGGAAATGGTCACCACGGACGCCAGCCTATCGGGCTGGGGGGGGGTGTTTGGAAGGATTGCCAGTTTCAGGGGCTATGGAGTCCGCAGGAGGCTCACGAGCCCATCAACATTCTGGAATTGAGAGCCATCAGGTTGGTTCTGTTTCGTTTGACGCGTCAGTTGCGGGGCCGGCCGGTTCAGGTCCGGTCGGACAACCGGACGGCGGTTGCTTACATCAATCACCAAGGGGGGACTCGCAGCAGGAGTGCCTTCAGGGAGGTGCCTTTGATTCTGGACTGGGCGGAGACCTACGTCCCGTGTATCTCAGCGGTCTGCTTTCCGGGAGTGGAAACTACAGAGGTGGACTTGCTGAGCAGGGCCTTCTCTCGTCAGGGGGAGTGGTCTCTCAGTCTCAAGGTGTTTCGTTTGATTTGTCTCAGGTGGGGGTCCCCGGGGTTGACCTCTTTGCCTCTCGCCACAATCACAAGCTTCCGGTCTTTGTGTCGCTCTCGCAGGATCCTCTGGCTCTGGCAGTGGATGCCATGTCTCTGAACTGGAGGGAGCTGGGCCTACTTTACCTGTTCCCTCCGTTCCCGCTGCTGGCCAGGGTGGTGCGCAAACTGGCGTTGGATGGGGCTTCTGCGATCCTGGTGGCCCCCAGGTGGCCAAGGTGCGTTTGGTTCGCATATTTAGTAAGGCTGGCTAAAGACCAGTTCGTGTTGCCGCTAGGTCCGGATCTAATCACTCAGGGTCGGCTGCGTCGTCCCAGTTTACAATCGCTGGCTTTGGCGGTGTGGCTGCTGAGTTCACTATCTTGATAGAGGAAGGTCTTTCTGATCCAGTTATTCAGACACTTATCAGTGCCACGAAGCGGTCTTCCTCTACTATTTATTATAGGTCTTGGATGTCCTATATTGACCGGTGTGAGGGTAGGTCCCTTTCTTGCCGGGAGTTCTCTATTCCCAGGCTCTTGGAGTTTCTTCAACATGGTTTGGATCTGGGGCTCCTGGTTAGTACCTTAAAGGGGCAGTTTTCTGCCCTGGCGGTTTTCTTCCAATGGTCCTTTGCGCTTCATCCTTTAGTCAAGACGTTCTTCTAGGGAGTTATGCATGTGCGGTCTCCTAGGAAGCCTTTTGTTCCGTTTGGGATTTGATTTTGGTTTTTTCTGCTCTTCAGGGGTCTCCGTTTGAGCCCATGCATGAGGCTGCCTTGTCGTCCCTTACTCAGAAGGTGGCTTTTCTGGTGGCCATTACTTCTGTGAGACGTGTTTCTTAGTTGGCTGCCTTATCCGTTAAAGCTCCGTATTTTGAAGGGCATCAGGCTAAGGTTGTGTTTCGTTTCAGGCCAGACTTCCTTCCTAAGGTGGTTTCGGCTTTCCATTTGGATCGGGATGTTGTCCTGCCCTCTCTCTGTCCTAATCCTAGGAATGAGAAAGAGAGGGCGTTGCATTCCTTGGACGTTGTCCGCGCTGTGAAGTATTACCTGGTGGCTACGTCTTCTTTTCGTAGGACGGACGCCTTCTTTGTGGTGCCTTCTGGGCCTAGGAAGGGTTTGGCTCCTGCCAATTCTTCTGTCGATAAATGGATTCGTCAGGCCATTTTGGGGCCTATGCTGTCTTTTTGTGTTACTGCTCATTCTCCTCGTGCTCTTGGAGCGTCCTGGGCTTTCCAGCACCGGGCCTCTGTTGAGCAAGTTTGTAAGGCCGCTACTTGGTCTTCTGTTCATACTTTTTCCAAGTTTTACAAGGTTGATGTTTGGGCCTCAGCGGGTGCTGGTTTTGGCCGCCTGGTTTTACAATCTGTTGTGGCATAGGTTGTGCCTTGTTACCTTGTTTTGGATTCCCCCCCTTTTTATGGACACTGCTGTTGGATGTCCCATGTGTTATGGATATCTGAAGCGGGGTGTGTGACATACTTAGAATAATACCATTTTGTGAAATACTCACCTGTAAAATGGGTATTATAAGTATGTCACACACCCCGCTTCACCCGCCCTTTTTTGGTACTCTGGATACTCTGTATAGGGCATTTTGCGTGGTTCTTGGTTTTATTGTTGCCTCTTCCTGGTCCCTTGCTTATTGCTTCTGTATACTGGGTGATGAGTGGGAGGTCCCAGGTGTTTGTGGAGCAGGGAGGGGCTTTTTTCTTTGCATCATCTCTGCAAGAAGTCGCCTCTTAAGGAGGTATTGCCCATGTGTTATGGATATCTGAAGCGGGGTGTGTGACATACTTATAATACCCATTTTACAGGTGAGTATTTCACAAAATGGTATTTTTACAACATTGACACAATGAGTGAGAAGGTTATTTTCTCAATAGCTGTAACTATATGAAGGATACCAAGCTGGAAATTGCCTTTACACGCAACATTTTTCCTGAGCAATAACAAATTATACCATTAAAGGGTTCTTCTATAAAAAAAAGTTTTCCTTTTTTTTCCTAACCACCCAGTAACAGGATGATGAATTAGCCTTTACCACTGTTAAATAGGATTGTTTAGGAGTTAGCATAGTATAGGTAGTTGTTAGGGATAATATTCAGGGACTGCGATGAGGGGATGTGGACACTAGGTGCCCCCCTTGCTACACAAGGAAAATGGTAGAAGCCAGAGCAGGGAAGTAAGCCATACCTTTATATAAGACTTGGACGTGTCTGGGCAAGGTGTCGTGTATGGACCTCTGAGAAGAGAGAGACAGAGAAAGGATCCAGAGAGTGGAACAGGGAGAAGGGCCGATGTGTGTGCTGCCTGAGGCCTAGGAGTACGGATTCAGGCTGAGGGACTGAAGAATTACACTGGACTGACCAAAAGAGGGAATTTCGGATTAGTTGGCATAGGGACAAGGAGAAAGGTTGTGATGTGCACTCACCAGGCTCCTTGAGGGGAGAACACCATGATAAGTCGGAATCTTGAACAGTGGACCAGGTTGGTCCCAGCCAATCTAGAGAGAATTGAAGATAAACCCTGATTGACAGGGGAGGGCTTTCCTTGAACTGCTCTGTAGCCCTTGGTGCCAGTGAATAAAGACTGTTGAACAAAAACCTGCTAATATTTTTAATATATATATATATATATATATATATATATATATATATATATATACCTACACAATGCCAAAAAAGCACCTCCCATGGGATGGCCCCTCAGAGCCACCTATGGTGTATACACATCATAACTCTCAATGTCCAAATATGGGCAATAGACCTGAAATAAGTAGACCGCACCGATAGTTCTCATGTCGTTACATGTCAGCATGAGGGTAAAGCAAATTGTTACACTCCCACCTAAGTAACCCCCAATGTATGTATGGCTTTTAATAATAGCCTTTGGTTATGACATGTGTTCCTCCAGTAGTCTCCTATGATTGGCTGCCCAGCACCACTAGACCCTCCCTAGAGCTGAAAGAAAGACATTATGAAGAAGCCCATCTGTTTTTGTTCTTCTTGGCTCTACCTGCAAATAATATGCCATATATATTTTTGTGTGCCTAAAAAATGTTCTTGAGGTGCTGAGCTGATCAGGTTTTTGTTTTTTCTTATGTTGGCAAACGTAATTTCTACCACCTGCAATCTGTTGCTATTGGCAACTGTACACCAAGTCTGTACACCAATATCTACAAGAAAAGAGTAGTGAGCTCTGTACACACAGAACACTGCCTGATGCCCAGCAAACACTGTTCTGTGTGTACTGGGCTCACGTATCTTTTCTTGTAGATCTTGGTGTACAGAATTGGTGTACAGTTGCCAATAGCTACAGATTGCAGGTAGCACTGCTCACTCCACCATTTACCTACATTCCTAGTACCCTTTAATACTAAGGGAGTTATTCATCAAGGTATAGCGGCAGGTAGTGCCTTGTAGCGGCAGGCAGCGTCTGGTGAACGCTGGGCGCTGTACGAAAGCGTATCTGGTGAGCAACTCTAACAGCGCCATGTAGCGTCCGATTTATCATTACAGGCGGTTCAGCGTATAGTACCGGTACTCTAGCTTCCAGAGCGCCAAGTCTTACCTGTCGCTACCTGTCGCTCTCTCATACATTTCAATGGCTGTTCCTTTTCTTCTGTTTAAAGAGGGTTTTTTTGTTTTTATTTTTTTTTCTCTCAAATAATTGTGTGACCTCTCCTGGCCCAGAAAGAGTCATTTTTGAAAACCTTTTTGATTTTTTTTGTTTTTTATGCAGAATTGTCATTACAGGTCTGGCATTAAAATATTAATGTCACAATGTTACATTGTCATTCCATGTGTTTTCGCTTTGTTACTGGTGGATATGTGTTCAAAAACAGACTTTAATCACACATCGTCTGGCGCTCTATGCTATAGCGAACAGATTTAGAGCACCGACGCTGTGTCCTTGTATGGTGTATGGTGCGGAGTGCCGAGTGCCGGTCGCACTAAGCTGGCGCTAGCTTTCTCTCCCTGCAGTGCTGTACTGGTGTTAGAGCGTCCAACATACATCACATTCATCAATGCCGGCCATGTTGCTACAGCGAATGAGGCGCTCTGTTACAGCACCCAATACCTGCTTACAGCGTCTACTAGCGGTCGGTCTAAGCGGCGCTATATAGAAGTTGATCTGCCGATAACCGGCGTAATGAATAAGCCTCCACGCTCCCTTCAAAAGTTTGCGATAGTGCTCCTTTAAGTCCATTTTATGCTATTCCTAAAACTACAAAATAACTCCCCCCTCTGAGTCTAATAAACACTTGAGAGAAAAGGCTGTTTACTATGAAACCATTAGTGTAGTCTTAGCAAACCTGTGTAAAAAGCACTCTAATGATATGGTCAATAAATGGCAAGGTCTCACTGAAAAACAGCAGGCGATTAGTCTGGAATCACTCCACGGCCATGGTAAACATGGACTGGGAATAAAGAAAACCACCTATTCCGAAGTCTAGAGGAGCTTTCATGGCAAGTAATTTGCAGTTAGTACTGAATCTCTTGCTATTCATATTGTACTACAACACAACATTTAATCTAATTGCCATTTCACTGCCAGCTTAGAATTGCAATGTCAGTGTCATTTAATGTACAATACTAGGGATGAGCGAATCGATCCGGACGAACCCGGATTCGTTCCGAATTTCATGAAAAATTCGATTCTGAACGAATCCGAATTTCCCCGTGATTCGATCGATCGAAGTTTTCCTTTAAACTCCATTTATTTCAATTACAGACATTGTAAAATGGTGGATAGACATGTCTGGACATGTCTGGACATATCCCCTGGGGCAAGTTATCATGGGAAGGTCACATGCAGCCTATCAGCAGCCAGGAGCCCCGGTGACGTCACAGCGCTATGTAAAGCGGCGGCCATCTTGCTTGTGCGCATTTCAGACTTGTATTCGTGAGAGAAAGGTGGCTGCTGCAGCTAGGGAGAGAGAGTTAGCGATAGGTAGGGAGATTTACAGACAGGTAGGGAGATTTACAGATAGGTAAAGAGAGAGACAGATAGGGAGATTTAGAGTGGTAGACAGAGCTAGGCAAAGATAGTTTTAAAACCGGAACAATCCAGCAGCATACAAGTCACATTGACAGGGTGCCTAGTGCTGGCTATGATTCATATTTCATAATTACTGGGTTACTGTTAATATATTTGGTTTGGTTTAAATACAGCTGCACACTGTGCATGCAATGCACATGCTATTTAACCCTTTCTGCTATTTAGCCCTAAACGCTATTTTAACCTTATCTGTTAAATACAGCTGCACACTGTGCATGCAATGCACATGCTATTTAACCCTTTCTGCTATTTAGGCCTGAATGCTATTTTAACCCTATCTTTTAAATACAGCTGCACACTGTGCATGCAATGCACATGCTATTTAACCCTTTCTGCTATTTAGGCCTGAACGCTATTTTAACCCTATCTGTTAAACAAAAGCATTTCTCATACTTGGATTAGTGTCAAAAGTTTCTGTTCAGCTTAAAATATACCAGGCCACACGGCCATCCCAAGGCACATGCTATTTAACCATATCTGTTAAGCAAAAGCATTTCTCATACTTGGATTAGTGTTAAAATTTTCTGTTCAGCTTAAAATAAACCAGGCCACATGGGCATCCCAAGGCACATGCTATTTAACCCTATCTGTTAAGCAAAAGCATTTCTCATACTTAGATTATTGTTACTTTTTGTTCAGCTTGAAATATACCAGGCCACACGGGCATCCCAATGCACATGCTAATTAACCCTATATGTTGAGCTAAAGCATTTCTCATACTTGGATTATTGTTACTTTTTGTTCAGCTTAAAATATACCAGGCCACACGGGCATCCCAAGGCACATGCTATTTAACCCTTTCTGTTAAGCAAAAGCATTTCTCATACTTGGATTAGTGTTACTTTTTGTTCAGCTTGAAATATACCAGGCCACACGGGCATCCCAAGGCACATGCTAATTAACCTTATATGTTAAGCTAAAGCATTTCTCATACTTGGATTATTGTTACTTTTTGTTCAGCTTAAAATATACCAGGCCACACGGGCATCCCAAGGCACATGCTATTTAACCCTATCTGTTAAAGTGGACCAACACCCAGGATTTTGACTATCCTGGGTCTTGGTCCACTTCGGTGGGGCACCCCCGATCGGGGTGCCCCGCTGTGTGAAACCCCCCGAACCCCCCGAACTCACCTCTGTCAGCGGCGACGGACAAGCCGCGGACAAGCGGCTCCTCTGCCGCCGCCGCCTCCCGCGCGTCCTTGTTGACGCGCGCGTGCCCGCGCCGGCCATTCACAGACGGCCGGCGCGCGCACGACTAGAGGGGCGCGAGGGAGGCGGCGGCGGCCGGCCGCCGCCGAAACTGAGGTAACGAGTTTGGGGGGTTTGGGGGGGTTTCACCCCGCGGGACATCCCGATCTCGGATGTCCCGCGGGGAGGGAGGTGATCGGCCCGGGAATCTTATAGATTCCCGGGCCGATCACGGGTGGGTGTTGGTCCACTTTAAGCAAAAGCGTTTCTCATACTTGGATTAGTGTTACCTTTTGTTCAGCTTAAAATATACCAGGCCACACGGGCATCCCAAGGCACATGCTATTTAACCCTATCTGTTATGCAAAAGCATTTCTCATACTTGGATTATTGTTACTTTTTGTTCAGCTTAAAATATACCAGGCCACACGGGCATCCCAAGGCACATGCTATTTAACCCTATCTGTTAAGCAAAAGCATTTCTCATACTTGGATTATTGTTACTTTTTGTTCAGCTTAAAATATACCAGGCCACACGGGCATCCCAAGGCACATGCTATTTAGCCCTATCTGTTAAGCAAAAGCATTTCTCATACTTGGATTATTGTTACTTTTTGTTCAGCTTAAAATATACCAGGCCACACGGGCATCCCAAGGCACATGCTAATTAACCCTATCTGTTAAGCAAAAGCATTTCTCATACTTGGATTATTGTTACTTTTTGTTCAGCTTAAAATATACCAGGCCACACGGGCATCCCAAGGCACATGCTATTTAACCCTATCTGCTAAGCAAAAGCATTTCTCATACTTGGATTATTGTTACTTTTTGTTCAGCTTAAAATATACCAGGCCACACGGGCATCCCAAGGCACATGCTATTTAACCCTATATGTTAAGCAAAAGCATTTCTCATACTTGGATTATTGTTACTTTTTGTTCAGCTTAAAATATACCAGGCCACACGGGCATCCCAAGGCACATGCTATTTAACCCTATCTGTTGAGCAAAAGCATTTCTCATACTTGGATTAGTGTCAAAATTTTCTGTTCAGCTTAAAATATACCAGGCCACACGGGCATCCCAAGGCACATGCTATTTAACCCTATCTGTTAAACAAAAGCATTTCTCATACTTGGATTAGTGTTACTTTTTGTTCAGCTTAAAATATACCAGGCCACACGGGCATCCCAAGGCACATGCTATTTAACCCTATCTGTTAAGCAAAAGCATTTCTCATACTTGGATTATTGTTACTTTTTGTTCAGCTTAAAATATACCAGGCCACAAGGGCATCCCAAGGCACATGGTATTTTAACCCTATCTGTTAAGCAAAAGCATTTCTCATACTTGGATTATTGTTACTTTTTGTTCAGTTTAAAATATACCAGGCCACACGGGCATCCCAAGGCACATGCTATTTTAACCCTATCTGTTAAGCAAAAGCATTTCTCATACTTGGATTAGTGTCAAAAGTTTCTGTTCAGCTTAAAATATACCAGGACACACGGGCATCCCAAGGCACATGCTATTTAACCCTGTTTGTTAAGCAAAAGCATTTCTCATACTTGGATTATTGTTACTTTTTGTTCAGCTTAAAATATACCAGGCCACACGGGCATCCCAAGGCACATGCTATTTAACCCTATCTGTTAAGCAAAAGCATTTCTCATACTTGGATTATTGTTACTTTTTGTTCAGCTTAAAATATACCAGGCCACACGGGCATCCCAAGGCACATGCTATTTAACCCTATCTGTTAAGCAAAAGCATTTCTCATACTTGGATTATTGTTACTTTTTGTTCAGCTTAAAATATACCAGGCCACACGGGCATCCCAAGGCACATGCTATTTAACCCTATCTGTTAAGCAAAAGCATTTCTCATACTTGGATTATTGTTGGGCTCCTGCTGCCAACTCCAGTGTCTCTTTCAGCCAATGTTTGGGCTCCTGCTGCTGCTTGCAACTCCAGGGTGTGATTCATCCAATTTTTGGGCTCCTGCTGCCAACTCCAGTGTCTCTTTAAAGCAATGATTGGGCTGCTGCTGCAGCTGCTTGCAACTCCAGGGTGTGATTCATCCAATTTTTGGGCTCCTGCTGCCAACTCCAGTGTCTCTTTCAGCCAATGTTTGGGCTCCTGCTGCTGCTTGCAACTCCAGGGTGTGATTCATCCAATTTTTGGGCTCCTGCTGCCAACTCCAGTGTCTCTCTCAGCCAATTTTTGGCCTCCTGCTGCTGCTGCCAACTCCAGGGTGTCTTTGAAGCAATGTTTGGGCTCCTGCTTATGCTGCTGCCAACTCCAGGGTGTGCCTTCCAGCTAATGTATGTGCTCCTGCTGCTGCCAACTTCAGGGTGCCTTCCAGCCAATTTCTAGGTTCCTGCTGCTGCTGCCAACTCCAGGGTGTGTCAGTCAATTATTGGGCTCCTGCTGCCAACTCCAGTGTCTCTTTCAGCCAATGTTTGGGATCCTGCTGCTGCTTGCAACTCCATGGTGTGATTCATCCAATTTTTGGGCTCCTGCTTCCAACTCCAGTGTCTCTCTCAGCCAATTTTTGGCCTCTTGCTGCTGCTAATGCCAACTCCAGGGTGTCTTTCAAGCAATGTTTGGGCTCCTGCTTATGCTGCTGCCAACTCCAGGGTGTGCCTTCCAGCTAATGTATGTGCTCCTGCAGCTGCCAACTTCAGGGTGCCTTCCAGCCAATTTCTAGGTTCCTGCTGCAGCTGCCAACTCCAGGGTGTGTCAGTCAATTTTTGGGCTCCTGCTGCTGCCAACTCCAGTGTCTCTTTAAAGCAATGTTTGGGCTCCTGCTGCTGCTTGCAACTCCAGGGTGTGATTCAGCCTATTTTTGGGCTCCTGCTGCCAACTCCAGGACTGCAACTGCAGGATGTGATTCATCCAATTTTTGGGCTCCTGCTGCCAACTCCAGTGTCTCTCTCAGCCAATTTTTGGCCTCCTGCTGCTGCTGCCAACTCCAGGGTGTCTTTCAAGCAATGTTTGGTCTCCTGCTGCTGCTGCTTGCAACTCCAGGTTGTGATTCATCCAATTTTGGGCTCCTGCTGCCAACTCCAGTGTCTCTTTCAGCCAATGTTTGGGCTCCTGCTGCTGCTGCTTGCAACTCCATGGTGTGATTCATCCAATTTTTGGGCTCCTTAAGCCAACTCCAGTGTGTCTTTCAAGCTATGTTTGGGCTGCTGCTGCTGCTGCTTGTGACTCCAGGGAGTGATTCATCCAATTTTTGGGCTCCTGAAGCCAACTCCAGTGTGTCTTTCAAGCTATGTTTGGGCTGCTGCTGCTGCTTGCAACTCCAGGGTGTGATTCATCCAATTTTTGGGCTCCTGCTGCCAACTGCAGTGTCTCTTTCAGCCAATGTTTGGGCTCCTGCTGCTGCTTGCAACTCCAGGGTGTGATTCATCCAATTTTTGGGCTCCTGCTGCCAACTCCAATGTCTCTTTCAGGCAATGTTTGGGCTCCTGCTGCTGCTGCTTGCCACTCCAGGGTGTGATTCATCTAACTTTTGGTCTCCTGAAGCCAACTCCAGTGTCTCTTTCAGCCAATGTTGGGCTCCTGCTGCTGCTGCCTGCAACTCCAATTCGAGTCGAAACGATTTTTGTCGGAAAATTAGAATCAGTCGAATCGAATTTTTCAAAAGTTTGCTCATCTCTATACAATACCCTAGGTATATGAATAAATGAGGTTGCTGCGCAAGAATTAAAGAGAACAAGATGATGTGGGTGCTATCATATACAGGGGCTTTCCTTCAAATTTGCCCCTTTGACAATTACAGGAAGCCTTAGGAATGCAAAGATGCACAGCACCATACTAAAATAAAGTGCTTAAAGTGGACCAAAACCCAACCTAGAGGCTGTGAGGCTCCAGGGAAGGCATACTCGCTCCCCCCCCCTGGGGCATCCAGATTCGCGATGCCCGGCTGTATCAAACCCCCCAGGTCGCATGAAAACTCACCTTTGTTCCCGGTCCAACGGCGCATGCGTGAGCAAAAGCAAAAGCATTTCTCATACTTGGATTAGTGTCAAAAGTTTCTGTTCAGCTTAAAATATACCAGGACACACGGGCATCCCAAGGCACATGCTATTTAACCCTGTTTGTTAAGCAAAAGCATTTCTCATACTTGGATTATTGTTACTTTTTGTTCAGCTTAAAATATACCAGGCCACACGGGCATCCCAAGGCACATGCTATTTAACCCTATCTGTTAAGCAAAAGCATTTCTCATACTTGGATTATTGTTACTTTTTGTTCAGCTTAAAATATACCAGGCCACACGGGCATCCCAAGGCACATGCTATTTAACCCTATCTGTTAAGCAAAAGCATTTCTCATACTTGGATTATTGTTACTTTTTGTTCAGCTTAAAATATACCAGGCCACACGGGCATCCCAAGGCACATGCTATTTAACCCTATCTGTTAAGCAAAAGCATTTCTCATACTTGGATTATTGTTGGGCTCCTGCTGCCAACTCCAGTGTCTCTTTCAGCCAATGTTTGGGCTCCTGCTGCTGCTTGCAACTCCAGGGTGTGATTCATCCAATTTTTGGGCTCCTGCTGCCAACTCCAGTGTCTCTTTAAAGCAATGATTGGGCTGCTGCTGCAGCTGCTTGCAACTCCAGGGTGTGATTCATCCAATTTTTGGGCTCCTGCTGCCAACTCCAGTGTCTCTTTCAGCCAATGTTTGGGCTCCTGCTGCTGCTTGCAACTCCAGGGTGTGATTCATCCAATTTTTGGGCTCCTGCTGCCAACTCCAGTGTCTCTCTCAGCCAATTTTTGGCCTCCTGCTGCTGCTGCCAACTCCAGGGTGTCTTTGAAGCAATGTTTGGGCTCCTGCTTATGCTGCTGCCAACTCCAGGGTGTGCCTTCCAGCTAATGTATGTGCTCCTGCTGCTGCCAACTTCAGGGTGCCTTCCAGCCAATTTCTAGGTTCCTGCTGCTGCTGCCAACTCCAGGGTGTGTCAGTCAATTATTGGGCTCCTGCTGCCAACTCCAGTGTCTCTTTCAGCCAATGTTTGGGATCCTGCTGCTGCTTGCAACTCCATGGTGTGATTCATCCAATTTTTGGGCTCCTGCTTCCAACTCCAGTGTCTCTCTCAGCCAATTTTTGGCCTCTTGCTGCTGCTAATGCCAAATCCAGGGTGTCTTTCAAGCAATGTTTGGGCTCCTGCTTATGCTGCTGCCAACTCCAGGGTGTGCCTTCCAGCTAATGTATGTGCTCCTGCAGCTGCCAACTTCAGGGTGCCTTCCAGCCAATTTCTAGGTTCCTGCTGCAGCTGCCAACTCCAGGGTGTGTCAGTCAATTTTTGGGCTCCTGCTGCTGCCAACTCCAGTGTCTCTTTAAAGCAATGTTTGGGCTCCTGCTGCTGCTTGCAACTCCAGGGTGTGATTCAGCCAATTTTTGGGCTCCTGCTGCCAACTCCAGGACTGCAACTGCAGGATGTGATTCATCCAATTTTTGGGCTCCTGCTGCCAACTCCAGTGTCTCTCTCAGCCAATTTTTGGCCTCCTGCTGCTGCTGCCAACTCCAGGGTGTCTTTCAAGCAATGTTTGGTCTCCTGCTGCTGCTGCTTGCAACTCCAGGTTGTGATTCATCCAATTTTGGGCTCCTGCTGCCAACTCCAGTGTCTCTTTCAGCCAATGTTTGGGCTCCTGCTGCTGCTGCTTGCAACTCCATGGTGTGATTCATCCAATTTTTGGGCTCCTTAAGCCAACTCCAGTGTGTCTTTCAAGCTATGTTTGGGCTGCTGCTGCTGCTGCTTGCGACTCCAGGGAGTGATTCATCCAATTTTTGGGCTCCTGAAGCCAACTCCAGTGTGTCTTTCAAGCTATGTTTGGGCTGCTGCTGCTGCTGCTTGCAACTCCAGGGTGTGATTCATCCAATTTTTGGGCTCCTGCTGCCAACTGCAGTGTCTCTTTCAGCCAATGTTTGGGCTCCTGCTGCTGCTTGCAACTCCAGGGTGTGATTCATCCAATTTTTGGGCTCCTGCTGCCAACTCCAATGTCTCTTTCAGGCAATGTTTGGGCTCCTGCTGCTGCTGCTTGCCACTCCAGGGTGTGATTCATCTAACTTTTGGTCTCCTGAAGCCAACTCCAGTGTCTCTTTCAGCCAATGTTGGGCTCCTGCTGCTGCTGCTTGCAACTCCAATTCGAGTCGAAACGATTTTTGTCGGAAAATTAGAATCAGTCGAATCGAATTTTTCAAAAGTTTGCTCATCTCTATACAATACCCTAGGTATATGAATAAATGAGGTTGCTGCGCAAGAATTAAAGAGAACAAGATGATGTGGGTGCTATCATATACAGGGGCTTTCCTTCAAATTTGCCCCTTTGACAATTACAGGAAGCCTTAGGAATGCAAAGATGCACAGCACCATACTAAAATAAAGTGCTTAAAGTGGACCAAAACCCAACCTAGAGGCTGTGAGGCTCCAGGGAAGGCATACTCGCTCCCCCCCTGGGGCATCCAGATTCGCGATGCCCGGCTGTATCAAACCCCCCAGGTCGCATGAAAACTCACCTTTGTTCCCGGTCCAACGGCGCATGCGTGAGCAGCGGACGCATCCCCGCTATCCCTTTAGCAGGGCGCATGCCCACACCAGGCATTTGTGAATGGTGGGTGGGGGCATGCTCCCTGTTAAAAGTAGTGGGGGATGCAGCTGCCAACCCACTCGGATCTGCTACACAGTATGGGTTCATTTCATGCCAGATACACAACCTACTTGCTAAAGTTATGCTTAATGTTGAATCCCCTCCCTATTGGCTGTGAGTACCGCCAGTTGGTAGCTCAAGTACCATTGGTCTGGAAACACGGAGCTAGAGAAAAGAATTTGGGGAGATTTAGGTTCACTTTCTGGTCAGCAGAATTAGATAGATTGAAGAGATTACAGTCTAAGAGAAAATTGGAGTGACACAGAAGGTAAAGAGTAACAAATGAAATAAAAGCCTGCACTCCAAAAAGTTCCATGTATTGATAGGTCCATATAGAAGAAACACAGTGCAGTCATAAATCTGCCGTTTCGGGGCGGAACATGCCCCTTCATCAGGGAAATGTGCAACAAGCAGAGCCAACAACACAGTCTCTTCGGACACATTCCTTTGAGATTTGTGCTGGCATAGATGCTAATCCTGATATCCGTGCAAAGACACGGTCGTTCCATCAAGCAGAGATCGACACCATCCTTTTCCCTTTTTACCTGGTTGTTGGCTCTGCTTGTTGCACATTTCCCGGATGAAGGGGCATGTTACACCCGAAACGTTGAATTTATGACTGCGCCGTTTTTCTTCTATATCAATATATGGAACTTTGTGGAGTGCGTTTTTTTATCTCATTTGCGATTTATGCGGCGCCACCACTGGTCACAGCACCCACATGGTCTGCTAAATGGCAAGAGTGCTTCCGTGATATCAAATTTGTTCCTGAGAAGGTAAGGAGTTTTTGCTTTATATCATGGTCCAGTCATCTTGGCCAAATAAGGGGAGTATATACAGTTGTATGGCCCGGCCAACCACCCATATCTTACTGCTTTTGGGTGCAAGGTTATGGTGTATAGTGCTTGATGATGGTTTAGATTTAGTAGAATGTTGTTGAGTGGAGTGTGAAAGAAGAAAAGCTAAATTAGAGGATGTGGTAAGCTACTCTAAAAAGATGAGTTTTTAGGAAGCGTCAAAAAAAGGTGGATGTTATAAAGTGACCTAGTCGTTGGGGGTAGGGCACTCCAATGAACTGGTACAGCAAAGAAGAATTCTTGTCGGCAAGAGTGGGAGGTTAGGATTAAGGTGGATGTTAGTTTTAGATCATTTACAGAGCATAGGGCACAGGTAGGTCGGTAGAAAGAGATTAGGAAAGAGATGTAGGAGCATGCAGCACGTTTATTGCATGTTTAGAAAGAGAGATGGTGGCAGATTGGATAACCATGGTAAAATCAGTTATGAAGACTGAAATGTGGAGGTCTCTGTGTCAATGACCGTTAAAATAAAAGATAGAAATTGGAAGATTTTAGGAAGAAACATTTAGCTTCTAAATCCAAATGGAGGTTTTGGGTTGGTTCAAGCGCTCCTGTGGATACTAAGGATTGTTTAAATATTAATATTGGGGCACATTAGCTCAACCAAAAAATCCATTTTGGATCAGAGCCAAAAATGTCTTCCTTAAATCACATCCCTCTCACTACTAATGTAATTTTTTATAGTACATTAGCTTTAAGGGAATTGGTATTTCATCAGTGCAAAGATGTCCAATGACTTGCTATAGTACATTGCATAAACAATGTTTGAGATTGTAAACAAGTTCTATAATCTACTTCTTTAAGGGTCTCAAGGTACAGCCTTCATATTGGATTTCTCAAAACAACAATCAACCACTGTCACAGTTAAAGTCAGGAAGCCCTTTTAATGAATATTATTCGGAGATACATGCAAATCACTCTTAAGTTGTGGATATTTTAATTGATTTATCAATAGGTTAGAGTGATAATTTGTTTGCCAATGTTGGAGCCTTGCTCAGGAACACTTATATATTGTCCTACAATGGTTTCATAATCAATGTCACTGTGTATAATAAAAGCCATTGAGAACAGTAAAGGTTCTTTTATTGAAGAGTCAACTTTCAATGCAACTTTATAGCAGCATAATCACAGTACAGATGTAGGGCACACTTTTCCCACTGCAGCCCCAAGTATGTTCTCCAAATTTGGCTATCGATAGTCTTGGCACAGATTTCTACATGTGTACCTGAGCATTGGCTTCCTCCAAAGATCCCTAGGACAGCTATCTAGTCTAGTCCCATCTCTCTCAGGGTTTCCAACACCTTGGCTCCATCTCTAACTCTCGCTTGTTAGCTACCACTCTGGCTTAGTTGAAAGAAGCATGCTTGCTGCTGGTTGCACCTCAGCATAGTTACAGCAGGCACAAAAGGCTGGCACCAGTCCATGTATGCACTGTGGGAAACTCAGGAAAGGACAGTTTTATGGCAATCACTGGGGGTTTCTCATATTGGTGCATCTCAAATCTGAAAGAGGGAGACTACTGGCTCTAGAGTTTAGGCTGGTGGTTGCTTCTCTTTAAAAAGGTGTCTGGCCGACCAGGCTACCTATCTCTGCAGATAATGCTGGGCTGTTAATGACTTATAAACTGTCTCTAGCGCACTTTCAATCCTAAAAATGTTCATAGACAAGGCTGA
Organism: Gastrophryne carolinensis; assembly: GCA_027917425.1. NCBI lineage: Eukaryota > Metazoa > Chordata > Amphibia > Anura > Microhylidae > Gastrophryne > Gastrophryne carolinensis. Next base: position 141,866 of record JAQIHN010000996.1, on the reverse strand, counting down.
TCTAATGCATATCTACGTTTTTCTGTCTGGTTCACATGTGTAATGCTCCTCAGCAATAATTCAGTCGAATACTCTTTAAGAATATTTTGACTTTGTAATTACATGCATCTAGATTGCACATATTACAGTTTTTCCTAAGAAGCCATATATCTACATTGTGACAAGTTTATAATGAGCTGTGTGGGACATTCTCACCAATTCAATCAATAATTCATTTTAATGGATGCCATGTAATAGAACATTCATTTTTCTGAATTATAGTTTGGTTTTATAAATCAATGTTCAGCATAATTTACAACTAAACTTTGGAATAATTATTTGAATGCAGCTCTGGAGATTTTTATCATTATTATGTTTGTCGTCTTACTGCTTTTTTTTATTACTTGTATATCTTTATTATACACAGATTTTTTTTAAATTTAATAGTTCTACGTATCAATCTTTTACTTTAAATTAAAGAAATAAAGGAGGCTAAACCTGTTATAGGAAGCTTACATTATGGACCTGATTTACGAACACTATGCCATCATCTGCCATTGTCTGCCAATGCTCCACTACTTCTCGCCAGCCTATGCTGTATTTATCAGTGAACACCTGACCTGCCCGGCTCTATATGCTCAAACTAGCATGATTTACTAATAGTGTGATAAAACCTTGTAGAGTTTAACAGAAACCAGTGGAGCACGCTGTGTCAAATAGCGGGCAAAACTGAAAAAGATCACATTAGTACTAGAGATGAGTAAACTTTTTAAAAGTTCAATTTGGCCGATTTGCCGAATTTTTCCAAGAAATTTGGGTATGTCCGTATTAAACTTTTGATGAACTCGCTCATAAAACAATAAAAAAATGAGCTTACCTCAGTCCCCGTTACAGCACTGGGTGACATCTTCATCCCCTGGCCATCCAGTGTCTTTAGTGGGAAGGAGGACCCACATTCTCCATCCCACATTGGGCTCCCAGCATCCCGCACCCCACTGAATGGAGGGGCTATTTATACCGCCAATTGAGTTGATGTCAGCTCACTCTTCAAGTATAAAAGGCCCCTCCCTGCAGCAGGGAGAGAAATGTCAGAAGCTAGAGAGATTGGTGGAAGCCAGGGGCAGGGCTCTGCCCCTCACCCAGCTTCCGCTGATCTCTCTGGCTGTCAGAAGCATCGGCGGACGTCATGGGACACCAGTGATCGGTGATGGCTCAGAAGGCTTCCCAGCAGCAGGGAGTGAGATGCCGGGAGTCCTGCTGGGGTTGTGAATTCTTAGGAGAGCTATTCGGGACAGCGGCCACAGAGCAGCAGTGGACAATGACTGGGGGACAGCGATACATCTGGTGAGTTATTATTTAGTTATTTTTTATTTAAGGATTTCAGGCAATAATTCGGTTGGCACAAACCACGAGAAAATTCGGAAAATTGTTTTTTTCTGCAAATCTGTTTGCTCATTTCAAATTACATTTAACAACAAATGTGTTTTTTTTTAGAAGAAATACATTGTTACTATTAACATGTCTTCTTACATTAATGAGGATGCGTCTGCTGTTGTCCTGATTGTGTTAAAGGGCTTGTGGTTTTTTCACAATTTTTTGGTAAATGTTATAGTTTCTACAAAGCAGAAAGTGGCTCAATCCAGCAAAAGGAGGTGTTATGCTTTGTTTGTTAGTGAACAATGGTGGTGCTTGACATCATGGCTTCTCACTTACCTGGGGATGTGTCTGCTGCTCTGATCAAGTTAAAGGACAATACTTGTTTGCTTTTAACCATTAAATAGAAAAAGTCAATTGTGCTAGTCTGCGCCATACACTTGTTTTGTCATAGCTTCTCAATGATGGAAAGTGGCATAATCCACCCAAAGAAGTCATAACACTGTCTTTTGTTAGTGGAAAGTGATGCTGCTTGGATCCCAAGAAATTATCTTTAGAGTGGACAAAAAAAAGGTTTTCACCATACAGAGCATCATTTTACCCCTCTATAAGTCACAGGTGACACCCCACATCGAATATTGTGTACAGTTCTGGGCACCAGTGAATAAGAAGGACATATCAGAACTGAAGTGCGTTCAAAGGTAGGCAACTAAATTAATGAATGGAGTGCCAGGACTAGAGTACCCTGAAAGATTGTCAAAGGGGGGAAATGTCAGTGCATCTTATTGGGTGTAAAAAAAAAAACAACAAAAAAGGAAAAAGACGTCGCGGGCCCCGGGACGCCAGCCGATGATAGAGCGGCGGGCAGGAATAGGGCAAGGTAAATGTGGGTGTCCTGGCTGCATGGACCAGGTGTGTGTGTTCTCTGGCCCGAGAAGCAGCGGCGGTGCCGGGAGCGGCCAGGGAGGGGACAGTGGGCGGGGTTCAGTTACCCTGCCCTCTCCCTGTCCGTCACTCTTTCATTTGCGAGGCAGTATTTTTTTTTCTCCAGCGTGGGGTGGGGATCGGGGATTCAGCCACACTGCCTATGGGAATGGGATGGGGGGATACCACTGTGCATATGGGGAATGGGGTAGGGGGGCCACACTACCTATGGGAAGGGGGAATGGCACACTGCCCGTGGGAATGGGAGGGGAGGGGAATGCCACACTGCCCATGGGAATGGGATAAGGGTATGCCACACTACCTATGGGAATGGGAGGGGAGGGGGATGCCACACTGCTCATGGGAAAGGGATGGGGGTATGCCACACTGGGATGGGGGAATACCACACTGCCTATGGGAATGGGATGAGGTAATGCCACACTGTCTGTAATGGGGTGTTTTAGCACACCATTTGGTTTAGAATCTTTTTTTCTTATTTTCCTTCTCCAAATCCTAATTACGTCTTATAGAATAGACGAAAACTATATATTAGTATATATACTAAATATAATAAACTAAGCATATAACGGTAGAAAAACAAAAAGGAAAATATTTTACAATATATACTATATACAAAGGGTTTCTTTTCACCGATTATTTTGGTGAGCAGCCCTTAATTAAGGGCTGCTCACCAAAATAATCGGTGAAAAGAAACCCTTTGTATATAGTATATATTGTAAAATATTTTCCTTTTTGTTTTTCTACCGTTATATGCTTAGTTTATTATATTTCTTATATATTTTTTGTATTTTGTATTGCTTATGAAAATGTAGATGTAATTGCTAAGAATAAAAACTGCTTATTGCATTTAAAAATTCAACAAAAGCAACCTTTAATGGGAAACAACAAGGCGCACCTGGAACCCACTTAGAGGGTGCCACACAGGGCAATTACGTAAGACCCTGAAGACACCACTCTAAGGGGGACCAACCCAAACGTATTCTTTATTTCTCTCTGAACTCCGGTTCAGAAGCGCCTTGCCCAAAACTACTCGGTACCTCCCAGACCAAAGAACACCCCCCCTTCCCCCCCCCCCCCCCCCCCACAAAAAAAAAATTTCTTGGAGTAAGCCATGTTTGGATTTCTTGATGAATGAATTTAAGCAGTTCCTCCCCTGTGTGACTCCGTTCACCAAGACAAACCATGTGAAGCACAGCGTGACACCTCCGTGCCCTGCACACATGGTAGGCTGGAGGGGCACTGAGATTTGAGCCTACAGTGGAGGGTGAGGAGATGGCGGAGGATGAAGAGGCCGAGTCGCATGGTGTCACAAGCACAACGGCCAGGGAGCGCGGAGGCCGAAGCGGCGTGACCTGTCCAAGTTGCTGCTTCTGCAAAGGCACCACATTCACCCAGTGGGCCATAAATGACATGTACTGTCCCTGACCGTAGTTACAGCTCCAGACGTCGGCGCTGCCATGCACTTTGCTACACACCGACAGGCTCAAGGACTGGCCCACCTTCTGTTCAACAAAAGTGTGCAGCGCTGGTACTGCCTTCTTGGGAGAAATGACGGCTTGGGACTCTCCACCTCGGCTTGGCACAAGCCATCAGTTCTCTGAAAGGTGCAGAGTCCACCACCTGAAAAGGGAGTGACTGCAGCAACAGCAACTTGGACAGGAGCACATTCAGCTTCTGCTCCGCAGGATGAGTGGGCGCATACTGCTGTCTCTTGGACATGGCTTCGCTGATGGATTGCTGGCGGGATGCATGACTTGGAGGAGGAGGAGCAGGAGCATCAGGAGGAGCGACAGAGGATGGGTATGACGCACAGCTGCCTTCGGCTGAGGTGCTGGAGCCTTGGCTGGCAGAAATTGGGAGTGGCGGGCCACTTGGTGAGGAAGCAGCCTGGACCACGTCTTCAGAGCCTCGGTTCTCCCACCACTTTATGGTGAGGCAGCATATGTTGACGCAGGGCCATGGTGCCAAAATTTGGGCCCTGGCCACGCTTCACCTTCTGCCTACATATCTTGCATGTGGCCATGTTACCCTCCTGCGGATGCTTGAGGAAAAACTGCCACACTGCCGAGTAGCTACTTTTCCCACCAACTCTGATTCACTGCTACTGTCGCCAACTCCAGGAACCCCTGCTCCATTACCTCCCGATAAGGTAGCCTGCCGCACAGCAGGTGCTCTACCCCAACCCCGGCCCCGTTTGGCTCCAGGCTTTACAATTCTGCCCCCATGCTGACTGCCAACCATGCTGCTAACACCTTGCTGCCTCAGCTGCTGACTCCGGGGCAACCTGCGCCCCTCTTTTCCTGATGAGGATGAAGCCCCTTCTGCACCCGGCTCCCAAGTGTGATCGGCTTCATCATCACCGAGTTGTGGCTGCACGTCACTGATGTTCTCGGTTTCCTCAACTGTGTCTGGCGCTCGAGCTGGAATGCTCGCAACAACACCCACGCCACTCTCCATATCACTATTTGTCTGCCTAGCGAAGGAAGCCACCTCCATTTTTTGGCTGGGCGGTTGCTGCTGACTGTCCTCCTCACTAAAGTGTGGAGCTGAGGGAAGGAACAGCGTAGGACAGAGGCAATGGGAGGACAGGGACTGCTCTCTGGCCATGCCAACTCAGGGTTGTGTCAGAGGAACCTACCGACCCTAGACTGGGGGTGTCAGATGTAACTTGTGATGATGTGGATGAGCGCGTTAACCAATCTACCACGGCAGATGCGTTACTGGTGGAGACACGATCGCTAGCAGATACTGGCAGATCAGGTCTCTCACCACGACTCCTGCTGCCACTCGCCCCTAGTCTGCTGCGACCTCTGCCTGTTGAATCTTGGCCTCTGCCACTCCTCTTTTAACATCCTGGTACTTGTCTGCCTGACATTTTTATGTATTTGAAATGCGCAATAGGCACTTAAAAAATGTGTTTACTTTAAAAAGCAGAGGCCAAATAAAGTGAGATACTGCTTCTCTGCACCAGATACTATGAAAATTGGCAATATGGGATACCCTGCGGGCTGGTGTTTTTACAAGACGCACAAAACCAATTCAAAATGCAATATATTAATAAAACAGAGCCTGTAGAAGCTGCTTTAGTATAACAGATAGGGTGAATGTGCTGGTTTGGGATACCCTGTGGCCTGGTGTTTTTACAGGATGCACAAAACCAATTCAAAATGCAATATATTAATAAAACAGAGCCTGTAGAAGCTGCTTTAAAATAACAGATAGGGTGAAATGTGCAGGTTTGGGATACCCTGTGGCCTGGTGGTTTTACAGGACACACAAAACCAATTCCAAATGCAATATATTAATAAAACAGAGCCTGTTGAAGCTGCTTTAGTATAACAGATAGGGTGAAATGTGCTGGTTTGGGATGCCCATGCGGCCTGGTGTTTTTACAGGACGCACAAAACCAATTCAAAATGCAATATATTAATAAAACAGAGCCTGTAGAAGCTGCTTTAGAATAACAGATAGGGTGAAATGTGCAGGTTTGGGATACCCTGTGGCCTGGTGGTTTTACAGGACACACAAAACCAATTCAAAATGCAATATATTAATAAAACAGAGCCTTTAGAAGCTGCTTTAGTATAACAGATAGGGTGAAATGTGCTTGTTTGGGATACCCTGCGGCCTGGTATTTTTACAGGAAGCACAAAACCAATTCAAAATGCAATATATTAATAAAACAGAGCCTGTAGAAGCTGCTTTAGTATAACAGATAGGATGAAATGTGCTGGTTTGGGATACCCTGCGGCCTGGTGTTTTTACAGGACGCACAAAACCAATTAAAAATGCAATATATTAATAAAGCAGAGCCTGTAGAAGCTGCTTTAGTATAACAGATAGGGTGAAATGTGCTGGTTTGGGATGCCCTGTGGCCTGGTGTTTTTACAGGACGCACAAAACCAATTAAAAATGCAATATATTAATAAAGCAGAGCCTGTAGAAGCTGATTTAGTATAACAGATAGGGTGAAATGTGCTGGTTTGGGATGCCCTGTGGCCTGGTGTTTTTACAGGAAGCACAAAACCAATTCCAAATGCAATATATTAATAAAACAGAGCCTGTAGAAGCTGATTCAGTATAACAGATAGGGTGAAATGTGATGGTTTGGGATGCCCATGTAGCCTGGTGTTTTTACAGGATGCACAAAACCAATTCAATATGCAATATATTAATAAAACAGAGCCTTTAGAAGCTGATTTAGTATAACAGATAGGGTGAAGTGAAATGTGCTGAAATAGTATGCCCATGTGGGCTGGGGTTTTTACAGGACGCACACAAAACCAATTCAAAATGCCATATATTAATAAAACAGAGCCTTTAGAAGCTGATTTAGTATAACAGATAGGGTGAAATGTGCTGAAAAAATATGCCCATGTGGGCTGGGGTTTTTACAGCATACAAAAAAAATTAAAACTAATCGAGTTATAAGAAATGCTTGTGTGTAACAGATAGGGTTAAATATGCCACTGGCAAGATGGGATGCACAGTGGCCAGGAATATTTACAGCACAAAAAAAAGCAATTTAAAACTGATCTGGCAAATTAAGTGAAGTGAAAATAAAAAAAAAAGTTTCCCTGTCATTTTCTCTGCTGTCCCTGCCTGGATCGTTCCCGATTTTTCCCAATCTTTCCCTGGCTCTCCCTGGCACTGTATTGGTCTCTGTGGGTCTCCCTGACTCTCCCTGCCTGTCTGTAAGTCTCTCCCTGTCTGCAGCAACCTCCGTTCTGTCTGCAATGTAAGGCTGAAATGCGCACAAGCAAGATGGCCGCCGTTTATATAGCACTGTGACGTCCCCGGGCTTCCTGGCTGCTGATAGGCTGCATGTGACCTTTCCATGATAACTTGCCCCAGGGGATATGTCCAGACATGTGCATCTACCATTTTACAATGGCTGTAATTGAAATAAATGGAGTTTAAAGGAAAACTTCGATCGATCGAATCGCGGGGAAATTCGGATTCGTTTAGAATCGAATTTTTCCTGAAATTCAGAATTAATTTGGGTTCGTTCGAATCGATTTGCTCATCTCTATTCACAACCTATCCTCCTTTCGAAATTGTCGACCATTCCTTTCCGCTCCAGATACTGGAAAGGAATTCAAGATCTTGCATTTTCATGGCTCTCCTCTTGTAGCAGAAAATTATAAGTAGTTTTAAAATGATCAGCCGTTCCCCACATTTCCAAGTGTGTAGAAGGGGTTTCACCCCTCCCTTTACATGAGTGAGCATCACTAAAATAATGCTTTATTGGCCTAATAGGAAACATGTTCTTAATCATATTTTAATGGGTTGATTCAGAGCCTTGAGAAAACTCACTTTCTTCTCACTGTCTACCTTGGGGCTAATTCAGAGATAAGTGAAAAGTTACACCTGAAACAGCATCTGCTTGGGGTTAAACCCTCTCATACATCACCACTGATTATCAAGGGGGGGGGGGTTAGGGGAGCAATTTACTAAACTTTAGCTTACTTGACTGTAAGCCTGCTATAACCCCTACGCTGCCAGCTTACCTAGGATTTTGTTATCCTTTGTTGCCAGGCCTTTTTCACCATTTGACACTGTATTTGTAACTGTGATTTTTGCAAGAATTTTCAAGGATTTCCATGGCTTTTTACATAAAACGTCTTGTTTGTAATTTTTTCAATGTTTTCTTAATATTTTGGGGTAAAAAACGTGAACCAAAGAAATAACATTTTTTTAATTTTGTAGCTTTTTTTAAAATACAAAATGTACATTTTTCAGGAAAACTATAATGAATATAAAAGCTCCATTCCTCCTGATTACAACAATAATACATATGTATCAGTAAGACACCCTGCTTCCCAGGAGACACCGGAAACCTTTTAAATGTATTACAATTGCTAAGGGTGCTGTCAATAGTTAAACCCTTAAAAACTGAATAAAAGAGTGTAGGGAATCGGAGACCCCCATTAGGATCCGCCGCTGGATCCCAAACAGGGTAAAAAAAGGCCAGGCACATGAATTTTACTGGTTGACAAATTAAATTCATGCACTTGGCATTTAAAGAGTTAAAGCAAACCTATAGTCAAAAATGACTTAAGGTCGGTTTGCCCCCCCCTGTTTGTCACACATGACGCAGTGTGCATCCCCTTCTTTGCTGGCAACCAATCAGGTTGTGCAGAGGCCATGTATGGTACCACAAACAAAAACAGAGGGGTATCACAAATTGGGCCAACACTAGTGATTACTCTGGCAGGCAGAGATAAAACCTTTATGAAATAGGGACTGTATGTAAGTATGTTATCTATAGTTCTAGAAACCTTTATTAGTTAGATAAAAAAACACTAAATGTTCAGTGGCTAGTGACAGACAGATAACTGCAGAAAGTGTGTGATATAATAAAACCAGGATTTGAATGATGTAATTTTTGGTTCCCCTAAAAGTAAAAGGAAGGCCGGTATAATGTTGCTAGTAGTTTTCACAAAGTCCAGATCCTGGCACGTGCTAACTTCCTCCTACCTTATCCCCCATGGGAACAGTGAAAATTAGAGGCCGATTCATTAATAGCGCCAGGTAGCGACAGATGAGCGACAGTAGCAGCATTTTCAGAGCGCCCGCTAGTAGTCGCTGTGGCCGTTGTTCTGTAGTTGATAGCGACTCAGTCAGCCGTAATGTTGAATATTGGGTGAGGAGTCGCTATTTGACAGGTTCCGCGCTGTATGGGAGCGCATGACAGCGAATGGCCATAGCGAACGGCTCCCAGCATATTCATTAACAAATCACGCTCAAACAATTCTCGCGCAGTGAAATGCTTGTTTAAACCACAGAGCTGCAATGGGTTAAAAGTAGTTTTTTAACCCCCAAACAACCATATTTTTAGAAAAAAAAAAAAAAAAGTTTTTCAAAACATATTGTAATATGAATACATTAATATCAGACCTGTAATATCAATTCTGCACACATTTTTTTTTTTTTATTTTTTTTTTTTTTAACCTTAAAAAAAATATCTAACATTGCAGAAGTGGTCACAGATTTTTTGACATTTAAAAAAAAAAAATTAATAACAATTAATTATTAATATTTAAAGATTGCTCCATTGAAATGCATTGGAGAGCGCCAGGTAGCGAGAGGTCATACCTGTCGCTGTTCAAGGTCGCTCGCTGGCGCTGTGGGGTGAGGCTGGAATAATGATGAATGATTCGCTATCTGGCGCTCTGTCAGTCGCTAAGCAGGATCGGCTTGATAAATGTGTGATTGTGGAGGGGAGCCGGCGTTCTCTTGGCGGTGACCGTCATTACCGTTCGCTCACCATTCGCTACCTGGCGCTATCCCTTGTTAAATAAGGGCCTTAGCCATTTCAAGGCATCTTACAATCACTGATTATATGTTAATACCTTATGTATTCTAAGCAAAGTCACTTCTTCATTGTCATTTCTGGGTGGTGGCTGAGCTGGGAAGGCCATGTTATGCTGCAGCTTTATGAGTCATATGCACACTCTGCTGAGGTTAGTGTTAGCTGCAGGACCACTGTGGCTTGCGCTGAGAGCTCCATGAGACAGAATGGGTATTTTGTGTGGTCCCGGATAAATGATAAATGAAAGGCGGACAAAAGGCGTTGGACACATGCTATGGCTTCTACCCGGCACTGCAAAAGAAAGAAGGGGCAAAAAGGACAGGCAGCAGGTGAGCAGCTCTCTGCCTTATTATTACCTTTGGGTTTATAGTTCCTTTAAATAAAATAGAACAGTATTCAATATTAGAGCAGTATCCAATATCCAGTGAACTGTCAAAAATAACCTGAGTCTTAAATTAGAATTCAGCTGGCTGCTGTAACTTACAGCATCATTATACAAGCTATCTCTCTGTGTGTACTCTGCCCCATCTGACCCTGACTTTTCATAGCATCTGCTACTCCAAACAGCTATTGAAACAACTGCCTGACGAGACAGTGCTTATATATATTGTAAATAAACCATAAGTACTGTCTGAATCTTGGTGTCACCATTACGAGACCTAGAGTACACTTATATGCTATGGGTCATAGGGGTCTGTCAATAAATAGGCTTTATTGCAGCACAATTGAGTGCCGCTTGTTGGCCTTTGTTCTGTTTGTATATTCATGTAATGTTACTAGACTGTTTGAATTCATTACTTGGTGATAAAATGAGAAATAAAACAAGTAGTCGAACTATTGTAAAAATACAGAGCAAGAACAGCTAAAGCACAATAAATGACATGGCTAATATAAGATACATTTTAGGAGATTTTTGTGATATAGGCACTATAGTAACTATTTTAAAAGATTTAAAGCGGAACTTTCGACTGAGAATCTTGAGATTTGTTCCTTGCCCCCTGTCCCGATTTAGGAAGCCCTGCTGTGTAAACCCCCCAGACCAAACCCCAAATTCCCGAAACCTTCCCTTGGTCCTATGGCGCACGTGCAGGCTCTCGTCCAATCAGAGCCATTTGCCATGCATATTAATGGCAAATGTCTCTGTGCATAGAAAGCAGAAGCTATGAAATCAATGGGAACTTTTAATGTCGGGTGTGGGGGGGTTGCAGAGTGGCAGCTAGAAGCGTCTGTAAGTGACTTTCCACAGCCCCGCGATCTGGTTCCTCCATCAACCAGCTTTGCCGTGTTCTGGCTGAGGTCCATGTTCTTGGGAACCCAAACTCGCAAAGTTTGGCACGGACTCAACCTCGTTTGCCCTTCACTCATTGTGAACTCTGTAACCTCTTATTTGTAATAGTCTATGTACAATATGTTCTACCCTGTTTGCAATGACTACTTTGTACAGAGGTTGCTCTGTTGCTGTCTAAATAAATAATAATAATTTTCCCTCTGAAAGATGCCTCTGTACTTTACCTTCATATTGTTTACCTAAATTACTAAGTTGGTACAACTAATAGATGATTGCATTTTATTATTATGTTTCATTCATCTTATATTTTATCTAAAAAGTTATTTTGAAAAAAAGCTACATTTTTCTGTTACCCATTTCTGTCATTTCAAAAGAGATCTATAGAAAGAAAAGGAATGCTAATAGAAAATATACTTTCGTACTAAAATGGTATCACAAAAATCCATGGTTTATTCTCTTTTAAGAATATTGGATAGATATTAAATCAAATCCTATTTATCCTCTTTACTGAAACTTGCTACACCTTCTCCTAAAGATTGCAATTTCTACTTCTTTCTGTTTTTCTGCTCAGCCGCCACCTACAGAATGGCACGTGGTTATCTTTATCTATCTATTGTGTCAGGAAAACATTTTCATAAAATGTATTCAGGCTAAAAAAATCATTATTATAGATTAAGCACTTTTTTATGAGTCGTATAAAGTTACATTTCTAAAGATTTATGCATAAACTTTTTTTATTGTTACTTCAAAGTTTAGCGATGTGCCACTCCGCCTCTCTAAATACATTTGAATAATGAGGCTGTGTGGGAGATGCAGGCTTCTTGTGCAATCTTCCAATAATGCCAATAGAAAACCAGTTAATGGTCTCCCATAACTCATAATAAATACTATAGTTCAACTCTGTGAGGCCTAGACAGGCCAACCAGGATTGCAAAATTAGCAGAGAATGCCATGAAACATTGAAAAGTAGACTGATCACATTGCTTGCTGAACATAGTTAAAAAGTATTAAATAATTACTTTTTCCATTAAATAATGGTGGAGGCAGATGGTAAGATGAATGTGTTTGTGTGTCTGCAGTGTGTAACGGTGGAGGATGACTGCTGTTAAGGTTGTGGTGATGGGGGGAAGGGTAAAGATGTTGCACACTGACTTTAATGGGGCACACTGCCCCTGGCTGTAATGAGGTATGCTGCCCCGGCTGTAATGGGGCACGTTGTCCCTGGCTGTAATGAGGTAGGCTGCCCCTGGCTGTAATGAGGCATGCTGTCCCTGGCTGAAATGAGGTATGCTGCCCTGGCTGTAATGGGGCACACTGCCCCTTGCTGTAATGAGGTATGCTGCCCCTGGCTGTAATGAGGTATGCTGCCCTGGCTGTAATGGGGCACACTGCCCCTGGCTGTAATGAGGTATGCTGCTCTGGCTGAAATGGGGCACACTGCCCTGGCTGTAATGAGGTATGCTGCCCCTGGCTGTAATGAGGTATGCTGCCCTGGCTGTAATGGGGCACACTGCCCCTGGCTGTAATGAGGTATGCTGCCCCGGCTGTAATGGGGCATGCTGCCCTGGCTGTAATGAGGTATGCTGCCTCTGGCTGAAATGAGGTATGCTGCCCCGGCTGTAATGAGGTATGCTGCCCCGGCTGTAATGAGATATGCTGCCCTGGCTGTAATGAGGTATGCTGCCCTGGCTGTAATGAGGTATGCTGCCCTGGCTGTAATGGGGCACACTGCCCCTGGCTGTAATGAGGTATGCTGCCCCGGCTGTAATGGGGCATGCTGCCCTGGCTGTAATGAGGTATGCTGCCTCTGGCTGAAATGAGGTATGCTGCCCCGGCTGTAATGAGGTATGCTGCCCCGGCTGTAATGAGGTATGCTGCCCTGGCTGTAATGAGGTATGCTGCCCTGGCTGTAATGAGGTATGCTGCCCTGGCTGTAATGGGGCACACTGCCCCTGGCTGTAATGAGGTATGCAGCCCTGGCTGTAATGAGGTATACTGCCCTGGCTGTAATGAGGTATGCTGCCCTGGCTGTAATGGGGCACACTGCCCCTGGCTGTAATGAGGTATGCTGCCCTGGCTGTAATGAGGTATGCTGCCCTGGCTGTAATGGGGCACACTGCCCCTGGCTGTAATGAGGTATGCTGCCCTGGCTGTAATGAGGTATACTGCCCTGGCTGTAATGAGGTATGCTGCCCTGGCTGTAATGGGGCACACTGCCCCTGGCTGAAATGAGGTATGCTGCCCTGGCTGTAATGGGGCACGGTGCCCCTGGCTGTAATGAGGTATGCTGCCCTCGGCTGTAATGGGGTACGTTGCCCCTGGCTGTAATGAGGTATGCTGCCCCGTCTGTAATGGGGTACGTTGCCCCTGGCTGTAATGAGGTATGCTGCCCTCGGCTGTAATGGGGTACGTTGCCCTGGCTGTAATGAGGTATGCTGCCTCTGGCTGAAATGAGGTATGTTGCCCCTGGCTGTAATGAGGTATGCTGCCCCGGCTGTAATGGGGTACGTTGCCCCTGGCTGTAATGAGGTATGCTGCCCTCGGCTGTAATGGGGTACGTTGCCCTGGCTGTAATGAGGTATGCTGCCTCTGGCTGAAATGAGGTATGCTGCCCCGGCTGTAATGAGATATGCTGCCCTGGCTGTAATGAGGTATGCTGCCCTGGCTGTAATGAGGTATGCTGCCCTGGCTGTAATGGGGCACACTGCCCCTGGCTGTAATGAGGTATGCTGCCCTGGCTGTAATGGGGCACACTGCCCCTGGCTGTAATGAGGTATGCTGCCCTGGCTGTAATGAGGTATGCTGCCCTGGCTGTAATGGGGCACACTGCCCCTGGCTGTAATGAGGTATGCTGCCCTGGCTGTAATGAGGTATACTGCCCTGGCTGTAATGAGGTATGCTGCCCTGGCTGTAATGGGGCACACTGCCCCTGGCTGAAATGAGGTATGCTGCCCTGGCTGTAATGGGGTACGTTGCCCCTGGCTGTAATGAGGTATGCTGCCCTGGCTGTAATGGGGTACGTTGCCCCTGGCTGTAATGAGGTATGCTGCCCCGGCTGTAATGGGGCACACTGCCCCTGGCTGTAATGAGGTATGCTGCCCCTGGCTGAAATGAGGTATGCTGCCCCGACTGTAATGGGTCACGTTACCCCTGGCTGTAATGAGGTATGCTGCCCCGGCTGTAATGGGGCACGTTGCCCCTGGCTGTAATTAGGTATGTTGCCCCGGCTGTAATGGGGCATGCTGCCCCTGGCTGTAATGGGGCACACTGCCCCTGGCTGTAATGAGGTATGTTGCCCCTGGCTGAAATGAGGTATGCTGCCCCGACTGTAATGGGTCACGTTGCCCCTGGCTGTAATGAGGTATGTTGCCCCTGGCTGTAATGAGGTATGCTGCCCCGACTGTAATGGGTCACGTTGCCCCTGGCTGTAATTAGGTATGTTGCCCCGGCTGTAATGGGGCATGCTGCCCCTGGCTGTAATGGGGCACACTGCCCCTGGCTGTAATGAGGTATGCTGCCCGTGGCTGTAATGAGGTATGCTGCCCGTGGCTGTAATGAGGTATGCTGCCCGTGGCTGTAATGGGGCATGCTGCCCCTAGCTGTAATGGGGCATGCTGCCCCTGGCTGTAATGAGGTAGGCTGCCCCTAGCTATAAAGGGGGCATGCTGCCCTGGCTGTAATGAGGCATGCTGCCCCGGCTGTAATGAGGTATGCTGCCCTGGCTGTAATGAGGTAGGCTGCCCCTAGCTGTAATGAGGTATGCTGCCCTGGCTGTAATGAGGTAGGCTGCCCCTGGCTGTAATGAGGTATGCTGCCCCGGCTGTAATGAGTTATGCTGCCCTGGCTGTAATGGGGCACGCTACCCCTGGCTGTAATGAGGCATGCTGCCCCTGGCTGTAATGGGTCACGCTGCCTGGGGCTGTAATAAGTTATGCTGCCCTCGGCTGTAATGGGGCATGCTGCCACTGGCTTTAATGGGGCATGCTGCTAATGGCTGTAATAGGGCATGCTTCCCACTGGCTGTAAAGGGGGCTATCACACACTGCTTGTAATAGGGGATGCCAAGCACTGCCTTTAATGCGATGATTGGGAGGGGAATTTTAGCACACTGTGGGTTCCTTCTATAAACTCTGAGCTTTAGTTCCTTCTATAGAATTTGAATTGGATTCAGGTCAGGAAATTGGCTTCATCATCCTGGTTGATGGCAGCAGATTTCTTATCAAGAACGTGTCTGCCAGAGTTGCCTGAACTTCAAGAGTGGAGCTTAGCAGCCAAAGCAGATTTGCTACCAGAGTTATGGACAGTGCCGGGAAGTAGACTTAAAAATACCTTAATCATAAACTAAATACAAAGCCTTAGCATCAGATACAAAACAAAAACAAACCAAACAGGTATAGTCTAGATAAGAAACAAAACTAAACCTTAAAGTGGACCAACACCCAGGATTTTGACTATCCTGGGTCTTGGTCCACTTCGGTGGGGCACCCCCGATCGGGGTGCCCCGCTGTGTGAAACCCCCCCGAACCCCCCGAAAAACTCACCTTTCCCCGCTCCCAGCGCCGACGGACAAGCCGCGGACAAGCGGCTCCTCCGCCACCGCCTCCCGCGCGTCCCTCTTGACGCGCGCGCGCCTGCGCCGGCCAATCGCAGACGGCCGGCACGGGCGCGCGCACGCCTAGAGGGGCGCGAGGGAGGCGGCGGCGGTAAGGAGTAAGGATAAGGTAAGGAGCTTGGGGTGTTTGGGGGGGTTTCACCCCGCGGGACATCCCGATCTCGGATGTCCCGCGGGGAGGGAGGTGATCGGTCCGGGAATCTTATAGATTCCCGGGCCGATCACCCGTGGGTGTTGGTCCACTTTAAATCAGGCCCCTGTACAGAAGTGGTCAATGAGGCCAGGCAGCTCCATTAAAGAATAATTCCATTTTGATGGCATTTTTAAAAGTTTATATTATTGTGTGGCTATATGATATAATCAATGTACTAAGCTTATTTGGAATTTTTGTGTTTTCTAGTTGTTTGCAACTCTGTGTTCTAAAAGAAAACAATTTTCCCTAGCAACAATGTGTTTACCTTAGCAAAGTAATGTGTTAAAAGTACTGATCAGATACTTCCTAACTCCACTTGCTAATCATCTGATTGGCTGAGGCAGAGACAAGAGTATTAACCCCTACTGCTCAAATTCAACCTCTTCAACTGGGAGCAAAACAATGTTTTGTTTCAGTAGCTAAAAGGGTTGCTGGAGAGATTATTGCCGCTGTGTGATTTAGCCAAAGCTTCTAATTAACCTGCTACAATGGAAGAATTGTTGGAATAGTAGTCAGAAAGGATACTGAGAGTTTTACTATAGGGCAAGGAAGCTAGAGTCAGAGGAATATAAGAAACATGGAAGCAGCATGCTGGTAAGTAAATCCCAGGTCTGGGGGCACAATCCTAACACTTACTATCACCTTACATCCCAGAAGAGGAAATCAATAAGACAGAACACCAAACACCTGATAACACTTTTCCTTTAACCCCCGCTGGTAGTATTTGTCCATGTATCCTGCCTTCAATTATGTAAAGCATGACAGTGCCGTATACTGAAAACATCCTCACACCATGATGCTCCCACCTTCAAACTTCACTGTTGGATGATATACAGTTACCTCCAAACATGCTGTGTATTATGGCAGTCAGCAAGTTTAATTTTGGTCTCATCTGATCAGACTTTGTTCTTCCTGTATTTCAGGGGTGGCAAACTCATTTTCACAGAGGGCCACATCAGCATTCTGATTGCCTTCAAAGGACCAGTTACTAACAAACACAGATCAAAATGCAAATCCGACCATTTAAATGTATGGTTAAAAACACAGAATTATTTTGCTCTCGACTATTGCAGAATTATTTACCCCAGGGCAGATGCTCAAAAATTTTGCCCAGGACAGATGCAGAACTATTTTGCCTAGGACAGATGCAAATTTATTTTGTCCAGGACCCCTGCTGAATTATTTTGGCCAGGACAGATGTAGACACTAAGGGGGTTATTTAAGAAGGAATAGCGCCAGGTAGCGCCTCATAGCGGCAGGCAGCGTCTGGTGAACACCGGGCGCTGTATGCAAAACCACATTTATGAAATCTGGTGAGCACCTCTAACAGCGCCATGTAGCGTCTGATGTGTTATTACAGGCGGCTCAGCGTCTAGCGCCGGAGCTCTTGCTCAGAGGTCCAGGTATTACCTTTCGCTCAGTGTCACTCTTCCATACATTTCAATGGCCGTTCATTTGCTTGTGTTTAAACAGCGTGTTTGACAATTTTTTGTTGCTCCAATCATTGTGTGACCTCTCCTGGCTGCAAACAAACACTTTTAGAAACTTTTTTGACTTTTTATATTTTTATGCAGAATTGTCATTACAGGTCTGGCACTAAAGTGTTAATGTCCCAGTTTTAAAACAATGTCATTCCATGTGTTTTCGCTTTGTTACTGGTGGATATGTGTTCAACATCACACAGCGACTGGCACTCTATGCTATAGCGACCATATTTAGAGCACCAACGCTGTGTGTGTCCTTTTCTGATAAGTATGGTGTGGAGCGCTGAGAGTCGGTCTCGATGAGCTGGTGCTACCTCTCGCTCACTGCATCGCTGAACTGGTGTTAGAGCGCCCAACATACATCACATTCATCAATGCCGGCCAGTTTACTACAGTGACTGAGGCGCTCTGTTACAGTGCCCGATACCCTCTTACAGTGTCTACTAGCGGTCGCTCTAAGCGCCGCCATACAGGCGCTTATCTGGCAATACCTGGCGTTAGTAATGAATCAGCCGCCACATAATTTTACCCAGGGCAGCACTACAATATTTGTTTCCATTCTCACCTGGCAATAGCCAGTAATAACCCTGCAGCTGCTGCGGCACTCTTTGCGGTGGCAGTAGGTGGGGTGGATTAGACAAACCCCCTTGTGTGGCTTGAGTTGGTTACGCAAAAATACACGAAAGTTGACACTATTCTCTTCTACCCCAGAATGTTAATAGGTTGCACACCAGCTGTTTTATGGGCACCACATTTGGGGGCCGGATTAGAGGTGGTACACAGTGAAGCGCAATGTACCAAAGCGTCACTCAGCAGAGCCACACACAGGCACCACCCAGTCTGGTGACCGGGGCCTTGAGTTTGACACATGTGCTGTATTTCATAGGCTTGTCTAAATGTTGTTAATCAAACATTAAACATACTTCACTATGTTTTTACTTCAGCAATGGAATCTTGCATGGTGAGTGTGCATGCAGCCCATGGAGGTTAAGCAATTGTACCTGCTGATTCCCTGTATTTATGTAGCTATCCACAGCTGGTCCTTGGCTCTTGGACAAGTCTTATAATAATTATTTCCACTCCTGTGTCTGACATCTTGAAATCTTGTGGGGAGTACCTGGTTATGGCTGGTTTATGGTAATTTGATGTACTTTACACTTCCACTGCTCACTGGAACCTTCAGTAGTTTAGAAATTCTTCTGGAACCAGTATGTTTAGCAACAATAAGTTTGTAAAGGTCTTGAGGGAGCTCACCAAGTTGTTTCTTATTAATGAGACACCATTTTTAGGCCATCAGCTGATATTAAAGGCATTGACCAGGCATACCCATATTTTGGCCCATTGTATAGGCAGGGCCGGATGAAGTGTGGTGGAGGCCCCTGGGCACAAAATCTTGTGGAGGCCCCAGATACAGTATTTTTTTTCTTTAAAATAATAGTTCAGCCAAGTAACTGATTGGTGGTTGTCTGGCACCCGTCCACTTACTGGAATTTCAGATTGAGTCCCTTGTGTCATCCTTGTGCGGGTGCATGTGGCTTGCCATTCTGGGCGGGGGGTGTAGTCACCCAGCTGGTCCAGTGGAAAACAGTTCCCTGCATTGATCTGCCAGCGGCTGTGCTTGGTGGTTTATGTGCTGGCGGTGGCTTTACTGCTCTAGACTCTCTGTCCTGCCCTGCGGTGATTTTGGCGCAGGTTTGCAAAGACAAAAAAAGGCTTGCCCAGACCCGGGGGGCCCCACTGCCGGCGGTAGCTTTGTTGCTGTCAGACCAAAGACTGAAAAGCCTCCTGGATCAGACCATAACCCAAAGGTTGGTGGAGGCCCCCCTTGCAGGACAAGTGGTAGAGGCCCTGGGCCCCCCCTCATGATCCGGCCCTGTGTATAGGGCCTAAACAGTTTATTGTTTTAAAATTGGCTGAGATTTTGACGTTTGAAGTTTTACCCTGTAATGCAAGCAGATTTTGTGCTTAGAATTAGCATAATGGACATTATGGAAGCGTTATGGAAGCGCTATTGCCATGCGCCAGCTAATGCAGCTCATTTCTCAACCTCCCTGACACTGTGATGGACATTTATGCAGCTTTTTGCTATGTCATCAATAGAGGGGGTGTGGTCAAACATCGCAAGAATTTGTCATGTGTCATGTGTAGCTGTTGACCGTAAGGGTTTTATGAGCCAAAGCTGCTCCTGTGAATGTTGTCAGTCATGAGAAGGGAACTAAATAATATAACTAATAAATTACCAAGGGGTTTCTATTGTTTATATGCTTCCATATCACATACACCATACATTTTTTTATGTTGGCCTGGAGATCTAGTGGCAATGGTTTGTAACTCACAGCTGGGTTTTGTAGCTGGACAAGTAATTGTTTACAGTGGAGAACATAGGAAGACGCAGATTACATTACCGGAGATGTAGCAAGGCAGCCAGCCGCTGCATTGTAGCCTGTCAGTGGAGAGCCCTACACACCAGTGACTTATGTAGTCCAACATGCGATAATGCTCCACAAGAGCCATACAATCACCACGGGGAGCCAGGCAGATGGCAAATCAATCGAGCACACTATATAGAGCTTCGTTAAAACAAATTACCCTCTGATGGAAGTGGCAGGAACAGCTGATTACGCATTCAGAAAGGATACTTGTGTGCGATTGCTCTGTGATCGGGTCGCTTTATCAATGTAAAGGGCAGACTGAGCTATACACCAACCTAGAGGTCAGACAGAAGAAATAAAAGAACTCTGGGGTGAGGACTTTTTTCAATGTGTATGGCAAAATCATTTTCACATTTAGAAATGGCTTCACAATAACAATTTCAGTGTGACAGTTTTGGAATAGAAAAACAGTTGGCTGTCCAGACTTCAGCCTATCATACGAGTTCACCCATGGTAGAACAATAATCAATCAGAGGTGAATACTGTAATCAAATAGCAACTACTCAAGGGTGGCTTAAGACAACTGACTCATATTTAAAGAGGAAAATCTGACTCCCTGGAGTCTGAATGCCCCGGGGGTGGGGGTGATTCTCAATCTCTGGGGCATGCTCATTTGTGATGCATGACTGTGTGAAATCAGATCGCCTATTATAGTTTATACTGTCCTTGCCGGTGATCGCACAGTACGTGAGTGAGACGCATTCCCTGCTTTTCACGTACCCTAAAGAGGAACATCGGACCTAAAATAAAAAAGTGCCTCTACTTACCTTTTGGATGTCGAAGCTGCCTGCTGCAGCGACATCTGGCTGCTTCAGGGCCCGAACCTCTGCCCCCCGCCGGCTTAGCCATCTGTTAATACTCGTCACTGGCCATACTCGTCAATGTCCCATGGCGATCTCGCAGCTCAGTGAAGTCTCGCTGGATTTCAGCCGGTCCCATTGCATCTCATTCATGGCAATGCACAGATGTGATATTGGGGGACGTGCGCAGTGCCTGATGGGATGCAAGGTTGCGCCGCCCGTCAGAAGTTCGACCGAAAACCGAGGGACCCAGAAGATGGATCCCTTGGTGAGGTGAGTAAATAATGCAGAGGCCTAGTAAAGCTGAATGGAACGATAGCTGTGAGCTGAGTGTACATGGCAATCTGGGGGATTTCACACAGCAGGGCATCCCAAATCAAGATGCCCTTCGCGAGATGTACAAGCCCTAAGATTGTGAAAATCTTGGATGTTCCTTTTTAAAGTACCTGTTCAGACTCCAGTCCTTGTCCAGCACTATTTGGGCAATAACAATTCCAGGGGGATCTGCTATGGCCTTAAGCGATAGTTCAGTCACCCAATACTGTGCAGCAATTTGACTCTTGGAATGTAATTATATATATATATATATATATATATATATATATATATATATATATATATATTAAAAAAAAGCAGAATCAAAGCAACATTTTCCAAAAAAACAATATGCAAACAAAAAACAAGTTAAATTTGAAAAAGTAAGGTCCCCCAAACAGAACAATACCCAACATGCATAGCTACTTTCAAACATCCCAAAGTAAAGCATGCGAGTAATGGTAATTTAACTTGAAAATTCCTGCTCTGCAGACTAAGTGCGCACCTTGCGCTTTTTCAACCAATACAACACTTTACATTTGAAATAACCCCCACAAACCATAGATTCCCTAAAAGTTCACATTAAGCTTTCTAGGTGTACCCAGCTTGTTGTAGTATGCTCACCTTTCCAGAAGTAATGCCACAAAGAATTCTTAGGTCGTCAGGATTTCCCTAAAAAGTGTATAAAAAAGCAGAATAAAAAACACATTTCTCAAAAAACATCTGGAAGCACAAGTTCCCATGAACAGAGCAATACCCAACATGCATAGCTACTTTTAAGAAATTTAACTGCCTGCCTACTTAGGATGTTGTCACCCTCTGTTGACGGGTCATTTTTTTACATGTGAAAGCCCTGTTTCTCCCGATATGGTACACATATGTATCGGTAGCCTCCCGTTCCTGCTCAGGAAAAGAGCCCTTTATAACATTTACAAAAAAAAATAAAACTACTATCTACACTATAAAGGGTGATTTTAAAAAATGACAGAGAATTTTTGAAGCACAAATTTGCATTTTGGTAGGGGGCACATGAGCAAATTGGCGTACAAAAATAGATGCATCCAATTTTGCCCAGCATGAATCAGATGGAAGCCTAAGCGTCATGGCTAACTCACCTCTCCTCCAGTCCAGCGCCATCCCCGGGCGGCTGGCCGGGATGCTTCCTGCTCGGGGGTCGTGCCGAGCGGCGCCTCGGGCACCTGTCAATGTGCTCGAGCGCGAGCACGTACCTCGTATGTCCTCCGCCAGCGCTGCTCTCCACGCGCCCGCCGGAGGCAGAATTTAAGGGGCCAATGAGCCCGGGGTGTTTGCGCTATAACGCCCTTTTGTGGAGTAAGGGCCAATGAGCCCAAAAAGGGGGGTTCCTTGGGCTATACGCCCTTTCTCCTTAACTAATAAAGTTTAGGATCGTGAGTGCACCAACAACGTACACTTTCCCCCTTATCCAATCCTTTCTTGAATCTTACAAAAGCGTTGTCCCTGCAGTGCTTCAGTGCCCGTGATAGCGTTAAGCTGAGTGTGCCTTGGATTGTGTTTCGCCTGTTCGATATTGTTGTCGACCTTGCTTCGTTTGACCATTCTTGCTTGCCGCCTGGACCGACCCTGCCTGAACCCCAACCACGCCTCTGTCTCTTCCTCTGTACTGCGAACCCATGACCTCCCGGATTGACCTTTGGCCTGACCTCGACCCTTCTTTTGCCTACTCCTTTGGTGCTGCGATATTATTGGACTGCCTTCCCATGTATGACCTAGCCTGTCTACGTTGCTCTGTCGGGCCCTTGGTTCATCTGCCTTCACTCTCCCGTAAGCTCACATCCTTTGTGCTATCAAGTCCTGAGGGCAACCATGTCCGGCGTGGCGTATAAAGTGTCCCGGCAAACGGGGGCTTGTCTAAAGGTGAAGCTAGCAGCGGAGATTGGGGGTTGTGGGCTTACTACGAAGGCGGTTGTCCCACGGGGCCTTACACGCGACTTGGTGCTCCTAAAAGACTCTATTTTGAAATACTTTCCTCTGAGAAAAAGAATAACCTTCTGTTTGGGGTGCATAAAACAGAAGTCTCGCTAGATTGGTGACAGTCCCCTAGCTTGAAATGGCTGTTGACAACCTTCTACAACCCGGGAGGTTGTCATTCTCTGATTTCACTAACCTTCCGAGGTCAAAAGAATCACTTTCTGCCCTATTCAGGGCCTGGGAACTAATTTACCGCCCAGTATAACCCTCTCATCAACTAAATATGAAGCAACAAACATGTCTAGCTGTGTGGAAAGACAGAGATTTGGTTGCATATATCTGCAGATACATGTGGAAGCCACACTGCCCCGACAAGGCACTCTGTGTTTAGTGTGTGTTCCCTACTCTTAATTTTGAGTCCCCAACATTGGGACATGCAATGCAGACAAATATTTGAGAGCTACTCACCTGGGAAGCTGCCAGCCTCCCTTCAGAATACTTCACAGGGAGAAATCCATATTGACTGAATTCCTCCCTGCTTGTGCTCATGGCAATTCAAATTAATAAAGGGGGGTGGGAGCAGCTCAATCACTATTATTTATACAAAATAATTATTATTATTCAGGGCCTGGGAACTAATTTACCGCCCAGTTTAACCCTCTCATCAACTAAATATGAAGCAACAAACATGTCTAGCTGTGTGGAAAGACAGAGATTTGGTTGCATATATCTGCAGATACATGTGGAAGCCACCCCGACAAAGCAGAGCAGGAACTCTGAGAGTGGCATGACTCGCTTTGTCAGTGTAACACGCTGAATGCATCTGATGCTTTTAAAGAATTGAGTGTTAGATTACTTTAAAGTATTAAATTCCTGGGTTTTATCCAAATAAGAAGAAAATCATTAGCTTGGAATGGCAGGAATGTTTTCAGTTGGAGTGTATAAGTGAGTGACCCCTCCTCTCACTATCTAGCATGTTTATATGGATTTTTAACAATGTTGTAATAGCACTCTGTTAAAGTAATTCAGAGGACAATGAAAAGCTGATGCAAAAGATACAAATTATCAATGTATAAACGCATGTAGGATTTTACAGTTACTTTCCTGAAATCATGCTTGATTCCATGGAGCCCCATGGGCTGTGGTGCTTCCAGTTTCAGTCCAATTCAGCACTGTGCTTTGCCATCAGCAAATTCACTGCCTGGCCAGGATGCAGTCACTTGAATTTGACCACGATTCACGAAAGTGCCTCCACCATTGATTATTAACAGGTGGTACATCAACTGAGCGTACACCACTGATATGTTATGAATGATCGGTGAATGCTCATATGCACGGCAAGTCAGCTCTGAAACAAGAGTGTGGGATGCACTCCAGTACAACATAGGGGGTTTCATAAGGCAAGACTTCACAGTCAGTCCGTCGTCCCCTGCCTTTCTGGTGCCAAGGACAACAACACTGCTCGTCTTGATCTAGAAAAGTCCCAGGTTCTGTGGACCATGGTAATATAACTTCCCCCTTCCTTGTCCTGGCTGTGTGTGTGAAGAAGGGAGGTGCGTAACTGACAGGAGAGAATGATCCCACAAAATGTATTGATTTATGATATAATGACTTATGGTTATTATATAAATTATTGTGACTCGGGAGAGGTCCACTGGCACTCTGCTTAACAGTTATTGGGTTTTTGGTGTGGTGCAGTGGTGGGTGAAGATTTTATTTTACTCGCCCTAAGTGCTATTTAGCTTTTTGTTTGTTTGTTTGTTTTTTGCCTGGACTGTCCCTTTAATAAAAGACTGGCTAGTTATGGGTGTAAAATTCAAGTCTAGCTTTAATATTATTTTTACATCATCTTTTTATTCACAGATAAACATGTTCTGCTATAAAATACTTTCTTGTAACCATGGTAGCATGAATTTTAATTAAACAAACAGAAGTTTTGTTTTAAAAGTTCACTTTGGAATGCATTAAATTCATCCCAGGAAACTTGCCAACATGGCTTTTTAGTGTACCTGTTTCTCTAATTTCCCTGTAATTTTAGAGCTGCTAATGAGATCTTGAAAGTTTTGTGCTTACTTTTTTTCCTATATACATCCTGCTTCCTGCCTTCACCCACCAGAAGCAAGAGCCATTTTTAGTTATATTTAGTTATAGTTTTGTATTCTGAGCATATTCTTATGGTGGTCTTTATTTTTTCAAATTGCTTGTAATGCTTGTGTGTTATTGTGCAAGATAAAAATGCATACATTTTAGGGTCTTTTTCATACCTCACAATGGTCCCAATTTCGGCAGGACAACCACAGGTTGGAAGCCCTGTTCCGCCATCCCGCTTAATGCCCAGGATGAGAGCTATACGTGCAGAACCAGGGAGCAGTCACTTGCATTTTTCTCAGCTGCCTGGCCCAGCACCAGAAATCGGCAAAGAGCTGGGGACACAGTAACTGACTAACAGCCCCTGCAGCCAATCAGTTCAGTGTTTCCCCCCTCCTATACTCCACTGCTATAACAAACACAATGTGAAACACATAGTGCTGGGAGCGAGTGCTGGGGTCATGTGCTGTCGCACCTTCGTCCTTGTGACAGACTCTCTGCCCTTTGGACTTTACCCAGGTTCATTACTTTCCTTTTCTTAAGCATGTACAGACTGCCATTGTGTTGATTGATTACGTTATTCATTGTTCTGACTGCCATTGTATTGATTGATTACGTCACAGACAATGGCATTGTTCTGATTGAGTGTATTACAGACTGCTTGTGTTACCGGCAGAGTTGAGGGATGGTGTGCCCTGCTGCTATTGGTCGGTGTGTGTGTCATGCAGTTCTCGATCAGGTCCACCTTGCATGGAGACTTGTGTATATAAGGCCTAGAGTGGCACTAATAAAGTCACTTCACCGTCACCCTCAATACTGAAGTTCTGTCTCTTATTGGGGGAAACGCTTTATTACAATTCACTAGCCCTTGTAAGGGCTGTTCCTGTTTCCTCACGGACGACTCTGGAATTCCAGCAGCACCTCTTACGATTGGGAAAAGGACGTCTCGGGCGGTGAAGCCCTCCGGCGATAAGGGTTATCGCTACTGTCCTGGTCACAGACTGTCCTCAAGGAGCTGTCTACAAATCCGAGGTAAAAGCTGCATGTTTTTTGCATTTTGTAGCTTTTTTTTTAAATCATGTTGCATGTAAAAGTCCCATTCCTCCTGTTGTATGTTAATGTATTCGTAGACACCCTTTCCTGCCCAGGAGAGACCCCAAACTGAAAAGAGTGCTTTAATAGGTTTTCGGAAGAAATAAACTACTATGCGCACCTTGCAGTTTTCCAAGAAAAACATTTAACCCCCCCCCCCCCCAAACTAAACTGAAAGTACACACCTCAAGCTTTCTAGGTGTACCATGCTTCTTGTTGTAGGCTCAGTTTTCTGGATGCAAACCTTCAAAAAAATTGCTGGTTGCACAGGGTTTCTCTAAAAAAATGAACAAAAAAATTTACATTTTTCTAAAATATCAATATGCAAGAAACAAGAAATGCATGCATCGGTATGGTCTATTGACAGGTAATTACAAACTTTGTAATTAAAAACTTTAACGAGAAAAGTCTTGTCTGGAATTTTTTTCAATGTTTTCTGAATATTTTTGTGTACAAAAAAACAAAGTAAAAAAATACAAATTTATATATTTTAAACTTTGCTGTGTTTTTTTTTTAATAGAAAATTCCAAGAAATGCATAGACCATGTGAAAGCCCCATTCCTCCTGGTTACAGCAGTACCACTTATGTATCAGTAGACCCCCATTCCTGCCCTGGAGAACCCCCAAACTGAAAAGAGTGCTTTATGACATTTTCAAATAAAATACAACTAGTATACGCACTATCAAGGGTTAAATAAAAAAGGAGTGGGGACCCCAAGCTGTTTCTTTTAATTATTAAGGGTCAAAGTCAAACCCTTAAAAATTAAAAACAAATGTCATTGGGTCTCCCCTATCCAGGCATAACAAGCGCAGGTATCTGCTATGAGGGCATGTAGACTGGGATGCAAGGGACAGCCTGTATGGCCCCCTGTATGGCCCCCAGCCCTGAGGGCTACAAGCCCACATAGCCCTTGTGGGCCACGGGCTCTTTTCCCCCTCTCTGGGCTTTGGTGAGGCAGATAATTGGACCAATTGGCAAGCAATTCTGTCCTTGCTCGATTCAATGTCGGCAGTCTTGGAGACAGGTGATTTCCTAATTCCTTCTCCCCAAGCAAGGGGCTTGCACATCTATAGGGTTGCTGGGGATGTGCTAAAGACACTTTGAGCCCCACCTTGCTTCCTGTTCCTTGCATTAAAAATCACAGGATTGAGGCCTGCGCCCGAACAACATGGTTTTTGCCTGTCTCTTGAGATTTTGCATCTTTTCTGTCTAAGAGATCCTGTCTGCTACATATGATTCCTGTCCGACAGACTCTATCTGCTGCATTTGTACACCTATCTTTATCTGCTGTTTACTGTCGGCACACCTCTGTCCAGGAAACTCTGGTGGTTGCAACCTAGGGACAGCCTCTTCATCAGGGGTTAAGGCAGAAATTTATAAACAAGAAAGCCAGCTCACTAACCTTCTAGCTAGGCGCGGACAGGGAGATCCCAGGCAATCCTCTACCAGGAAAATCAATTGTAGTGTTTTGTCCAGCCTTCCATTAAAAAGTAACTTTTAATTCATCCGATTAAAGATAAGCCCATAGGTGGAAAAATCTAATTCAAAGTTGTGACAGCAAAGTGCCCCAGCCTCAGCAAAAATGGCAAAGCACCTACAGGTTTTTTAAATGGATGAATTAAAAGTTACTTTTTAATGGAAGGCTGGACAATTGACAGCCTCTTCATCAGCCCATCTACACCAACTGGGACCATACCACAGAGGACCTGGCTGTCCCTTAGACTCTGCGTCCCAGTGGACTCACCAAATCAGAGGTAAGTAATACCACTTCACCACTCGTGACACCCGCTTGCAGCAGGTGACTTGCCAGCCTCTCAAGTTTTGGGACCCCTTACCAGTTCTCAAAGGGTTTTATATAAAAATGAAACACACACACAGCAGCATAAATGTCATTTATTAAATTTTTTTTTTTTAACCTTCTATCCAACGTCGTTTTGGGTCCAGCACCACGCTGTCAGTGACAGCTGGTAGTGATCGGTGTTGACGTCTTGCATGCCGCCACCGCCTTTTATCCCTGAAGGAGTAGATGACGTCCTTCCACTTCTCCTTTAAGAGCTCATGTCAGTGAAGAAAGAAGAGACCCCCAGCACTGGATACAGGCTGAAGGTGAGCATTTCTTCCGGCTGCAAACGGGGGTAACTCCAGGCACATAAAATTTACGTGGCTGGCAGATGACGGTAGGAGAGGCAGCCAGGTACATTTTACATGGCTGACATTTAAAAGGTTAAGGCCTAAGCACATGCCAAGGGATTGAGAATAGCTGTATTCAACCCATTGTAGACAGGACAAAAATGTTGTGCTATACCAATTACTGCTATATTGTATGGAAAGACGTTGGTAAAGAGGAACTCTGCCGTCTTTCTGTGAGTCTGTGTACATCTGTCCTCCAAGAGATTGAGTACACCAGGCCTTGGGCCAAGAGGAACCTGCTCAATGCCAAGCTGACAACAGGATTGTGTGGGCTGCGCTTGGGCTTTGTTTAGGCCACCTTGGCAATGTAAACTAAATAAGTAAATAAAAGAGAAAAATAAACTAATGAAAGATGCTGTGCCTAGGCATGGTTCCTTTATTTGGATTGTATTCCTTCTATAGAGTTTACATTTGCACAACTGTGTATAGAAGAACAGCACATGGGTGATCCGAGCCTGCAAAAGGTCACTTTAATTTTCTCATTGATTACTTCCAATCACGGGATTACAAAAACAATATTAACTTTGTGTTGTCAGACCTCAGGCTGGACACAGAAGCCTTAAAAAAAACAAATTAATTACTGCAGCTGCATTCAAGGGCCTGATCGCCAAAATCCTATAATGCTTCTAGTCAGTGATAATTGCTTATTTATTCATATCTAGGCCTCAATGCAATAAATGTTTCTTAAAGCGGACAAAGAGCCATGTTTTTGTCCCCCTTTGTGCCCCCAACCTGAGTACCTGGAGGCAACACTTCCTCCTCATAAGTTTCCTGTTTTCTATGTATTAGGCTTCTTTGCCCTGGTTAGCCCCGCCCACCCAGAAAAGGGTCGATCTGGGGGAAGCAGTTGTCCATTAGACTGCAGGGAATGCTGAGCAAAGTTTTGCTTCTGAGCTCAATGAAACTTTTACTGTACAATTTTTACTGGTAAAATACCTAGTTTTCTAATCAGGCAAGGCATTTTGGGGGTGAGTTTACATTTTTAAAATGTATTTATTTTTGGTGTTATCCCTAATTGTTTTTCTCTTCTGGAATATAAAATAAACATGTGTTGCTCAGTGTTTCATAAAGAGGACCAAAACCCACACCCCATCTGCCCGGAAATTTATAAGACTCCAGGGTCGCTGAATTCCCTCACCCCGGATATCCAGAATCAGGATGCCCCACTGTGTGAAACCCCCCAGGTCGCCCTGAAACTCACCTTCTTTCCCGGTCCAATAGTCGCCAGTGCACTCAGATCCACTTGCATTAGACGAGCTCTCGGATGAAGTGGCTCGAGCGGATCTGAGCATGCTGATTGGACGAGCTGCCATGCATGCGTCGTAGGACCAGGAAGAAGTGGGTGCCGCGAGGGCAAGGACCAAAACCCAGGCTAGTCAAAATCCTGGGTTTTGGTCTACTTTAAGTGGGGCTGGCTTTCCTTGAGTAGAGTCCTTTGTATTGTTTCTGCCTACAAATCCTAGACACCTTCACTGACACGAGAACGCTGCCAGTGATCTTTTAGCTATTAGAATACAAGATTGTGATCCCCCCACCTGAAGAGGCTGAAGTAGAGCAGGAAGGGTTAAACCTGTGAGTTCAGGAATGTGAAGCATCATCTCTGCCTCAGATGACTAATCAGATGATCAAGCCTTAGTCAGGAAATCTCTGTTCCATACACCAAACAAACCATCTTGTGCTAGTACCTTAAAGCTTAGTACCTTAAAGACATAGTTTTGGCACACTATAAGGGATACCTAGTTTCACCAATTAATTAGTATGACCATACTGTGACTGACGGCGCCATCGCTGAGTGATAAAACAGGCCTGCATGCCAGAAGACTTGATCTGGGGACCCAGTAAGTTTACTTAACAGGCCTAGGACAAAAAGGCCGTGGGGAAGAAAAGTTTCAAAGTTTGATTTAATCTTTCACATATAACAGAAGTAAAATTCTACATACAATTCATCCGGTTGTCATGATAACATCATCAAACATCAACATTGAACCAAAAATGCTCGCAGATTATTATTTTGTTACATCAGCAAAATTTGGAGTTGGCAAAGATGATCTTACAAAATATTGTGTGAAAGGGCCCATATTAAATGACACACCATTCAATTGGAAATTTTGGCCCAGGTAGGTGGAGAAAACTCAGATCATACCAAGCAGGGTAAGGATAGATAGCTAGATAGAGAGATAGATAGATAGATAGATAGATAGATAGATAGATAGATAGATAGATAGATGATAGATAGATAGATAGATAGATAGATAGATAGATAGATAGATGGAAGAAGGTAGAGAGGGGGAGAGAGACTCTCAACCAGCTATAGAGGATAACAAATGATTAAAAATACTTGGATGGATGGGAGTATATTTGTTTTTATTTCTTTATTTTTTGCCTGGACTGTCCTATTAACTTTAAGTTGAATATGAACAACAATATTTTACATTTTCAGTTTCTAATGCTTTTATATTGCAGCTTCATGTTACCATTCCTTTTTTAAGCCTGACCATATCAGATCTTTAATTAATGGCACATCTGTACATCTCTTTTACTATAGCTATTTGCTGAGGCATTGCCTCAAACCTTAGCACAATGTACCTGGCACTGTACAAAGTAAAATGTGATTTTAACTCTTCTAGAAATCCCTTTGGCCTTGGTTTTCTGTTTGTTTAATGAAAGGCTGACAGTTTTCTGACCGGAGCTCTCACAGCCTGCAGATTGCAGACATCTTGTTTCCTTAAAGTGGACCAAAACCCACCGCAGTGGGCCAATTGATTCCCTCCCAGCATGGGAATCCAAAATGTGTGAAACCGCCCAGGTGGCCCCACACACTTACCTTGCTTCCCGGTCCAACGGAGCATGTGCAAGCTGCAGCCGCAACCCCGCTATCCCTCAAGCAGGGTGCGTGCCCGCGGCAGGCATTTGTGAGTGGCCGGCGCGGGCATGCTCCCTGCTAGCGGTAAGTAGGGGAAGCGGATGCCAGCGCGCTCGGAGCCGCTGGCCTTAGACAAAGCGAGCTGATTGGATGAGCAGCTGCGCATGTGCCATAGGACCGGGAAGAGGTGAGTTAACTTCAGCGATCTGGGGGATTTTTACCCCCCAAATCAGGATGGCCCCAGGGCAAGGCCCAAAACCAGTGAAAATTCCAGGTTTTGGTCCATTTTAACTTTTGGGTGTGAAATTAAACTTATATTGAAGTGACCTGTCCCTGTGATGGGGCATTTTTAGAGATTTTGTTTTAGAAACAACAGCACCCTAATGGGGTATGCAGAAAATAAATGTGAATTCTTTTGCATATCCCATATGATATTAATGTTTCCTATTAGAGATAAACAAATCGAATCTGATAAATCCGAATTCGTTGTGAATTTCAGGAAAAATTCAATTCTAAACGAACCCGAATATCGCTGCGATTCGATCGCTCGAATCGCTTCCTTAAAACTCCATTTACTGCGGTCCAGGCCATGTAAAATGGTGGATCCACATGTCAGGACATGTCACATGGGGCAAAGAATCCTGGGTAGGCATCACACTCTGCCTATTAGCAGCCAGACTTCCCGATATAAGCGGCGGCCATCTTGCAGAGGCTCATTTTGGCGGTGTATTGCGGCGACAACGGGTCAGGGACAGATAGAGCGAGGGACAGATAGAGCCAGGGAGAGAAGGAGAGAGGCAGTGACAGTAACAGAGACAGAGAGAGACAGAGACAGTTTACAGTGTTTGCATTAGCTTTCAAGCCTATTTAGTGTTAATAACACACCTGCCTATTTAGATTTTCCCTTTCCTGGTGTCACTCTTTAAAAAGTGTGCTATCATTTGTCTTTAAAGAGTACCTGCATCTTTACCTTTTCCATTTTGTAACAAAAACACGTTTTAATTTTGCAGTAGTCATTGCCTTTCACTGGGGGCATCCCGCATGCTAGCATTTGTCTTTTAAGAGTAGCTGGCTACTTACCTTTTCCATTTTGTAACAAAAACCACATTTTAAATTTTGCAGTAGTCATTGACTTTCACCGGGGGCATCCCGCATGCTAGCATTTGTCTTTAAAGAGTACCTGCATCTTTAGCTTTTCCATTTTGTAACAAAAACCACGTTGTAAAACTTGCAGTACTCATTGATTTTCACCGGGGGCATCCCACATGCTAGCATTTGTCTTTTAAGAGTACCTGGCTACTTACCTTTACCATTTTGTAACAAAAACCACATTGTAAATTTTGCAGTAGTCATTGACTTTCACAGGGGGAACCCCCATATTCTAGCATTTGTCTTTTAAGAGTACCTGGCTACTTACCTTTTCCATTTTGTAACAAAAACCCAGTTGTAAATTTTGCAGTAATTATTCACTTTCACCGGGGGTATCCCACATGCTAGCATTTGTCTTTTAAGAGTACCTGTATGTTTAGCTTTTCCATTTGTAACAAAAAACACGTTTTAAAGTTTGCTGTAGTGCTATTAACTAACTTTGAGCATGGGGCATCCCAATTTTGGCAATCTGGCAGTGTTTGCATTTGGTTTTATCTTCAAGTGCTGATGGGCTATTTAGTGTGACAGGCCAGACACCTGCCGCTGTTGTGTAAACATTTTTTTTTTTTTACACCCACTGTCAGTTGGCCGATGCCTATCTGCGCCATAGTTCATCCTCTCCCAGGTCTGACTCGGGGGGCCCTCTGAGTCTTCAGTTGCTAATGAGTAGCTTTCTTCACCCGCGTAGTGAGGCAACTCATGAGCAGCAGGTAGACACGGAGCAGGACCTGAACCAGCAGGTGGTGCTATACCTTGACATGACCATGCCAACACAACTTGAGGATCCACTGGACTTCTGGCCAGTCAAACTTGATCTGTGGCCGCAACTAGCAGAGTTTTCACTGGGAAAGCTGTTCTGCTCTGCCAGTATTGTGCCATCAGAGGGGGTTTAGCGTGGCAGGGGCCATAGTAACCACAAGGAGAACTTGTCTGTCCAAGAATGTGTCTGGCCTTTCACAGTAACTAGGCCCTGAAGACTTTAATAGGAAAAAATGGTGCAACTCTCAGATGTACGTATGTGGTGTGCACTGATAAGGGCAGGTCAATGCTCTCCACTAGGCTTAAAACAGTATTTTGTGCCGGTAGCGAGCGTTCAATAAGGTGGAGAGCCAGAAGTCATCCCGCTGCCGAATGGTGACAATTCGGCGGTCACTACGCAAGCACATGAGCATGCATCGTGCCATTTGTGCAAGTGACTCAGAGGGACTACCTGTCTCCATCTCCACTGCATACTGCCATGGTGTGTCTGGGTCCTCTGTTTCGCCTTCCTCACAACCCTCTAGCTCCTCTGGCTGCTCCTGCTCCTCCTCTCCTGTCAGATGACTAGATAAACCGCCCATTTCACCAAACCTAAACTGTGCTTCACTGTGCCCCTCCCCCCCTCCTCCTCCTCCAGTTCAGCTCCCACAGGGTTCATGTGGCTGTGAGATGTAGGCGCCATGTCTCCAGTTCCCTGACCAGCCATGGTTTCCAACATGTGTTATAGTACAGTGGAATCACGTTGTTCATCCCGTAATCCTGGCAACTGACAAATAAAATGGCTTCCTCAAAGGGCCTGAGCAAATAGCAGGTGTCACGTATGAGCTGCCACTGGTTTACATTAAAGTTACACAGGGGAGACCCCCTATCCGCTTGGAAATCAGTGATGGCTTTTCTCTGTTCTTATAGTCAATCCAACATATGGATGGGTGGAATTCCAACGGGTGGAAACATCGCAAATCAGACTATGTTGGGGGATACCGTTCTGATGCTGTAGCTCAAGAAGGGTCTGCTTGGCAGTGTAGGAGTGACTGAAGTGCATGCAAAGTTTCCTTCCAGTTGTTAGGATGTCTTGCAGATGGGGGAAGACTTCAGAAAACTAGGTTGAACATGTGTGCCATACAGGGCGCATGGCTCAGGCTTCCTTGTTGCAGCGCAGACAAGATGTTCTTTTGTAAGAAGGTTCTGGAGGAATAAAATGTTTATGATCTCAATTATTAATGAATTATTATTAAATCACTAAATTATTGATGTATATCGGTGACTTGGATGAATGTGGAAGCTGTGGATGTTTACCTGACATTTATTATGATTCTGATCTGGATGTAGCTGATTGAAAGGAAATCATACCCATATAACATATATACATGTCCATATAATATAAAGGTTATTTCTGTTAATTGACTTTGCTTTCAGACCTCAGGAAAGCAGTTCATATGCAGATGTAAAGAATGTCTGGGTATGTTTGAGTACCCTCTCGGTAATTACTGGATGTGCATTTTCAACTATTTAACTGTAAACGCCTCTTAGGCCCTTATTTAACAAGGGATAGCGCCGGGTAGCGAATGGTGAGCGAACAGTAATGACGCTCACCGCCACGAGAACGCCGGCTCCCCTGCGCAATCACAAATTTATGAAGCCGATCCTGCTTAGCGACTGACAGAGCGCCAGATAGCCAATCATTCATCATTATTCCAGCCTCACCCCACAGCGCCAGCTGGTATGACCTCTCGCTACCTGACGCTCTCCAATGCATTTCAATAGAGCTAACTTTAAATATTCATAATTAATTGCTATTAATTTTTTTTTTTTTATGTCAAAAATTCTGTGACCATTTCTGCAATGTTAGATTTTTTTTTAAGCTAAAAAAAAAAAAATTTGT
Organism: Gastrophryne carolinensis; assembly: GCA_027917425.1. NCBI lineage: Eukaryota > Metazoa > Chordata > Amphibia > Anura > Microhylidae > Gastrophryne > Gastrophryne carolinensis. Next base: position 107,155 of record JAQIHN010000996.1, on the reverse strand, counting down.
GCAGAATTGATATTACAGGTCTGATATTAATGTATTCATATTACAAAATGTTTTGAAAAACATGTTTTTTTTTTTTTTTTTAAATATGGTTGTTTGGGGATTAAAAAACTACTTTTAACCCATCGCCGCCAGCGCTCTGGGGTTTAAACAAGCATTTCACAGCGCGAGAATTTTTGGAGCGTGATTTGTTAATGAATATGCTGGGAGCCGTTCGCAATGGCCGTTCGCTGTCATGCGCTCCCATACAGCGCAGAACCTGTCAAACAGCGACTCATAACCCCGTATTCAACATTACCACACACCGACTGAGTCGCTGTCAACAGCCAAACAACGGCCAAGCACAGCGAATACTAGCGGGCGCTGTGAAAATAACGCTACTGTCGCTCATCTGTCGAAAAACATCGACTCCAAGTTAGTTCATCACAAGCGCTGCTATTACATATGTATGACGTCCCTTTAACCAACTTGACCCATATCTAAGTACACAAACCCACACGGTTACTTAAGGGCACTGGCTTGATACATCCATGTAAGAATTTAAACTACAAAGCAGTATATAGTTCTAAATCTTTATTGAAAAATATTGCACTCACAAAGACAGCACACACAGAAAAAATTTGATGTACTAAAAAATCACAATATCACTGATATTAAAAATAGGGGGCCCCCCATGCCCATGCATCAACACCTCACAAAAGCATCCACAAACAAGCCACCACTATCCACCAAGAGCCAATCACCTAATGTAATCACATGAACTTGCTGAAGCTTCAACGTTGGGCGCCAAGACCAGGGATAATGGTCCTCAAATTGTATGCAGTGTTCAACATACAGACCAGCAGGTCATAGGATGGACGGCCAGAGACATAGTCCAAGGGCATTCAAGGGTTACAGCTTTATACACGCAGGCAGACGTTTCCAATAGCAACCATACCAGATGATGCACTGCCCCTATCATGAATGCATAGCTTACTAGTCCCTCTGGTTATCTGTCATGTCAGCACTGGCCATTTGTCTCCTCCTTATGTACATATCGTACGCATATCCTTCATTTAGTTTCCACAGGCATAGGGCAAGGCAAGACAACACTAGGTATGTATACTGCAGGTTATAGAGACACCACGCAGAAGCGCATCATATTCCACATATACTCCAAGGGATTATGCAGTCTGCAGGGCCAGCATAAATGGACACACAGTGTACACAAACTGTGTATTGATAACTCACGCTGCCGTCGCCAGCATTGTTGCTCCTGCTCGGCCACTCCACTGCTTCCGGGAACACACTTCTTTGCGCATGCGTCCTACCTTAAATGTCAGTGCTCTTGCCGCAACATATTGCCATCAGATGGTGCTTGCTGTGTATTGATGTATGATGGATGATGGGAGCGGACGTCCTCACTGCAGTCAGGCGCTCCTACACACGCGAACCAAGGCCTGGCAGACCGGCGGAATGTGGTGGAGGGACACGAGGTGAAGTGGGGCTGCCCTCGTCCGACGCGCGTTTCGCCCCGCCCACGGGGCTTCGTCATGGTGACGTGTAGCCAATGGGATGCCGCTTTTCTTGGGCTAGACTCCGCCCATATCAGCGTCACAGTGTCATCTCGGATTGGCGGAGGTGGGGCCTCCCTGATTCACAGCCGCATCTGCGCAGCCGCCACTACCTTCCGAGACCTGGTGTTGACATCAATATCCCACCCACCTCACCAATAGCTACTATTCACTCCGAGCTTAATTCATTCATTACTGACAACCCATTCACTAGCACAGCCGGAACTCAATTGACTACTGTTTATATGTTACCAAGGGGATATCTGTGTTAATATATGCAGACCCAAAGCTCTATTATTCAGCCGGCCCTCCTGGGGTTCACTCTATACCCACTTGTTCCTATAATGTGGGTGTCTATTATACAGCTCACACTGCATAGATTTTAATGTCACTTGATATCCCTGAGGGCACTCAAGTTTAAGAAGGAACACCGGAGGGAATCAAGCAAGTAGGGGAAGTTATAAAGGGATTTTTTAAAGGGAAGAAAAAAATAGAAATAAAACAAAAGATGATAATAATAATAGATATAGTCATTGGACATACTCTCACCACAAAAAGGCAACACAAGACAGGAGGAGAAGGAACAGGACAACAGGAAGAGGAAAAAAGGAAAAAGAGGGACAGAGACACTCCATCAACTACCTAGCCTCATAGGAACGCGCTCAGACCAGTGTCAGTATTTAACCCCATAGGGGCCATAGTATGTAACTCATATATTAGGCTGGACTCCTGCTGTAGTAACTGCTGCTCTTCAAATCCCCTTCTCCCCTGTCTTTTCAGGACAAAAATACCACACACCTGAAGTCCTTTTGGGTCCCCTTGATGCCACATTTTAAAGTGCTCAGCCACTGGGCTTTTTTCACTGCTGTTCCTATTTTTAATGTCACGTATATGCTCACCTACCCGTGTCCTCAACTCACGCTTGGTTTTACCAACATATTTTTTCCCACACGGGCAGGTGAGCATATAAATGACCATGGTCGTTGCACAATTAATGAACCCCTTGATTTGTCTAGGCGGATGGCCGTTCATCCCCTCAAAGGTTGTTGTCTTTGTCATGAATTTGCAGATACTGCAATGACCACATTTGAACGAGCCATTGTGGAATATAATGCGCTTCTGCGTGGTGTCTCTATAACCTGCAGTATACATACCTAGTGTTGTCTTGCCTTGCCCTATGCCTGTGGAAACTAAATGAAGGATATGCGTACGATATGTACATAAGGAGGAGACAAATGGCCAGTGCTGACATGACCGATAACCAGAGGGACTAGTAAGCTATGCATTCATGATAGGGGCAGTGCATCATCCGGTATGGTTGCTATTGGAAACGTCTGCCTGCGTGTATAAAGCTGTAACCCTTGAATGCCCTTGGACTATGTCTCTGGCCGTCCATCCTATGACCTGCTGGTCTGTATGTTGAACACTGCATACAATTTGAGGAGCATTATCCCTGGTCTTGGCGCCCAACGTTGAGGCTTCAGCAAGTTCATGTGATTGTAAATAATGTAACAATGGTAAACCATTAGAACATTGAGAACCGCGCTAGAAAAACGAGACTAATGGGTGTTTAAGTTCCAAGATAATACAAGGCTGCTCAACGTGAAATGTCCTCTCTCCACAAGAACACAATTGCAATATATAGTAAAAACACACAGAGCAAAAATATCGTTTTACAAATGGCTAAAAGTTCTGAATAAATGAACTAGCACGTCATCATCGTACACATTATCCCACGGTGCATGCACTTCACACAAGTATTTGCAAATTATCCTCCACCGATAGTGCAAACTCTTACCGGCTTCAGATCAAATAAAGCGTGTTATAAATAGTTTGTAACTTCAAATGACATCTGCATCGGATTCCGTTCTTAACAGACAGTGCTCAGACCTTATAACCACTTCTCCTCTATATAGCACTCTTGATTAGATTATATTGCCGTTCGTACCGCTTCCAAAAACATATCCTTACTGAGCAACGCTCAGATGATATAATCACAACAGCACATAGACAAAAAAAGGGCAAAGATAGTGTAATTCCACAGAAAAAGTTCATGTGATTACATTAGGTGATTGGCTCTTTGTGGATAGTGGTGGCTTGTTTGTGGATGCTTTTGTGAGGTGTTGATGCATGGGCATGGGGGGCCCCCTATTTTTAATATCACAACATTGTGATTTTTTAGTACATCAAATTTTTTCTGTGTGTGCTGTCTTTGTGAGTGCAATATTTTTCAATAAAGATTTAGAACTATATACTGCTTTGTAGTTTAAATTCTTACATGGATGTATCAAGCCAGTGCCCTATTAATGAATCAGCCTGCCCGTTGTAACAGGAAGTCTAAGGGGCAGTTGGGTGGAGGAGAAATTAAATTTTGACCAGAGAATTTTATTAAAGCAGGGAACGTGGGGGAAGGGTCTACTTCTCTCGGACCCCTTCTGACAATGCAGGAGACATGAAGGGCTGCCACGCAGGCAGTATGGTGGGGGGCTGGGCAAAGGACAAAAGGCCCTGGCTGAATTAACTTAAGAGAGATTGCCGCCTTTTTTGTATGGAAATTGCAACTTTACATCATATTTACATCGTTCATATTATTACTTTTTCTGTTATGTAACCGGCTCTATTTTAATTAAATCCACTCATTGATTGTTGGTTTCGGTCCAATACTTGTTCCTGGATTTATCATAGCTGAGATTATATCTGGATGGCCCAATAGTACTTGTTAAAGTTAACACAAGGAACCAACATCCTACACCTTCCCATTGTAGGTCACCATGGTTCCCATTTGCAGTTTTCGTGGAGTAAGCCATGATTTGATTTCTTGATTAATGATTTTTAGCAGTTCCTCCCATGTGTGACTCCGTTCACCCAAGGCAAACCATGTGAAGAACAGCGTGACACCGCTGTGTCCTGCACACATGGTAGGCTGGAGGGGCACTGAGACTTGTCCGTGCAGTGGAGGCTGCGGAGATGGCGGAGGATGAGAATATGGAATTGCGCACTGGCAAAGCTACATAGATATGCACAGCCCAATATGTCTAAAAGAGGGTGCAGGCTCGTGGGGTGTGCAGACTTGAGCAAATTTCTTAGTATTGGGATTCTAGATATATCCTAAAAACAGTCCCCCTAGAATGAGCCGCACACACTTATAAAATGAGATCTTTTATTAGAATTAAATAATTACAGCATGTAATATACAAAGACACTCTTAAAAACATAATCACAAACAGAAATGGCTGGGGGGGGGGGAGCCCAGACAATAACTATATGTTGGGTAAATTATAACTATTTTGTCATTAGTATTATGCTACAGGTTCATGGGGAAAAAAAATACCAACAATAAAAAAAAAAAAAATGATACATTTATATGTTATTAGTTAAAATATTTATGAATGTGTGAAATTAATTAATATTAATATTATTATTATTATTATAAATGTGTGCAAATAAGATAAATGTTATCAATAAATATGTAATTGACAGTTAGCAATGGTGTCAGAGAAAAAAGTGCCTAAGTGCAAAAAACGTGCAACATGTGCAATACCACAAGTAGAAAAAATGTGCAAGCAGCAATAATATAAAGTGCTGAATAGTGAGGCTTATTAAAGTGGACCAACACCCTGCCACCTTTTTTTTTTAATGTATACTTTAAAAATATGGAAATTAAACAGAAAGACCCGAATAATAAAGTTAAGAAAAAAAAACTTACCTTTTATGTTCCCTCAGCGCGTCGCTATATTTTTAATATTCTGCCGCCATCTTCATTTTCCTCCTAACAGGAAGAGATCCTTTGACCTCTTCCTGTTAAAATCGCGCGCATGCGCGGTAGATAGGTGAAGCGCCGCTTGCATCGGGAGCGAGCGGCGCTTCACCTGACACTACTGCGCATGCGCGAGTCTCCCCCTGCCAGGGACGGGCTTCTATAGTTGGTGGCGCGCAAGGACCTGAAAGCCGCCCTTCACAGCCTCCTGTCGCGCTTCCTGATCACCTCCAGCAGCGGCCCGCTCGGGTCCCTCCTTGACTGCCCCTCACTTGACTGTCACTCACTCAGCCCAACAGTCGCGCTTCCTGCTCACCTCCAGCAGCGGCCCGCTCGGGTCCCTCCTTGACTGCCCCTCACTTGACTGTCACTCACTCAGCCCAACAGTCGCGCTTCCTGCTCACCTACAGCAGCGGCCCGCTCGGGTCCCTCCTTGACTGCCCCTCACTTGACTGTCACTCACTCAGCCCAACAGTAATCCTTACCAAAGACGTGGAGCAGAGCCGTCTTCCCGCACTGAGTGCCCCCGACCACCACGATCTTGCAGCGCACCATCTGCTTGTCCATGATGGTGTCCGCGGAGCCGGCCTCGCTCATGGAGAGCCCCCCTGGCCAGCGGAACAAAGCCCCCCAATATAGCCCGCACATGCACGGCCTCCCAATACAGCCCGCACGGCACCCCTCAGCCAGCCCGCATCTCTCCCTTACTACCCGGCCAGCAGAGCCTCAGACCTGCCAGGCTGCGGGACACGCCTCCAGCACGCATATAAGACATGAGGCGTAGTAGCTGGACAATGAGTAAGAGTGGTTCTGAATCTCAGTTGACTGGTACTGACTAATGTTTGAAGAGCTTCTCTGCATCAGATAGGTGGAGAGGTTCGCCAGCTGAAGTGTAAAAGGTTTTCCCGGGAATAGACATTTTTTTAAAAAACTCCCTATAGGATAATCACTAAAGTGTATAGAGCTCGCCTCATAAGAGAAACTCTACCACGTGAGGCAAGGAGAGAGCCCACACCATTCCTAAACCCCAATAAACCAGAGCTATTGTTCTCCTATAAAAAGGGTCCCAAAGAGGAACAGGCACCACAATAACCTGTAACAAGCTTCCTTTTTATGGTGACAGGTTTTCAATACTGGTCATTATAAATAGTTTTTTACAAGAAACTTGTGTCCTTGAAGTGAACTCCACAGGATTTATAAAAGTACTCCTCTGTTGGCTTGAATGCACTAGGGAAAAAAGAAGAATAGCTGAAGGAATGCCAGCAGCAATTGCAGAACTGAAGGGAGGGTAAATTGTTACACATCAACCTTCCTGTCCTCTGATTGTAGCAATGTATAGTAACTGGACCTCTATATTTGCTTTATTTCTATAGTGTGTGATCTCAAGTCATACAGGCTGCTGTCATATAATTGTACGAGGAGTCCTTGTTATGTCATTACCCAAATAAGAGTCACTACTCCTTATATGAGCAATAAATCACAACGACAGCGTGGGCTTTGAGGAGGTAGATGAAAAAAAAATATAAAAAAAAAGTGCTGGAGCCATTTGCCTCGGTAGGGTGCGAGAAGCTTCAGCCAAGGTGGGAACTCATAGGTTAGCTCATGCCAAGTCAGAATGCAAAAGTACCAACATTTTGACTGTGCATGTGCACCCATCCCCAGCCAATCAGATAGGCTGTGTGGAAGCACACACGCTACTGGGGAAAAAAGACCCCATAAAAAACAGACAACATTCGGTGTCTCCTTCTTGAGGTGCCCCACTGGGTGTCATCCTCTTCTCTGCAGAATTGCATAACATGCAGCACAGCACAGTTAAATGTCCCCTATCTCTGGCAGCTGTTAGAAGCTGCACAGAAAAAATATTAACCCCTGTGCTCCAATCAGCTTCATTGGCCTTTTCTATGCTATTTCTGACCTCATTTTCTATATATAGGAGCCCTGATTAAAATGGCTGGTTGGATGATTTTCTGTCCCCTGATTTGGGATGCCCCACTATGTGAAATCTTCTTCTTTGCCATAAAATATACCTTCCCAGCAATCCTAAGGTCTGTGCATGAGCTGGAGAATCTCCCTAGCTGGTTCACGCTCATGCACCGGGCCTATCTATATGGCTGTTGTGGGCATACACTGCTGGTGGAGAGAAGGCTGCAGACTGATTGGAGGAAACCGTGCCTGCCAAATCGGGATGCCTCCAGAAAATGGACCAAAATCCAGAATGTTCAAAATCCTAGGCTTCAGTGCACTTTATTGGAAGAAATGGCAAGCTGCTTTGGGAAATTTGTAATAGGTGTGGGAGCTACCCAGTGGAACCAACCCTTAGTAATATATGAGTATCAAGCAACAAACATGTATAATAGGTAGAAAGACAAAGATTTAGTTGTATATATCTGCAAATACATGTAGAAGCCACATTGCCACTCTTCACTCTGTGTTAGTGTGGTCCCTACTTTATGTGTAGTTTTGTCCACTTTATATAGCAGAATCCCCCTACAACATTTTTAGCAGGCAGAATCCCCCCATAACATTTTCAACAGGCAGAATCCCCCCATAACATTTTCAGCAGGCAGAATCCCCCCATAACATTTTCAGCAGGCAGAATCCCCCCATAACATGCTCAGCAGGCAGAATCCCCCCATAACATGTTCAGCAGGCAGAATCCCCCCATAACATGCTCAGCAGGCAGAATCCCCCCATAACATGCTCAGCAGGCAGAATCCCCCCATAACATTTTTAGCAGGCAGAATCCCCCCATAACATGTTCAGCAGGCAGAATCCCCCCATAACATGTTCAGCAGGCAGAATCCCCCCATAACATGCTCAGCAGGCAGAATCCCCCCATAACATTTTTAGCAGGCAGAATCCCCCCATAACATTTTCAGCAGGCAGAATCCCCCCATAACATTTTCAGCAGGCAGAATCCCCCCATAACATTTTCAGCAGGCAGAATCCCCCCATAACATTTTCAGCAGGCAGAATCCCCCCATAACATTTTCAGCAGGCAGAATCCCCCCATAACATTTTCAGCAGGCAGAATCCCCCCATAACATTTTCAACAGGCAGAATCCCCCCATAACATTTTCAGCAGGCAGAATCCCCCCATAACATTTTCAGCAGGCAGAATCCCCCCATAACATTTTCAACAGGCAGAATCCCCCCATAACATGCTCAGCAGGCAGAATCCCCCCATAACATTTTTAGCAGGCAGAATCCCCCCATAACATTTTTAGCAGGCAGAATCCCCCCATAACATTTTCAGCAGGCAGAATCCCCCCATAACATGTTCAGCAGGCAGAATCCCCCCATAACATGCTCAGCAGGCAGAATCCCCCCATAACATTTTTAGCAGGCAGAATCCCCCCATAACATTTTCAGCAGGCAGAATCCCCCCATAACATGTTCAGCAGGCAGAATCCCCCCATAACATGCTCAGCAGGCAGAATCCCCCCATAACATTTTTAGCAGGCAGAATCCCCCCATAACATGTTCAGCAGGCAGAATCCCCCCATAACATGTTCAGCAGGCAGAATCCCCCCATAACATGCTCAGCAGGCAGAATCCCCCCATAACATGCTCAGCAGGCAGAATCCCCCCATAACATTTTTAGCAGGCAGAATCCCCCCATAACATGTTCAGCAGGCAGAATCCCCCCATAACATGTTCAGCAGGCAGAATCCCCCCATAACATGCTCAGCAGGCAGAATCCCCCCATAACATTTTTAGCAGGCAGAATCCCCCCATAACATTTTCAGCAGGCAGAATCCCCCCATAACATTTTCAGCAGGCAGAATCCCCCCATAACATTTTCAGCAGGCAGAATCCCCCCATAACATTTTCAGCAGGCAGAATCCCCCCATAACATTTTTAGCAGGCAGAATCCCCCCATAACATTTTCAGCAGGCAGAATCCCCCCATAACATGTTCAGCAGGCAGAATCCCCCCATAACATGCTCAGCAGGCAGAATCCCCCCATAACATTTTTAGCAGGCAGAATCCCCCCATAACATTTTCAGCAGGCAGAATCCCCCCATAACATGTTCAGCAGGCAGAATCCCCCCATAACATGCTCAGCAGGCAGAATCCCCCCATAACATTTTTAGCAGGCAGAATCCCCCCATAACATGTTCAGCAGGCAGAATCCCCCCATAACATGTTCAGCAGGCAGAATCCCCCCATAACATGCTCAGCAGGCAGAATCCCCCCATAACATGCTCAGCAGGCAGAATCCCCCCATAACATTTTTAGCAGGCAGAATCCCCCCATAACATGTTCAGCAGGCAGAATCCCCCCATAACATGTTCAGCAGGCAGAATCCCCCCATAACATGCTCAGCAGGCAGAATCCCCCCATAACATTTTTAGCAGGCAGAATCCCCCCATAACATTTTCAGCAGGCAGAATCCCCCCATAACATTTTCAGCAGGCAGAATCCCCCCATAACATTTTCAGCAGGCAGAATCCCCCCATAACATTTTCAGCAGGCAGAATCCCCCCATAACATTTTCAGCAGGCAGAATCCCCCCATAACATTTTCAGCAGGCAGAATCCCCCCATAACATTTTCAACAGGCAGAATCCCCCCATAACATGCTCAGCAGGCAGAATCCCCCCATAACATTTTTAGCAGGCAGAATCCCCCCATAACATTTTCAGCAGGCAGAATCCCCCCATAACATTTTTAGCAGGCAGAATCCCCCCATAACATGCTCAGCAGGTAGAATCCCCCCATAACATGTCCAGCAGGCAGAATCCCCCCATAACATTTTTAGCAGGCAGAATCCCCCCATAACATTTTCAGCAGGCAGAATCCCCCCATAACATTTTTAGCAGGCAGAATCCCCCCATAACATGCTCAGCAGGTAGAATCCCCCCATAACATGTCCAGCAGGCAGAATCCCCCCATAACATTTTCAACAGGTAGAATCCCCCCATAACATGTCCAGCAGGTAGAATCCCCCCATAACATTCTCAGCAGGCAGAATCCCCCCATAACATTTCCAGCAGGCAGAGTCCCCCCATAACATTCTCAGTGGCCGAGTCCCCCCATAACATTCTCAGTGGCGCAGTACATTACAGTGAATTAAACAGTAAACAAACACATTTGACAAAGAGATTTATGAAAGAAAAGTAAACTTACCGCATCCAGCACGAGATGAGACGAGAGGAGAGCAGACGCTGAATGGAAGGAGGAGGGAGGGGAGTGAGAGGAGGGGAGGCGGAGGCTCAGGTGCCTCCAGCCAATCATGGCTGAGCACATGAGGTCAGCTAGCAGACAGCCCTGGGAGACGTGCACGCTCCCGAGAGCTGAGAGAGGCAACCCCCCCACCCGATGACGCGGAGACATGAGGAACTGCAAGCAAAATCACGCGACAGCTGAAGAGACCTGCTCCACGGACAAGAAATGCAAATTAACCCAGAAGCGTGATTGACAGGAAGGTAATGAACGGACAAGAGATGCAGGGCGGGACTTCCGACGAAAATTTATGAAGATTACAGGCGCTGTGAGGGACAGAAGGCTGCAAAAGTCATCAAAAGGTAAGTGTTTTTTTATATTTAAGTGATTAGAATAATGTTGTTTTGGAGGGTGTTGGTCCGCTTTAAATCCATGAACCAAAATAGACAAGTGCAATGTCACAGGCACAAAGGCCTAGGAGCATAAAAGCCACAGCGGCGGGACCTGTCCAAGTTGCTGTTGTGGTTGTGCAGGAACCACAATCACCCAGTGGGCCTTAAAGGATATGTATTGTCCCTGACCGTAGTTACAGCTCGAGACGTAGGGGCTGCCGCGCACTTTGGTACACACTGACAGGCTCAAGGACTGGCCCACCTTCTGTTGAATAAAATTGTACAGGGCTGGTACTGCCTTCTTCGCAAAGAAATGGCAGCTTTGGACTCTCCACCTCGGCTTGGCACAAGCCATCCGTTCTCTGAAAGGTGCAGAGTCCACCACTTGAAAAGTGAGGGACTTCAGCACCAGCAACTTATACAGGAGCACATTTAGCTTCTGCGCGTTGGATGAGTGGGCACATACTGTTGTCTCTTGGCCATGGCTTCGCTGGTGGAATGACTGACTCAGAATAAGGGGAGGAGGAACATCTGGAGCGACAGAGGATGGGTATGACACACAGGAGGTGGTGGAGCCTTGGCTGGCTGAAACAGGGAGCGGCGTGCCACTGGGTAATGCAGCAGGCTGGACCACCACTTTGGAGCCAGCTCTTCCAGGCCGCTTTATGGTGACGCTGCAAATGTTGACGCAGGGCTGTGGGGCCAACATTGGGACCCTGGCCATGCTTCGTCTTCTGCCTACACATCTTTCATGTAGCCATGTTAACCTCCTGCGGATGCTTGCTGAAAAACTGACACATCGCAGAGTAGATGATTTTCCCACCAACAGTCCACACTAATTCACTGCTGCTGCCGCCGACGATTCCAGGAACTCCTCTTCCACTACCTCCCGGGAAGGTAGCCTGCGCACAGCAAGTGGTCTAACCCGAGCACATTTGCCTCCAGACTTTCCCCTTGTGCCACCATGCTGACACGCTAAATCTATCACTCTCCATTACTTCAAGCCTTTAAAAGTGCCCTCACTTCTTCAGACAGGGCATATAATCTGGCTTAAGCAACTCCTATAACCTTCAAACGGCACATGCATCCCAACTCAAGCTCTACCACTTGTAATCCCTACCTTTTGTCTTCACCCCCATTCTTTAGACTGTAAGCTCGCAAGGGCAGGGCTCTCTTTCATATTGTCTCCTGTGCTCACAACACTTGGTTTGAACCTCATAGCTTCGAGTTTTGTATTGTTCTCTGTACTATATGTTTTACTTTGTTTGTAATCATACCTTGTAAAGCGCTACAGAAGATGATGGAGCTATATAAATAAAATTATTAATAACAATAATAATAATAATCATCATTGAGTTGTGTCTGCACATCACTGATGTCCTCCTCAGGTTCCTCCACAGTGTCTGCTTAAGAAGCCAAAACGCTTGCAACACCACCTCCCACGCCACTCTTCTCATCACTACTTGCCCGCCTAGTGGAAGAAGCGGCGAGTGTCTCCTCCACTTCTTGGCTGGGCAGTAGATGCTGATTTTTCTCTACCAGATCATCCTCACTGAATAGTGGAGCTGAACCCAAAGCATAAGATATAACCGACAGTTGACTGCGGGTGTCAGATGTCACTTGTGATGAAGCGGATGATCGTGTTAACCAATCGATGACAGCAGATGGGTTGCTGGTCGAGACACGACCGCTAGCTGATACCGGGAGATCAGGCCTCTCACTGAGACTCCTGATGCCACTCACCCCTAGTCTGCTGCGACCTCTGCTTGATGAATTTAGGCCTCTGCAACTCCTCTGTGCCCATCCTGGCCTTTCTCTGCCTGACATACTTAGTGCGTATATGAGGGGAGGACAAAACACTACGCTACACTAGAAACAGGATTTGTCCATAACAGCAGCAGGTGTGTAACTATCTATGGCCTTTCACTAAGTAGTAACTAGGCCCTGAAGACTTTAACAGGAACAAAGGGTTAATACTCTTAGATGTACATATGTGATGCACTGATGAGGGCAGTTCAATGTGCTCCAGTACGCTTGAAAAATGTTTTTTTGAGAGACTGACCTGCGTGAAGATGAATCAGGCATGGATCAGCCAAGATTTCCACCCACCAATGCCTGATGAATCAAAGTATATTGATCTTGGTGTCAGACTAACACTTCAGAAATATGGATAGTGCAAAACAGATTTAAGGCGCTGCTCTTCAGTTACAGACATTCCACCGCATCAAACCACAAGTAATTATTAAGGAAATGCTTTACGTTAATCCTAATTTTTAATAATATTCTTAGGATAAGATATATGTGCCCAAAATCTGTATATGTTCTCTTTATGCTGCTGCCAACTCCAGGGTGTGTCCTTCTGGCAAAATATATGAGCTCCTCATGCTGCTGCCAACTCCAGTGTGTCTTTTAGGCAATATATGGGCTCCTTATGCTGCTGCCAACTCCAATGTGTCTTTCAGGCAATATATGGGCTCCTAATGCTGCTGCCAACTCCACTGTGTCTTTCAGGCAATATATGGGCTCTTAATGCTGCTGCCAACTCCAGGGTGTGTTTTTCAGGCAATATATGGGCTCTTTATGCTGCTACCAACTCCAGGGTGTGTTTTTAAGGCAATATATGGGCTCCTTATGCTGATGCCAACTCCGGTGTGTCTTTCAGGCAATATATGGGCTCCCTATGCTGCTGCCAACTCCAGGGTGTGTTTTTCAGACAATATATGGGCTCCTAATGCTGCTGCCAACTCCAGTGTGTCTTTCAGGAAATATATGGGCTCCTAATGCTGCTGCCAACTCCAGGGTGTGTTTTTCAGGCAATATATGGGTTCCTTATGCTGCTGCCAACTCCAGTGTGTCTTTCAGGCAATATATGGGCTCCCTATGCTGCTGCCAACTCCAGGGTGTGTTTTTCAGGCAATATAGGGGGTCCTTGTGCTGCTGCCAACTCCAGTGTGTTTTTCAGGCACTATATGGGCTCCTTATGCTGATGCCACCACAAGGCTCTGTAATTGTACCGCTCTGCGACGCAATTCTAATAGCGATGCCTCTGATCTGCATGTCATACTTCTTTACAGTATTATTTCACTAACCCAGCACGCATCCTATGCGTGTTACAGCAAGGCAAAATGTTCTACAACTCTATTGAGGCTCTCGGAAGGCCAGAAATAGCCGTTTTTTACCATTCCCTATGCCCTTTAGTAAAGGCTTGGTGCTCTTCAGCTCCCCTCGAGTAACTCAGGGCTTATGCTGTTGGGCAACAGGCCCTTCTGCCATGTGTCCATGGGTTATGCATGTAGTTTGCATGCTAGCAGCTGCCTTAATAACCATTAACATTTGAACTGATATAGTTCACATGGAGTTAAAGTGAGTAAGAAAAAAAAAAACATTTACTGTAGTTACCTCTGTCATTTTCAAGTAACAGGAGGCATCCTCCCAGCAGGTCTGGCCGCTGTAGTGATGGGTCTTGGGGCTCCTCCCTGGCAGCGGTGGGCCCACCGGCATCTGAGCTTCATGGGGTGAGAAAATCCATGTCCTTGCACAGTGTTGTCCTGTTAGAGGCAACACCCTGCCACCTGGAAATGTGACTTCTACAGCAGAGGCATGACCTCTGTCAATTTCCCTTCGATGCAATATGCATCAGTCGTCAATGAAAATTTGCATGCAACCTTTGGAAGTTTACCTGGCATTTGCGCATCTAAAAAGTGTTTTATAAATCTAAAAAAATCAAACAAGTTGATTTTTCACGATTTTTTGAACCTCTTGCAGTGAACCTTTTTTTAGCTGCTTTTACCATTTTTTTTCAGAATAAGAGATGATAATGAGATAAATGAAGGAGTGATCCCAAGAACTCATTATAGATGTTTAAAGTGATACAGTATGCAAAGGTAAATGTTACACCATTGCATTGGGCTACATTTGGCGCTGTCCTAAACTGTTTTCCATTTATAAATTAAAGAAGAAATGGGCGAGATATCAGGGTTTACAGGTTCAGCCAATGACATTCTCTTTTACATCCCATCTCTCCAATCAGCTCAGCAGAGTGGGATAGGATAGCTGGTCCCTCCTCCCGCCCCTGCGTCCTACTTCTCCTCCAGATTCACATTGCTGTCAGTGCAGAGCACCGATGGCCTCCCTGCCAGCCAGCAGCAGCAGAGATACCAACGCACCTGATGTGTGTGTCACCCATAAATGCCCCCCCCTCACCCAGTCACCCCCAATACACTGAGAATAAGCCAATATGTCATGAATTTAGGGACTAGCAGAAGGCAGTGCACTCACAGCCACTGTCATGGTGTCTGGCCCTCGTAGTAAGTGACAGGCAGCTCCTTTATTAGGGGCTGTATGGTCATGATGCTCCTCTGTTTGGGGTGTGTGGTAATTAAGAGACTTCCTGAAGAGGGCGGCTGGCCGAGAGCAGAGGAAGGAGATTAGTACCTGGCCCCGCCCCCACACATTATCAGAAGGCTCCTGCTCCCTCCCAGGGTTGTGGAGTGAGGTTCATGGAAAGCTGCAGCACAGGGGAGAAATCGAGAATGGCCGGCATGTGAGTTCTGGTATTCACTAGGCTAAGGGGGCAGTGTGCACTGGGGGGGGGAGTGTATGCTGGGGGGTGACAGTGTGTGCAGGGGGGGTGATATTGTGCACTTGGGGGGTGACAGTGTGCGCTGGGGGGTGACAGTGTGTGCTGGGGGGTGACAGTGTGCACTGAGGGGGTGACAGTGTATGCTGGGGTGTGACAGTGTGTGCTGGGGGTGACAGTGGGCACTGAGGAGTGACAGTGTGCACTGGGGGGTGACAGCGTGCATTGGGGTTGTGCACTGGGGGGTGACAGTGTGCACTGAGGGGGTGACAGTGTGCACTGGGGGGTGACAGTATGCACTGAGAGGTGACATTGTGCACTTGGGGGGTGACAGTGTCTGCTAGGGGTGACAGTGTGCACTGAGGGGGTGACAGTGTGCACTGGTGGGTGACAGTGTACACTGGGGGGGTGACAGTGTGCACTGAGGGGGTGACAGTGTGCACTGGTGGGTGACAGTGTGTGCTGGGGGGGGTGACAGCTTGCATTGGGGTTGTGCACTGGGGGGTGACAGTGTGCACTGAGGGGGTGACAGTGTGCACTGGGGGGTGACAGTATGCACTGAGAGGTGACATTGTGCACTTGGGGGGTGACAGTGTCTGCTGGGGGTGACAGTGTGCACTAAGGGGGTGACAGTGTGCACTGGTGGGTGACAGTGTGCACTGGGGGGTGACAGTGTACACTGGGGGGTGACAGTGTGCACTGAGGGGGTGACAGTGTGCACTGGGGGGTGACAGTGTGTGCTGGGGGGTGACAGTGTGCACTGAGGGGGTGACAGTGTATGCTGGGGTGTGACAGTGTGTGCTGGGGGTGACAGTGTGTTCTGGGGGTGACAGTGTGCACTGAGGAGTGACAGTGTGCACTGGGGGGTGACAGCGTGCATTGGGGTTGTGCACTGGGGGGTGACAGTGTTCACTGAGGGGGTGACAGTGTGCACTGGGGGGTGACAGTATGCACTGAGAGGTGACATTGTGCACTTGGGGGGTGACAGTGTCTGCTGGGGGTGACAGTGTGCACTGAGGGGGTGACAGTGTGCACTGGTGGGTGACAGTGTACACTGGGGGGGTGACAGTGTGCACTGAGGGGGTGACAGTGTGCACTGGTGGGTGACAGTGTGTGCTGGGGGGGTGACAGCTTGCATTGGGGTTGTGCACTGGGGGGTGACAGTGTGCACTGAGGGGGTGACAGTGTGCACTGGGGGGTGACAGTATGCACTGAGAGGTGACATTGTGCACTTGGGGGGTGACAGTGTCTGCTGGGGGTGACAGTGTGCACTAAGGGGGTGACAGTGTGCACTGGTGGGTGACAGTGTGCACTGGGGGGGTGACAGTGTACACTGGGGGGTGACAGTGTGCACTGAGGGGGTGACAGTGTGCACTGGTGGGTGACAGTGTGCATTGGGGGGGTGACAGTGTGTGCTGGGGGGTGACAGTGTACACTGGGGGGTGACAGTATGTGCTGGAGGTGACAGTGTGTGCTGGGGGGTGACAGTGTACACTAGGGGGTGACAGTATGTGTTGGGGTGACAGTGTGTGCTGGGGGTGACAGTGTACACTGGGGGGTGACAGTGAGTGCTGGGGGTGACAGTGTGTGCTGGGGGTGACAGTGTGTGCTGGGGGTGACTGTGTCCTGGGGGTGACAGTGTGTGCTGGGGGGATGACAGTGTGTACTGGGGGGTGACAGTGTGTGCTGGGGGGTGACAGTGTACACTGGGGGTGACAGTGTGTGCTGGGGTGACAGTGTGTGCTGGGGGGTGACAGTATGTGCTGGGGGTGACTGTGTGCTGGGGGGGTGACAGTGTACACTGAGGGGTGACATTGTGCACTTGGGGGGTGACAGTGTGCACTGAGGGGGTGACAGTGTGCACTGGGGGGGTGACAGTGTGCACTGGGGGGTGACAGTGTGTGCTGGGGTGGTGACAGTGTACACTGGGGGGGTGACAGTATGTGCTGGGGGGTGACAGTGTGCACTGGGGGGGGTGACAGTGTGCACTGGTGGGTGACAGTGTGCAGTGGGGGGTGACAGTGTGTGCTGGGGTGGTGACAGTGTACACTGGGGGGTGACAGTGTGCAGTGGGGGGTGACAGTGTGTTCTGGGGTGGTGACAGTATGTGCTGTGGGTGACAGTGCGTGCTGGGGGGGTGACAGTGTACACTGGGGGGTGACAGTATGTGTT
Source organism: Gastrophryne carolinensis (assembly GCA_027917425.1). Classification (NCBI taxonomy): domain Eukaryota; kingdom Metazoa; phylum Chordata; class Amphibia; order Anura; family Microhylidae; genus Gastrophryne; species Gastrophryne carolinensis. The sequence continues at coordinate 89,537 of JAQIHN010000996.1, read as the reverse complement.
GGGGGTGACAGTGTGTGCTGGGGGTGACAGTGTACACTGGGGGTGAAAGTGAGTGCTGGGGGTGACTGTGTGCTGGGGGGTGACAGTGTGTGCTGGGGGTGACAGTGTACACTGGGGGTGAAAGTGAGTGCTGGGGTGACTGTGTGCTGGGGGGTGACAGTGTGTGCTGGGGTGACAGTGTGTGCTGGGGGCGTGACAGTGTACACTGGGGGTGACAGTGTTTGCTGGGGGGTGACAGTATGTGCTGGGGGTGACTGTGTGCTGGGGGGTGACAGTGTGTGCTGGGGTGACAGTGTGTGCTGAGGGTGACAGTGTGTGCTGGGGGCGTGACAGTGTACACTGGGGGGTGACAGTGTGTGCTGGGGGGTGACAGTATGTGCTGGGGGTGACTGTGTGCTGGGGGGTGACAGTGTGTGCTGGGGGGTGACAGTGTGTGCTGGGGGTGACAGTGTGCACTGAGGGGGTGACAGTGTGCACTGGGGGGTGACAGTGTGCACTGGGGGGTGACAGTGTGTGCTGGGGTGGTGACAGTGTACACTGGGGGGGTGACAGTATGTGCTGGGGGGTGACAGTGTGCACTGGGGGGTGACAGTGTGCACTGGGGGGTGACAGTGTGCACTGGGGGGTGACAGTGTGTTCTGGGGTGGTGACAGTGTGTGCTGTGGGTGACAGTGCGTGCTGGGGGGGTGACAGTGTACACTGGGGGGTGACAGTATGTGTTGGGGGTGACAGTGTGTGCTGGGGGTGACAGTGTACACTGGGGGTGAAAGTGAGTGCTGGGGTGACTGTGTGCTGGGGGGTGACAGTGTGTGCTGGGGGTGACAGTGTACACTGGGGGTGAAAGTGAGTGCTGGGGTGACTGTGTGCTGGGGGGTGACAGTGTGTGCTGGGGTGACAGTGTGTGCTGGGGGCGTGACAGTGTACACTGGGGGTGACAGTGTGTGCTGGGGGATGACAGTATGTGCTGGGGGTGACTGTGTGCTGGGGGGTGACAGTGTGTGCTGAGGGTGACAGTGTGTGCTGGGGGCGTGACAGTGTACACTGGGGGGTGACAGTGTGTGCTGGGGGGTGACAGTATGTGCTGGGGGTGACTGTGTGCTGGGGGGTGACAGTGTGTGCTGGGGGTGACAGTGTGTGCTGGGGTGACAGTGTGTGATGAGGGTGACAGTGTGTGCTGGGGGGTGACAGTGTGTGCTGAGGGTGACAGTATGTGCTGGGGGTGACAGTGTGTTCTGGGGGGTGACAGTGTGTGCTGGGGGTGACAGTGTGTGCTGTGGGTGACAGTGTGTGCTGAGGGTGACAGTGTGTGCTGGGGGGTGACAGTGTGTGCTGGGGGTTACAGTGTGTGCTGGGGGTGACAGTGTGTGCTGGGGTGACAGTGTGTGCTGGGGGCGTGACAGTGTACACTGGGGGGTGACAGTGTGTTCTGGGGGTGACAGTGTGTGCTGTGGGGGTGACAGTATGTGCTGGAGGGTTACAGTGTGTGCTGGTGGAGAACTGTGTGCCGAGGCAATGTGTGCTGGCAGGGGGAGATGTGGCTGCAGCTGTGCATTTTGCCAGGTGATTTAAGGTGGGCCCCAAGAATGATTGTCTCTGGTGGGCACAAGACACTCCAGTCCGACCCTGCCTGCTGCCCCAGCTCCTTCCCTCTCCCCTGGCCGATGCCGGGAGAAAGCAGCACAGCGCCTGCCGCCCCACCTCCTCATCTCACCCCCCACACTTTGGGGGTGCATGCATGCACATTGGGGCTGCGTGGATGTTCTTTGGGGGAGTGCTGGTCTAGAACCACAGCCTTATGCAAGTTTCTGGGAATCTTACAGACCCCGCCCATTATGCTGATTATTATGCGGCATGACAGATCCAAGGGACACGCCCACTTTTTCAGAAGAGAAACCATGAGGTAAAATTGTAAAGCTCGATATCTCGGCCATTTCTTAAATCTCAAAAGGGTTTAGGACAGCGCCAAATGTAGCCCGGCACAATGGTGTAACAATTACCTTTGCCTGCTGTAGCACTTTCAGGTGAGTATATAACCTTCTAGATTTGGAAGGGAGTTTTCTTTTTCTTTAATTATTGGGTGGGTGCCAAAGAATTACTGCAGATAAAATGAAGATTCTTCTCTCGCTTGATGAATGCTAACTTGGGAAAGGGAAGTGAACTTTTATATAAAAATGTTTAAAATAAATAAAATATGTTTTTATTTGTATTTAGGTGCTTGTGCACACATAGGAATGTGTCCTCCACATTTTATCTATCCATGCAATGAGAACAAACACACCAGTGAATGAGTGCACATGTACTCGAAGCGGTGGGCTGCCGCAAGAACTTTGCCCAGAGAGCAGGGAGTTAGGTGCCTTGCTCTATAGCACTTTACTCATGTCCCACCTGGGAATAAAACCTGCAACCAAACATGCCATGGCTGCAGCCCAGGGCTGGATTAAGTGTGGTGGGGGCCCCTGGGCACAAAATCTGGTGGAGGCCCCAGATACAGTATTTTTTTCTTTAAAATAATAGTACAGCCAAGTAACTGATTTATGGATATCTGGCACCAGACCATAACCATTGGGCTACTTTTGCCACTGTCCTAAACTATTTTTTAAATTGAAGAAGAAATGGCTGGGATATCGGGGTTTACAGGCTCAGCCAATGGCAATCTCTTTTACATCCTGTCCCTCCAATCAGCTCAGCAGAGCGGGACAGGATAGCTGGCCCCTCCCTCCTCCCGCCCCTCCCTTCTCCAGATTCACATTGCTGTCGGCTGATGGCAGAGAGTCCAACTGACCCTATTTTTGCTTGTGTCACCCGTGTCCGCCTCTACTCGGTCAACCTCGATACACTGCAAACAAGTTGATAGCTCACAAATTTAGGGCCCAGCAGAAAGCAGTGCACTCACAGCCATTGTCATGGGGTCTGGTCCCTGGCTGCAGGTCTGCAAAGACAAAAGGAAGGCCCCACTACCGCCAATAACTTTGTTGCTGTCAGACCAAAGACTGAAAAGCCTCCTGGACCAGAACATAACACAAAGGTTGGTGGAGGCCCCCTTTTCAGGGCAAGTGGTAGAGGCCCCCTTTGCAGGGCAAGTGGTGGAGGCCCCCTTGCAGGGCAAGTGGTGGAGGCCCCCTTTGCAGGGCAAGTGGTGGAGGCCCCCTTTGCAGGGCAAGTGGTGGAGGCCCCCTTTGCAGGGCAAGTGGTGGAGGCCCCCTTGCAGGGCAAGTGGTGGAGGCCCCCTTTGCAGGGCAAGTGGTGGAGGCCCCCTTTGCAGGGCAAGTGGTGGAGGCCCCCTTTGCAGGGCAAGTGGTGGAGGCCCCCTTTGCAGGGCAAGTGGTGGAGGCCCTGGGGCACGCACCCTTTATGCCCTCTTCATAATCTGGCCCTTCTGCCGCTACAAAATCACTTACAGGGGGATTCACCTTAAAGTGGACCAAAACCCATCTTAGATTGCCCTGGAATATATAAAACTCCAGGGCTGCAGAATTCCTCTCTCTGGGGCATCCTGATTTGGGATGCCGTGCTGTGTGAACCTCACCCAGTCCACAGTAATACCTACCTGATCTCTGATCCAATGGCCTATGCGTGAGCCATGACCACACTACACAATACCTTTAGCCCTGCACGTGTCCACGTCAGGCATTTGGCCGGCACCAGAGGCTAGTGGGGATGCGGCCCTCAGTGCGCTCGGCTGCATGCGGCTCTCATTGTCTTCATTTGGCCCTTAGCAGATTGTTAGGTGAAAACCATGAATGGAGCTGAGTACGCTGACTGGCTGCGGATGCGCCTTAGGACCAGAGGACGATGAGTTTTTATGGGCGATCTGGGGGTTTCACTGAGTGGGGCATCCCAAATGGATATTGCCTTATGGGCGAGGACCAAAACCTGGCATACTCAAAATCCCGGGTTTTAGTCCAACTTTCTAAAAGTTGCAAAGTGCACATGATGGCTATTAACATCCAAAGCTTCCCCTCTAGCTGAAATTTTACATCTCTGGAGAGAAATCATCTAGTGTTGAATTATGTGTCTCGGTTTCCTTTTTTGAATCATGAGCTATTTTAGCAGCTGAAAAATGTATATGTTCCTATTTATCGGATTTTTTTTTAAAGGAGGCCATAAATTCTGAAATGAGGCTGCTGAGTGCATAAGCCATTAAAAAAAAAAGAATAGACAACAGTCTGTACCTATAAGTGATTAATCTGTTTTGAGTGAACTGACTGTTCCAAATTAAAATGTAAAATCATTCAATGAATTATGTTATTTAATTAATTTTAAATTAGTGGGTGGGTGTTAATGTTAAAAAGAAATACATTCACTAACAATCAATGTAAAACAACCGCAATGCTGGTCTCAGGAGCTGGAGAAAAAAATGTGGAGTTACCAGTAGAGACCTTCACTGGACTGTTTTCGCAGACCCCAACCCAATTCACATGCCGCAGTAACTGCAACTCCAGACCTAAAACGCTGCCTGCTGTAAAGATATGTAAGAAAGTAAGTCGGGATTCAATGATTAATCTATGGTCACAAAAGTGAGTTGAACTAAGGGCTTCCCAACCACCTAGTATCAGGAATCCTATCCGGACTTTAGGATACGGGCGCTGCCATCTTGCCTCAAAAGCATCACAGCAAGGGGGGCAAACGCACAGGGGAGCAGGGTTATAACTGTGCTTTGCACAGACAGAGCTGGGGTTAAGAAAAAGAACAGCAATCCAGAATGCAGAGGCTCAGAAATGCACTAGGTCCAGGTAGGATGATTTTTAATGTGAGCAATATGTAAGTACAGGGTGGGAGGAAGTGGAACATACAAGATAGACTCTAATTCAGGGTGAAGGTCTAGTTTTACATAGCTGCAGACTGACACGTACCCCTACCTGATCTGATGCTTTCTTTAAGCCAAGCCAGATTTGCTGAATGAGTTCAAAACTGTCCCAAAATGTAATGAATTTTCATACTATTTACATTTTGTGTGTTTTAGGTGAGGAGCAACCAGGGGGCACCTGTATTGAGAAAAGTGAGAGCTGCAAAATCTGGATTTTTTAATTTGTACTGGTGGTTCAACGGAGATTGGGCACCACTGCACACTGTCATTGTTTTTTTTTTTTTTTTTTAATACTCAATTATTGACTCAGCAGCACCCATCCCTACCAACCACTCCAACCCCTCCGCACAGTGAGCCAGTGCATTCTGTCTTTTTCTTCTGATGTGTGTGGTACCGGCTTGCTCTGGGGATAGGACAGCTGAGCCCCCAATGCTATTTGATATAAAGGTAGGTTATTATTTGATATGGCTGGGGGGTACCTTTCTATATATTTCTGCTAGCGTGGCTAGCTTCACCCCCCAGTCCATACAGTACATGCCACCCAGGTGGTACTTGAGATAATGAGAATAATAAGACAATGGAAAGTGGTGCTTGATGAAAAAAGGTTGGGAAACCCTGGTATAGTGGATTTAAAGGTAAGGTGCACTTTGGTGGACCTTTCGTACTCCACATTTAAACTGCTGTTCTCGACCAAGGCTGTTTGCCAGACAGACTGCCATTTGGAAGGGAAGTATTGCTTTGTATAAATAAGATTGTTTAAAGCAAGTTCAGGAGCTTTTGCGAATTCCAGTTGTATTTGCAAGTGAGGTTGTATTATAAGTGAGGGGACTTTCCATTAAGGGACTTTAGATTGGGGGACTGTGCTAGAATAAGAAGTTAATTGCCAAGTTGCTGCAACTTTGAGCACTAAAATTGTTTTTACTGCTGTTTTGTAACTAGGATAATGGCCAGCAATATTGTAGGTCTACTTCAGTGCACAGTTTGTCATATGTATACATTTCAGGAACAGCAGTTCCAGGGTGAATACCGCTGTGGTAAATGTGAGCATATTGCAAACCAGGAAGCTTGGGTTAGAGATCTGGAGAAGCAAAATGCAACACTAAGGGAGATTGACAATATGGAAAAGGGCATGCTGCTCACTGAGCAGGCAGTAAATGGGGTAGATACAGAGGGTGGAGAAATGGGTCAGGAGGAGCAGATAAGTAGCTGGGTAAATGTAGATAGAGGGAGTAGAAAAGGGTGCACAGAAAAGTAAGGCCATACCTGTGTCTGCGCACCCTAGCAAAATTGCCAAGTTGGGTAATGATGCAAGAGTGTCATTCTCAGAAATGGCAGCCCTAGCAGATACTGCTCTCCCTAACAGCCGGGAGAACTGCAAGTAGGACTAGACAGTTAGTGGTCATAGGGGATTCTATTATCAGGCGGACTGATAGAATAAATAGATAGAATCACCAAGACCGCCTCAACCAAATGGTTTGCTGTCTCCCTGGTGCCAGGGTTCAGCATGTGGTAGAAAGGGTGGATAAATTACTGGGAGGGGCTGGGGATGACCCAGACCAATGACAGAATTAATGGAAAATGGAGGATCCTTAAGAATACATTTAAGGAAGCCAAGGTTACAAGTTGAAGGGAAGGATCTCCAAGGTTGTATTCTCTGGAATACTGGCAGTTCCATGCGCTACACATGAAATTCAGTGGGAACTTAGAGAGTTAAATGCATGGCTTAAGTCCTGGTGCAGGGCAGAGGGATTTGGGTTCCTAGAGCACTGGGCTGACTTTTTATTGGGGTACAAACTGTATTCTACAGATAATTTGCACCTGAATGGAAGGGGGGCTGCTGTGCTGGGTAAGAGGATACTAGAGGTGGTGGAGAGTTTTTTAAACTAGAGTTGAGGGGGAGGGCAAGAGGGAAGTCAAAAGTGAAGACAGGTTACGTAGGGGACAGCACATGATGGTGGGTGGAGAATTAGAAGTGGGGAGGACTGCTATGAAGGATAAGGAGATCCATGTGTTGCAAACTAGCAGTGAAATATTAGGCGGATACATACTGTAATACTGTACCTCAATGTGTCAAACTAGATAGGAACATAAAGTGTATGTTCACAAATGCCAGAAGTCTGGCAAGTAAAGTGGGGGAGCTTGAGGCTCTGGTGCTGGCAGAGAATATTGATGTTGTTGGTGTGGCTGAGACATGGCTGGATTCCACACATGACTGGACTGTCAATCTACAAGGTTTTGCTCTTTTTCGGAAAGACAAAGCAGAAAAGAAAGAGGACAGCGTGTGTCTTTATGTAAAGCAAGAATTCAAAGCATATATTAATGAGGGGATACTAGCAGAAGACTGTGAGGATGTAGAATCCTTGTGGGTAGAAATGGGGGCCAATGTAAACAATGTTAAAATACAGTTTGGTTTAATCTATAGGCCCCCAAATATAACTGAGGAAGAGAGGGTCAGCTGCAAAAACATATATGGCCTGATGCAGAGCCTCCCCATTCAGCTATCCCGTACGTTTTCCCGTTGGTTTTGAGCTGTGATCGGGTCATGAAAGGGTGCTACGTTGCTTTTTGTGTGCGTTTATGCGCTCAGGTGTCTCGGCATGCGCCTTTACGATTGACGGTTTACAAGAGGCTGTACTCCGTGAAAACGGACTTGTCGTTCATTGGTCCGTTTTTTTAACTGATGCAGAGCCTTGATTTCCGATTGAAATCAGCCCAATAAAACAAGGGTGTTGTCGGGCAACTTACGGCCACTATTAGCAGCCGTATTTGTGTTCCATGTCATGCATTGTTCTGTGCGCGAGCATCATAGGCGTCAGCTACGCGGCCTGGATCTTTTGAGCATGGCAGAAACCAGGCTGCACCGAACACGTTTGGACATCGATGGCATGCATGACCTTGAGCTATTCGAGCTCACCCGCCTTAACCGTGTTTCTCTCCAGGACTTGTATAGCCAGCTGCGGCCATGGTTAGCCCGCACCACAAGGAAGGGGCATGCAATTGCAGGTATGACCAAATTGGTTGGCTGCCTGCAGTTTTTGGCTCGTTAATTCCGCCTTCTGACCAGGAATATCTGGTCAGGTATGTGGTTTAGGTCAGCATGTGTCTGCAATGTTGGCATAAAATGTTTTTTTTTTTTTTTTTAATAAGGATAAAAGCAGACCTACACCCTGTGTATCACAAACATCCATTGTTTTTAAATGTTGTTTATGTGAAAGAATATATTTAAGTATGTTTACACTTTTGTTCCCACTAATTCCTGTAATCTTTTTCTTTTGCAGGAACAGGAAGATGGGCCATTCTATTAATGTTCAGGCAGTGTCAGGCCCAGATCTGCAATTTTTAAGTTTATTTGCAGCCTTTCCTGGTTCCACCCATGATTCCCACATTTTGAGGAACTCCAGCCTCTTTCATCGTTTTCAATCAGGAGATCTGTCTGGCGGATGGCTACTGGGTATGTGTTTGAAATTTGTTGTTGTTGTCCAGCATGCTTTTTGTGATTGTTCTGTGCCTGTACCCCACTAATCTGTTCGAGCCTACAATGAATCAGTACAAGTTTACAATCAATTACTTACCAGTATTTGTTGCTATGGTTTTTTTAGTTAATCTCCACTATTCCTTCCTGTCCTGGCCCTCTTAGCTATGTTGCATACCAGAGTCATTGTACAGGAGTGTACTGGGTGGATGTGCATGTTGCCTCATCACAACTGTGCTTTGCTCTGACACTGCACAGCTCACCTATTGTCCCTGTTCAATAATGCTTGAATGCTAAGCAGCACATTATTGAGCCTCTTCCCCTTAGGCCTCTGTCTGTTGTTCCCTGTTCTTGGCATTTTAAAGTAACATAACATGCCCTATTTGTAAATATCAGGTACTTGTGGGGTTTTTTTTAATTTCCCAAAACATTATAGTTTTGTGGCGAATATGTATGGGGCCTGCCACTACATATGTTGCAAAGAGGAACATTTGTCATGTTTATTTAGGATTTGGGTGTTTGCTAAAATGTTTTATCTTTTTTGCAGGTGATTTGGGATATCCTTTGCTCCCGTGGTTACTTACCCCCATCCTCCACCCAACCTCGCAGGCCCAGGAGCGTTATAACACAGCGCATAGGAGGACTCGCTCAGTGGTTGAAGGTGCCTTTGGATTACTGAAGATGCGCTTCCGATGTCTTGACCAGACTGGGGGTGCTCTGCAGTATGAGCTCGCCAAGGTCATCAAGATTATTATTGCTTGTGGGGTCCTGCACAACCTCGCCATACAACGCCGTGTGCAAAGATACAGTGAGCTGCCTGAGGAGGGTTTAATGATTTCTGATGAAGTTACACCTCCCTACTCAGGATCACAAAGTGGCACAGCACAGGCGATCTGTTCACAACTTGTTGAAAATGTGTTTGGTTAAATTACATTCCTTGTTTGTTTTTTGTTTCATTTTATTTTGTGTCATAAAACAAAATTTATTTTCCAAACATTTTATAGGATTTTTCTACAAATTAACGTGGGGTTGTGGAAGAGCATGTTTATTTTTTAAACTTTGAGGTGGGTCCTGCTCCCCATAAACAATATATCAACACATGCATTCAGTGGTATGTAGGGTAGGAGGTTGAAGTTGAGGTATGGGGTGTGTGCATGTTTGAGGCAATATGAGCAAGGCTCTGATTCATTAGTTGCCATTGTTGGACCATTTCACCCATATGCCTGTTTAGCTCTCTGGTTTCTGCAAGCAGCCCTGAGACATTTTGATTTAAACCCTCTATTTGCTGGGACATAGAGGTAATTTGTGTACACACTGTCTCATTAAACCTCTGTGTGTTAGCAGAAAATGCTATATTCTCCTGGTGCCATGCTTCCTCCATTATCTGTAGCTGTCTCCTCTGGCTGATATGGCGACGTGGATGTGTTCCGCCTCTGCCACGGGTGGGTGGGTCTGCTACAGATTGAGTGGCTGCTGGTGGCTGGGTTGGCAAAGAGTCTGTTGTGTGGACAATGTCCAGGGCAGAAGAGGTTTCTTCCACAGAGTTTTGGTTATTGGAGACCAGGGGCTGCACTTGCTGGGCCTGTTGGGTATGATGTTCTGCCACTGGTTCAGGTTGGCTTGGCTGCAGAAGAATTGGGTCCTCCTCCTCCAAATCACAAATTACTTCGATAATGGGTGGACTGGTTAGGGTCTGCAAAAAAAGGTAGCAGGTAGTGAGACACCTTTTATTCATTCAATGTATGCAAGTTCGAAATAATAATTCTACACAGTGGAGCATTGACATACCTTATCCGTACGCTCAGGTTGGTTGGTGTTGACACAAGGCTGTTGCGTGCTCCTCCGGGACAATGCAGGGGTAGCTTGGCCTAGTGTTGTGTCTTGAGTACGTTCTTGGACAAGATAATGTACTTTTATTGTTTTTTCAAAAACCAGTGTGTAGTAAGGTGTATCCAACTGTTTGGGTCCCCATTAAAAAGTATCAAGGTAAACATATACTCACCTCCGGACCTCCCATTCATGTTTGTGTCTAGGCCCCCTTGCAGGCCATGAAGTGTTGCTGGGTGAATATAGTTAAACACATGTTCTTCCGCTGGTGTTAGGCTGATTTTCGTTGGGAGACCACCCCCTGTCTGCATGCTGGTGAAGATTAAAGAACACATAATAAGTGTTACATCTAGTTAGAAAGGAGCCTATACATGCATTTCCACTCTAAATGTCATTTACCTCTGCTGGCGGTGCAATTTTTTTTCCCCATAATATTTAAGGTCCCCAAATTTTCGCTTAATTTGCTCAACGTCCCTCCTCACAGAACCAACACTATTCACTTGCCGGCAAATCTTATTCCAAGGCTCCTGCTTGGCCTGCTTGGTTGTGGATTTGGAATAACTGCCAAATAGGGCATCATAGTGCTCACAAACACCAGTGGCTACAACCATGCTTTGGACATCACAGAAATGGGCTGTAAGTGATCCACGGCGCAGCTGGCGTCCACATGGGTGTGTGGTGTCCCCAGCAACAGACGACATTGATGCCTGGCTGTCTGGGGAATCTTTTAGGTTTCTAGGGCTGATGGGTGACTGTGATGGAGTGTGGGGGGTGCTAGGTGATAATGGCTGGGTGCCTGTTGAGCTGTCACCCGTGGAGCTCTCTGTTGACTCTGTGGTTGTGGTACTTGAGGAGACAGAGTGGCCAGAAGGAGGGGTGGTTGGCCTAGGTGGGCTAGTTGTTTTGGTCCTACCCTTGGTGGTGTGCCTAGATTTTTCCACATGCTTTGTGGGTGAAGGAGGTGGAGGCTGCAGGGTTGTCTTCGATTTTTTTGCCTTGGGAGGCCTGGATGATTTAGCAGGTGTGGGAGACTGTGTCAAGGGCTCCTTGCTCCTGCGTTTTTGCCTCGAAGCCTGTGTGGCTGGCTTATCCACCCTTTCACTATGGCCATGTCCCTCCCGACTCTTGTGCCTGCTCTTGTGTGTGTGTTTGCGAGATTTTCTATCTGTGCGGCTAGTATGTGCCTCTGGGCTTTTGGGGGTTTCGCGGCTCCCTTTTGGTCTGGGCATAGTGATATGGTAACCAACACAGAGCTGAGTGCATTGACCTTTAAATTTTTGTCCTGTGTGGGCGTGTTCTGCAGTGTGTGTGCCTGTGTGCGCATGTGCACAGCAGCACACTAGCTTAGAGGCAGATTGAATAAGTAGGCCCATGTGAGTAGGAATGAGGGCCATAAATTGCCTTTAGATAGGGCATGAGACTTTGACATGTATTTGTGTGACTAATGCTGTACCATTGTGTTTTTGGCAAACAGATGATGCTGAGGAACCGCTACGATTTCCTGCCGTGCGATTTTGACAAAAGGACGTTGGCACTGGCGGTGGTGGACGCGATTGCCCGGATTTCGGGAACCACCTATACCTTCACACAGATCGCCCAACACTGGTCTGACTTGAAGAGGAGGCATAGGCCCCGAGTGAGGCGGTACTTTGCCAAACACTTTCCAGGTAAGTCTTGCTACTTGACATGCACTAATCACACTGGCCTTGCCTGGGCCTGTTTTTATGATTGTGTTTATATTGCAGCGCATGAATGGAATATGCATTGCCGCCCCACCCGGAGAAGAGCCCACAGCCCAGTGTTGGGAGAAACTGGTGAAGGTATAGGTGGAACACCGCCAGTGCCAACGCCCACCCCCTCCTCTGCCAGTGAATTTAATGAGCCGGTAGATCTCAGTATGCGGGGGGGGGGGATCACACGGCAGGGAGTCTATCCTGAATGAGCAACAACCTGACTCTGGTAAGACTATAAAACTTACATATGTCCTGATACATGCAATAAAGACATATACTAATGTGCACTATTGTTATTTGTAGATTCTGACGTCGCAGGCCCATCACAAGGGATAGTCCAGGAAGCTGGACAAGAAGAAGAGGTGCCTGGGGAAGGTGAGTGATTTGATGCATAGAAGCCTAACCTAATCTGACATTCAGGAGCCACAGTCAATAATATCCTTGTGTTTATGATCCAAACAGCTTCACAGCAGCAACAGATGGTGGAAGAAGGGAGGAGGCTGCGCCCCAGACGCCGTGTTGGCCACAAGCCTTGTAAGTTTTGTAGATATATCAAAAATGCAGTTTAAACGCATGGGGAAAAAAACATGGTTCAAGAAACATTAAGAAAATAACTTATGCAAAAAATAACCCTAAAAATGGACCAAAAAAAAACCCTTAGATAAGCACAACATACTTACAAGGCAAAACTGGTGATGTTTTTCATTCACAGATCAAAGAAAAGGCCAGCAAGAAGAATGAATATCATGCTTTTATTTTTTTTTAATTTTTTAAAATTGCTACAAGTTTTTACAAGTTTGCTAAAAAAAGGTTCAGTGAAACAAAAAAAAAAAATGGTGTGGTGTGTTGTCTTTCCTGGCACTGTACATTCTCAGGACATAATCATACAGTTACATGTCCCAAAAGGTACGTATAAGGGACAAGGAATAGGAAGAAGAAGGAGAAGAAGACAAAGAAGAAGGAGAAAAGATTAAGGTAAGCATTAATCAAAGGGGAGAAGAAAAAGAAGAACAGATTAAGGTATGCATTAAACAAAGGGAAGAAGAAAAAGAAGAACAGATTAAGGTATGCATTAAACACAGGGAGGAGGAGGAGGAGGAAGAAGAAGGATATTATTTTAAGGTATGTTTGGGTGTTGCTTAAAGTGTCAGTTTGTTGTATGGTGAAAGCATGAGGGAGGACTAGGGATGTGCGCTTGCGTGGACACAGATTGACAACAGGAAAACCATGGAAATGTAAGTAATCACGGAAAAACAGTCGGAATAGGGGTGAAAACGGAAACAAATTGCAAGAAGCTACTTTGGAAAACGCAAGAAAAAGGACCAAAAAACGGATCGTCCATGTGAAGGGCAACGGAACCCACGACCACACGGAAAGCACCCGTGAAGGGAAAAAACACCTCACGATTAAAGACACATACACGGAGCATTAACGGAGCTCGCCCGACCGCGGCTCTGCATCACATTTGAACCCCGGGACAAATGTAAGCAAAACGGGCCATAGGAAAAACAGAACAAAATAAGGTCAGTTCTGGGGAGGCTCTGCATCAGGCCAATAGAGCGGGCGTCACAAGCTGGTACAGTGGTGGTGATGGGGGACTTCAACTACCCAGGAATCGACTGGTGACACAGTTCTGCTTCCACTACAAGGGGGAGAGCATTCCTCAGCTTGCTACAAGATAATTATATGAATCAGTTCGTGGAGGCACCTACTAGGGATGATGCTCTTTTAGATCTGGTAATATCAAATAATGATGACCTGATGGGGACAGTAACAGTCTGTGAAAATCTTGGTAACAGTGACTACAATATAGTTGTATTTAACATAAACTGTAAGAAAGATTTTCTGTCGAGGATGGCAAAAACACAAAATTTTAGGAAGGACAACTTCCCCAGGCTCAGAGCAGCACCCCAGGACATAGACTGGGAGCATCTGTTGAGGAATAAGGATACAGATGCCAAATGGGAGTGCTTGAAATCAATTGTGAGTACCAACGTTGCAAAATGTATTCCTACGGGTAACAAATATAAGCGGCTAAAATTATACCCCTCATGGCTGACACCTGCGGTTAAAAGGGCAATAAAGTGCAAAAAACAGCTGAACTCTCAGCTGTAACACTTGAAAAGTATAAACTAGTAAATCAAATTTGTAAGAAAGAAATAAGGTTGGCAAAAGCACAAAATGAAAGAGATATGGCCAAAGAAAGCAAAAATAACCCTAAACCTTTTTTTAAATATATTAATTCGAAGAAAACTAAATCTGAACAGGTAGGTGCCCCAATTAATGATAATGGGGAAATGGTCACTGGGGATGAAGATAAGACAGAGGTGTTAAATGGATTCTTTAGCTCTGTGTACATAAGAGAGGGGCAAGGAGCCAACACAGCATATATAAATAATTTAAATGTGAATAAGGCTGCAGGACCAGATGGACTTCACCCAAGAGTTCTCAAAGAACTCAGTTCTGTTATCTCATCACCCTTGTTGATATTTAAAGACTCACTAGCAACTGGTATAGTGCCAAGGGACTGGCGCAAGGCAAATGTGGTGCCCATTTTTAAAAAGGGCTCAAGGTCTTCTCCGGGCAATTGCAGATCTGTTAGCTTAACATCCATTGTGGGGAAGTTGCTTGAGGGGCTTTTAAGGGACTACATACATGAATATGTAACTACCCATAATTTTCTAAGTGACAACCAACACAGTTTTACTAAGGACAGAAGCTGCCAGACTAACCTGATTGTCTATGAGGAGGTGAGTAGAAGCCTGGACAAAGGGGCGGCTGTGGATATAGTTTTTCTGGATTTTGCAAAAGCATTTGACACTGTCCCCCATAGACGCTTATAGGGGAAATTGAGATCTTCAGGATTAGAAAACACAGTTTGTAACTGGATTGAAAACTGACTGAAGGATCGTGTGCAGCGAGTTGTGGTTAATGATACCTTCTGTGAATGGTTACCGGTTGTAAGTGGCGTATCCCAGGGTTCAGTGCTGGGCCCACTATTATTCAACTTTTTTATAAACGACATAGAAGATGGAATTAAAAGCACTGTCTCTATTTTTGCAGATGACACAAAGATATGTAGCACAGTGCAGTCTATGGAAGATGTTCATAAGCTTCAGGCTGACTTGGACACTTTAAGTTCGCCACCCTGGCGAAGTGGCAGAAGGCCACGCAACGCGTCGGTGGCTAGCTGTGGCGTTGGGTCCTTGAGCTCCTGGATGTGGTGATGTTTATATTATCAGATTAATTGTTTTTGTATTCCTTTGGCTGATATACAGGCGTCCTTATATTTGCACACCATCAGTCTCTATATGTGTATATTGTGGTCTTTCCACAGCACTTATATTTTTTTCACTGTGCACCATTAGCACTTAGTCATTTTTGCACCCTTTTCTTCACTTGGATTTTTTCAACCACTTTTTCATCTTTATGCATGTTCACTCTTAATCTTTATGCATGTTCACTTTTTCACTCTAGTACGTTTGCATATTCAGCCAATGTGAAGTACACAATTAATATTCATTTGATAGGACATACTACTATGTATTGATTATTTCTAACTATATATTTATTGTTCAATAGCTCATATCAGGATAAACCCACCCCCTTTATTGTGTGTTTATGTTTTTTAACTTAGTCTTGTAATGTTTTGTGTTGTACCAAGGATGATTTAATAAATTTCTATTTTTATATATTTTATACAATCTTGGTGTGCAGTATAGTTGTTTAGGGAGTATTTGGGTCGCTCTAGGACCCAGCATTTCTTGGACACTTTAAGTGTCTGGGCATCCACTTGGCAAATGAAGTGCAATGTGGAAAAATGTAAAGTCATGCACTTGGGGTCTAACAACCTGAAGGCCACATATATCCTCGGGGAAGTAAAACTGGGAGAGTCACTTGTTGAGAAGGATTTGGGGGTACTGGTAGATTGCAGGATAAATAACAGCATGCAATGCCAATCAGCTGCTTCCAAGGCCACCAAGATACTATCATGCATTAAAAGAGGCCTGGAATCACGGGATAGGTAAGTAATTTATCCTCTTTACAAGGCACTGGCGCGCCCTCACCTGGAATATGCCATCCAGTTCTGGGCACCCATTCATAGAAAGGACTCTCTGACTCTGGAAAGAGTGCAGAGAGCCACCAAACTAATAAGGGGAATGAAGGATCTTAGTTATGAGGAAAGATTACGAGAATTAAATCTGTTTAGTCTTGAGAGGAGACGGCTGAGGGTGGACATGATTAACTTGTATAAATATATAAATGGCCCATACAAAAATATGGGAGAACACTATTTCAGGTAAAAAGCTCTTTAAAGACAAGGGGGCACTCCCTTCGATTGGAAAAAAATAAATTTTTTTATCCGGAGGCGACAATCATTTTTTACCTATAAAACTATAAATCTATGGAATAGCCCCCCACAGAAGCTTGTTACAGCATCAACCGCTGACAGCTTTAAAAAAGGATTAGATGCTTTTTTAGAAGAAAATAACAACAGTTACTATTAGCGGTTATCAGTAAAAAAAAAACAAAAACAAAAAATTAATTGCTTCCCCTATAAAATAAAAGATAACTTCCCCTACTCCAACACCCTTGGTTGAACTTGATGGACATATATCTTTTTCAACCGTATTAACTATGTAACTATGTAAGGCTCCAAGCTGCCCAAGGCTCCAAGTGGTGATCTATTCTGCTGAGGGCCACCAATGTGGGGATTTTACTGCAGGGTCCTGAATATCCAGTTTTCTGTCTCAGTGGTTTGTGTGCTGGAGAGTGAGAGAGCCCAACTTGTCTTGTTCTCTTCTTGAGGTAGATAAGCTAGCCAATCTCGTATAGGTGTTATAGAGACTAGTACTAGTTATTAACTGCTAAGAAGGATTAGCACAATGGTAACACTCAGCCAGTACTATTCGGATTTGGGGTCCGATTAAAAAGTCCACCAAAGTGAAGCTTTCCTTTCAGTAACTGAATTCGGCACAATGAGGAATGGGGTCATCAGCAAGAATTAGGGAATCTTCAAAGTACAGAGCCTAAGCAACTAATTGTTAATAACAAGCTTTCACAATACGCTTACCTTCTGCTTGGCTCCAAGGCTTCCTCAGACGGCCACTCGGGCATCCTCAGTTGGCCACCCGCTCAGCAGGGCACCATCAGCTTGAGCATCTTCCGCTCCTCTGCTCGTGTGAGCACAGCTGAGTTTTGCCTTCGGGCAGCTCTGCACACAGCGTGCCCGCCAGAGGTTATTTTGAATGGGCCAATGAGCCCCAATGTTGTTATGGGGCAGCCGTCCCACTTTACCATTGGATAAATCAGCCCTTTAGATGTTCAGGAGCCTGCAAGCGCTGAGTACCCCAGCAAATCACCTGTTCCATAGCCCTTTTTAAGAATTCTCTGCCTTAATGTCAATGCCCATGATAGAGTGCTGCTGGATGTGATAGTGCCTGAGTCTTTTCTATTGTCTTCTTGCCAACCTAGCTTTGCCTGACCACTCCTTGTCTGCTGCCTGGACCGACGCCTGCCTGGACCCTGATCACGAACCCGTCTCATCCCTTGTGCTGCCAACCCGTTGACATCCTGACTTGACCCCTGGCTTGACCTTTGACCCATCTCTTGTTTCTCCCTTGGTGCTGCGTATCTTGAGGACTGATCACCTGTGTATGACCCAGGCTTACCCAACGTCGCCCAGTCTTGCCTCTGGTTCATCTGCCTTCCCCCCTGTAAGTTCACAACCTTTGCGCTATTAAGTCCTGGGGCAACCGTAAGGCGAACAAAGCATCCTGGCAAACGGAGGCCTGGCTATAGGTGATCAAGTGACACTGCATGATCTGCTCTCGATGTCCAAGGAGCACCACCAGCTCCTCACACCCTCTAATGTTGGCCCAGTGGAGGTCCCTTACACATATTTTTACATATATGCAAGGAATTTTATATGGCAAGAGGGGTGGTGGTGGAATACTATATACATGTGTGACGGGTGGAAACCATGGGCAACACTACATATAGGAAACATTAGAGCCCTGTCAGTGGAATAGGCCCCTGATAGTGTTAGACACTTAAATGATCCTAGTAAAACCAGTTGGATGCATTGCTTGGGGACCATTACACCATGAATCCACATGATGGCAATGTGGCCTAAGAAATGGACCTAACTAACCTAAAATAGTCTAGCGTTCTTCTTTATTTAGATAAATAGAAACTTAGCCAGGTGGCATTGGCAACATTACCTGCCCTGCCATTAGTTGAGACTCGCAACTTAGTTTATTAAGGCAACAATACAGAGGTTATATAAGGTAAAACCCAACCCTTCTAGAGTGTTCTTGAGTTTGGAGCTATGACATGAGGGGAAGCCACGGAAGAAACCTGTGGATTGTACTGATTGCTGTAACCAATGGATTATGCCTGTAACTGGACTATGCTGTTTAACATGGATGGAAGCCTTTCAATAAAGACCCCGTTGTTTGCACCAAGGAGTGTCATCAATGGAGACCAGCGACGACTGAATAAGTAAGTGCACCTCCACCCACACATGCCACACCAACCTGGGATGCCCTACCCTAGGTCCAAGAACCCCCCTCGCTCCCCAGAGCGCGTGCCTGGCCGTGGGCACACATGGCACAAAAAAAAAAAACAATACAGGAAACAAAAGTGCATGTTCTAGGAATAATTTAAGTAGCAAAAAACACCGTGTCACAGCTGTCAGGTTCCATGAGTCATATGTTTTTAGCATTTTTAATGGCCAGAGGATAAAAGCCGCTTTTGTGCCTGTTCTCATTAGTCTGTATCGTGACCTGATGGTAGGATGCTGACAGACATGTGACCCAGATAATTGCCTTTGATGTGCGTCTCTGTACAAACTTTTAGGTAGAAATCCGAAATAGATGTATATTGGGGCACATCAGTTTGTCTCAGATAGGTTTGTATCCATGGAGTGGGTGTTTACTTGTCCTGTTCCTATAGTTGCTTTAGGAAAAAGGTAAGTAATAGGTGCGCTGTGGATGGAATAAACGATGAGTAGGAAGAAAGTTAGCAAGTGAAGAAAATTTCTTATCAAGTGAAATAGTTAACGTTGCAGGTTGATAAGAAATTTTCTTCACTTGCTAACTTTCTTCCTACTCACCGTTTATTCCATCCACAGCGCACCTATTACTTACCTTTTTCCTAAAGCAACTATAGGAACAGGACAAGTAAACACCCACTCCAGCTATCCGTAAGGACAGGTTCACCTTACTACAGGTGCAGCTAAACCACTTTTTGGTATATTTTTGCACAAATAAACACAAATATCCCTAGGTTTGTATCCATGCAAAGCAGTGCATTTCATGTAGTTGGGGAACAAAGGACAGGGAGGTAATTCAGGCCGGATGAACACATGTACATGAATGAAATTGTTACTCAAGTGCAGATATAGTATACTTCCAGCAAAGACTAGGGGCCTTATTTAAGAAGCGCTAACGCCACGTAGTACAATGTAGCATCAGCTGAACAGTGAGCGCAGTATGTGAAAATCATATATATGAAAGTCAATCTGGTGAGCACCTTTAATAGCGTCATGTAGCGTCACATGTATCACTAACAGTGGCTCAATGTAAAGCACCAGTGTTGTATGCTCTGCAGTGCCACGTAGCACCTGTCGCTCAGTTGCGCTCTCCCATACACTTCAATGGTGTATATTTTGGCTGTGTAGAAATCGCACTTGTATTCCATTTTCCTGTATTTTTTATAAATATTTTACATATATGTAGTGAACACGAGTGTGTTGGCTCCTGAGCTGCAACAAAAGACTTTAGCAATGTTTCTTGCACTTTAGGTTTTATGTCATAGAATAGTATTTTGTGTCCCCCCATTGCAGTGCCAGTGCTCCTGTGTGTTTACTATGCCATTCCATGTGGTTTCACTCTGTGGCTGGGGTTTTTATTGAGAAACACACTTTTTTTGGATAGTGTCCGGTGCTCGGTGCCAGAGCGTTCACTTTTAGAGCGCTGATGCGGTGATTGTGTTTTTTGGTCTTAAATATGGGCTTCAGAGCATAGCGTCGGTCGCTCTTCACAGGCGCTACCTATCGTTCTCTGCAGCGTTGTCCTGTTGTTATATGTGGCGTCGCCTTGGTCGGCTTTCTCTCAGGGTGCGACATGAAACATAGCAGCATTGGTACGCCCAGGCACTGCAGGGAATCAGGGAGAGCGCTTATACAGTGCCCTCCAGACATCACATTTATCAATGCTGGACAGGATACTACAGGGTCACAGCAACAGAGCCCTGTTGGCAGCGTCCACTTCCGGACGTTCTGAGCGCAGCTACATGGATGCACAAATAGAAATATGTGACGCTAGTCTAAAATCAGCCTCCACGACACAATGCTCCATCAACTTCACAAGACACGGATGTCCTCTTTCGTGGACTTTCCCAACAGACATAAGATCAGGGGTTCCATATGGGCAGGAGGCTCCCCTGCTTTCCTTTACTGGTCCTGTAGCGGTGATTGCTATTTTAGCTCCCCAAAAAGCCTACCAACCCTATGTACACACTAATATAACAGTACCAGGTAAAAATCTAATCAGAAACTTTAACCACCCACAAATCATCTATTTAGGCACCACACTACAGTGGGTGCAAAAGTGCAGGAAGACCATCAATTACAACATGTCAGTAATTCTTTGATCTACTATATAGCACAGTTGGTACGATTAGAATTAGGGATGAGGGATTAGGGATCGAATCCGAATTTCCCCGTGCTTCGATCGCTCGAAGTTTTCCTTTAACATCCATTCATTTACATTACAGGCATTCTAAGATGGCGGACGGGACATGTCCAGACATCTACCCCGCACCAGTGCAAGCTGGGGCAGTTACATGCAGCCTATCAGCAGCCAGCAAGCCCGGTGACGCCACAGCACTATTTAAGGCGGCGGACATCTTGCTTTTCCTCATTTCTCTATTGCATTTCGTGAGAGACAGGACGCTGCTGTAGTGAGGGAGAGACAGAGAGACAGGGACAGACAGGGACAGGCAGGAGACAGGCAGGAGACAGGCAGAAAGTCAGCGAGAAGCAGGGAAAGTTAGGAAAAATCGGAGGCAGTCACAGGGAGATATTTTTTTCTCATCCAGCCTGAGTGTAACTGGCTGGCTGACTGGCTTTGTTAGCATTTCCAGGCTGCTTATACACTTACTGTGCATATATACTGAACTGATCTCAAGTCTGCTGTGAGGCATCCCATTCTGTGACTACACCAGCCTCTGTTTACTATAACCCTTTGTACTTATTCTAAAAGTCACTTGGCCTGATAAAGACACTTTTGCTGTGCATAGTAGTACTGCTCCCAGGTGCACTCCGGTTGGGGCATCCCATTCTGTGACTACACAAGCCTCTATTTACTACTATAACCCTTTGCACTTATTCTAATAGAAATTTGGCCTGATAAACACACTTTTGCTGTGCATAGTACTACTGCTCACAGGTGCACTGCTGGCTGTTGGGGCATCCCATTCTGTGACTACACCAGCCTCTATTTACTACTATAACCCTTTGCACTTATTCTAATAGAAATTTGGCCTGATAAACACACTTTTGCTGTGCATAGTACTACTGCTCACAGGTGCACTGCTGGCTGTTGGGGCATCCCATTCTGTGACTACACCAGCCTCTATTTACTACTATAACCCTTTGCACTTATTCTAATAGAAATTTGGCCTGATAAACACACTTTTGCTGTGCATAGTACTACTGCTCACAGGTGCACTGCTGGCTGTTGGGGCATCCCATTCTGTGACTACACCAGCCTCTATTAACTACTATAACCCTTTGCACTTATTCTAATAGAAATTTGGCCTGATAAACACACTTTTGCTGTGCATAGTACTACTGCTCACAGGTGCACTGCTGGCTGTTGGGGCATCCCATTCTGTGACTACACAAGCCTCTATTTACTACTATAACCCTTTGCACTTATTCTAATAGAAATTTGGCCTGATAAAGACACTTTTGCTGTGCATAGTACTACTCTCACAGGTGCACTCCTGTTGGGGCATCCCATTCTGTGACTACACCAGCCTCTATTTACTACTATAACCCTTTGCACTTATTCTAATAGAAATTTGGCCTGATAAACACACTTTTGCTGTGCATAGTACTACTGCTCACAGGTGCACTGCTGGCTGTTGGGGCATCCCATTCTGTGGCTACACAAGCCTCTATTTACTACTATAACCCTTTGCACTTATTCTAATAGAAATTTGGCCTGATAAAGACACTTTTGCTGTGCATAGTACTACTCTCACAGGTGCACTCCTGTTGGGGCATCCAATTCTGTGACTACACAAGCCTCTATTTACTACTATAACCCTTTGCACTTATTCTAATAGAAATTTGGCCTGATAAACACACTTTTGCTGTGCATAGTACTACTGCTCACAGGTGCACTGCTGGCTGTTGGGGCATCCCATTCTGTGACTACACCAGCCTCTATTTACTACTATAACCCTTTGCACTTATTCTAATAGAAATTTGGCCTGATAAACACACTTTTGCTGTGCATAGTACTACTGCTCACAGGTGCACTGCTGGCTGTTGGGGCATCCCATTCTGTGACTACACCAGCCTCTATTTACTACTATAGCCCTTTGCACTTATTCTAATAGAAATTTGGCCTGATAAACACACTTTTGCTGTGCATAGTACTACTGCTCACAGGTGCACTGATGGCTGTTGGGGCATCCCATTCTGTGACTACACCAGCCTCTTTTTGCTACCATAACCCTTTGCACTTATTCTAATAGAAATTTGGCCTGATAAACACACTTTTGCTGTGCATAGTACTACTGCTCACAGGTGCACTGCTGGCTGTTGGGGCATCCCATTCTGTGACTACACAAGCCTCTATTTACTACTATAACCCTTTGCACTTATTCTAATAGAAATTTGGCCTGATAAACACACTTTTGATGTGCATAGTACTACTGCTCACAGGTGCACTGCTGGCTGTTGGGGCATCCCATTCTGTGACTACACAAGCCTCTATTTACTACTATAACCCTTTGCACCTATTCTAATAGAAATTTGGCCTGATAAACACACTTTTGCTGTGCATAGTACTACTGCTCACAGGTGCACTCCTGTTGGGGCATCTCATTCTGTGACTACACCAGCCTCCATTTACTACTATAACCCTTTGCACTTATTCTAATAGAAATTTGGCCTGATAAACACACTTTTGCTGTGCATAGTACTACTGCTCACAGGTGCACTGCTGGCTGTTGGGGCATCCCATTCTGTGACTACACCAGCCTCTATTTACTACTATAACCCTTTGCACTTATTCTAATAGAAATTTGGCCTGATAAACACACTTTTGCTGTGCATAGTACTACTGCTCACAGGTGCACTGCTGGCTGTTGGGGCATCCCATTCTGTGACTACACCAGCCTCTATTTACTACTATAACCCTTTGCACTTATTCTAATAGAAATTTGGCCTGATAAACACACTTTTGCTGTGCATAGTACTACTGCTCACAGGTGCACTGATGGCTGTTGGGGCATCCCATTCTGTGACTACACCAGCCTCTTTTTGCTACCATAACCCTTTGCACTTATTCTAATAGAAATTTGGCCTGATAAACACACTTTTGCTGTGCATAGTACTACTGCTCAAAGGGGCAATGCTGGCTGTTGGGGCATCCCATTCTGTGACTACACAAGCCTCTATTTACTACTATAACCCTTTGCACTTATTCTAATAGAAATTTGGCCTGATAAACACACTTTTGCTGTGCATAGTACTACTGCTCACAGGTGCACTCCTGTTGGGGCATCCCATTCTGTGACTACACCAGCCTCTATTTGCTACTATAACCCTTTGCACTTATTCTAATAGAAATTTGGCCTGATAAACACACTTTTGCTGTGCATAGTACTACTGCTCACAGGTGCACTGCTGGCTGTTGGGGCATCCCATTCTGTGACTACACCAGCCTTTATTTAGTACTATAACCCTTTGCACTTATTCTAATAGAAATTTGGCTTGATAAACACACTTTTGCTGTGCATAGTACTACTGCTCACAGGTGCACTGCTGGCTGTTGGGGCATCCCATTCTGTGACTACACAAGCCTCTATTTATTACTATAACCCTTTGCACTTATTCTAATAGAAATTTGGCCTGATAAACACACTTTTGCTGTGCATAGTACTACTGCTCACAGGTGCACTCCTGTTGGGGCATCCCATTCTGTGACTACACCAGCCTCTATTTACTACTATAACCCATTGCACTTATTCAAATAGAAATTTGGCCTGATAAACACACTTTTGCTGTGCATAGTACTACTGCTCACAGGTGCACTGCTGGCTGTTGGGGCATCCCATTCTGTGACTACACAAGCCTCTATTTATTACTATAACCCTTTGCACTTATTCTAATAGAAACTTGGCCTGATAAACACACTTTTGCTGTGCATAGTACTACTGCTCACAGGTGCACTCCTGTTGGGGCATCCCATTCTGTGACTACACCAGCCTCTATTTACTACTATAACCCTTTGCACTTATTCTAATAGAAACTCGGCCTGATAAACACACTTTTGCTGTGCATAGTACTACTGCTCACAGGTGCACTGCTGGCTGTTGGGGCATCCCATTCTGTGACTACACAAGCCTCTATTTACTACTATAACCCTTTGCACTTATTCTAATAGAAATTTGGCCTGATAAACACACTTTTGCTGTGCATAGTACTACTGCTCACAGGTGCACTGCTGGCTGTTGGGGCATCCCATTCTGTGACTACACAAGCCTCTATTTACTACTATAACCCTTTGCACTTATTCTAATAGAAATTTGGCCTGATAAACACACTTTTGCTGTGCATAGTACTACTGCTCACAGGTGCACTCCTGTTGGGGCATCCCATTCTGTGACTACACCAGCCTCTATTTACTACTATAACCCTTTGCACTTATTCTAATAGAAATTTTACCTGATAAACACACTTTTGCTGTGCATAGTACTACTGCTCACAGGTGCACTGCTGGCTGTTGGGGCATCCCATTCTGTGACTACACAAGCCTCTATTTACTACTATAACCCTTTGCACTTATTCTAATAGAAATTTGGCCTGATAAACACACTTTTGCTGTGCATAGTACTACTGCTCACAGGTGCACTGCTGGCTGTTGGGGCATCCCATTCTGTGACTACACAAGCCTCTATTTACTACTATAACCCTTTGCACTTATTCTAATAGAAATTTGGCCTGATAAACACACTTTTGCTGTGCATAGTACTACTGCTCATAGGTGCACTACTGGCTGTTGGGGCATCCCATTCTGTGACTACACAAGCCTCTATTTACTACTATAACCCTTTGCACTTATTCTAATAGAAATTTGGCCTGATAAACACACTTTTGCTGTGCATAGTACTACTGCTCACAGGTGCACTCCTGTTGGGGCATCCCATTCTGTGACTACACCAGCCTCTATTTACTACTATAACCCTTTGCACTTATTCTAATAGAAACTTGGCCTGATAAACACACTTTTGCTGTGCATAGTACTACTGCTCACAGGTGCACTGCTGGCTGTTGGGGCAGCCCATTCTGTGACTACACAAGCCTCTATTTACTACTATAACCCTTTGCACATATTCTAATAGAAATTTGGCCTGATAAACACACTTTTGCTGTGCATAGTACTACTGCTCACAGGTGCACTGCTGGCTGTTGGGGCATCCCATTCTGTGACTACACCAGCCTCTATTTACTACTATAACCCTTTGCACTTATTCTAATAGAAATTTGGCCTGATAAACACACTTTTGCTGTGCATAGTACTACTGCTCACAGGTGCACTGCTGGCTGTTGGGGCATCCCATTCTGTGACTACACCAGCCTCTATTTACTACTATAGCCCTTTGCACTTATTCTAATAGAAATTTGGCCTGATAAACACACTTTTGCTGTGAATAGTACTACTGCTCACAGGTTCACTGCTGGCTGTTGGGGCATCCCATTCTGTGACTACACCAGCCTCTATTTGCTACCATAACCCTTTGCACTTATTCTAATAGAAATTTGGCCTGATAAACACACTTTTGCTGTGCATAGTACTACTACTCACAGGTGCACTGCTGGCTGTTGGGGCATCCCAATCTGTGACTACACAAGCCTCTATTTACTACTATAACCCTTTGCACTTATTCTAATAGAAATTTGGCCTGATAAACACACTTTTGCTGTGCATAGTACTACTGCTCACAGGTGCACTCCTGTTGGGGCATCCCATTCTGTGACTACACCAGCCTCTATTTACTACTATAACCCTTTGCACTTATTCTAATAGAAATTTGGCCTGATAAACACACTTTTGATGTGCATAGTACTACTGCTCACAGGTGCACTGCTGGCTGTTGGGGCATCCCATTCTGTGACTACACAAGCCTCTATTTACTACTATAACCCTTTGCACTTATTCTAATAGAAATTTGGCCTGATAAACACACTTTTGCTGTGCATAGTACTACTGCTCACAGGTGCACTCCTGTTGGGGCATCCCATTCTGTGACTACACCAGCCTCCATTTACTACTATAACCCTTTGCACTTATTCTAATAGAAATTTGGCCTGATAAACACACTTTTGCTGTGCATAGTACTACTGCTCACAGAAGCACTCCTGTTGGGGCATCCCATTGTGTGACTACACCAGCCTCTATTTACTACTATAACCCTTTGCACTTGTTCAAATAGAAATTTGGCCTGATAAACACACTTTTGCTGTGCATAGTACTACTGCTCACAGGTGCACTGCTGGCTGTTGGGGCATCCCATTCTGTGACTACACAAGCCTCTATTTACTACTATAACCCTTTGCACTTATTCTAATAGAAATTTGGCCTGATAAACACACTTTTGCTGTGCATAGTACTACTGCTCACAGGTGCACTGCTGGCTGTTGGGGCATCCCATTCTGTGACTACACAAGCCTCTATTTACTACTATAACCCTTTGCACTTATTCTAATAGAAATTTGGCCTGATAAACACACTTTTGCTGTGCATAGTACTACTGCTCATAGGTGCACTACTGGCTGTTGGGGCATCCCATTCTGTGACTACACAAGCCTCTATTTACTACTATAACCCTTTGCACTTATTCTAATAGAAATTTGGCCTGATAAACACACTTTTGCTGTGCATAGTACTACTGCTCACAGGTGCACTCCTGTTGGGGCATCCCATTCTGTGACTACACCAGCCTCTATTTACTACTATAACCCTTTGCACTTATTCTAATAGAAACTTGGCCTGATAAACACACGTTTGCTGTGCATAGTACTACTGCTCACAGGTGCACTGCTGGCTGTTGGGGCATCCCATTCTGTGACTACACAAGCCTCTATTTACTACTATAACCCTTTGCACTTATTCTAATAGAAATTTGGCCTGATAAACACACTTTTGCTGTGCATAGTACTACTGCTCACAGGTGCACTGCTGGCTGTTGGGGCATCCCATTCTGTGACTACACAAGCCTCTATTTACTACTATAACCCTTTGCACTTATTCTAATAGAAATTTGGCCTGATAAACACACTTTTGCTGTGCATAGTACTACTGCTCACAGGTGCACTCCTGTTGGGGCATCCCATTCTGTGACTACACCAGCCTCTATTTACTACTATAACCCTTTGCACTTATTCTAATAGAAATTTGGCCTGATAAACACACTTTTGCTGTGCATAGTAGTACTGCTCACAGGTGCACTGCTGGCTGTTGGGGCATCCCATTCTGTGACTACACCAGCCTCTATTTACTACTATAACCCTTTGCACTTATTCTAATAGAAATTTTACCTGATAAACACACTTTTGCTGTGCATAGTACTACTGCTCACAGGTGCACTGCTGGCTGTTGGGGCATCCCATTCTGTGACTACACAAGCCGCTATATACTACTATAACCCTTTGCACTTATTCTAATCGAAATTTGGCCTGATAAACACACTTTTGCTGTGCATAGTGCTACTGCTCACAGGTGCACTGCTGGCTGTTGGGGCATCCCATTCTGTGACTACACAAGCCTCTATTTACTACTATAACCCTTTGCACTTATTCTAATAGAAATTTGGCCTGATAAACACACTTTTGCTGTGCATAGTACTACTGCTCATAGGTGCAATACTGGCTGTTGGGGCATCCCATTCTGTGACTACACAAGCCTCTATTTACTACTATAACCCTTTGCACTTATTCTAATAGAAATTTGGCCTGATAAACACACTTTTGCTGTGCATAGTACTACTGCTCACAGGTGCACTCCTGTTGGGGCATCCCATTCTGTGACTACACCAGCCTCTATTTACTACTATAACCCTTTGCACTTATTCTTATAGAAACTTGGCCTGATAAACACACTTTTGCTGTGCATAGTACTACTGCTCACAGGTGCACTGCTGGCTGTTGGGGCATCCCATTCTGTGACTACACAAGCCTCTATTTACTACTATAACCCTTTGCACTTATTCTAATAGAAATTTGGCCTGATAAAGACACTTTTGCTGTGCATAGTACTACTGCTCACAGGTGCACTGCTGGCTGTTGGGGCATCCCATTCTGTGACTACACAAGCCTCTATTTACTACTATAACCCTTTGCACTTATTCTAATAGAAATTTGGCCTGATAAAGACACTTTTGCTGTGCATAGTACTACTGCTCACAGGTGCACTGCTGGCTGTTGGGGCATCCCATTCTGTAACATACCATTAGCCTCTGTATTTACTGTAAGCTGCCCAGTTATTTAAAGTAATTTGGCCTGTTTCAGCCTGCTTACACACTGTTGCTGTGTGCATATATTACTGATCTCAAGTCTGCTTGGGGCATCCCATTCTGTAACATACCATTAGCCTCTGTCTTTACTCTAAGCTGCACAGGTATTTCAAGTAATTTGGCATGTTGCAGCCTGCTTACACACTGTTGCTGTGTGCATATATTACTGATCTCAAGTCTGCTTGGGGCATCCCATTCTGTAACATCCCATTAGCCTCTGTCTTTACTCTAAGCTGCACAGGTATTTCAAGTAATTTGGCCTGTTGCAGCCTGCTTACACACTGTTGCTGTGTGCATATATTACTGATCTCAAGTCTGCTTGGGGCATCCCATTCTGTAACATACCATTAGCCTCTGCATTTACTGTAAGCTGCACAGTTATTTCAAGTAATTTGGGCTGTTTCAGCCTGCTTACACACTGTTGCTGTGTGCATATATACTGATCTCAAGTCTGCTTTGAGGCATCCCATTCTGTAACATCACATAACCTACCTCTCTTATTTACACTAAGCAGCTCTCTTATTTAAACTAAGCAGGCCTCTAATTTACACTAAGCAGCTCTCTTATTTAAGCTAAGCAGCTCTCTTATTTAAACTAAGCAGGCCTCTTGGAGGCTGATTGTCCACTTTTGGGTGTGCATTTATATTCGGATTCATATACAGTGGGGTATCCCAATTTGTAAGATAACCTACCCCAACCATGTAAACTAAAGAGGCCTGTTGCAGCCTGAGTTTCTCTGCTTGCGTATGGCCTGCATTACAATCTGTCTCTTTCAATGACACTGCTGCCTGGGGTATCCCAATTTGTAAGATAACCTACCCCAACCATGTAAACTAAAGAGGCCTGTTGCAGCCTGAGTTTCTCTGCTTGCGTATGGCCTGCATTACAATCTGTCTCTTTCAATGACACTGCTGCCTGGGGTATCCCAATTTGTAAGATAACCTACCCCAACCATGTAAACTAAAGGTTACGTCCTTCCAGAAGGAAAACTTATGCCGAACACTGTTTTTGTTAGGGGCATGTTAGGATTTTTTGTTCAGCTTGAAATATACCAGGCCACACGGGCATCCCAAGGCACATGCTGATTAACCCTATATGTTAAGCTAAAGCATTTCTCATACTTGGATTATTGTTACTTTTTGTTCAGCTTGAAATATACCAGGCCACATGGGCATCCCAAGGCACATGCTATTTTAACCCTATCTGTTATACAACATAAGCGTTGATCAGCATCAGCTGCTTTATTAAGCTACTTCAGTTTGCACTTGTTTTTGACTGCTTTTAATAAACCAGGCAGCAGGGCACCCCAAAGCTGCACCTTGCACCCTATATGGTATACAACATAAGCGTTGATCAGCATCAGCTTCATTAAGCTACTTCAGTTTGCACTTCCTTTTTGACTGCTTTCATTTAACCAGGCCGCAGGGCACCCCAAAGCTGCACATTGCACCCTATCTGTTTATACTAAATAAGCATCTACAGCCTCAGCTTTATTAAGTTATTGCATTTTGAATTGGTTTTGGTCTGCTTTAAATACACCAGGCCGCAGGGTATTCCAAACCTGGATGTTGCACCCCATCTGTTATACTAAATAAGCGTTGATCAGCAT
Source organism: Gastrophryne carolinensis (assembly GCA_027917425.1). Taxonomy (NCBI): domain Eukaryota; kingdom Metazoa; phylum Chordata; class Amphibia; order Anura; family Microhylidae; genus Gastrophryne; species Gastrophryne carolinensis. The sequence goes on along the minus strand of JAQIHN010000996.1, from coordinate 59,271 downwards.
CAGCTTTATTAAGCTATTGCATTTTGCATTGGTTTTTGTCCTGCAGTCAAAACACTAGCCCATATGGCATCCCAAACCAGCACATGTCACCCTATCTGTTATACTAAATAAGCTTCTACAGGCCCTTTTTTTATTTATTTATTTTTATTTATATAGAGCTGTAATAGCTTATATAGTGAGGTAAATTTTGCCATTTTGCTTCATTATATAGAGCACCCCCTCTGTAAATCTGAGGGGCAATAGTTTATATTATGAGGTAAATTCATGGTTTTGCACCATTATATAGAGCAGCCCCTGTGTAAATCTGAGGGGCAATAGCTTATATTGTGAGGTAAATTTGCCATTTTGCAGCATAATATAGAGCAGCCCCTGTGTAAATCTGAGGGGCATTAGCTTATATAGTGAGGTAAATTTGCCATTTTGCAGCATTATATAGAGCAGGCCCTGTGTAAATCTGAGGGGCAATAGCTTATATTGTGAGGTAAATTTGCCATTTTGCAGCATTATATAGAGCAGGCCCTGTGTAAATCTGAGGGACAATAGCTTATATTGTGAGGTAAATTTGCCATTTTGCAGCATTATATAGAGCAGGCCCTGTGTAAATCTGAGGGGCAATAGCTTATATTGTGAGGTTAATTTGCCATTTTGCAGCATTATATAGAGCAGGCCCTGTGTAAATCTGAGGGATAATAGCTTATATTGTGAGGTAAATCTGCCATTTTGCAGCATTATATAGAGCAGGCCCTGTGTAAATCTGAGGGGCAATAGCTTATATTGTGAGGTAAATTTGCCATTTTGCAGAATAATATAGAGCAGCCCAGTTGCCATCTAAATCAACTACTGGCCGGGCAGGACAGCTTTTCCAGGGCAAACTCTGCTAGTTGCGGCCACAAGTCAAGTTTGGCTTCCCAGAAGTCAGCGGATCCTCAAGGTGTGTTGGCATGGTCATGTCAAGGTATGACATGACCTGCTGGTTCAGGTCCTGCTCCAGGTCTTCCTGCTGCTCATGAGTAGACTCACTATGCGGGTGTAGAAAGCTACTCATTAGCGACTGAAGACTGAGGCTGCTGCTGATGGAGCTGCTGCTGCCACCCCCCCCCCCCCTGGAAGCCATGGCAGTGGAAGGTGAGCGCAGAGGTCCCCCCGAGTCAGACCTGCGAGAGTATGGACCATGGCGCAGATAGACATCGCCCAACTGACTACGTAGGATGTCTCTGTAGTAGGTCAGTTTGTCCTCCCTCTCAGTGGGTGTAAAAAATGCCCCCATTTTGTGCAGGAAGCGAGAGTCCAATAAGGTGGAGAGCCAGAAGTCATCCCGCTGACAAATGGAGACAATTCTGTGGTCACTACGCAAGCACGTGAGCATGCATCGTGCCATTTGTGCAAGTGACTCGGAGGGACTACCTGTCTCCATCTCCACTGCAAACTGCCACGGTGTGTCTGGGTCCTCTGTCTCACCTTCCTCACAACCCTCTAGCTCCTCTGGCTGCTCCTGCTCCTCCTCTCCTGTCAGATGACTAGATAAAATGGTCATTTTGTTAAACCTAAACTGTGCTTCGCTGTGCCCCACCCCATCCTCCTCCTCCACTTCAGCCCCCACAGGCTTCATGTGGCTGTGAAATGTATGCTCCATGTCTCACTCTAATGCCCTGACCAGCCATGGTTTCCAACATGTGTTGTAGTACATGAAGCAGTGGAATCTCATCGTTCATCTCATAGTCCTGGCGACTGACTAATAAAGTAGCTTCCTCAAAGGGCCTGAGCAAACGGCAGGTGTCACGTATGAGCTGCCACTGGTTTACATTGAAGTTACACAGGGGATTCCCCCTATCCGTTTGGATCATCAAGAAATCCGTGATGGCTTTTCTCTGTTCCTATAGTCGATCCTGCATATGGAGGGTGGAATTCCAACGGGTGGAAACATTGCAAATCAGACTATGTTGGGGGATACCGTTCTGACGCTGAAGCTCAAGAAGGGTGTGCTTGGTGGAGTAGGAGTGGCTGAAGTGCATGCAAAGTTTCCTTCCCGTTGTTAGGATGTCTTGCAGATGGGGGGAAGACTTCAGAAAACGCTTGACAACTAGATTGAACACGTGTGCCATGGCAGGACGCATGGCTCAGGCTTCCTTGTCGCAGCGCAGACAAGATGTTCTTCCCAGTGTCAGTCACCATGGGTCCCATTTGCAGTTTTCGTGGAGTAAGCCATGATTTAATTTATTGAGTTCTCATTTTTAGCAGTTCCGCCCATGTGTTGCTCTGTGGCTCAAGGCAAACCATGTGAAGAACAGCATGAAAACGCCATGTCCTGCACACATGGTAGGCTGGAAGGGCACTGGGAAAAAAATAAATAAAAAAAAATATTTAGAAAAACAAAATACAAAAAAAATTAAAAAAATAATAAAAATTTGTACAAAAATTCACAAAATATTAAAAAAAGACAATGGAAAAAAAATATTTAAAAAAATTAATATATATATATATATATATATATATATATATATATGTTTTTAAAAAATACAAAATATAAAAAAAAAATATAAAAAAAAAAAAACATTTTTGCTAAATTTTATATGTTACTGTTATCATGTTAGATGTTATTGTTGCTATGTTATATGTTATTATATGTTATTATTATAAATATGTTCAAATAAGATAAATGTTAACTATTAATATGTAATTGACAATTAGCCACTTTTTTCTGTGACACCATTGCTAAGTGCAAGTGCACTGTCACAGGCACAAAGGCCTAGGAGCATGGAGGCCACAGCAGAGGGACCTGTTCAAGTTGCTGTTGTGGTTGTGCAGGAACCACAATCACCCAGTGGTCCTTAAAGGATATGTATTGTCCCTGACCGTAGTTACAGCTCCAGACATAGGCACTGCTGTGCACTTTGGTACACACTGACAGGCTAAAGGACTGGCCCACCTTCTGTTCAACAAAATTGTACAGGGCTGGTACTGCCTTCTTCACAAAGAAATGACAGCATGGGACTCTCCACCTCGGCTCGGCACAAGCCATCAGTTCTCTGAAAGGTCCACCAACTCAAAAGTGAGGGACTGCAGCACCAGCAACTTATACAGGAGCACATTTAGCTTCTGTACGTTGGATGAGTGGGCACATACTGTTGTCTCTTGGACATGGCTTGGCCAATGGATTGCTGGCGGAATGACTGACTCGGATTAAGAGGAGGAGCATCTGGAGCGACAGAGGATGGGTATGACACACAGAAGGTGGTGGAGCCTTGGCTGGCTGGAAAAGAGAGCGGCGTGCCACTGGGTAATGCAGCAGGCTGGACCACCACTTTGGAGCCAACTCTCCCAGGCCAATTTTATGGTGACGCTGCAAATGTTGACGCAGGGCTGTGGGTCCAACATTGGGACCCTGGCCAGCTCACCTTCTGCCTACACATCTTTCATATAGCCATGTTAACCTCCTGCGGATGCTTGATGAAAAACTGCCACATGGCCTTGTAGCTGATTTTTCCTATCAACAGTCCGCACTAATTCACTGCTGCTGCTGCCTCCTGGGAAGATAGCCTGCCGCGCAAGTGGTCTACCTCGAGCACATTTGCCTCCATACTTTCCCCTTCTGCCACCATGCTGGCCGCTAAATCTGTCACTCTCCATCACTCCAAGCCTTTAAAAGTGCCCTCAAAACTCACTGATGACCTCCTCAGGTTCCTCAACAGTGTCTGCTTAAGAAGCCAAAATGCTTGCAACACCACCTCCCACGCCACTCTCCTCATCACTACTTGCCCGCCTAGTGGAAGAAGTGGCGAGTGTCTCCTGCACTTCTTGGCTGGGCAGTAGCTGCTGATTTTTCTGATTATCAGATCGTCCTCACTGAATAGTGGAGCTGAACCTCAAGCATAAGACATAACCGACAGTTGACTGGGGGTGTCAGATGTCACTTGTGATGCAGTGGATGATCGTGTTAACCAATGGATGATGGCAGATGGGTTGCTGGTCAAGACACGACCGCTAGCTGATCCCGGGAGATCAGTCCTCTCACTGAGACTCCTGCTGACACTCACCCCTAGTCTGCTGAAACCTCTGCTTGATGAATTTAGGCCTCTGCAACTTCTCTGTGCCCATCCTGCCACTTCTCTGCCTGACATACTTAGTGCGTATATGAGGGGAGGACAAAACGCTACACTACACGTAAAACAGGATTTGTCGAAAAAAGCAGCAGGTGTGTAACTATCTATGGTCTTTAGTAACTAGGCCCTGAAGACTTTAACACAAACAAAATGATGAAACTCTTAGATGTGCGTAAGTGATGCTCTGATGAGAGCAATTCAATGTGCTCCAGTATGCTTCAAAAATTTTTTTTTTTTCAGAGACTGGCCTGCGTGGAAATGAATCGGGCATGGATCAGCCAAGATTTCCACCCACCAATGCCTGATGCATTAGAGTAGATTGATCATGGGGCCAGACCAACACTAAAGAAATATGAAGGTGCTGCTCTCCAGTTACAGACATTCCTCTGCATCAGACCACAAGTAATTATTGAGAAATTGCTTTACGTTACTCTTACTTTTTATTAATATTCTTCGGATAAGATATCTGTGCCGAAAATCTGTATATGTTCTCTTAATGCTGCTGCCAACTCCAGGGTGTGTCTTTCTGGCAATTTTGGGCTCCTGCTTCTGCTGCTTGCAACTCCAGTGTGTCTTTAGGCCAATTTGTGGGCTCCTGCTGCTGCTTGCAACTCCAGGGTGTGATTCATCCAATTTTTGGCCTCCTGCTGCCAACTCCAGTGTCTCTTTAAAGCAATGTTTGGGCTCCTGCTGCTGCTTGCAACTCCAGGGTGTGATTCATCTAATTTTTGGGCTCCTGAAGCCAACTCCAGTGTGTCTTTCAAGCTATGTTTGGGCTCCTGCTGCTGCTTGCAACTCCAGGGTGTGATTCATCCAATTTTTGGGCTCCTGAAGCCAACCCCAGGGTCTCTTTAAAGTAATGTTTTGGCTCCTGCTGCTGCTGCTGCCAACTCCAGGGTGTGAATCATCCAATTTTTGGGCTCCTGAAGCCAACCCCAGTGTCTCTTTAAAGCAATGTTTGGGCTTCTGCTGCTGCTGCCAACTCCAGGGTGTGATTCATCCAATCTTTGGGCTCCTGCTGCCAACTCCAGTGTCTCTTTAAAGTAATGTTTGGGCTTCTGCTGCTGCTGCCAACTCCAGGGTGTGAATCATCCAATTTTTGGGCTCCTGAAGCCAACCCCAGGGTCTCTTTAAAGTAATGTTTTGGCTCCTGCTGCTGCTGCTGCCAACTCCAGGGTGTGAATCATCCAATTTTTGGGCTCCTGAAACCAACCCCAGTGTCTCTTTAAAGTAATGTTGGTGCTCCTGCTGCTGCTGCCAACTCCAGGGTGTGATTCATCCAATCTTTGGGCTCCTGCTGCCAACTCCAGTGTCTCTTTAAAGTAATGTTTGGGCTCCTGCTGCTGCTGCCAACTCCAGGATGTGAATCATCCAATTTTGGGGCTCCTGAAGCCAACCCCAGTGTCTCTTTAAAGTAATGTTTGGGCTCCTGCTGCTGCTGCCAACTCCAGGGTGTGATTCATCCAATTTTTGGGCTCCTGAAGCCAACCCCAGTGTCTCTTTAAAGTAATGTTTGGGCTCCTGCTGCTGCTGCCAACTCCAGTGTGTGAATCATCCAATTTTGGGGCTCCTGAGGCCAACTCCAGTGTCTCTTTAAAGTAATATTTGGGCTCCTGCTGCTGCTGCCAACTCCAGGGTGTGATTCATCCAATTTTTGGGCTCCTGAAGCCAACCCCAGTGTCTCTTTAAAGTAATGTTCGGGCTCCTGCTGCTGCTGCCAACTCCAGGGTGTGATTCATCCAATTTTTGGGCTCCTGAAGCCAACCCCAGTGTCTCTTTAAAGTAATATTTGGGCTCCTGCTGCTGCTGCTGCCAACTCCAGGGTGTGATTCATCCAATTTTTTGGCTCCTGAAGCCAACCCCAGTGTCTCTTTAAAGCAATATTTGGGCTCCTGCTGCTGCCAACTCCAGGGTGTGATTCATCCAATTTTTGGGCTCCTGAAGCCAACCCCAGTGTCTCTTTAAAGTAATGTTCGGGCTCCTGCTGCTGCTGCTGCCAACTCCAGGATGTGATTCATCCAATTTTTGGGCTCCTGAAGCCAACCCCAGTGTCTCTTTAAAGTAATGTTTGGGCTCCTGCTGCTGCTGCTGCCAACTCCAGGGTGTGATTCATCCAATTTTTGGGCTCCTGCAGCCAACTCCAGTGTCTCTTTGAAGCTATGTTTGGGCTCCTGCTGCTGGTGCTGCTGCTGCTGCTGCTGCTTGAAACTCCAGGGTGTGTCAGTCAATTTTTGGGCTCCTGCTGCTGCCAACTCCAGTTTCTCTTTCAGCCAATGTTTGGGATCCTGCTGCTGCTTGCAACTCCAGGGTGTGATTCATCCAATTTTTGGGCTCCTGCTGCTGCCAACTCCAGTGTCTCTTTAAAGCAATGTTTGGGCTCCTGCCCCTCATAGTGATGCCACTTCAACTCTCTGCAACTGTGCCGCTCTGTGATTCTATTAGCGATGCCTGATCTGCATGTGATATTTATTCAAAGTATTATTTAACTAACCCAGCACGCATCCTGTGCGTGTTACAGCAAGGCAGAATGGTATACAACCCTATTGAGGCTCTAGGAGGCTCAGAAATAGCAGTTTTTAATAGCGATTCATCGCGAATAAATTCGGGTCGAAACGATTTTTGTCGGAAAATTCGGCGAATCAGTTGAATCGAATTTTTCAAAAGTTCGCTCATCTCTAATTAGAATCCATTAGGCTCGATTCAGAGACACATTTGTCTGGACTTCCGTAGCTGTCTGTGAAAGTTTTTGTGTGTTTTTTTTATTTTTTTTTTTTTTTTCGTTCATTTTTCATTCATACGAACGTTCGGGCAAATGTGTATATGCGCTTTCGATGAACGAAAGCAAATCGGATCATTTGCATTAGTTCGGATCATTTTCCCCACAAAATCTGATATTTTTCGTTCGTTCAGATAACTTACGTTATTGCTATGGGCTTGCGTCTCATTCAGAGAGCTGATTGCCGACGGACCACCACCCTATAAACCCGTTTCCTTTGTGATCCCCTTATGGGACCATTTTGACCTCAAGACTAGCAGCTATGGATGACTCTAGTGTATTTGAAGAGCATGAGGATCTGCAGCTCATGGGCATTGAAATTGTCCGGTGGGCCGAGACCAGATTGCATCGGCGATGCATGCACATCGATGGCATGCATGACGTTGAGCTGTTCGAGCTTACCAGACTTAATCGCACTTCCCTCCATAAATTGTATAGTGAGCTGCGGCCATGGTTAGCCCCCACCACAAGGAAGGGGCAAGCAATTTCAGGTATGACCAAGATGCTTGGCTGCCTGCAATTTTTGGTGAACGGCTCGTTCCAGAGACTGGGTGCCCTCCGTGGAGATCTCCCAGCCTACGCTGAGCCGCGCGCTATCCAAGTTTTTGGAAGGCATGGCAACCATTACTCGGAAATATATTTGTTTTCCTGAGGACATGGTAGCCATAAACGCGATTAAGCTGGCATTTTATAACATCGCCAACATGCCCAACGTCATGGGTGCCATTGACTGCACCCACGTTGCCCTGGTGCCTCTGGCAGCCGACGAGTACATCTATAGGCAAGTACAATCTGTCATTTTTACAATTACTTTTCCTTTTTTTTATTTTACATTTTTTAAAAACCCTTTTAAAAAAAGTCCCTCCTTGTAATTATTCCCACCTTGTACAAAGTTCCTCCTTGAAATTATTCCCTCCTTGAAATTATTCCCTCCTTGTAATTATTCCCTCCTTGTAAATAGTCCCTGTGAAACAATGGACCGTATTTAGTTTCTCCAAAATTTCACGTGTTCCAAAGGGAAACATTGTAAGGTGTACCTGAAATAGACACTTCAAAGTTAATCTTTACTTTTTTAAACATACATATCCTTTTTTTGGTGTACAAAATAAAGCACAAAGTACTAGGTTAGTGTTATTTGTATTGGCCCACAGGTTTTGCTTAGGGTGTGATTAGTTAGTGTTTCACTAGTTTTCCTTGCCTTTCTAATGTTTTTCCAAGGAACCGCAAAATGGGCCACTCACTGAATGTCCAAGCAGTGGTGGCCCCGGACATGCAGTTCCTTAGTATGCTCGCTCATCCCATTCCCAGGCTCATCCCATGATGCCTACATTCTGAGAAGATCTGGATTGTACGGTCGGTTTGAGTCTGGGGTATTTTCCGGTGGATGGCTCCTTGGTAAGTTGACGCCAATAACGTCCTTTTTTTTTATATGTATGGCAATGAATTTAGTTTGTGTCCCACGTATGAAACTATGCCTATTTGAACACCTTGTTTACATGTGAAACAGTATCTTAACCATTACATTTTTCAAATGACAAAGCCTTGCCAAATGTTTTTCCTGCCTTTGCAAAATGCTAAACTGGAATTTATAGTAAATTAATCATTAGTCTTCCCCACACTCAGCTGAAATTATGTTCTTGACTTTATGATAGGGTCTGCTCCATCTTTGCTTAGATGCATTACTCTTACTGAGTAGAGGAAAGTGCTATAAAGTGCAGGGGCCGGGTTAGAGCTGTTTTTGCCTCAGACAAAGCAGATACGGGGTCCTGAAAAGTTAATACATACAAGAATGCTGAGCAGCACAGCCCTAAACCAATACCTGTTAGCAGTCTGCCTGATTGGCCATCATCCGCCATCCTTGATGTTTAAATTGTTCACACATCTATTAGATGTTTTTAGGCTTTTTTTTTGCCTGTGCAATATGTATGCTCATGCTGTTTAGCCAGTGTGACCTAGCCTCTTAGTCATGTTGATGGGCCGTTTTTGGGAATCAATTTAGGGAGTAATGTGTAATTTATGTGTTTTGCTTACAATATTTGCAGGTGATTCCGGCTATCCACTCCTTTCGTGGCTGCTGACGCCCGTCCTCCGGCCCCAGAATGTCGCCCAGGATGCATATAATAGGGCACACTGGAAGACCAGGGCCGTGGTGGAGAGGGCGTTTGGCCTATTAAAGACCCGCTTCAGATGCTTGGACCATACAGGGGGAGCCCTTCAGTATGACCCCAAAAAAGTCATAGATATTATCATGGCGTTTGCAGTGTTGCATAATTTTGCCATATTGCAGCATGCCCCCGGTATGTGGATTTGCCCCCCTCTCCACCTACCGATGACCAAGAGAAGGACTACCGTGGCCCACCTAGTGCGTCTGGCCAAGCCGTGCGGTCAAATTTGATAGCCACACATTTTTCCTAATTTGTTGTCCCTTTGTTTGTTTTGTCACTTTATTGATTGTTACTTTAGTTTGCTTCCCTTTGTGTTGGTTTGTTTATTTTTTTATGTACCAAAGACTAAGTAATTAATTACTATAAACCTCACTCCTGATTTGAAACTGTCTTTTTTTGTGTCCAAGTTGTGCAAACTTTAAGTAATCTTTATTCCCAGAAAACCTAAAGGCATCAACTTAGTCAACAACAGGTTAAGTCAAAATTTTGGGGGTTTATTGGAAAAGCAAACATTGGAGTTGATGGTCACTCCCATAGTTCCTGTAAATACATGGTCAAACTACAAATGTCATTTTTGGCAAATCATGCCACATAGCAATTGGCCACAGGCAGGAGTTACAAAGTAAGGCACTCCTGGCCAAAGTTTAATACAACATTTAAAAACATACACATATGTGACAAGCATTGGCATGTCCAGATTTTTAACCAAATAAATACGCCCACAGACACACCCTCTCCTGCTTGGCCACATTTGCCACAGGCACAGGTGTAAAGCAGCCATACCTATGCCACATCTACACCTGTTACTCAAGGGCCCACCCAAACAAGAACCCCCAGTCCCAATCCAAGTCCTGTACAATCTCAGTCAGGGGTAAAGGTAGTAGTTTTCAAGCCCAGAATGTCACACAATCATGCCTACAAACCGGAGGAGCCAGAACCAATGTAATTAGGGCCAAGCCTGCAGCGCAACAGCTTGAGTGGCAGGTTCAGTGAGGCTTGACCTCTGGCATTGGCTAGTGGCCTACCTCAGCACTCTAATGAGCTATCTGGGCGCAAATCCAAAGCATACAAGCAAAGCCATACCCAAAGGGTATATTGGTAGGGCTCACCAGACAGGTCAATACAGTGGGGATGTAGAGCAAAGATGTGGAGCAGTTATAGGCCAAAAAGGCCTTAAAATGGGGGATGCCCATAAAACCCAGGTTGGGGCCCTTGGAGGTGGGCCCTCGCCTGGGCCTGTGTGGCATTCAGAATCTGCAACAGTTCCAACATGTTTCTATTGGAAGTTAGAACTTCAGCCATCATGGCACTGAGATTGTTAGATAAGGTGGCCATGTGGCTGTTGCTATTTCTAACTTCCTCAAGCATGGCACTGTAATAATTGGATAAGGTGGTCATGTGGCTGTTGTTGGACCTAAATTCAGTCAGCATGGAGTTTAAGGTGTTATTTAATGTCTCTAATTGGCCAATGAAGATGCTCGTGGTTTCGTTGATTTTGTAGGCGAAATAACCGCCTCTCATGGTGCCATGCTGACTCCATCATCGGCGCGCCCCTCTCCTGGGAAACTGGCCGATGTAGCTGACTATGCCTCCCAATTCTCCGGGTTGTGGGGCGGGCAGATGATGGGCCTCTAGGTCCACCAACAGTCACAGGTCTGCTTGGCAAATCCTCAGCAGCAGAGCTAACACTGGGGACTGTTGGCTCAGTCTCTGCATGCTGCCCACGATGGGCTGGCAGCATGCAGCCAGCTTCACTCTGCTGCTGAGGATTTGTTGTAGCAACATGTTGGGACATTTGCAGGTTCTGTCCCAGGGGGGCTGTACAGAAGGTCCCATGAAGGTTCCATCCTCCTCCAGCTCCTGGATTTCCTCCATCAGTGTGTGGGTCTGTTGGGACATGTAAATAAAAAAGGTTCAGTTTGGCCAATACATATGTAATTCCGCAAAAAGAAACATGGCAAGTCACATGCATAAGCAAAATCAGAAAAAGACACTTACCGTATATAGCAGATCCTGGGTCCGAGGCAGCACACAAGTTGACGGCATGGTCAAACTGGCTTAGGATTCCCCAATAGCTGAGGGATGATGCTGGGCTGCATTGTTGAAAAGAAGGCATGTTAACACACAACTATGCATTGCTGATGTGTAATAACACATATGGTTCACTAAAACACGTGGGCAAGCATGAATGGCAACTCCCAAGTTGACGTCGACTATGAATGCCATTATCTGTTAGATGTATTAGTCAACAAGTACATACACATTGGTCTCCTTAACCCAAATAAACATGCATGTACTGGCTGTTCTGAGGCTTCACATCCCTGAAAGCCCATTAAGGGACCACACTCAGCTTGCAAATAGCATTTGCCATCAGATTATGCTGGTTGCCATTCTTTCTAGGTCAAACTTTCAAGCACCCCAGATCAAGTCTTTCAGACCAAAGCATAGCTCCAACCCAAGTGGCCTACAGATAAAGATGGTGTTGGATGTAATTGATACATAACAGGCAGTCCTTTGCTAATCTCAATAGTGTTCCTCAAGACTCTCAAAGCTCATGTATGGGCAAGCAAATTAGCAAATGAGTCCACACACATAACACACCCTGTTTAAATTGTTACCTCCACTACAAGGCACACCCTAGGGGCATGTGTTAATATATGGCTTGGAGCCTCATTTTACACGTAGCTCACATTTCACATACACACTAACATTACTAACCTGCAGGAATAGTCGGAATGTCCGTGTCCTGTCGGGCCGAGTGTCCCTCTAAGGCTATAGGATGTAGCAGGCCCAGCACCATCTCCTCAGCTAGGGTAAATTGCAGTTTAGTGGGGAATTCTCCGCCATTTTGTAAGCTGCAAAGATAGTTGTACACATTTAGCTAAATGGTACCAATACAAGAAGAAGTCAAATCCACAAAGTATCTATGTACCTGTAATGACGCCGTTTATTTTCTTTCTTCCGTGCTGCATACTTGAGGTCCAATATTTTCCTTTGAATCTGCTCCACATCTTTGAGCTCTTCCCCCGCTGCATTGACCTGTCTGGTGAGCTCCTCCAAAATTTTGGCTTTGCGCTGTTTGCTTGTAGCTTCGGATCTGCGCCCATATAGCTCATCATAATACAAGGTGAGGCCACTAGCCAATGCCAGAGTTTGGGCCTCCCCAAACCTGCCATTCAACTGGCCTCTGCGCAATGTGTGCCCTGTTGGTTGCGGTTCTGGCTCCTCAGTGTTTGGTGGAAAATCAGGGGACATTCTGGGCTGGCTGTGTTGGGGTGAAATTACGGGCTTCTGGCTGGCTGCAGATTGAACTGGACTTGGAAAGGGACTGGGTGTTCCTGACTGGGTGGCCACTGAAGTCGCAGGTGTAGATGTGGCATATGGTGAGTGTCTTGACACCTGTGCCGGTGGAGAATGTGGCCGAGGAGGAGAGGGTGTTGTTGAAGAAGTCGGGCTTGGGGCCCTGTGCCTCTGTGGGCCCTTAGTAGAACCATGCCCCTTGGAGGTAGTAGGCCGGTCCAGGTGTGAGCCAGAGCTTTGGCTTTTTGGCCGGTGCCTTGCCCTCTTGCCCGAGGATTTGGAGACCCGTGAGGGTGGGGATGGCGACCTTGGGCTTCTTGGCTGGTGCCTTGCCCTGTTGCCATGAGACTTGTGGCCACGTGCGGGTGGTGGGGATGCCGAGCTCGGGCTGCTGGGGCTTCTGGGCCTTGTTTGCCGGTGCCTTTGGCTCTTGGAAGTTTTTTCACCACGTGCGGGTGGTGGTGATGGCGAGCTAGAGCTGCTGGGGCGTCTTTCCCGGTGTGTCCTTTTTTTAGCCTTGGCTTGGTAGACACGTGGGTGGGGTGATGGGGACCTGGGGGGGCTGGGGCTTCGTCCTTTGCTGCTTTTTGCAAATTTTTTTTGGGTGCCATAATGTTGAGACTCTAAAAGAGAATGATCTGTGTGTCCCAGACCCTTTAAATAAGATTGGCAGGGTCTGACGCATACGCGTGCGTACGGACGTGGGTACGGATGTGCGTACGAACATGCGTACGTACGGACGTTCATCCGGGCACGCGGAACCCGGAAACCGCAGGGGCATTAGCTATCTGCTGCAGACAAGAGGAAAGATGGCGCCCACAATCTTCACCCGCCAACAAGAAGAGATCATCATGCTTGTAAGTGTCTTTTAATGCCTTTGCTTTGCCATCTAAATGCATGCCTAGCCCTTATGGAAGCACAGGAAGAAACGGTTGGTTTACAAAGTGTCTAAAAGTCCGTGCCAAACCGACGTGAGGACCCACACGTGCAAACCAACACTGAGGCCAGCTTCAAGGATTGGATTAGGCTAGAATTGTGTCTTTTAATGTCATTTAGTCAAATGATCAATTGGTGACAGATATTTGTATGCAGTTTTAACTAAATCCTATGTTTCTGTTGTGTTTTGTAGACCATGCTGCCTGCCCAACTCTTTTGAGAAGCGCACCATTGACCCTGGAGATCATTCGGCAAATCCAACATGAGATGGACACCACCTTCACCCACACTCAGATCATGCAGCATTGGTCTGACCTGAAACGGCTGCACATGCCCCGGGTGCGGCGGTTTTTCGGACTCCATTTCCCTAGTAAATACCTAGCGATTGCATGCCAGATGTCAATAACCCAGAAGGTAGGCATTTATAATTTTAATTGCTTTTCTATTCTAGTGTTGGAAATGGATTACAGAATCCGCCGCACCCGGAGGTGCACAGGCCGACCAGTGCTGCATGAATCTGCAGCTGGAAGTGAAGGTGGTAGAACTCCAGGGCGACGGTCCTACCCCTGCTCTGTTGGGTCCTCCGACCAGCCCCTGGACCTTTCCACAGAGGAGGGGTGGCACGGCGTGGGCAGGCAGTCGTACCCAGCGACGCAGGCGGGAGCCTCTGGTATGTGACTCTTCATGTAACCGCACACACATACATGCTAGTCCCGCCAAAGCTGAATCCCTTAATCTGTTTTTCTAGATGCTTCTGGAGCGGGTGAAGATGTGGAGGATGCAGCAGATCTCGCCCAGGAGGCACAGGGAGAAGGTGAGTGATGTGACACACACATTGAAATAGACATTTGATTACTGTTGACTAAGACATTATAAGTGACCCTATTTGCCATGTCTCTACAGCCTCTACTTCACAGCAGTGGCAGGGCCCAGGACGTAGGGTTGTCCCCAACGAGGCATCCGTCGGCCACCAACCAAGTAAGTTCTAATGTCATTCTTTGCAGTATGTGGTTTTTGACATGATCACCCAGATACATCAAGCTATAGTCAATGGTAGAGATGAGCGAACTTCTTGAAAGTTCGATTCGGGCGATTCGCTGAATTTCCCCAAGAAATTCAGGTTCGCCCGAATCAAACTTTCACGAATCGCTCATCTGAAAAAAAAATGCCGGCATGGTGGGAGCGGGCAGGCCGGCTACGCCTGTCAGCAAAAATGCCGGCATGGTGGCAGCGGGCAGGCCGGCTACGCTGTCAGCGGGCCGCCGCCGGCCCGCTGACAGCGCAGCTGGCCTGCCCGCTCCCACCATGCCGGCATTTTTTTTTTTAAACAAAAATGCCGGCATGGTGGGAGCGAGCAGGCCGGCTACGCTGTCAGCTGTCATCAGAGGACGCGTCATCAGAGGGCGCCTGAGAGCGGCGCCGGCCTCCACGCTCCGACCATGCAGGTAAGTGTTTGCTTTTTAAAAAAATGCCGGCATGGTGGGAGCGGGCAGGCTCCCGCACAGGTGAAAAACATGTATTTGTCGCAAAATAATATATTTTTACAAATTTTATACAGAAACCACACGGGCAAGAGTTGAAGAAATGAATAGAAGGGTCCTTGAGTTGGTGGCCAATATGCAGCAGCTGGTTGACTCGTTGGGGACAACAGAAGAAGAATAGTGTTCTGGGTCCTGCCACTGTATTTTTTTATGTAAATAGTTTTTTATGTTTTCAAGTTTTAAATATTTTTAATATTTTTATCAAAAAAATGTTAGCAACATTTGTACACCCAAAAAAATTTAAAAAGTCCCAAAAAAATGGGGTTTGACTAAAAAAAAACAAAACCAAAATAACAGTTTCAGTGTCTTTTTTTTACACAAATACATTAACACCAAGCGAAGGGTGAAATAAATATTTAGAGAGGAAGATTCAGACAGGTAAGTTTTAGGGGCCTAAAATTGAAGAAGAACCTAACCGCGAAGTGGTTTGGGTAATTTTTAGGGGCCTAAAATGGAAGAAGAACCTAACCGCGAAGTGGTTTGGGTAATTTTTAGGGGCCTAAAATGGAAGAAGAACCTAACCGCGAAGTGGTTGGGGTACGTTTTAAGGGTCCAAAAGGGAAGATGGAGGATAGTGCTAAGTGGTTGGGGTGAGCTTTAAGGGTCCAAAAGGGAAGATGGAGGATAGTGCTAAGTGGTTGGGTGAGCTTTAAGGGTCCAAAAGGGAAGATGGAGGATAGTGCTAAGTGGTTGGGGTGAGCTTTAAGGGTCCAAAGGGGAAGATGGAGGATAGTGCTAAGTGGCCGCCGCCGGCCCGCTGACAGCGCAGCCGGCCTGCCCGCTCCCACCATGCCGGCATTTTTTTTTTTAAGCAAAAATGCCGGCATGGTGGGAGCGGGCAGGCCGGCTACGCTGTCAGCTGTCATCAGAGGACGCGTCATCAGAGGGCGCCTGAGAGCGGCGCCGGCCTCCACGCTCCGACCATGCAGGTAAGTGTTTGCTTTTTAAAAAAATGCCGGCATGGTGGGAGCGGGCAGGCCGGCTGCGCTGTCAGTTTTTTTTTTATTTCTGGGAAAATTCGACCGGCACAAACCAAAAAAAATTCGGGTTCGTGCCGAATCGAATTTTCCCTGAAATTCTGAGCAAATTCCGGTTCGTCTGAACCGGTTCGCTCATCCCTAGTCAATGGCATTAGCAGAATGACCTCTGGCCACTTCCTTAGATTAATGACTGAGCAGAATGACCTCTGCCCACTTCCTTAGATTAATGACTGAGCAGAATGACATATGTCGTCATGATTTAGGTTGGCAACTAACAAACATTCCATCCACAGGTGAAAAACATGTATTTGTCGCAAAATAATATATTTTTACAAATTTTATTGAAGAAATGAATAGAAGGGTCCTTGAGTTGGTGGCCAATATGCAGCAGCTGGTTGACTCGTTGGGGACAACAGAAGAAGAATAGTGTTCTGGGTCCTGCCACTGTGTTTTTTTATGTAAATAGTTTTTATGTTTTCAAATTTTAAATATTTTTAATATTTTTATCAAAAAAATGTTAGCAACATTTGTACACCCAAAAAAATTTAAAAAGTCCCAAAAAAATGGTGTTTGACTAAAAAAAAACAAAACCAAAATAACAGTTTCAGTGTCTTTTTTTTACACAAATACATTAACACCAAGCAAAGGGTGAAATAAATATTTAGAGAGGAAGATTCAGACAGGTAAGTTTTAGGGGCCTAAAATTGAAGAAGAACCTAACTGCGAAGTGGTTTGGGTAATTTTTAGGGGCCTAAAATGGAAGAAGAACCTAACCGCGAAGTGGTTGGGGTACGTTTTAAGGGTCCAAAAGGGAAGATGGAGGATAGTGCTAAGTGGTTGGGGTGAGCTTTAAGGGTCCAAAAGGGAAGATGGAGGATAGTGCTAAGTGGTTGGGTGAGCTTTAAGGGTCCAAAAGGGAAGATGGAGGATAGTGCTAAGTGGTTGGGGTGAGCTTTAAGGGTCCAAAGGGGAAGATGGAGGATAGTGCTAAGTGGTTGGGGTAAGTTTTAAGGGTCCAAAAGGGAAGATGGAGGATAAGGGATTTAGCTAAACATTGTAGTAGAAGTGAGGGTGGCAAATATGTAGGTGAGCACTTTAATGAGTTAAGTTTGTAGTGCTCAGGCAAGATCGTAAGGATTTACGTCCGGATGATTATTTATTGAAAGAGGAAAACAGAATCTAACGGGAAACGTAAAGGATTTGTGGAAGGAGACGATGGAAAAAGGGAAAAAATGTCACGCTGGAAAATGACATCCTCGTACTCGTACTCTGGCATACGAACGGACGGAAACTTTACTGAAGGTTAGCAATGCATGCATAGAATTGCTCGCACACTCATATGAGAGCGGGAAAATAAAAAAAAAAAAACAGATCGGCACTAAAACGAAAGCCTTTTTTTGTCTCTCTGAATCGAACCTATTGTGGTGGCTTGTGCTCAAAAGGGAATGCACCGATAAGCACAGCACTTATGCACTTTATTGAATGATTTGATGCACTTTATAGAATTATTTGGTTTATTAATATGTAGTATTTGCAGATAGGAATGGCATATTTATTATAGATGTATTTATAATTGTTTTAAAAAATATTGGGACACATACTGTGGTAATTATGAGTTGCCCCCTTATGCACAGGTCAGAAATTAATTTAATAGATATTTAGGACCGCACAGCACCAAAGAAACATATATCGCCATATTGCCAGTCTATATATATATATATATCACACACACAGTTTTAAATTGTATTTGGTGTATTAAAATCCCAGCAGCAGCCGGCGTGGAATCTGCTGCTGGCTTTACCTCTATGTATCCCAAATCGGAATGCCCCCCCAGTTCACCCATAAATACTCACCTTTTTGCCAATGGCACATGCACGTGCTTTCGTCAAATGAGAGCTGCACTTTATGACTACGTCATTCAGCAGGTGGCTCTTATTGTTTTCAATGCCCTGCATCCCCGTCCTCGTGCAAGCCTTCCCGTCCCAGCCATTTAGGCTGGGGCAGGAGCGTTCACTGCTGACAGCTTCAGTATCTAAAGCCACTTTTCCAGATTTCAGCCTGGAGGTGGGAATGTTGTGTGTACGAGGCCAGACCGAGGCTGCATATTACTCTCTATGGGCACCTCGGATGAGCTCACATCATCGTACACTGCTGGCTAAATTTAAGCTGGTAGGCCCCTACCACTACTGGCTTCAGTTACCAGGGGCTGTGGAAAAGTGTTCACAACTGCGTGACCGGGTAAAGGTAAGCAGGGAAATCTAATGCCCCAATTGCACCTCTAATCTGAGGTAAAGGCCACAAAAGGGAAATGCTGCAAGATTTCTTCCAGGTAAAAGGACGCAGGGTAAGCAATAACATATGACAGGACATTTAGAATGGCCGGGTAGACAGATTTAGGAAGCAATTGTAGCCAAGCTTGTAATTGCAATGGTCCTGGGTTTGAAACTTAAACAGGCCTTAAATAAAACTCAAAGGACAAAGGCGTGGATTCAGAGCCTCTGGGGAAAATCTTGTTATTGTGAAAATGTAAACTATTCTGTACTAACTAAACAATCTCGGGTGATTCAAAGCTGCTTCTCAGATTATTTCATTTCGATGTAATAAAAGGTCATAGATGGCTGCCCAGCAGCAGCTACAATTACCCTCTTGCCCAGGACAATGGGGTGCAAACTGATCGACACCCTAGTGATAAGTGTATTAGGGTACCAGCACCAAGCCTAAAAGAGGTGAATGTTATTACTTCTGAAAAAAAGGCAAAATGGTATTGAGCCATAATGTCTAAAGAATAGGGCAATTTGCCTAAAAGAAGCATAGGGCCTGTTTTACCAACAGATTTGCCTGTGTTCCCCGAGATTTGCAAATATTTGCCAGCACTTGCCATCTTTCTCTGGGGGGGACAGGCAGATGAGCTACTCCAATTTACAACTCGCCTTAATCTAGCTGAACCCACCATCTCCTTTACCCTGGACTATAATGATTCTCAATTACACTTTTTAGACGTACTCATTTCCATCAAAGATCAGAATATATACACTGACTTGTTTAAAAAGGAGACAGATAGAAATACTTTCTTACGCTTTGATAGCTTTCATCCCACTAATATGAAATCCAGCCTCCCATACAGCCAGTTCATACAACTACGGCGTATCATATCTGATGACCACACATATCTGGAAAGAGCAGACACTCTAATAAATGACTTTAGAGAAAGAGGTTACCCACAGGATATCCTAGAGGAAGCCAAAACAAAAGCATTTTCCCAACCAAAGAGTTCACTACTGTCATATAAGCCCAAAAAACCTAGCAATCGTATTCCTGCTATCTTTACATTTTCCAGAATGTCTCCCCAAATAGAACGCATTATCAAAACACACTGGCATATTCTTTCAGGGGATGAACACCTATTCTCCACCTTCAGTGCTCCCCCACTATTTGTACACAAACGCCCTAAGAATCTATGTGACAGACTCATTAAAGCAGAAAGCAAGAAAACCACTCCAAAACCGTCTTCACACACATGGCTCAGCTCCTTACCACCTATCGTAGGTATGTTTCGTTATAAGAAATGACCATTTCACACACCCACACATAGGTACGAAATTCTCAATTAAAACTTTCTTAAACTGCAATTCTGATCATGTAGTATACTTGATTAAATGCCCCTGTGGCCTAGCCTATGTTGGCAAGACCACACGCCAATTACGCACCCGCAATAGCGAACACCGGAGTGTCATCCGGAGAGCAGACCTAGAATCACCCTTAGCGTGGCACTTTATTGAAACTGGTCATCAGATATCACAACTACGTTTTCAGGCAATTGAATAGACACCACAACCATATAGAGGTGGGAATAGAAATAAAATGTTACTTCGCTGTGAGCTATACTGGATTCACACTCTCCAGACCAGGGCCCCAAGAGGCTTAAACAAAGAACTTGACTATTCCTCATTTTTATGACCCTTTGACAATGTTCTGTCAACCACTACCAGCATATCACAAAGGCTACTTAGCCGATAACTTCATTATCCAAATATTAGAGTAGATCAACTCCTTCATTCTGCTTTACATATCGGTTAATTAATTTATTTTACTTTTTCAGACATATCAGATTTACTTATTTTTTCTGACTTGCCTCTTCTGGATACCCCCAATGGAGATGAATTGGACCAGACCGGATTTTGGAATTTGGAATGCCCCTCTTGGAGACGATGGCGTTCCACACTTGATTCTCCACTACCTGTCCCCACCATTCTGTTTGACTCTCTACACGGAGCCTACAGATTACCTAGAGGTAATATCACCACTTCTGCATTATCTCGCTGAAGTTTATCTTCTTACCATAGTAGCCACTATTTCATTTTCTTCATTTACGGCTCCCCTAGGCATTCTGTTGTCACGTACTGTCGCTACAAGTGGGGCATCCCAAATGCCACGTCTGGCTCATACCTCCTTCCCATGTACCCTGATTGAGCCTCTGATTTTCTATCCCCCATCACCACTAATCTATTGGATGCTTTTTCCATAGACAGAAATTTTGGTTATATGCTGTTCCCATATTAGATTAGTAACCCGGATCGCTGTTT
This sequence comes from Gastrophryne carolinensis, assembly GCA_027917425.1. Lineage (NCBI taxonomy): Eukaryota > Metazoa > Chordata > Amphibia > Anura > Microhylidae > Gastrophryne > Gastrophryne carolinensis. The sequence goes on along the minus strand of JAQIHN010000996.1, from coordinate 38,890 downwards.
TTAGCTGTTTTTATGTCTTTTCTTTTTTAGAACCATGGTGCCTCCGCCTATGGAGAAACAAAACATCTCTCCCCGATCAAAAACGCAGAGAAATCTCCCCAAGACAGCATGCACAGCTTTATACTTTATTTACTTTTTACACTTGCGCTGTTGATACCTTTACCTGTTTCCAGCGATGCGCTGTCAAACCGGCAACGCCGGCCCCGTGCGCCGACATAATTTCCCTGACTGGCTGGCACTGCAGATTGCGGCCAGCCAGCAGCGGAAGTGACACAGGCCGGGACCGCGGAACCGGAAGTGACGTTCCAGGCTGCGCTCTACAAGCGCGCCCGGAAGCGCCACATTGGCCGGCCAGTGGGAGAGATATAAGCAGCACCTACAGGTACCGCAGCCATCGCAAAGCCTTGATAAAGGAGCCGGGTGCTCCGGAACATGGGCATTGTCTCTTTTTTGCGATCATGGGTTATACTCCATTTATTGGTAATGTTCTATTTGACTCTGTACCATACATTATGATGTTACTTGGCGTCGTGATTATACAGTCTTATTGTACATGTTATGCTGTTGGTTCACGTCTGGTATGATGCAGGGCACGGTTTACACTTGGCTGACCAGAAACTAAAACTGTTATGTCTTGTGCATTACTGCTATTCTGCTGTGTACCATTTCCTTGACATACAACTGCAACCCATCCATATACCATTCACCCACTAGTTACTATGGTAATAATTATTACCCTTTATAGCTCTTCTTCTGTATACAGTACTTGTTAGAGTTAACATATATGTCCTTTGTGCTATTCATAGAGGTGAACAAAAACGCTCCTGATGACAAAGTGAACACAACATATGCTCACTGTATCCTTTTTTCTTCAAAGAATCATAAGTATATATATATGTATATATCTTTTTGCTTGCTGTCATATATTAATATACTTTTTACTTGCAACTAAACTCTGGTGTGCTCTTGATCCATTTTTTAAGTCTATGGTTATGCTCGAGGTGCATTTGTGGTGAGGCCCCTCAGGACCAATTGAGCACCCATCGTATTTCTTCCTGATTGATCCATCACTGGTGTGCCGAAAACCAATTCCTAATATTGTTAAGCACTATTGCTACTCAAATTTATCTAGGTTAGTATTAACTCGTGGTTCTCTTTGAATGGTTGGGGACTGGTCTCGGTAGGACACATTAGGTGGTGTGGTGGGTTATGTGTAGTTTGCTGTTATTGCGGTGGGCAGGGGTGTAACTATAGGGTGTGTGACTACACTGGGTTCCAGGAGGTCAAGGGGGCGCAGTCATTTTTGCTCCTCTACCTCATTAATCAGTTTTGTGCTTACTGAAAGACACAAAAAAATGTATTGTATGAACCTTGAAAGAGCCCCATTTAATATTTACACCAGGGCCCCGTCACTGGCAATGGGACTAGAGGCTCCCAGCATGTTAGACCTGTTGCTACATGGTTGGACCCATGAGGTTCTAAGCAGGAATGGAGCAGCAACCAGTGCTAGGGCAAGGTCCTTTACAGCAAGCAGTGCTAGGACAAGGACCTTTACAGCAACCAGTGCTAGGACAAATGTTAAAGCGTCCCTTTTTTACCACAACACATACATGATACAGATCAATCTGCCTGTTTTTAACACAGTGTCTGCTTTGGGTTTATTATCCAGCTTGGCAACTGAAATAAACTTAGACTATACTAACCTCATTCCAAAATGCAATATAATAAATAGAAACGGTGAAAAATGTAATGATGGAAGTTTGTTGGTGTAGAGTGCAGACAGTGAAGGTCCTTGTTTTTATTCACCTGATTAGTTTCCAATTTAAAATCAAGAAAATGTCTCCTGTGGACTATGGGTGAGTGACCTTCCTGAGATGTAAAGGTCACAAGGTAACATTTGAAAGTGTTGCTTCTCATTAGAAAGTGTTCAGGATAATTGATGGAATGTAGGATACAGTTACTGCTGCAAACACGTTAATTTAGAAATCATGTCTGTATTGCTTGCAGATTTATTAAAAAGTAGAAGTTATAACAACCGTAACCCCCTGGGCCCCCTCCCCTAGTGCTGAAGCAGGACAGGGGTTTACAAAAATCAAACTCCATAGTGGTTCCCCACATCAACGTGTTCCAGGAAAATGTCTGGCAATGGCCCCTGGGGGGATGCCACACTGTGTACTGTGCTGCCCCATTGATAGAAATGATGGAGATGCTGGATTGTGGGGACCAGGTAAGGCATTTTATTTTTTACATTAATTGTCTGGGCTTGCCCAAGAGGGCAGGGCAGATCTTTCACCTTGTCTGTAAAAGAAGCCTCAGCTTTTCTGGGGCCTTTGTAGCAGAACCCTAGTCATCAGGGCAGAGGAGTAGCCAGGCTTTCTGGTACCCCACGCAACGATTCAAAATGGTGCCCCCATCTGTTCTCAGGCCCCCTCTTTGGTGCCCCGCTGACCTGATGCACCCGGGGCAAGTGTCCCCCTGCTCCCCCCTAGCTACATCCCTGCATCAGGGAAAGACTGAAATCCACTCACCCTATAACTTTCCCACTGAGCTCTGTTCCTAATATGCTTTTCAGCCACTCAATAAGTAAATAGTTGAGCCTTGCAGACTATAGCTTTGCAGTGACAGATAAAAGCCAGAGGTAGCAGTGATACTGGGGGTTAAATATTGTAGGGGCAGGTAATGTGGCAGGGGTTGGTATGCACCCCACAGACATGATGCTAAGGCTATAGCATTGCAGGGGCTGAACGAGGGATGAGCTGTCTTGACTGGGGGTTACAGTGAGGATTGGTATGGGGGAGAATCAAGAGGCAGGAAGTAGGGGGGATATAAGAAACAGCAGTGCACTAACATGGAATTGTGGATACTGGCACATTCTGAATAAGATGGTCTGATACCCAGCTCTTCTTCTGGCCCCAAACAGAGCAGCAGTGTGGTAATGGTCCACTGCAATTGCAATCGCATGTGTTAAATCCCACGTCACGTTAAGGCGCCCTTTTTGGTGGGGTCCCTACTCCTATTTTTGAGTGCCCAAAGTTGGGACATGCAATGCAATCAAATCTTTCAGAGCTACTCACCTGGGAAGCTGCCAGCCTCCCTTTAGAACACTCCACAGGGAGAGATCCATATATAGTGGAGGCCGTGGAGGTTGATAGGCTGTTTCATGGCAGCTGTAGAACTGAACACGGAAGAGGTGAGTTCCCGACACCGATGCACAGCGGGGCAGACTCGCTAATGCATATTAAAGAGGGACTGTGGTAATTTCTTACCATAGTTCATCTTTAACTGTTCACAGAAATTTTTAACAGGGGTGCCAAAACTTGTTTGCAACTGTTGTATGATATATGCACATCATGATATAGGGAAGAGGAAAACACAGCCATTAGGGGGCACAGCTATGGGGGCTAATAGCTGAGTGTTGAATAACCTGCATACACTTGTATCAAACCTTGTAATATATGTGATTAGAGAATACAGAAAAACAAGCAAGATTGTACAGTTATTCTTAAGGAATTTAGGTGGATTTTTCAGATCAAAAAAGAGGAACAAAACATAAGCAGGTTGACCCTGGAATCTAAAATATTCCAGGGACAGCCAAACTGGGATGCCCCACTGTGAAAAACCACCCAGATACCTAGTAAAAACGTACCTGTTCCCAGTGCACAGCACATGCGCTGGCTCTTGTCCAATCACAGCCATTTGCTGTGCCTATGTCATTTGGGAAATGGCTCAGATTGTTTCCAACAAGGAGCACGAGCGGCCACAACCCATGCATTTTTGGGCTGCGCATTCCCTTCCACCTCCGGCCATTCAGACAGGGATGTAAGGGTGTGCACTACTGGGGATGCAGCCACTTGTGATCCTACTGACGAACATCAGAGCCATTTGCCAAATGATGCATGTGCCATAGGACTGGGGAAAGTTGAGTATTACAGGGAATTCTGGGGTAATTTCACACAGTGGAGCATCTCAAATCGTGATGCACACGGGGCCTGGAGATAATCCTGGGTCAAAATCCTGGGTTTTGTTTCGATTTATCTGAATTATATAAATGGGCAGCTTAGTATTTGCAGTTTAAAGTATATAAGTAACATTAGATGGAACAGCCTTAATATAATGGCATTTTGTCAGAAGTTTAATAGAATTTTGTGTATGCCGGTATTCAGTTGCAAGCGATTGCCAATAAAGTGCCCAATTTTGTGTGCTGCTATTATGCTGATTCAGTATAAAAACTGCTACTGGAGCATATTTTGTCTTCTTCAATTGCTTAAACTTTTATTCATTTTTTTTCAAGCCCATGCTATCCAATCACTCACTTAACACTGTCAGTTAAGATTTGCTATCGTTCAGAATTTGACATTAAAATTGGTTTCTGCTATGGACTGAAAGATCATTTCTCAGTCTCATTTTCTGTTCCCACACAAGGCACTGATTTTCCACATTTTATAAAATATAGACGGCTCATTGTGCTGCTGGAGGAGATGTTTAAAGGATTCATGCTGACATCTTGTGATGATCTAAGACCATTGCTGGAAAAATGTGGACTTTATTCATTGCCTTTTTGTTTTTATACTGAAATAGTTTTTTTTATTTTGAATGTTTAAGCCTATTTGGTCTGAAAGAAATGGCAAGCTGCTCTGGGAAATAATTAATTTGCGCCCACGCATCAGTCTCATCTCATGGGGGAAGGTCAGTTTGGTCTGCCCCATAAAATGCTAAGTTTTGAGAATAGTTTGGAAATGGTTTAAAGAAATCACCAGTCAAAATTTTAAAGAAGACCTATATGAAAAGCCTTTCAAAACAAGTCAAATAACGATTTCAACACCACTCAGAGTTTTTTCACTCCACGTGGTTTGACGTGGTCTAGAAATGTTTGTATACTTGGATTCTATTTAACAAACACAACTATTTGCAATTATTAACCACTATCTCCAAAGACATATGGTTATAATTTCTCTTGGTTCAAAGTCTTTTTTTCTGGTGGCATGCATCAGCCTCATTCCAGTGCAAGACCTGGAGCCACGGTTCCATCCTATTTTTCTGTAGAACTTTATGCCAATAGTCATGTATAATGTTATGTCTATTCAGTTTGGTGGAAATTTGGATGGTATATTTGGCCAAGTCCGACCTCATCCAGGCAATGTCATACGAAGTGGAGGCAGGGAAGCAGCTGCTAGGGAAGAGAATAAAAAGAGCACAAACCAATCTCGCCAGGCCCCTCTGCAGTCCTGCCAGAACCTCAGAAAGTCAGCAGGCCTCCCATCATCTACTTCATTTGCCTTCCTATAACCTTACCATCTTGCCTTTTTCGTGTGGGACTGTGCCCCCAGGTTCTCCATCCTAGAAGCTTATACTGGGGTGCCACCACCCAAATGCCCCCAGGTTCTCACGTCAGAAGCTTATACTGGGGTGCCACCACCCAAAAACCACTGCCACACCCTAACCAGAACACATTGCCAGGGAGTAAGCTAGATCCGAAGGGGGTCCTATGATTTTTACTATGAGGCCCTGTGAAAGCTGTGTACTTCCCTGCATACAGATATCCAATCAGATTCCTGATCCAAGAGCAGACTTGTGACCTCCTGGCATGTCCTGTAGGCTGCTGATTTAGCAGAGCTATCCAAACTTGCCAAAACAGACCTCAAATATACCACATCAGATTTTCTTTCACAACCCATCCAAAGCTCCTCACTAGTCGTGTTTAGTGCCCAGGGTTAAACAATAGCCTTATCTATTATGGTTGGATCTGGATCAGCATTGCAGAGGAGGAAAGGTAACCACTGAAAAGAGATGAGTATTCATGTGTTTAAAGTAAGTTTGACTTTTTATATATTTATAAGTAACACTTCAAACTGTGATTTACTTTCTTACTACCACTGCATTCAGCCCAGAAATATTCCCATAAAGGATTCAATAACAGATAAAAGCTTGAGCCAAATGAATATTTTCCTGCCTATATACTTCCCAACCAACCCAATGTCACGATTTGCACAGAGAGATCAGCGAGTGATAGACACCCAACTGATGAAACTAAATGATGATTTACTATGACAAACTGAAGCACTGCACAACACAAAATACTAAACTAACGAGGATATATACAGGACACCACTCAAATAATAGTTTTCGCCCTATAAGATGCTCCTGCTTATAAGACGCACCTAGGATTTTGGGGAGAAAAATAAGAAAAATAATATTTTTAACCAAATAATATGCAAAGTGCAGTATCCTCCAATTATAGTAATCCCCCTCCCATTCCCAATAGCCGTTGTGTCATTCCCCCTTCCCATAGGCAGAGTGGAATTCCCCCCCATCCCATTCCCCCTCCCATTCCCCATATAGGCAGTGTGGCATTCCTCCCTCCCATTCCCCATATAGGCAGTGTGACATTCCCCCCTCCCATTCCCCATATAGGCAGTGTGGCATTCCCCCTCCCATTCCCCATATAGGCAGTGTGGCATCCCCCCTCCCATTCCCCATATAAACAGTGTGGCATCCCCCCTCCCATTCCCATATAGGCAGTGTAACATTCCCCCTCCCATTCCCCATATAGGCAGTGTAACATTCCCCCTCCCATTCCCCATATTGGCAGTGTGGCATTTCCCCTTCCCATTCCCCATATAGGCAGTGTAACATTCCCCCCTCCCATTCCCCATATTGGCAGTGTGGCATTTCCCCTTTCCATTCCCCATATAAACAGTGTGGCATCCCCCCTCCCATTCCCATATAGGCAGTGTGGCATTCCTCCCTCCCATTCCCCATATAGGCAGTGTGACATTCCCCCCTCCCATTCCCCATATAGGCAGTGTGGCATTCCCCTTCCCATTCCCCATATAGGCAGTGTGGCATTCCTCCCTCCCATTCCCCATATAGGCAGTGTGACATTCCCCCCTCCCATTCCCCATATAGGCAGTGTGGCATTCCCCTTCCCATTCCCCATATAGGCAGTGTGGTATTCCCCCTCCCATTCCCCATATAGGCAGTGTAACATTCCCCCCTCCCATTCCCCATATTGGCAGTGTGGCATTCCTCCCTCCCATTCCCCATATAGGCAGTGTGACATTCCCCCCTCCCATTCCCCATATAGGCAGTGTGACATTCCCCCCCTCCCATTCCCCATATAGGCAGTGTGGCATTCCCCCTCCCATTCCCCATATAGGCAGTGTGGCATCCCCCCTCCCATTCCCCATATAAACAGTGTGGCATCCCCCCTCCCATTCCCATATAGGCAGTGTAACATTCCCCCTCCCATTCCCCATATAGGCAGTGTAACATTCCCCCTCCCATTCCCCATATTGGCAGTGTGGCATTTCCCCTTCCCATTCCCCATATAGGCAGTGTAACATTCCCCCCTCCCATTCCCCATATAGGCAGTGTAACATTCCCCCTCCCATTCCCCATATTGGCAGTGTGGCATTTCCCCTTCCCATTCCCCATATAGGCAGTGTAACATTCCCCCTCCCATTCCCCATATAGGCAGTGTAACATTCCCCCTCCCATTCCCCATATTGGCAGTGTGGCATTTCCCCTTCCCATTCCCCATATAGGCAGTGTAACATTCCCCCCTCCCATTCCCCATATTGGCAGTGTGGCATTTCCCCTTTCCATTCCCCATATAAACAGTGTGGCATCCCCCCTCCCATTCCCATATAGGCAGTGTAACATTCCCCCCTCCCATTCCCCATATAGGCAGTGTAACATTCCCCTTCCCATTCCCCATATAGGCAGTGTAGCACCCCCTCCCATTCCCCATATAGGCAGTGTAGCACCCCTTCCCATTCCCTATATAGGCAATGTGGCAACCCCCCTCCTATTCCCCATAGAAGCAGTGTGGCACCCCCCTCCACCCCGTTCCCCATAGGCACACAATAACGAGAGAAAAAAAATTAAACTCACATGTTACTGTCGCGCTCCCGCGCTGCAGATGGAGGCCCGTTCCCGCCGACGCTCCTTCCTGGCCGGGCCGCGCAGACACCCGGCCCCGTAATAGGGTGGGCGTGGCCTGCATCGCATCGCCGCAGGCCACGTCCACCCGTTCTATGGAGCCGGGTGTCTGGTGAAGGAGCGGCGGGGACAGTGACAGCCGCTCCTTCCTCTCCTTCGCATCTTCTGCGCTGCCTCTTCCGTCAAGGGCAGGAGAGGATAGCCGGGTCCGTGCAGCGGGTGGGCGTGGCCTGCGCCTACGCGGGGCAGGCCACGCCCACCATCTGCACGGACCCGGCTGTTCACTCCTGCCCTTGCCAGAAGAGGCAGCAGCTGGAGCGCAGGAGATGATGGCAGAGCGGCAGGAGCTGCCTCCGTTCCTGCCACTGCTATCGCTGTCGCAGCAATAGCGGCGGCGGAGCCGGGGACAGAGCCCGCCGCTCTTCTGTCTTCTTCTGCCCCCCCCCCCCCCCCCCCCCCCGTGGCAGGCAATGCTGGAGCGCTGGTAAAGGGTGAGTTTAATTTTTTTTTTTTTTTTTTTTTTTTTAACATTCGCCCGATAAGGCGCACTGACATTTTCCCCCCACTTTTGGTGGAAAATAAGTGCGTCTTATAGGGCGAAAAATAAGGTATATATATATATATATATATATATATATATATATATATATATCTATATATATATCAGGATCTGGGGCCAACGGGCAAAATCTCTTAACTTCAGAGTATTATGCAGGATACAATGCAGTACAGCAAGCGGTTACCTCACTAACTTTAGCAATGTCCTTGATATAACAGTTCATCTTTCAGGGGATACAGGTCCAGGCTGTTAATCCACAGGTTCCAGGAACAGATAACACAAAAGGCCTTTGGATGCAATTCAGCACTGTCAGCATTGGGAACAGCAAGGCCCGGGCTCCTCATCCCAGCCTCACCATCTCCACACTGGAAGCCTCAGCAGATGACATGCAGGCCACCACTACTTGTGAACTGGTATAGAGGCCACTTGGACCCCTTACTAGTTTACAAACAAGTAAAAAAAAATACAGTTCACGTTCATCTGTCCCCCTGTTGGGTGACATCCTCTTTATCCAGGAGATTCCCCAGGAAACCCCCTCCAGTGATGTCATTATCCCCCATTATCACAAGGAGGGGTTCCACAAAGGCTTCTTAGCGGGGCCTATCATTAGCTTGGTGTACCGCCTCACTACAGATGCTAGAAGAACGACTGCAACAGTCACTCCCTGGCATCAAGGATAACCCATCAGGCAAGGAGGAAGTGCCCGACCCAACGGTCCTGCAGTGGGGGTGCCTCCCAGGAGTGTAGCAGGTCAGGAGGGCACCAAAGGGGGGGCCAGAGAACAGGTGGGGGCACCATTTTGAATCTTTGCCCCGGGATCTAGAAAGCCTGGCTACTCTTCTGGTGCCTCCCATTGGGGGACAGATAAAAGAAGCCCTGGCAAAAGCGAGTTCTATTTTATTTTAAAACGGGGAGGCCGATTCATTAATAGCGCCAGGTAGCGACAGATGAGCGACTGTAGCGTGATTTTTTTCAGCGCCAGCCAGTATTCGCTGTGCTTGGCCGGCGTTAGCTTGATGACAGCGACTCAGTCGGTGTGCGGTAATGTTGAATACGGGCTGGGGGGTCGCTGTTTCACAGGTCCAGCGTTGTATGTGAGCGCCTGACAACGAATGGCCAGAGCGAACGGCTAGCTTCATATTCATTAACAAATCACGCTCCGAATGTGCTGTCGCTGTCCATTCCTTGTTTAAACCCCAGAGCGCTGGCGGCGATGGGTATTAACTAGTTTTTAACCCCTAAACAACCATATTTTTTGAATGTAACATTATACATGTTTTTAGAATCATTTTGTAATATGAATACATTAATCTCAGACCTGTTAGATCAATTCTGCACAAATTTTTTTGATATTTTTTTTTTACTTAAAAATAAATCCTAACATTGCAGAAGTGGTCTCCGATTTTTTGACATTAAAAAAAAAAAAAAATTAATACCAATTAATTATGAATAATTATAGATTGCTCCATTGAAATGCATTGGACATCACCAGGGAGCGACAGCTCATACCTGGCGCTGTGAGGGAATTTGCAGCGGCGCTGTTCGGTCCAGGCGGCTTCATGATGAAAGCCGCGCTAGCCGTCGCTCTCGCCGGCGCTAGCCTCATTTTGTTTGATAAATGCGTCATTGTGACCGCCGCCGGGCGTACTTGAGTCGGTAGTCGCCGTTAGCTGCCGCTACCTGGAGCTCGTCAGACACTACCTGGCGCTATCGCTTGATGGATAAGGGCCTACGTTTTTTAAATTGTTTAACAGTTTGTGACCTGAAAATGGGTCCAAGGAACTCCTCTACCAGTTTACAGGTAGCCAGAGCATTTGTACTGAATTCCGGATACTTGCTCCTGTCCGGCTGGATGTCTTGAGAACTGGATAGACCCCGCTCTGGCTCATAACTAATAAAAATGTATAATCATGTAAAATAACATAATATTAAAAGTACTGCACATCCTAATATGTTGAGGGAAAAAAACAACTTGTTGTCTGGGTATTTTCTTGAATTGAGTGGCATTAGTAACAGTAAAGCAGTTGCCAGGATCTTTCATAAACCTTACTACAAAGTCTTGACTAGAGAATGTATTCTCTGATAAATCTTTGGGAGGAAACTAAGGAAAATAGAGTGTATTTTATACGTCATACTGTTATTAGATTAAAGCCATGACACCGATTTATAAACCAATCTAAGTAATTGTTCTTATAGAAAAAAATCTTTTATAACCTGGGCTTTTGTCATAAATTGACATTGACTGATATGAAATAGATGAGGAAATGAGGAGATCTAATGACTGATCAGGTTAAAATGTTGGAAGTCATCTTGGACAGGTCACGCATGTTGGGTTGTAATTGTGATTAATATTACCAAGGAATATTGCGTGTTGCATGAAACTGCAGACAGAAGGCAGAGTTAGACTTTCTCTGGCAATGGAATTTAATTTCAATAATAATTAAATTATTATTACAATTAAACCATTACCATTAAAATGAGAAAGATCTTTTCAATGCATCCAGGTCACAGTATATGAGCTGACTTCATCTAATCAGAACTTGTACAAAAAGATACAGCATTAAATACTGTTGAGAGCACTCCAGTCAGTATAATCCATGATCTTTAGCAGCAAGGTGCTGATTACATACTGATTGTAAGGCTTTCCAATGTGCAGAACCCAGTTTAGAGGATATTGGCTAATCTTCACTGCTGCTTCACCTATGGTAAGCCCTCATTCACTAGGATGCTGGAGACGATTCACCGAACACTGTTGCCCCCAGGACTTGGTAGCGCAAGCAATATCCTCTGCGAGATGGGATTACAGGTGGGTGAGAACTCAAGGGTGACTGAGACACAGCCAAGGCTTATACACAGGAGGGTCAGACCTAACTGGTATCAAGGAACAAGGATGAAGAGTATGCTGGGTCTAAGGATAGGCCAAATGTCTTTCATGATTAGACAAAGAATGCAGTACAGGATCAGCAGGCAAAGACAGGGTCGAAGAATTTCAGGGGTCAGACATGGAGGATCAAAGCCGGGGCCAAGACTGAAGCAGCAGACTGGCTCACCAACATGGACCGTTACAGATATGGCGGGCAGTTGAGTGGATCTCCATGACACTGATTATGATAATGAATTATACTGACTGAATCAAAATGTATCTGTATGATACAATTTTTATTAAGTAGTTTTTAAATAGAGGGAGCTAGTTGGATGACAAGCAAAACAAAGAACAGAATGATTTCCTAAAATGCAAAAGCAATGCTAACAAAATACATGAATTTGTAAAAGATAAAAAAAAATTGCTACTTTTCACTAAAAACAGTCAGATATGTATTTATGGGCTCTGCTGAATTAAGCTCAGGGTATCCTAAAGAAGCTACATATTTCAACATGAAGAAATATTAAAGCTTTTGGATTGGAACGGATTTCTGCATAAATCTGTATTAAATAATGTTATTAATATTGTAATAAGAAGACTAAAGATGCTGAGACTTAACAACCTAACTTAAAAACAACTCACCACTGTCCCGTGCCCACTTGTGTGAATCAGGGGCACCGAGTGATCCAGGTACACTTGTGGTTCAGATTGTGGCTTCAGTCCTGCTATGAGTAGTTAGCAAGCAGAACAAAGATCCAGGTCCACTTAATTGTGTACTAGACACTCAAACCAGGCACACGCCTTTGTCTATTAGAAAAGTAAAGAAAAAATACTGCACTAATTACAAATTATCCTTTTTAGTAGTGCAAAAGAATTAAGCAGCTCATCTCATCATGGCTGCCCTCTGCCTTCCTGTCAGAATACAGCTGCTCCTGGAAGTAGAAACAAGGCAAAGAGTAGTGGCACACCCCCTGAATTCCTTTACCATAGACCAGTGATTTTCAACCTTTTTTAAGCCGCGGCACACTTTTCATACTTAAAAAATCCCGCGGCACACCACCAACCAAAATGGCACAAAATGACACTAAAACAGTATATACTATACATATAGTTAATAATATAGATTCTAAATGTATTTCTTACCACTCAGTGTGAAACCTGGGCCTGTTTCGATGAACACAAAAGGGATATCCTGGCAGGAATGGTGGAAAGACACACACGAAGCTCTTCCTCAACAGTTCTCAGTCTCTCCCTGTTTTTAGTTTTTATCGCAGTCAAGCTTGAGAAGCCCAGCTCACATTTGTGAATTCACATTTGTGAATGGCCGGCAAGGGCGTGCTCCCTGTTAGAGGGAAGCATGAGATGCAGCAGCCAGCGCGCTCGGAGCCGCTGCGGTAAGACGTCTCATTGACGCGCATACCACGGCGGCTCAGAGCGCGCTGATTGGACGAGTGCCCGCGCATGCGCCGTAGGAGCAGGGTGAGGTGAGTTGTAACTTGCGATCTGGGGGGTTTCACATAGCAGGGCACCCCGATCTGGAAAGGGCCAAACCCAGGATAGTCAAAATCCTGGGTGTTGGTCCACTTTAAAGATTTTCACTTGTTTCACTTGGTGTTGTTCCTCTCGGTGAGGGCATCTTGATTTGGGATGTCCCACTGTGTGTACCCTCCCAGGTTGCCCTATTCACTCACCTTCCTGCTTCCTGTTGCTCCGACAGCCCAGACTGGGGTCAGAACGAGCGCACTGATTGATAGCCTGAGCGCCTTTCACTTGGTTCCCTTTGGCACCACTGAAGGCTAAGCAGCCAAAGGGAGCAGAGTGCGCATCCAGCCGCATTCCCCGCTCACCTATCAGCCGTTGCATGTGCGGTGGACTTGTGGGTGGTGCACCCATTCAGAAAGGCCAAGCGCAGGTTCGGGCAGAGGTGAGCCGGGATGCGGCCGCTGTGCAGATATGTGGTGAGGGCTCTGGGACAAGGTGAGTGAAATGGGGCTTCTGGGGGGGGGGTTACCCAGCGGAGCATACCAGTTTAGAATACCTTGCTGTGTATAACCCCCAGAAAGTCCAGTTAACACTTACCTGGCTTCAACGGTGCATGCACGGGCTCTGGTCCAATGAAAGCCGCTCACCATCACTGCGTAATTCAACAGGCTGGGATCCCTATTGATTCTAATGAAAGCCACCTGCCGAATTACCTAGTGACAGTGGCCGGCTCTCACTGGACCAGAGCTTGCGCATGCACCATTGGACCAGGAAAAGGTGAGTGTCTATGGGTGTTGTGGGGGCTGGCCTCTGACCTTCCGCCCAGGGCATTCCAGATCGGGATTCCCCTGGGGAAGGGCGCTGGAGCCGCTGAGGCAGAGGGGTTGCTGACACCAGCTGGCCAGATTTACTTCACGGGGCATGTGCGCTCCTGTGGGCACACGCGCGGGAGCCCCATGGTCGAACTGTAAAAAAAAAGGATTTTTTTGCTTGCTGCAGTCATGTAAGGCTGCCCTCTGCCATGCAAGCAAGCACACACACACTTTTTTTATATATATAAAATATTATAAAGTTCCTTACCTTATCCTCTGGGGTCCTCAGCAGTCACGCATCTGGGAGTGATGAATCAGCGGGTGGCCAGAGCCTGGCATCCCGCTCACATGTCCCGCGCTGGTCCAGGACTGGGGGGGGAGATAGTGAGGAGCACGGAGCGACCCCCGTGGGTGGGCACCGGAGCAGCTGATCGGGGGGGGCGAGTAGCGAGGAGGCCGGCAAGTTGTGTGTGGGCACCGGAGCAGCTGATGGGGGGGATGGGTGGCGAGGAGGCCAGCGAGAAGGAGGCGGGCGGGTGCCGGAGCAGCTGATCGGGGGAGGGGGGCAGCGAGAAGGCCGACGAGATGGAGGCGGGCGCGCACCGCGGAGCAGCTGGGAGGGAGGCAGCGATGACGCCGGCGAGATGGAGGCGGGCGGGTGCCGGGGCAGCGCGGAGGCCGGCGAGATGGAGGCGGGCGGGTGCCGGAGCAGCTGATCGGGGGGAGAGGGAAGCGAGATGGAGGCGGGCGCGCGCCGCGAAGCAGCTGTTTGGGGGGAAGCGAGGAGGCCGGCGAGATGGATCCACTAGCTGGAAAATGCCTTCCTCGCGGGAAGCGTGCGACCGCTTAGTGCCCCCGCCCCCCGGATCCACTGGCGGGTAAGTGACACCGCCTTCCTCGCAGCCATTGCCTTAAGGCAAATACAGCCCTGTTCCTTGTGCGGAAGCCGCATCGCTGCGCATTGCCGGGGAACAGGGGGCACCTTAGTTTGGGGAACTTTCCCCGCGGCACACCTGACCATGTGTCGCGGCACACTAGTGTGCCGCGGCACACCGGTTGAAAATCACTGACGGGGAGGCCGATTCATCAATAGCGCCAGGTAGCGACAGATGAGCGACTGTAGCGTGATTTTTTCAGCGCCAGCCAGTATTCGCTGTGCTTGGCCGGCGTTAGCTTGATGACAGCGACTCAGTCGGTGTGCGGTAATGATGAATACTGGCTGGGGGGTCGCTGTTTCACAGGTCCAGCGTTGTATGTGAGCGACTGACAACGAATGGCCAGAGCGAACGGCTAGCTTCATATTCATCAACAAATCACGCTCCGAATGTGCTGTCGCTGTCCATTCCTTGTTTAAACCCCAGAGCGCTGGCGGCGATGTGTATTAACTAGTTTTTAACCCCTAAACAACCATATTTTTTGAATGTAACATTATACATGTTTTAAGAATCATTTTGTAATATGAATACATTAATCTCAGACCTGTTAGATCAATTCTGCACTTTTTTTTTTTTTTTAATTTTTTGACTTAAAAATAATTCCTAACATTGCAGAAGTGTTCTCCGATTTTTTGACATTAAAAAAAAAAAATAAAAAATTAATACCAATTAATTATGATTAATTATAGCTTGCTCCATTGAAATGCATTGGACATCGCCAGGGAGCGACAGCTCATACCTGGCGCTGTGAGGGAATTTGCAGCGGCGCTGTTCGGTCCAGGCGGCTTCATGATGAATGCCGCGCTAGCCGTCGCTCTCGCCGGCGCTAGCCTCATTTTGCTTGATAAATGCGTCATTGTGACCGCCGCGGGCGTACTTGAGTCGGTAGTCGCCGTTAGCTGCCGCTACCTGGCGCTCGTCACACACTACCTGGCGCTATCGCTTGATGAATAAGGGCATTAGAGTACACCCACCCCCTGACAAAGGTACTCTTTTCAGCTCTAGATTAATAACAGGCAGCCAAATGTAAGCCCAGTTTGAATCCACAATTAAGCAGGCGCTGTAACAGCTGATAAAAATGTTCCAAAGGACTTTAATCCCATACCATATAAGCCATTGCCATGCCAAAGGATCAATAAATATGGTAATGGCTGAAGAGTGGTCAATCGGTAAAACTCCCAGGATTCCACCAAATGCTGCTCAGCACTATGGACATCTTCTGGCACTAACAGTGCAGGTCGCTTAGAATGAAAAATCTTTTCAAGCTCTCAACACCTTGGACCGTGCTGAGTGTTTGCATTTAGGTTAGGCGTTAGGCGCTGGAATTACCAGCACATGACCCATGAAGACCACAAAACAAGATTTACTGAATGTAATGCCTGACCCCTCAATGGTTTTATTCAATCAAACTATGATAAAAAGGGTCATTTAATAACCAAATTAAAAATAATCGTTCTTATTATATAAATATAATATACTTTCTGCAGTTAATACTACAAAAATGGTAATAGGCGATATATCCTTACTAGGGATGAGCGAATCGATCCGGACGAACCCGGATTCGATCCGAATTTCAGGAAAAATTCGATTCGGATCGAATCCGAATTTCCCCGCGATTCGATCACTCGAAGTTTTCCTTTAACATCCATTCATTTACATTACAGGCATTCTAAGATGGCGGGCGGGACATGTCTGGACATGTATCCCGCGCCAGTGCAAGCTGGGGCAGTCACATGCAGCCTATCAGCAGCCAGCAAGCCCGGTGACGTCACACAGCGGTATTTAACGGCGGCCATCTTGCTTTTCCTCATTTCTCTATTGCATTCGTGACAGACAGACAGAACGCTGTGTAGCTGAGGCAGTTAGACAGGCTGGAGACAGGCTGGAGACAGGGACAGACAGGGACAGGCTGGAGACAGGCAGGAGACAGGCAGGAGACAGACAGAAAGCCAGGGAAAGGTAGGAAAAACGGAGCTGGCTGACAGGGAGATTTTTTTTTTTTCATCCAGCCTTTGTTAGCGTTTTCAGGCTGCTTATAGTAACTAACTGTGCATATATACTGAACTGATCTTAAGTCTGCTGTGAGGCATCCCATTCTGTGACTAAAGCAGCCTCTATTTAATAGCATAATAAACATTTGCACTTATTCTCATAGAAATCAGGCCTGATAAAGACACTTTTGCTGTGCATGCTCTCTGGTTTTTGTGGCACTGGCATCCCATTCTGTGACTAAAGCAGCCTCTATTTAATAGCATAATAAACATTTGCACTTATTCTCATAGAAATCAGGCCTGATAAAGACACTTTTGCTGTGCATGCTCTCTGGTTTTTGTGGCACTGGCATCCCATTCTGTGACTAAAGCAGCCTCTATTTAATAGCATAATAAACATTTGCACTTATTCTCATAGAAATCAGGCCTGATAAAGACACTTTTGCTGTGCATGCTCTCTGGTTTTTGTGGCACTGGCATCCCATTCTGTGACTAAAGCAGCCTCTATTTAATAGCATAATAAACATTTGCACTTATTCTCATAGAAATCAGGCCTGATAAAGACACTTTTGCTGTGCATGCTCTCTGGTTTTTGTGGCACTGGCATCCCATTCTGTGACTAAAGCAGCCTCTATTTAATAGCATAATAAACATTTGCACTTATTCTCATAGAAATCAGGCCTGATAAAGACACTTTTGCTGTGCATGCTCTCTGGTTTTTGTGGCACTGGCATCCCATTCTGTGACTAAAGCAGCCTCTATTTAATAGCATAATAAACATTTGCACTTATTCTCATAGAAATCAGGCCTGATAAAGACACTTTTGCTGTGCATGCTCTCTGGTTTTTGTGGCACTGGCATCCCATTCTGTGACTAAAGCAGCCTCTATTTAATAGCATAATAAACATTTGCACTTATTCTCATAGAAATCAGGCCTGATAAAGACACTTTTGCTGTGCATGCTCTCTGGTTTTTGTGGCACTGGCATCCCATTCTGTGACTAAAGCAGCCTCTATTTAATAGCATAATAAACATTTGCACTTATTCTCATAGAAATCAGGCCTGATAAAGACACTTTTGCTGTGCATGCTCTCTGGTTTTTGTGGCACTGGCATCCCATTCTGTGACTAAAGCAGCCTCTATTTAATAGCATAATAAACATTTGCACTTATTCTCATAGAAATCAGGCCTGATAAAGACACTTTTGCTGTGCATGCTCTCTGGTTTTTGTGGCACTGGCATCCCATTCTGTGACTAAAGCAGCCTCTATTTAATAGCATAATAAACATTTGCACTTATTCTCATAGAAATCAGGCCTGATAAAGACACTTTTGCTGTGCATGCTCTCTGGTTTTTGTGGCACTGGCATCCCATTCTGTGACTAAAGCAGCCTCTATTTAATAGCATAATAAACATTTGCACTTATTCTCATAGAAATCAGGCCTGATAAAGACACTTTTGCTGTGCATGCTCTCTGGTTTTTGTGGCACTGGCATCCCATTCTGTGACTAAAGCAGCCTCTATTTAATAGCATAATAAACATTTGCACTTATTCTCATAGAAATCAGGCCTGATAAAGACACTTTTGCTGTGCATGCTCTCTGGTTTTTGTGGCACTGGCATCCCATTCTGTGACTAAAGCAGCCTCTATTTAATAGCATAATAAACATTTGCACTTATTCTCATAGAAATCAGGCCTGATAAAGACACTTTTGCTGTGCATGCTCTCTGGTTTTTGTGGCACTGGCATCCCATTCTGTGACTAAAGCAGCCTCTATTTAATAGCATAATAAACATTTGCACTTATTCTCATAGAAATCAGGCCTGATAAAGACACTTTTGCTGTGCATGCTCTCTGGTTTTTGTGGCACTGGCATCCCATTCTGTGACTAAAGCAGCCTCTATTTAATAGCATAATAAACATTTGCACTTATTCTCATAGAAATCAGGCCTGATAAAGACACTTTTGCTGTGCATGCTCTCTGGTTTTTGTGGCACTGGCATCCCATTCTGTGACTAAAGCAGCCTCTATTTAATAGCATAATAAACATTTGCACTTATTCTCATAGAAATCAGGCCTGATAAAGACACTTTTGCTGTGCATGCTCTCTGGTTTTTGTGGCACTGGCATCCCATTCTGTGACTAAAGCAGCCTCTATTTAATAGCATAATAAACATTTGCACTTATTCTCATAGAAATCAGGCCTGATAAAGACACTTTTGCTGTGCATGCTCTCTGGTTTTTGTGGCACTGGCATCCCATTCTGTGACTAAAGCAGCCTCTATTTAATAGCATAATAAACATTTGCACTTATTCTCATAGAAATCAGGCCTGATAAAGACACTTTTGCTGTGCATGCTCTCTGGTTTTTGTGGCACTGGCATCCCATTCTGTGACTAAAGCAGCCTCTATTTAATAGCATAATAAACATTTGCACTTATTCTCATAGAAATCAGGCCTGATAAAGACACTTTTGCTGTGCATGCTCTCTGGTTTTTGTGGCACTGGCATCCCATTCTGTGACTAAAGCAGCCTCTATTTAATAGCATAATAAACATTTGCACTTATTCTCATAGAAATCAGGCCTGATAAAGACACTTTTGCTGTGCATGCTCTCTGGTTTTTGTGGCACTGGCATCCCATTCTGTGACTAAAGCAGCCTCTATTTAATAGCATAATAAACATTTGCACTTATTCTCATAGAAATCAGGCCTGATAAAGACACTTTTGCTGTGCATGCTCTCTGGTTTTTGTGGCACTGGCATCCCATTCTGTGACTAAAGCAGCCTCTATTTAATAGCATAATAAACATTTGCACTTATTCTCATAGAAATCAGGCCTGATAAAGACACTTTTGCTGTGCATGCTCTCTGGTTTTTGTGGCACTGGCATCCCATTCTGTGACTAAAGCAGCCTCTATTTAATAGCATAATAAACATTTGCACTTATTCTCATAGAAATCAGGCCTGATAAAGACACTTTTGCTGTGCATGCTCTCTGGTTTTTGTGGCACTGGCATCCCATTCTGTGACTAAAGCAGCCTCTATTTAATAGCATAATAAACATTTGCACTTATTCTCATAGAAATCAGGCCTGATAAAGACACTTTTGCTGTGCATGCTCTCTGGTTTTTGTGGCACTGGCATCCCATTCTGTGACTAAAGCAGCCTCTATTTAATAGCATAATAAACATTTGCACTTATTCTCATAGAAATCAGGCCTGATAAAGACACTTTTGCTGTGCATGCTCTCTGGTTTTTGTGGCACTGGCATCCCATTCTGTGACTAAAGCAGCCTCTATTTAATAGCATAATAAACATTTGCACTTATTCTCATAGAAATCAGGCCTGATAAAGACACTTTTGCTGTGCATGCTCTCTGGTTTTTGTGGCACTGGCATCCCATTCTGTGACTAAAGCAGCCTCTATTTAATAGCATAATAAACATTTGCACTTATTCTCATAGAAATCAGGCCTGATAAAGACACTTTTGCTGTGCATGCTCTCTGGTTTTTGTGGCACTGGCATCCCATTCTGTGACTAAAGCAGCCTCTATTTAATAGCATAATAAACATTTGCACTTATTCTCATAGAAATCAGGCCTGATAAAGACACTTTTGCTGTGCATGCTCTCTGGTTTTTGTGGCACTGGCATCCCATTCTGTGACTAAAGCAGCCTCTATTTAATAGCATAATAAACATTTGCACTTATTCTCATAGAAATCAGGCCTGATAAAGACACTTTTGCTGTGCATGCTCTCTGGTTTTTGTGGCACTGGCATCCCATTCTGTGACTAAAGCAGCCTCTATTTAATAGCATAATAAACATTTGCACTTATTCTCATAGAAATCAGGCCTGATAAAGACACTTTTGCTGTGCATGCTCTCTGGTTTTTGTGGCACTGGCATCCCATTCTGTGACTAAAGCAGCCTCTATTTAATAGCATAATAAACATTTGCACTTATTCTCATAGAAATCAGGCCTGATAAAGACACTTTTGCTGTGCATGCTCTCTGGTTTTTGTGGCACTGGCATCCCATTCTGTGACTAAAGCAGCCTCTATTTAATAGCATAATAAACATTTGCACTTATTCTCATAGAAATCAGGCCTGATAAAGACACTTTTGCTGTGCATGCTCTCTGGTTTTTGTGGCACTGGCATCCCATTCTGTGACTAAAGCAGCCTCTATTTAATAGCATAATAAACATTTGCACTTATTCTCATAGAAATCAGGCCTGATAAAGACACTTTTGCTGTGCATGCTCTCTGGTTTTTGTGGCACTGGCATCCCATTCTGTGACTAAAGCAGCCTCTATTTAATAGCATAATAAACATTTGCACTTATTCTCATAGAAATCAGGCCTGATAAAGACACTTTTGCTGTGCATGCTCTCTGGTTTTTGTGGCACTGGCATCCCATTCTGTGACTAAAGCAGCCTCTATTTAATAGCATAATAAACATTTGCACTTATTCTCATAGAAATCAGGCCTGATAAAGACACTTTTGCTGTGCATGCTCTCTGGTTTTTGTGGCACTGGCATCCCATTCTGTGACTAAAGCAGCCTCTATTTAATAGCATAATAAACATTTGCACTTATTCTCATAGAAATCAGGCCTGATAAAGACACTTTTGCTGTGCATGCTCTCTGGTTTTTGTGGCACTGGCATCCCATTCTGTGACTAAAGCAGCCTCTATTTAATAGCATAATAAACATTTGCACTTATTCTCATAGAAATCAGGCCTGATAAAGACACTTTTGCTGTGCATGCTCTCTGGTTTTTGTGGCACTGGCATCCCATTCTGTGACTAAAGCAGCCTCTATTTAATAGCATAATAAACATTTGCACTTATTCTCATAGAAATCAGGCCTGATAAAGACACTTTTGCTGTGCATGCTCTCTGGTTTTTGTGGCACTGGCATCCCATTCTGTGACTAAAGCAGCCTCTATTTAATAGCATAATAAACATTTGCACTTATTCTCATAGAAATCAGGCCTGATAAAGACACTTTTGCTGTGCATGCTCTCTGGTTTTTGTGGCACTGGCATCCCATTCTGTGACTAAAGCAGCCTCTATTTAATAGCATAATAAACATTTGCACTTATTCTCATAGAAATCAGGCCTGATAAAGACACTTTTGCTGTGCATGCTCTCTGGTTTTTGTGGCACTGGCATCCCATTCTGTGACTAAAGCAGCCTCTATTTAATAGCATAATAAACATTTGCACTTATTCTCATAGAAATCAGGCCTGATAAAGACACTTTTGCTGTGCATGCTCTCTGGTTTTTGTGGCACTGGCATCCCATTCTGTGACTAAAGCAGCCTCTATTTAATAGCATAATAAACATTTGCACTTATTCTCATAGAAATCAGGCCTGATAAAGACACTTTTGCTGTGCATGCTCTCTGGTTTTTGTGGCACTGGCATCCCATTCTGTGACTAAAGCAGCCTCTATTTAATAGCATAATAAACATTTGCACTTATTCTCATAGAAATCAGGCCTGATAAAGACACTTTTGCTGTGCATGCTCTCTGGTTTTTGTGGCACTGGCATCCCATTCTGTGACTAAAGCAGCCTCTATTTAATAGCATAATAAACATTTGCACTTATTCTCATAGAAATCAGGCCTGATAAAGACACTTTTGCTGTGCATGCTCTCTGGTTTTTGTGGCACTGGCATCCCATTCTGTGACTAAAGCAGCCTCTATTTAATAGCATAATAAACATTTGCACTTATTCTCATAGAAATCAGGCCTGATAAAGACACTTTTGCTGTGCATGCTCTCTGGTTTTTGTGGCACTGGCATCCCAGTTCTGTGACTAAAGCAGCCTCTATTTAATAGCATAATAAACATTTGCACTTATTCTCATAGAAATCAGGCCTGATAAAGACACTTTTGCTGTGCATGCTCTCTGGTTTTTGTGGCACTGGCATCCCATTCTGTGACTAAAGCAGCCTCTATTTAATAGCATAATAAACATTTGCACTTATTCTCATAGAAATCAGGCCTGATAAAGACACTTTTGCTGTGCATGCTCTCTGGTTTTTGTGGCACTGGCATCCCATTCTGTGACTAAAGCAGCCTCTATTTAATAGCATAATAAACATTTGCACTTATTCTCATAGAAATCAGGCCTGATAAAGACACTTTTGCTGTGCATGCTCTCTGGTTTTTGTGGCACTGGCATCCCATTCTGTGACTAAAGCAGCCTCTATTTAATAGCATAATAAACATTTGCACTTATTCTCATAGAAATCAGGCCTGATAAAGACACTTTTGCTGTGCATGCTCTCTGGTTTTTGTGGCACTGGCATCCCATTCTGTGACTAAAGCAGCCTCTATTTAATAGCATAATAAACATTTGCACTTATTCTCATAGAAATCAGGCCTGATAAAGACACTTTTGCTGTGCATGCTCTCTGGTTTTTGTGGCACTGGCATCCCATTCTGTGACTAAAGCAGCCTCTATTTAATAGCATAATAAACATTTGCACTTATTCTCATAGAAATCAGGCCTGATAAAGACACTTTTGCTGTGCATGCTCTCTGGTTTTTGTGGCACTGGCATCCCATTCTGTGACTAAAGCAGCCTCTATTTAATAGCATAATAAACATTTGCACTTATTCTCATAGAAATCAGGCCTGATAAAGACACTTTTGCTGTGCATGCTCTCTGGTTTTTGTGGCACTGGCATCCCATTCTGTGACTAAAGCAGCCTCTATTTAATAGCATAATAAACATTTGCACTTATTCTCATAGAAATCAGGCCTGATAAAGACACTTTTGCTGTGCATGCTCTCTGGTTTTTGTGGCACTGGCATCCCATTCTGTGACTAAAGCAGCCTCTATTTAATAGCATAATAAACATTTGCACTTATTCTCATAGAAATCAGGCCTGATAAAGACACTTTTGCTGTGCATGCTCTCTGGTTTTTGTGGCACTGGCATCCCATTCTGTGACTAAAGCAGCCTCTATTTAATAGCATAATAAACATTTGCACTTATTCTCATAGAAATCAGGCCTGATAAAGACACTTTTGCTGTGCATGCTCTCTGGTTTTTGTGGCACTGGCATCCCATTCTGTGACTAAAGCAGCCTCTATTTAATAGCATAATAAACATTTGCACTTATTCTCATAGAAATCAGGCCTGATAAAGACACTTTTGCTGTGCATGCTCTCTGGTTTTTGTGGCACTGGCATCCCATTCTGTGACTAAAGCAGCCTCTATTTAATAGCATAATAAACATTTGCACTTATTCTCATAGAAATCAGGCCTGATAAAGACACTTTTGCTGTGCATGCTCTCTGGTTTTTGTGGCACTGGCATCCCATTCTGTGACTAAAGCAGCCTCTATTTAATAGCATAATAAACATTTGCACTTATTCTCATAGAAATCAGGCCTGATAAAGACACTTTTGCTGTGCATGCTCTCTGGTTTTTGTGGCACTGGCATCCCATTCTGTGACTAAAGCAGCCTCTATTTAATAGCATAATAAACATTTGCACTTATTCTCATAGAAATCAGGCCTGATAAAGACACTTTTGCTGTGCATGCTCTCTGGTTTTTGTGGCACTGGCATCCCATTCTGTGACTAAAGCAGCCTCTATTTAATAGCATAATAAACATTTGCACTTATTCTCATAGAAATCAGGCCTGATAAAGACACTTTTGCTGTGCATGCTCTCTGGTTTTTGTGGCACTGGCATCCCATTCTGTGACTAAAGCAGCCTCTATTTAATAGCATAATAAACATTTGCACTTATTCTCATAGAAATCAGGCCTGATAAAGACACTTTTGCTGTGCATGCTCTCTGGTTTTTGTGGCACTGGCATCCCATTCTGTGACTAAAGCAGCCTCTATTTAATAGCATAATAAACATTTGCACTTATTCTCATAGAAATCAGGCCTGATAAAGACACTTTTGCTGTGCATGCTCTCTGGTTTTTGTGGCACTGGCATCCCATTCTGTGACTAAAGCAGCCTCTATTTAATAGCATAATAAACATTTGCACTTATTCTCATAGAAATCAGGCCTGATAAAGACACTTTTGCTGTGCATGCTCTCTGGTTTTTGTGGCACTGGCATCCCATTCTGTGACTAAAGCAGCCTCTATTTAATAGCATAATAAACATTTGCACTTATTCTCATAGAAATCAGGCCTGATAAAGACACTTTTGCTGTGCATGCTCTCTGGTTTTTGTGGCACTGGCATCCCATTCTGTGACTAAAGCAGCCTCTATTTAATAGCATAATAAACATTTGCACTTATTCTCATAGAAATCAGGCCTGATAAAGACACTTTTGCTGTGCATGCTCTCTGGTTTTTGTGGCACTGGCATCCCATTCTGTGACTAAAGCAGCCTCTATTTAATAGCATAATAAACATTTGCACTTATTCTCATAGAAATCAGGCCTGATAAAGACACTTTTGCTGTGCATGCTCTCTGGTTTTTGTGGCACTGGCATCCCGTTCTGTGACTAAAGCAGCCTCTATTTAATAGCATAATAAACATTTGCACTTATTCTCATAGAAATCAGGCCTGATAAAGACACTTTTGCTGTGCATGCTCTCTGGTTTTTGTGGCACTGGCATCCCGTTCTGTGACTAAAGCAGCCTCTATTTAATAGCATAATAAACATTTGCACTTATTCTCATAGAAATCAGGCCTGATAAAGACACTTTTGCTGTGCATGCTCTCTGGTTTTTGTGGCACTGGCATCCCATTCTGTGACTAAAGCAGCCTCTATTTAATAGCATAATAAACATTTGCACTTATTCTCATAGAAATCAGGCCTGATAAAGACACTTTTGCTGTGCATGCTCTCTGGTTTTTGTGGCACTGGCATCCCATTCTGTGACTAAAGCAGCCTCTATTTAATAGCATAATAAACATTTGCACTTATTCTCATAGAAATCAGGCCTGATAAAGACACTTTTGCTGTGCATGCTCTCTGGTTTTTGTGGCACTGGCATCCCATTCTGTGACTAAAGCAGCCTCTATTTAATAGCATAATAAACATTTGCACTTATTCTCATAGAAATCAGGCCTGATAAAGACACTTTTGCTGTGCATGCTCTCTGGTTTTTGTGGCACTGGCATCCCATTCTGTGACTAAAGCAGCCTCTATTTAATAGCATAATAAACATTTGCACTTATTCTCATAGAAATCAGGCCTGATAAAGACACTTTTGCTGTGCATGCTCTCTGGTTTTTGTGGCACTGGCATCCCATTCTGTGACTAAAGCAGCCTCTATTTAATAGCATAATAAACATTTGCACTTATTCTCATAGAAATCAGGCCTGATAAAGACACTTTTGCTGTGCATGCTCTCTGGTTTTTGTGGCACTGGCATCCCATTCTGTGACTAAAGCAGCCTCTATTTAATAGCATAATAAACATTTGCACTTATTCTCATAGAAATCAGGCCTGATAAAGACACTTTTGCTGTGCATGCTCTCTGGTTTTTGTGGCACTGGCATCCCGTTCTGTGACTAAAGCAGCCTCTATTTAATAGCATAATAAACATTTGCACTTATTCTCATAGAAATCAGGCCTGATAAAGACACTTTTGCTGTGCATGCTCTCTGGTTTTTGTGGCACTGGCATCCCGTTCTGTGACTAAAGCAGCCTCTATTTAATAGCATAATAAACATTTGCACTTATTCTCATAGAAATCAGGCCTGATAAAGACACTTTTGCTGTGCATGCTCTCTGGTTTTTGTGGCACTGGCATCCCGTTCTGTGACTAAAGCAGCCTCTATTTAATAGCATAATAAACATTTGCACTTATTCTCATAGAAATCAGGCCTGATAAAGACACTTTTGCTGTGCATGCTCTCTGGTTTTTGTGGCACTGGCATCCCATTCTGTGACTAAAGCAGCCTCTATTTAATAGCATAATAAACATTTGCACTTATTCTCATAGAAATCAGGCCTGATAAAGACACTTTTGCTGTGCATGCTCTCTGGTTTTTGTGGCACTGGCATCCCATTCTGTGACTAAAGCAGCCTCTATTTAATAGCATAATAAACATTTGCACTTATTCTCATAGAAATCAGGCCTGATAAAGACACTTTTGCTGTGCATGCTCTCTGGTTTTTGTGGCACTGGCAACCCATTCTGTGACTAAAGCAGCCTCTATTTAATAGCATAATAAACATTTGCACTTATTCTCATAGAAATCAGGCCTGATAAAGACACTTTTGCTGTGCATGCTCTCTGGTTTTTGTGGCACTGGCATCCCGTTCTGTGACTAAAGCAGCCTCTATTTAATAGCATAATAAACATTTGCACTTATTCTCATAGAAATCAGGCCTGATAAAGACACTTTTGCTGTGCATGCTCTCTGGTTTTTGTGGCACTGGCATCCCATTCTGTGACTAAAGCAGCCTCTATTTAATAGCATAATAAACATTTGCACTTATTCTCATAGAAATCAGGCCTGATAAAGACACTTTTGCTGTGCATGCTCTCTGGTTTTTGTGGCACTGGCATCCCATTCTGTGACTAAAGCAGCCTCTATTTAATAGCATAATAAACATTTGCACTTATTCTCATAGAAATCAGGCCTGATAAAGACACTTTTGCTGTGCATGCTCTCTGGTTTTTGTGGCACTGGCATCCCATTCTGTGACTAAAGCAGCCTCTATTTAATAGCATAATAAACATTTGCACTTATTCTCATAGAAATCAGGCCTGATAAAGACACTTTTGCTGTGCATGCTCTCTGGTTTTTGTGGCACTGGCATCCCATTCTGTGACTAAAGCAGCCTCTATTTAATAGCATAATAAACATTTGCACTTATTCTCATAGAAATCAGGCCTGATAAAGACACTTTTGCTGTGCATGCTCTCTGGTTTTTGTGGCACTGGCATCCCGTTCTGTGACTAAAGCAGCCTCTATTTAATAGCATAATAAACATTTGCACTTATTCTCATAGAAATCAGGCCTGATAAAGACACTTTTGCTGTGCATGCTCTCTGGTTTTTGTGGCACTGGCATCCCATTCTGTGACTAAAGCAGCCTCTATTTAATAGCATAATAAACATTTGCACTTATTCTCATAGAAATCAGGCCTGATAAAGACACTTTTGCTGTGCATGCTCTCTGGTTTTTGTGGCACTGGCATCCCATTCTGTGACTAAAGCAGCCTCTATTTAATAGCATAATAAACATTTGCACTTATTCTCATAGAAATCAGGCCTGATAAAGACACTTTTGCTGTGCATGCTCTCTGGTTTTTGTGGCACTGGCATCCCATTCTGTGACTAAAGCAGCCTCTATTTAATAGCATAATAAACATTTGCACTTATTCTCATAGAAATCAGGCCTGATAAAGACACTTTTGCTGTGCATGCTCTCTGGTTTTTGTGGCACTGGCATCCCATTCTGTGACTAAAGCAGCCTCTATTTAATAGCATAATAAACATTTGCACTTATTCTCATAGAAATCAGGCCTGATAAAGACACTTTTGCTGTGCATGCTCTCTGGTTTTTGTGGCACTGGCATCCCATTCTGTGACTAAAGCAGCCTCTATTTAATAGCATAATAAACATTTGCACTTATTCTCATAGAAATCAGGCCTGATAAAGACACTTTTGCTGTGCATGCTCTCTGGTTTTTGTGGCACTGGCATCCCATTCTGTGACTAAAGCAGCCTCTATTTAATAGCATAATAAACATTTGCACTTATTCTCATAGAAATCAGGCCTGATAAAGACACTTTTGCTGGCCAAAGCACTACTGGACCCTGCCAGCTCGATTCCTGCCCGGGGCATCCCATTCTGTGACTACAGCAGCCTCTGTTTAAGACCATATAAGCATTTGCTCTTATCATATTTGAAATTAGCCTGATAAAGACACTTTTGCTGGCCAAAGCACTACTGGACCCTGCCAGCTCGATTCCTGCCCGGGGCATCCCATTCTGTGACTACAGCAGCCTCTGTTTAAGACCATATAAGCATTTGCTCTTATCATATTTGAAATTAGCCTGATAAAGACACTTTTGCTGGCCAAAGCCCTACTGGACCCTGCCAGGTCCATTCCTGCCCAGGGCATCCCATTCTGTGACTAAAGCAGCCTCTGTTTAAGACCATATAAGCATTTGCTCTTATTATATTTATATTATAAGACACTTTTGCTGGGCATAGGCTTACTGCTGCCTGCCAGGTGCACTTCTGTTGAGGCATCCCATTCTGTAACATAGCATACCCCTCTTTATTTACACTAAGCAGCTCTCTTATTTACACTAAGCAGGCCTGTTGGAGGCTGAGTGTTACTGCTCACTTTTGGTGTGCATTATATTCTGTTTTATATAGACCCACTGCTGCCTGGGGGTTCTTAAAATATCACCTACTACCACGCCAGTTAGACTATGTCGGGCAGACAAGTGCCTGGAAGTGAAAAGAGGAGTGGCAGAGGCCAAGATTCCGCAGGCAGAGCTCGCATCAGACTGGGGGCCAGTAGCAGCAGGAGTCACGCTGAGAGACCTAATCTGCCAGTATCTGCTAGCGGTCGGGTCTCCACCAGTAACGCATCTGCCGTGGTAGATTGGCTGACGCGCTCATCAACAACATCATCACAACTTACATCTGAGACCCCCAGTCTAGGGTCGGTAGGTTCCTCTGACACAACCCTGAGTTGGCATGCCCCGAGAGCAGTCCCTGTCCTCCCATTGCCTCTGTCCTACGCCGTTCCCTCCCCCAGCGACGTATCCTATGCTTTGGGTTCAGCTCCACTCTTTAGTGAGGAGGACGATCAGATACAGGAGGACAGTCAGCAGCTACTGCCCAGCCAAGAAATGGAGGTGGCTTCTTTAGCTAGGCAGACAAATAGTGATGTGGACAGTGTCGTGGGTGCTGCGAGCGTTCCAGCTCCTGCGCCAGACACTGTTGACGAATCCACGAACATCAGTGACGTACAGCCACAACCCGGTGATGATGATGATGATGACGATGAAGCCGATCGCACTTGGGAGCCGGGTGATGAAGGGGCTTCATCGTCATCATCAGGAGAAGAGGGGCGCAGGTTGCCCCGGAGTCAGCAGCTGAGGCAGCAAGGTGGTAGCAGTCAGCATGGGGGCACAATTCCAAAGGCTGGAGCCGGCCGGGGCCGGGGCCGGGGTAGAGCACCTGCTGTGCGGCAGTCTACCTTATCGGGAGGTAGTGGAGCAGGGGTTCCTGGAGTTGGCAACAGCAGCAGTGAATCAGTGAGGCCAGGGGGTGGGAAAAGTAGCTACTCGGCAGTGTGGCAGTTTTTCCTGAGGCATCCGCAGGAGGGTAACATGGCCACATGCAAGATATGTAGGCAAAAGGTGAAGCGTGGCCAGGGTCCAAATGTTGGCACCACGGCCCTGCGTCAACATATGATGCGTCACCATAAAACGACCTGGGAGAACCGAGGCTCCCAAGGGGTGGTCCAGTCTGCTTCCTCACCAAGTGAGCTCCCAATTTCTGCCAGCCAAGGCTCCAGCACCTCAGCCGAAGGCAGCTGTGCGTCACACCCATCCTCTGTCGCTCCTGCTCCTCCTCCTCCTCCTCCAAGTCATGCATCCCGCCAGCAATCCATCAGCGAAGCCATGTCCAAGAGACAGCAGTATGCGCCCACTCATCCTACGGCGCAGAAGCTGAATGTGCTCCTGTCCAAGTTGCTGGTGCTGCAGTCGCTCCCTTTTCAGGTGGTGGAATCTGCACCTTTCAGAGAACTGATGGCTTGTGCCGAGCCGAGGTGGAGAGTCCCAAGCCGTCATTTCTTTGCCAAGAAGGCAGTACCAGCGCTGCACACTTTTGTTGAACAGAAGGTGGGCCAGTCCTTGAGCCTGTCGGTGTGTAGCAAAATACATGGCAGCGCCGACATCTGGAGCTGTAACTACGGTCAGGGGCAGTACATGTCGTTTACGGCCCACTGGGTGAATGTGGTCCCTTTGCAGCAGCAACTTGGACAGGTCACGCCGCTTCGGCCTCCGCGCTCTCTGCCCATTGGGCCTGTGACACCGTGCGACTCGGCCTCCTCATCCTCCGCCATCTCCTCACCCTCCACTGTAGGCTCAAGTCTCAGTGCCCCTCCAGTCTACCATGTGTGCAGGGCACGGAGGTGTCACGCAGTGCTTCACATGGTTTGTCTTGGCGAACGGAGTCACACAGGGGAGGAACTGCTTAAATGTATTCATCAGGAAATCCAAACATGGCTTACTCCGAGAAAACTTAAAATGGGAATCATGGTTACCGACAATGGGAAGAACATTTTGTCTGCGCTGCGCCAAGGAAGCCTGACCCATGCCCCCTGCATGGCTCACGTCTTCAATCTGGTTGTCAAGCGGTTTCTGAAGTGTTCCCCCCATCTGCAGGACATCCTAACAACTTCACGGAAACTTTGCATGCACTTCAGCCACTCCTACACCGCCAAACACACCCTTCTTGAGCTACAGCGTCAGAATGGTATCCCCCAACATAGTCTGATTTGCGATGTTTCCACCCGTTGGAATTCCACCCTTCACATGTTGGACCGATTATATGAACAGAGAAAAGCCATCACGGATTTCCTGATGATCCAAGCAGATAGGGGGACTCCCCTGTGTAACTTCAATGTCAACCAGTGGCAGCTCATACGTGACACCTGCCGTTTGCTCAGGCCCTTTGAGGAAGCCACTTTATTTGTCAGTCGGCAGGATTACGGGATGAACGACGTGATTCCACTGCTTCATGTACTACAGCACATGTTGGAAACCATGGCTGGTCAGGGCACTGGAGACATGGCGTTTACATCTTACGGCCACATGAACCCCGTTGGAGCTGAACTGGAGGAGGAGGAGGAGGAAGAGGAGGAGGAGGAGTTGCCCAGCGAAACACAGTTTAGGCTTGGCGAAATGGCTGGTTTATATAGTCAGCGGACAGGAGAGGAGGAGCAGGAGCAGCCAGAGGAGCTAGAGGTTTTTGAGGAAGGAGAGACAGAGGACCCGGGCACACCGTGGCAGTATGCAGTGGAGATGGAGACAGGTAGTCCATCCGAGTCACTTGCGCAAATGGCACGAAGCATGCTCACATGCTTGCGTAGTGACCCCAGAATTGTTTCCATCTGTCGGCGGGATGACTTCTGGCTGTCCACCTTATTGGACCCTCGCTTCCGGCACAAAATGGGGGCATTTTTTAAACCCACCGAGAGGGAGGACAAACTCAACTACTACAAAGACATTCTACGTAGGCAGTTGGCCGATGCCTATCTGCGCCATGGTCCATACTCTCGCAGGTCTGACTCGAGGGGACCTCTGCGCTCACCTTCCACTGCCATGGCCGCTGGGGGGGTTGGCAGCAGCAGCAGCAGAAGCTCCATCAGCAGCAGCAGCCTCAGTCTTCAGTCGCTAATGAGTAGCTTTCTACACCCGCATAGTGAGGCTACTCATGAGCAGCAGGAAGACCTGGAGCAGGACCTGAACCAGCAGGTCATGTCATACTTTGACATGACCATGCCAACACACCTTGAGGATCCGCTGGACTTCTGGGCAGCCAAACTTGATTTGTGGCCGCAACTAGCAGAGTTTGCCCTGGAAAAGCTGTCCTGCCCGGCAAGTAGCGTGCCATCTGAGCGGGTGTTTAGTGCGGCGGGGGCCATAGTTACGGCGAGGAGAACTCGTCTGTCAACTAAAAATGTGGAGAGACTCACCTTTGTCAAAATGAATCAGGGATGGATCAGCCAGGATTTCCACCCACCAATGCCTGATGCATGCGACTAGATTCAGCATGGTGCCACGTTTTACACTTTACAAATGGTGCAAAACATATTTATGTCTTTAGGCCATTTTTTGGGCTCCTGCTGCTGCTACTGCCAACTTCTGCCAACTCCAGGGTGTGATTCATCCAATTTTTGGGCTCCTGAAGCCAACTCCAGTGTATATTTGGGCTCCTGCTGCTGCTACTGTCAACTCCTGCCAACTCCAGGGTGTGATTCATCCAATTTTTGGGCTCCTGAAGCCAACTCCAGTGTATATTTGGGCTCCTGCTGCTACTACTGTCAACTCCTGCCAACTCCAGGGTGTGATTCATCCAATTTTTGGGCTCCTGAGGCCAACTCCAGTGTATATTTGGGCTCCTGCTGCTGCTACTGTCAACTTCTGCCAACTCCAGGGTGTGATTCATCCAATTTTTGGGCTCCTGAAGCCAACTCCAGTGTATATTTGGGCTCCTGCTGCTGCTACTGTCAACTCCTGCCAACTCCAGGGTGTGATTCATCCAATTTTTGGGCTCCTGAGGCCAACTCCAGTGTATATTTGGGCTCCTGCTGCTGCTGCTGCTGCCAACTTCTGCCAACTCCAGGGTGTGATTCATCCAATTTTTGGCTCCTGAAGCCAACTCCAGTGTATATTTGGGCTCCTGCTGCTGCTACTGTCAACTCCTGCCAACTCCAGGGTGTGATTCATCCAATTTTTGGGCTCCTGAAGCCAACTCCAGTGTATATTTGGGCTCCTGCTGCTGCTGCTGCTGCCAACTTCTGCCAACTCCAGGGTGTGATTCATCCAATTTTTGGGCTCCTGAAGCCAACTCCAGTGTATATTTGGGCTCCTGCTGCTGCTACTGTCAACTCCTGCCAACTCCAGGGTGTGATTCATCCAATTTTTGGGCTCCTGAGGCCAACTCCAGTGTATATTTGGGCTCCTGCTGCTGCTACTGTCAACTCCTGCCAACTCCAGGGTGTGATTCATCCAATTTTTGGGCTCCTGAAGCCAACTCCAGTGTATATTTGGGCTCCTGCTGCTGCTACTGTCAACTCCTGCCAACTCCAGGGTGTGATTCATCCAATTTTTGGGCTCCTGAAGCCAACTCCAGTGTATATTTGGGCTCCTGCTGCTACTACTGTCAACTCCTGCCAACTCCAGGGTGTGATTCATCCAATTTTTGGGCTCCTGAGGCCAACTCCAGTGTATATTTGGGCTCCTGCTGCTGCTGCTGTCAACTTCTGCCAACTCCAGGGTGTGATTCATCCAATTTTTGGGCTCCTGAAGCCAACTCCAGTGTATATTTGGGCTCCTGCTGCTGCTACTGTCAACTCCTGCCAACTCCAGGGTGTGATTCATCCAATTTTTGGGCTCCTGAGGCCAACTCCAGTGTATATTTGGGCTCCTGCTGCTGCTGCTGCCAACTTCTGCCAACTCCAGGGTGTGATTCATCCAATTTTTGGGCTCCTGAGGCCAACTCCAGTGTATATTTGGGCTCCTGCTCCTGCTGCTGCCAACTTCTGCCAACTCCAGGGTGTGATTCATCCAATTTTTGGGCTCCTGAAGCCAACTCCAGTGTATATTTGGGCTCCTGCTGCTGCTGCTGCTGCCAACTTCTGCCAACTCCAGGGTGTGATTCATCCAATTTTTGGGCTCCTGAAGCCAACTCCAGTGTATATTTGGGCTCCTGCTGCTACTACTGCCAACTTCTGCCAACTCCAGGGTGTGATTCATCCAATTTTTGGGCTCCTGAGGCCAACTCCAGTGTATATTTGGGCTCCTGCTGCTGCTACTGTCAACTTCTGCCAACTCCAGGGTGTGATTCATCCAATTTTTGGGCTCCTGAGGCCAACTCCAGTGTATATTTGGGCTCCTGCTGCTGCTACTGTCAACTCCTGCCAACTCCAGGGTGTGATTCATCCAATTTTTGGGCTCCTGAAGCCAACTCCAGTGTATATTTGGGCTCCTGCTGCTGCTGCTGCTGCCAACTTCTGCCAACTCCAGGGTGTGATTCATCCAATTTTTGGGCTCCTGAAGCCAACTCCAGTGTATATTTGGGCTCCTGCTGCTGCTACTGTCAACTCCTGCCAACTCCAGGGTGTGATTCATCCAATTTTTGGGCTCCTGAGGCCAACTCCAGTGTATATTTGGGCTCCTGCTGCTGCTACTGTCAACTCCTGCCAACTCCAGGGTGTGATTCATCCAATTTTTGGGCTCCTGAAGCCAACTCCAGTGTATATTTGGGCTCCTGCTGCTGCTACTGTCAACTCCTGCCAACTCCAGGGTGTGATTCATCCAATTTTTGGGCTCCTGAAGCCAACTCCAGTGTATATTTGGGCTCCTGCTGCTACTACTGTCAACTCCTGCCAACTCCAGGGTGTGATTCATCCAATTTTTGGGCTCCTGAGGCCAACTCCAGTGTATATTTGGGCTCCTGCTGCTGCTGCTGTCAACTTCTGCCAACTCCAGGGTGTGATTCATCCAATTTTTGGGCTCCTGAAGCCAACTCCAGTGTATATTTGGGCTCCTGCTGCTGCTACTGTCAACTCCTGCCAACTCCAGGGTGTGATTCATCCAATTTTTGGGCTCCTGAGGCCAACTCCAGTGTATATTTGGGCTCCTGCTGCTGCTGCTGCCAACTTCTGCCAACTCCAGGGTGTGATTCATCCAATTTTTGGGCTCCTGAGGCCAACTCCAGTGTATATTTGGGCTCCTGCTCCTGCTGCTGCCAACTTCTGCCAACTCCAGGGTGTGATTCATCCAATTTTTGGGCTCCTGAAGCCAACTCCAGTGTATATTTGGGCTCCTGCTGCTGCTGCTGCTGCCAACTTCTGCCAACTCCAGGGTGTGATTCATCCAATTTTTGGGCTCCTGAAGCCAACTCCAGTGTATATTTGGGCTCCTGCTGCTACTACTGCCAACTTCTGCCAACTCCAGGGTGTGATTCATCCAATTTTTGGGCTCCTGAGGCCAACTCCAGTGTATATTTGGGCTCCTGCTGCTGCTACTGTCAACTTCTGCCAACTCCAGGGTGTGATTCATCCAATTTTTGGGCTCCTGAGGCCAACTCCAGTGTATATTTGGGCTCCTGCTGCTGCTGCTGCCAACTTCTGCCAACTCCAGGGTGTGATTCATCCAATTTTTGGGCTCCTGAAGCCAACTCCAGTGTATATTTGGGCTCCTGCTGCTGCTGCTGCTGCTGCTGCCAACTTCTGCCAACTCCAGGGTGTGATTCATCCAATTTTTGGGCTCCTGAAGCCAACTCCAGTGTATATTTGGGCTCCTGCTGCTGCTGCTGCCAACTTCTGCCAACTCCAGGGTGTGATTCATCCAATTTTTGGGCTCCTGAGGCCAACTCCAGTGTATATTTGGGCTCCTGCTGCTGCTGCTGCCAACTTCTGCCAACTCCAGGGTGTGATTCATCCAATTTTTGGGCTCCTGAGGCCAACTCCAGTGTATATTTGGGCTCCTGCTGCTACTACTGTCAACTCCTGCCAACTCCAGGGTGTGATTCATCCAATTTTTGGGCTCCTGAGGCCAACTCCAGTGTATATTTGGGCTCCTGCTGCTGCTGCTGCCAACTTCTGCCAACTCCAGGGTGTGATTCATCCAATTTTTGGGCTCCTGAGGCCAACTCCAGTGTATATTTGGGCTCCTGCTCCTGCTGCTGCCAACTTCTGCCAACTCCAGGGTGTGATTCATCCAATTTTTGGGCTCCTGAAGCCAACTCCAGTGTATATTTGGGCTCCTGCTGCTGCTGCCAACTTCTGCCAACTCCAGGGTGTGATTCATCCAATTTTTGGGCTCCTGAGGCCAACTCCAGTGTATATTTGGGCTCCTTCTGCCCCTCATAGTGATGCCACTTCAACTCTCTGCAATTGTGCCGCTCTGCGATTCTATTAGCGATGCCTCTGATCTGCATGTGATATTTCTTCAAAGTATTATTTAACAAACCCAGCACGCATCCTGTGCGTGTTACAGCAAGGCTGAATGGTTTACAACCCTATTGAGGCTGTAGGAGGCTCAGAAATAGCCGTTTTTAATAGCGATTCGTCGCGAATTTATTCGGGTCGAAACGATTTTTGTCGGAAAATTCGGCGAATCAGTCGAATCGAATTTTTCAAAAGTTCGCTCATCTCTATTCTTTACCTTAATGCTTACCTTAATCCCATTAATGTAAATAATCCATTCTTCTTTACCTTAATGTTTACCTTAACCCCATTAACATATATCATCTATTCTACTTTTCTTCTTTACCTAAATGCTTACCTTAACCCTATTAATGTATATCCTCCATTCTTCTTTTCTTCTTTACCTTAATGCTTACCTTAACCCCGTTAACGTACATCCTCCATTCTTCTTTTATTGTTGTTCCACAATGTCCACATTACTTTTTACATTAAATTAAATTTAACACAATGTTTCTGTATATTTAAACACATTTATTTTTATGATTGTTTAGGTTTGTGGTTTTTTTATTAATTAAAATATAAAAAGTTAAAATTTTTCAAAAAGAATAAAAATATAAAATTTAAAAACAAATACAATTATTTACAACTATTTACAAATGATCATCACCTACAAATGCTGTTTCAACAGCAGCTACAAATGCCTTTGCAGCAGTGGCTACATATGCCAATGCAGCAGCAACTACATATGCCAATACAGCAGCAGCTGCATATGCCAGTGCAGCAGCAGCCTCCACCACTCCCTGAGCAACAGCAGCTGGATCCACAGCTACAACCTGAACAGCAGGTTGAGCGTGAGGAGAAGATGCAACCTTCACCTCCATGGGACAGCTCTGTTGTAGCGGATTTGGGCTCACCCTCAACAAGCAATACCCACGTTGAAAGGTCAACTCACACTCCATTAGCAAGTGCCCCTACCTGGAGAAAAGGACGATGAGGACGATGCACATCGCCACCTTCCCCTGATGAGGTGGGTGCAGATGATGGAAGCTGATTGGAGATGTGATAGTGGAGCAAAGCAATGTTCAGTTCAGGCAAACCCTAGACAGAAATTTAGACAGGATCCACAAAGATATTCATTTGTTGCTGGAGGCTACCAATAAACAGAGGGAAACACTGTTAGGGCAGTTGCAGATGCTCAATGACAACCTGTCCCAGCTGGTGACACTACAACAATCCAGACAACATGCATACTTTGGTAGCCAGCCTCCCTACCAATGATTACACATACTTTGATTTTTAATTTTCAAGTTTCACTGCACAGGGTTAGGTTGTGGGCTGGGTGTGTTGTCCTGGGTGGTCCATGATGTGTCAGGAGTAGATTGTGATGGCGATATGGGGCTCTCCAGGATCTCCAGTGGGAGAGGGGGTTGTTGGGGGGCTAATGTGTTTTCTCCTTACCTTTCCCTATGGTCTTCTTCAGACTCTTGCTAGATGTTTGGCTAGGCCAGCACTATGTCTGAGGCTAGCAGTGCTTGCCTGAGTATTAGGGTGGCCTCTGCTCTCCTTTGCTTTGCCACTCTTGGTGGAAGAGCTCTTGAATTGATGTTCACTCCATCTGGGGCTAACAGTAGTGGCCCTTCTAGATGGCCTCCCACTGTTCTGCTTTGGCTTCCCACACTTGGTGTTAGTTGGCTGGGATGGGCGAGCAGTGAGGCTTGGCCAGTAGCAGATGCACTATCCAGACAACCAGTATACTTGGCTGCCCAACCACCCAATCAATGTTTACACATACTTTGGTTTAGATTTATCCAAAAAATGTTTTTAACATTAATTTCTTTTAATGTTAATTTTCTATTCACTATGTGCACTACATATTATGACCAGAATAAAACCAACTACTACTAAATGCCTTTGTCTTTCGATGTAAATAGGCTTTTAAGCAAACATAACACACCTTAAAGGGCAAGCCTTGCATCAAATGAAATTGGATACATACACATATAAACATAGAGATACCACAAAAAACACTGGGGGAAAAATGTTGGTGGAGAGGAGTAGAGATGAGCGAACTTTTGAAAAATTCGATTCGACTGATTCGCCGAATTTTCCGACAAAAATCGTTTCGACCCGAATAAATTCGCGACGAATCGCTATTAAAAACAGCTATTTCTGAGCCTCCTAGAGCCTCAATAGGGTTGTAAACCATTCTGCCTTGCTGTAACACGCACAGGATGCGTGCTGGGTTAGTTAAATAATACTGTGAAGAAATATCACATGCAGATCAGAGGCATCGCTAATAGAATCGCAGAGCGGCACAATTGCAGAGAGTTGAAGTGGCATCACTATGAGGGGCAGAAGGAGCCCAAACATTGCTTTAAAGAGACACTGGAGTTGGCAGCAGCAGGAGCCCAAAAATTGGATGAATCACACCCTGGAGTTGGCAGCAGCAGCAGCAGGAGCCCAAATATACACTGGAGTTGGCTTCAGGAGCCCAAAAATTGGATGAATCACACCCTGGAGTTGGCAGGAGTTGACAGTAGCAGCAGCAGGAGCCCAAATATACACTGGAGTTGGCTTCAGGAGCCCAAAAATTGGATGAATCACACCCTGGAGTTGGCAGGAGTTGACAGTAGCAGCAGCAGGAGCCCAAATATACACTGGAGTTGGC